>OY757912.1:20810972-20863526 GCA_963585895.1 Sepioteuthis lessoniana | reverse complement strand
CATACGATAAGTTTCCAGATTTTTTTTCATATGGGCACTTTTATTGATAGTACACACATGAAACCCCTGACCACTTCGAAGTAATCTCCTCTCTGGAAGGTCCCATTGAAGTCCTTTTTTGTGAGCGTATCAAGGACCTTCGTCACAGCCTTTCCATCTCTTCAATTGTCTCATAACAAAAGCCTCTGAGCTTAGGGAATAACCAAAAGTCACAGGAAGCAAGGTCTAGAAGAAAGGGAGGCTGAGGAACGGTCTTGATGCTCACGTTGGTCAAATAGTCTGTGACAAGGATGGAGTTGTAGACTGGTGAATTGTCCTGGTGGAAATGCCACTGACCCAATTTGAAGAGTCCTGGCCGCTTCCGACGGAATCTCTTCCTGAACTCCCTTAAAACCTCAACATATTAACCCTAATCCTAACGCTAACCCTTTGGCCAATCAACTCTGATGTATTGACTTCCTTACTCCTCCCAGACCTATCATAATCCCTCACAGACTCCTGCTTTCCTTGAATATCTTATGCCACTCAAAAACTGATGCTCGATTCATGCAAGATGGTCTAAAAGGAGTCTGAAGCATTCCATACATTTCTGTGGTATTTTTTCTAAGTTTAAAACAGAATTTTATTGCATATCGTTCTTCTAAAGAGTCAGATTGCATTTTTGAAATTCACCAACCGTGACAATCAGGTTTTAGTAGGGTGTATTCCAATTGCTTCTGTAGCTGTTTATTTGAACCTGGAATCATAAAAATTAGTCAGTTATTTCATATGTTAGCAATAAGATACTAAATTTTCAAGAGTCTATGACGATTTTAAATGCCCGTACGAAAAAAGTCGGGAAACTTATTGCATGCCCCACGTATTTTAATTGTTTCCTATCCTATGATTTTTTTGGCGTAAAGTAATATCGAATACAAATGATTTGTGATTTTAATGATGCCCTTTGAATACTAATAATATATACATATTTTTATAGTTACATGTAACTAAACCCACTTTGAAGTAATTAAGCAAATTGTATACACTTACATTTGTAAATTTAGTTCGAAAAATTGT
Source organism: Sepioteuthis lessoniana (assembly GCA_963585895.1). Classification (NCBI taxonomy): domain Eukaryota; kingdom Metazoa; phylum Mollusca; class Cephalopoda; order Myopsida; family Loliginidae; genus Sepioteuthis; species Sepioteuthis lessoniana. Next base: position 20,862,470 of record OY757912.1, on the reverse strand, counting down.
CAAATTTTAAGCAATAAATCTATTTGTGAAAACAAAATATAAGTAAAAATCTTAAGTAGTATCAATATGTATTATTGACTTTTTTGAGGTTCTTTTATTAATTCTAAAAACTTGTTGTCTACATTTTTCAAGCTAAATCAAATAATTACATTTGATTTTTATAAAAAGTTAATAAGATCATCAAAAAGGATCATCATCAATCAAAGAATAAATACTATACACATAAGTAAAGATATAAGTTAAGATCAGTTTTTGAATCTTTTATATTCTAATATCGTGACCCTTTTTCTCAATAAAATCTTGTATCTATTATTTCTTTTTGTTTTACGTTAGCAGATTCCATTTCCGACATGGTATTTTCACTTGATTCGAATAAGTCTGCATTGCTGTTATATAGTTTTCCTTATATTTTCGATCAACATTAGATTATTACTTGGTGATTGTCATTTCATTATGATCTCTCTTGAGAATCTTTTTCTTTAAAGAATTTACAGGTAGGCAGAGATACACGAGAAGGGACATTATAGTGCATATATACACTTTCAACTTGAAACGACTAGACTAAAACTTATTCCATGCAAAGAAATTCTTGTTCATGAAATTGCTTTAGACAGACATTCATAAGTTTAGTTTTTCATGCACCTTCTTAGATCACCACGTTTTTCATGGTTTGTTCGACTGCCCTTACAACTATACAAGTTTTGTTGGAGTACTTTAATTACTTTGAATAATTCTGTTCATGTCGTTCAAGTGAAACTCATAATATTTTTCGAGAAATAACTGCCCAAAATAGTTTGTTCAGTGAAGGTTAAACGACAGGATATCTGTATAAAAGTAATAAAAAAATGATATAAAAAAACAGTGCTGATTCGGATATTTGGAAAAATGCTACGTAAGTGGTTAAAAATGATACCTTAATCACTGATTCAATTTCAAATTTTAAGGCGACAAACAAAAACATTGCAATTTCTGTAGCATTGGGAAGATAGAGATGCGTTTAAGAAGTGTTTAAATGTCATCGATATGTCGACTGTAATATACATTATGAATTGGATTTAGCTGTAAATTATATAAATTTTAAAAACACAATTTATTTATGAACAATTTAACATTGGATTAGTTTCAATCAATTGTGTATTCGATATTATTTAGAATTACCTCGTTAATTATCAGGTGTTTTGTTGATTTTACACAAGTAAATTTCATTTGACATTGAGCTCAAAAATTTTCCCACAGATCTTCTCACCTGATCTTATTGAAAACGTTTGTTATTCACGGCATTTCGAAGATAACGAAAAAAAGATAGAGTCACTTAATGCGAAATCTGCTTCATATGTAGGAAGGGTTAGAACAGGCCTGGTTGAATCGAATATTTTCCATATGCAGTTCCTGACTTTGCATGATCATGAAGAAATATGTTGTTTCTCTTTCTGATGCGTGTGTGATTTTTTCTGACAAAATTTTCATGAGACCGCTGCAGCTGTTGAAAGGATAAATATGCAATATGTGCATTATTTATGTTTAAAATCTCAACATGAATATAACCACGATGATCCTAACAGCATAACGTCTTTCTATGAAGGCCACCTTTGGCTGTGGTGAATCAACCGTTGCAACCCATTGCCTTTCGCGGTGCACATTGTCATAAAATACCAATTTTTAATAATATCCTTGAGGAATAAATCATTCATCTTTTTTGAGAGTACATCTGTTGCTGTGAAAAAACAGTTTTTAAGAATACTTCTCATTAAGAGTATAAAGAAACGAACAGCCCAGCTTGATTATTTTTAATATATTTTTCAAGTAGCGGCAGATTTTTTATTGAGATAAGTTAACGTCAAGTACCAATTCACAAGAAATGTTGCGCAGAAGGCATTACACCAATTCTCGAAATGCATTTTGATTGAAGTTTGATGAAGTTCCTGATCTGGTGTTATCTTTTAATGAGGTATCGCCTGTATGAATAGAGGAAAACGTGTTCCTGACTTGACTGTTATTATTGACAACTTGGTCATAAATGATGCATATTGACCTCCGACCCGACCAAGCTGTCAAAATAGGAAATGCACCTGTGTAAATAACAGGTGCATCCGGTCAAGGAAAATCAGGATATAATCTTGACTGTCGAAGGGTTGAATTGAGTGAGAAATTTTGACGCTCGCAGGAAGAAGAGTGGACGTCAAATTATTATATAACCACGGCGACAGGAAGTTCAAGTCAGTTGGAGATAAGATGCGGTAGAGGGAACAAGCACCCAGGAGAGGGGGCCGTCAGGCCCCCGATTGAGCAGTTTCAGTTGGAGAGAAGATGCTGGAAGTCGGACCTTGTCCCAGAGAGACTGAGCCACCAGGTCCCCTGTTGAGCCGCCCAGCAGAACGGGAAAGAAACGCTGTTATGGCCATAAGAGTGGGGGTCAATATGGTGCTGTTCCTTTCCGTCTTCAACTCACCTCTCACACAGTAAAACCTTTGGTAACCCTTTCGAACCCTTTCAAATAAATGGAGAGGTATATTTTTCTAAAGGAGTGTGTTCACTCGTCTCTTCATTGCGTCTTTATGTTTCTGCATGCATATGTATATGTATAGCGGGTTGTGACTATACAACAATAAATAACAGAGTTTTTAAAGAATTTCTCCCATAACGTTACATATCTTATATACATTTTTATTTCCTCTATTTTATGGATGTGAGATCAAAGAATAAATTATGATACGGTCTTTTGCCAAGGAGAAATAAGAAAAGAAAAACGATGAAGATACTATTTAATCCAGAAGTTACCGATTACGTTTAAAAGATTCGAAATTTAAAATGGGGAGTTACAAATGACCTTTAAAATCTGAATTTTTTCATGAGTCAACTCAAGATTTATTCAAGGCCTCCACCATATGCAGGATGCGATTCAAGAACACATTTTATATGAAATACAACTGATTTTACTTATGAGTTTTCTTGACTTAACTTTTTTTTTAGCAGGTTCCACATCAAGGTTCTAGAGCCAATACTTCCCAAAAATGTACCCAACGCGATGAGAATAGCTTTTTTCATTAATTATGTGAAATGCAAACAAAATAATCCTGAATTCGAAATCAAATCACCGATTCTAACTTGTACAATAAATTTAATGTTATCTTACTTATATGCTAAACTTTGAGACTTTTTATTTCCATTTTATTTCATTGTAACTGTGTAACACAAATCAAAATGATGGTTTGCATACCAAAGATAAATAAGATGAGGGAAATTTGAAAAGCTAATTTTTAAGAAATTTGCCTCCTCAAATATTTGCCTATAGCTAGGTAGAAAATATGTTTATTATAACCTTTCCCAATATATAACGTATACATCATAATCAAGGATTTGAACTCAGGTCACAAGATCCATTTTCTACGACCGTTACATCACGAGGTACGTAAACAGCGTTTCTTTAACATAAAAATTGAATGCCAATATCGCTTCTCACTATATACCAAGTCCAATATTTACAGTTCACAATGTCATGGAATTTTAGTCGATCAATAATCCACTGGTCTTTAGGCGCCAACACAAATAAGAGTAAATTTTTTAACAATACATAAACGCAAGTGATGATTCAGACGGAAGTAATCACATAATATATTGCAGGCACTATACGAATAGTATTAGAAATAATAATATTTTCAATAAAAACTATAATAGTATTTAATTTTACGCAAATTTATTAGTAAAAATGTCTTTTTCATCATTGCAAAAGTACACGAAAAAGTTTCGCAAAAAAGTTCATCTATATTTACATTGTTCAAAAATGGAATGCTTTTCCATTACACTTCTGACAAAAGAATTTAACACATGAAAATGAGCCGAAGGAAATATATCGATCTATTATAGGACGTATAAATATATATCAGTCTATATATTCCTTTTTTTAGGGGTTTGTTGATTTAAATTCAATTTCAGATCTAAGTATTTTTTTACGAAACTTAGATGCATGCTATTTAAACATGAATATTTTTTGGACAAAGCCATAAAAATAAATGTCAACAACGATTCACTTTCAAGAATTTTCTGACTATTTCCGTTATCTTTCGGTTTTAATATTATTTTGACATGGTTTCATACATACGTGAATGATTTCTATGAGAACATTTTATACCATTCAGCCTCACTTAAAATCTGTGTTATTCTTATTACTTTTGTTATATCAGTGAATTATCAAAAGGTGCGATATTGATGGAAATTTCATTCCTATAAGACTATAGCTTTAGAATTATTATTTTTTAAGCAGAATCATAATGAATTTAAAACTCCCGATAGATCATCTTCCCAAAAATGTTGGGTATGTTCCTTTGGTGCGAATCTGCTACATTCACTTATTTTGTGATTAATTGTTTCATGATTATCACTACATAGCCTGCACATTTTATTCTACTAAGTAAGATACATTTTTCCTTTGATAGAATTAGTCCTGATGACATTATTTAGCCTTGCTATTTGTTTAGATCTACTTTCTTTCTTTATGTATTCTCTTCGTAATTATGTCGAAAAATTCTCGTTTGCAATATCACTAGTTTGATTTTGAAAGTATTTAAATTATTGCAGTTTCTAGCAGTTGTGCTCAGTCTCTTTTTGCCCTTGTTAAAAAAAAAAAACTCAGATTAGTGTATGTCTTCGTCTCCACAATCCTATATGCTAGCGAGTTCCTTTGTTCCTTCCTTCCATGTTACATAGAGTCTATCCATGTCGGAAGGTATTGTGTATAATCATCAATGTCCTTGTTCTCATTCGCATATTTCTGAGTGTTCCTCCATTATCCAATCTGAGAAGTGTTCATAAAATTTACAGGTATTATTATTATTATTATTATTATTATTATTATTATTATTATTTACTCATTAGAGTTTTTCATATCTGCGTTAGCTGATGGTTTATAACTGGAGTCTGAGTGATAAGAAGTCTCATCAAATCTCCAGGACTCTTCTTAGTATTCTGGCCGTTCTCAATAATAAAGTAGTCGACCAACGTCTAGGTCCACCAGTCCCTTTAGTAATCCTTTAGTTACTGTTCCAAATGCACCAATTAAAATTGGTATAATTGTCACCTGCATATTCCACGCTTTCTTTCAGTTTTATTCTGTGGTCAGCCGGGACAGCAAAATCGACAATTTTGCAAGTTCTCTTTTTTTTGTTGATTATTATTAGGTCTGGTCTACTGGCCGATATTAGGTGATCCGTGTGTATGTGAAAGTCCCATAGGAGTTTATGTGTGTTATTTTCTAAGACAGGTACTGGTTTGTGCATATAACATTTGTTTGTATGGTTAAATCTAAATTCTTTGCACATCTCCCAGTGAATCATCTTGCAGACCCAGTCATATCTAGTCTTATATTCCATCTGCGCTAATTTGTAGCATTCGCTTATTATGTGATTAATGGTTTCATCTCTGTCACCGCATAGCCTACATTTGCTATTTTGATGCATCTTAACGATTCTCGCTTTGATTTGATTGTTCTCATAGCGTTGTGTATTATTATTTTATCTTTATTTTTTTTATTCAGTGTCTCATAAATCGAAAAAGACATCGACACGCGCCTAACAAAGGCATGGACAGCAATCGATAAGCTATCGATCATATGGAAATTAGACCTGACCGATAAAATGAAACGCAGTATCTTCCAGGCATACTGCTCTATGTATGCACTACTTGGACGCTAACTAAACGGCAGGAGAAGAAGCTAGACGGCAATTACACAATAATGTTGCGAGCAATATTGAACGAGTCCTGGTTACAACACCCCACAAGGCATTAACTATACTGCCACCTGCCTCCCATCTCGAAAACTATCCAAGTTAGACGAACCAGACATGCAGGACACTGCCAGAGAAGCAGGGACGAGCCCATAAGTGATGTACTCCTATGTACTCCACATATGGCCGAGCAAAAGCAGGATGACTAGCTCGAACATACATACAGCATCTATTTGAGGATATGGGAGGTAGCCCTGAAAACCTGCCGGAGGTGATGAACGATAGGGAAAAGTGGTGAGAGAGGGTCAGGGATATCCGTGCTAGCAACACGACAGGATTATTATTATTATTATTATTATTATTATATAGGATTCTTCATCTGTTTTGTCTCAAAAGACCTCAGAATTTTGAGTATCGCATTCTATTGAACATCATCTGAGTATATACTGTTCTTATATTTTGTTAAAATCCATTCATTTTCACAATTCCCTATAGATCCCCTTTCCCATTTCGACACACCTGCTTTTGTAATCCTTCTTAGTTTTCTCTTTGCGCTTTTGTGTTTGACTATTTCATATCCCTCTCCTCCCTCTCTCTATCTATGTATCTCACACCCTCTCTCTCTCTCTCTCTCTCTCTCTCTCTCTCCCGCTCTGTCTCTGTCTCTCTCTTCTTAATATTCTCATGATTTTATGAATTCTAGCTTTTGCGTAACTGCTAACCATGACGTGGTTCTGGGCAACTAGTAAAAGCAACGCAGTTTCTTTCTTTGGATTAATTTTACTTACAAATATCCGTGTCATATCATCCAAAATTTCTTTGGATTGTCTTTTGAAGTGTCATAAGGGGATTTTCTTCTTATATTTGTTTTCATAGTTTTCTTACTCCTTTCTTTCTCTTTTCTTCTTTGTGCAATATTTGCTGCAAAACCGGAGTTACAAGATCAACGAAACTTTTCACACCAATGTGTCTGTTTTCCTCTTTTTTTTTTTTAACATATTGTCAGTCGATATCATTCTTATTCTGTAAGTCTTTGTGCATCGTCTTGATGTTTTTTTATTCTGATGACCCGAATTTTGAGTCATATTTTCTTCAGTTTTAGATGATTCCGATTTACCTTACAAGGAAGATAAACTAGGTATTGATTACTTAGAAAATACTTCTCGAGTAGAATCTGGATGCCAGGAATTTCGTTGTTTTTTCTGGTTTAATGAACTTGGAAAATAATCCATTAATGAGTTAAAATGCGAGAGCATAATGAAGAATTTTTATTTCTTCGAGATTTCTTTCCTTATCGACCCAATATCTAATATCTTTTCACCTCCACTCACGATATATATATATATATATATATATATATATATTCCAGAAACTTGAATGGATTTTAATGAAATTATATATAAAAATGTGTCTTTATTATTTCATCAAATATAGTTACACATGCAAACAATTCCTGATTATCATCTATAAAATGTCTTTAAGAACTCGGGACAAATTTGGTAAATTCATCTCACGATTTGAACGTAAAACTAAGACACTTTTCAGGAAACTTAAAAGGATTTTAATAAAATTTTATTGACAAAATGTATCTTCATTATTTAATCATATATATATATATATATATATACACGAGAGAGAGAGAGAGAGAGATAGAGAGAGAGAGAGAGAGAGATTGTTGTTAGTCCAGTAAGCGAAAAGTAAGCATTTTAGGATGAATTGTTTTCTTGATTTATTATTATTATTATTATTATTATTATTATTATTATTATTATTATTATTATTTTTATTATTATTATTATTATTCATTAGTGTTTTTCACATCAGCATAAGCTGATGGTTTTTCACAGGAGATGGATTGACAGAAAGACACCTCAAGTCTCCAGGACTCATCTCAGTATTCTGGCCGTTTTCAATAATGCTGTTGTTTGGATGGTCTCCACTCGGCCGCCAACTTCCAAATCTTCCTATCCTTTAAACATCCTTTTGTTACCGACCAAAAAGCACCAATTGTCATCTTCATGTTCCAGAGTTTTTTCAATTTTCTAACAAAGTCGCGGTATTTATCCCTCTTTTCACATTCTTTCAGTTTTATTCTGTTGTCAGCCGGGACAGTTTTGCAGATTTCCTTTTTTTTTTGTTGATTATTATAAGGTCTGGTCTTCTGACCGAGATGAGGTGATCCGTTTGTATATCAAAGTCCTATAGAAGTTTATGTGTGTCATTTTCTAGGACAGGTGCTGGGTTGTGCATATACCATTTCTTGGCATGGTTATATTTAAATTTCTTGCACATTTACCGGTGGATCACCTTGCGACCAAGTTGCCTAGCCTTGTGTATGGTGATTAGTTTTCTAGTTCTTTGATCCATTTGTCAAAGTTCATCTCTGGTCCACTTGAGAAAGGGTCCCGAGTATCTAATAAGGGGTACAGCCCAAGTATTTATTCCTTTAAGAGCTTTGTCTCGAGTAGTTTTCTAGCTCACCTGAGATATTCTTTTTGAATTTTGTCTTTCATTTCCACTTGTTTGATGGTGCCAACCTCCAAGTTTCCGAAATATTTGTAGGTCTCGTTTTCTGCGAGCATTCTGATCTTGTCTTGGTTTGGTATTTCTATTCTGTCAGTTAGATGCCGTTTGCCACTTTTCATGACGAGCTGAGCGCATTTTTCCATGCCAAATTCCATTCCTATGCCTTGACTGTATATTCTAACTGTGTGTATAAGGCTTTTCAGTTCTTTTTCATTTTTTGAAAATAGTTTTATGTCATCCATGTACATTAGGTGGTTACGATCTACTAAGTTTATATCCGGCTGTGCATTTTCTGAGTATGTGGTTTAGTGGCATCGTGACAATTATGAATAGTAGGGGTGATAGTGTATCTTCTTGGAAAATCCCTCTTTCGATCTTTGTTTCAGCCAAGCTTTTTCCTCCTGCCGTTAAGTCTACTCTCCATTTTTTTAAAAAATGTTTTTTCGATGAAGTTTATGATTTCGTGTGATATTTAGTACATTTTGAGACAGTTTTCTATCCAGCATTGCGGAACCATGTCTTATGCTTTTTTGTAGTCTATCCAGGCCATAGCTAGATATTTCCGTCTGTTCTTGCTTTCATTTAGGATGTGTTGATCTCTGTAGAGTAACTTTGCTGTGCCTCTGGATCCTTTGCGGCATACTTTCTGTTCATAAGGTAACAATCCGCGGCTTATTAGTGAGTAATATATCTCTTCCCTTATTTGTGCTGTTAATATTTTCCACATCATCGGTAAAAAAGTTATGGGTCTATAATTGTTTGGAACAGTGCCTTTACTTGGGTCCTTTTGGGCCTATGTGTCTTTCCTTTGTTCATCCAGTCAGGTACTTGTGCATATTGTAGGCATCTGTTCATTTCTAGTCCTAGTCTGTCTAGAATGGAGGTGAATTTCTTGAACCAGTATCCATGTATTCCATCATGCCTGGGGGTTTTCCAAGTTGATATCTTATCTAGTATCTTTTTGAGTAGTTCGATGTGTATTTCCGCTTTTGGACCATCTTCAATTCTTTCTAGTTCTCGTGTCATTTGGTTCACTCATTCAGCCTTTTCGTAATGCTTTTTTGGTTGTCATATTTTCGTCCAAAATCGTTCGGTTTCTCTGGCGTCTGGTTGTTGGTATGTTTTTCTGTCATGCCCTTCCAATTGTTGATAACATTTTCTTTCGTTGTTTCGGAATATCCTATTTTGTCTCTTTCGTTGTTTTGGAATGTCCTGATTATTATTATTAGAGCTTTTCGTATCAGCGTTAGCCGATGGTTTTTCACTGGAGTCTGAGGGACAGCAAGTCTCCTCAAGTCTCCAGGACTCTTCTCAGTATTCTGGCCGTTCTTATTAATGCTGTCGTTTGGATGGCCTCCTCCCGTCAGCCAACCTCCAAGTCCTCCAGTCCCTTTAGTATTCATTTAGTTACAATTCCAAACGCACCAATTACTATTGGTATAATTGTCTCCGGCATGTTCCGCAGTTTTTTCAATTCCCTAGCAAGGTAGAGGTATTTATCATTCTTTTTCACATGCTTTCAGTTTTATTCTGTGGTCAAACGGGACAGCAAAATCGTATTCTCAGTTTCGTTTCTAGTGGCTGTAATGAGTCCTCCTTCGTGTTTTTGTATGTAGTTTTTGAGTTGTTGTATATTATTATTATTATTATTATTATTATTATTATTATTATTATTATTATTATTATTATTATCACAACATATACGTCACAAACACGTAACGAAAAGTCCATAAAATAATGAAGAAATACAAAAGAGCTAACTACCAATTTCGAAATCATTTACAGACATATATATATATATATATATATATATATATATATATATATATATATACCTTTGCTTATGTGTGTTTATCTGTGTGTGGTGGGTGGGTAGTTCTCTATTCATAAACCACTCTAAGGAGACTATGTGTGACACCAGGTAATTTTTTACATGGTTGAATTCAGTGTGGGTATTTTTTTTTCCTGATCTGTTGCCCTATCAAAATTAGATATTTGCCCTGGCCCTACTTGTTAGTCATAGCTGCAGCGAGAATTGTTTAAGACCTCTCCTAAGTGTATTACGAATATATGAAACGCAAACAATCAAATCACTATGCAAAATTCCAATGAAATGAACTATTACACTATGTTTTCCTCCAACAGATATTTATGTCAACTCATATATTTTCAAGACGTGGTGTTCGTAGCACAAGCGTTATAGTGGTAATCGGTGACAACAGTTCAAATCCTGAATAAGGTTATTTCCGTTTCATTTTGTGTTTATGTCATAAGATTCCTGTATTTCCCCCTACCAGAGGTTTAATATTTCTAGGGAATACAGACATCTTTAGACATGATTAGGCAAACCATTTAAAAGAAGGATTTCTTCTTCTTAGAAAAAAGCTGGTATCACTTATGGACGTGGTAGAAGATTTGGGTATATAAATGCACTTCTGGTAAATCAACTGATTTTCAAACCAAAAAAAGTGATTATTCTTTTACTGAACTAAAGATGCATTCGCAATAGTTTTTCTGTCAAGAATATTCTTAATTTTAGTATCGCTTAAAAATCTTAAATTGAAAGAATGTGTTAATGTTTACGTAGATTTATTAATACTACCACCAAAGACTAAACTTGCAAATGAAAATTTCATTTGCCTCAGCCCATACATTTAACGCATAAATATATATAACACCTCACATAGTAACAAACACCAAGAACTCTTCCAGACAGAAAGAATACCCTTTTAGTTTAGGCTAAAAATAACTGCTATATTTCATGCATGAATATTCACTTTTTCTCTTAAAATATTTGCGCTCAGATGAATGTAACCTTTTCTGACAAGAAAAAAGTTTCATAAGTTCTGTTTTTTTTTTGTTTTTTTTGGGTTTTTTTTCAAACAATTTAATTTAAAGAAATCATATATAACTATTAGAGGCCTTTTCTTGCAATAAAAGATAATATTGGAATTTATATTCGCATACTTGTTAGACATATCACTATAAATGTTACCATAATTGAATGGCTTCCATTGGAAAGATCACTACAGTACAAAAAATATTAATTATGAAACTAAAAAGTATACATTGACTGACAAAGAAATTAGTTTGGTCGAACAAAAAAACATGTTACCATCTCTTAGTTTTGTAATACGTTGAATCCCTTGTCTAGATATTTGTGCAACCCTAAGCCATGTTATAGGAAAGCTCAATCAATGATCATCCAATATCCTCAATTCTCGGTGAAAGTCCTCGTTGCACGGTGGCTCATGTGTTAGATTAAAACATAGTTATAAAAAAGTACGGAATCCAATCATGATATTACGTTCAAATTTGGATGAATAAACTCGGGAAGTATTTGGACGTCCTTATCCTAATGCCAGCTCCTCTTCTGCTAGAACTCTGCGTTTGGCTTTAGATAAACAAGGAAGGTTTATATACCATTGTATGAAAACAACCGAAAAAGTAACCTCTCTCTAAGAAAATTAATCCAAATTAAACTTATCTCTCCTTAAAATGGATTTGTTTTAATCCTCCTCATGGGCTATAGTGTAGGTAATTACACAGATAAACAAATAAGTGTGTGTATGCTTAAATGCATTGGAGAGTTTCTTTTTAGTTTTTTTTTCAAGTGTATGCAGAATTTTAATTCATATTAGAATATCATTGTAGTATCACATTTGAAAGGTACATGCAAAATGCAGTCTTCATTCGATTATCAATTAAATGTTGGATCAGGCGCGCTTTTCTGCTATTCTTCCTTAATAGGCATTCTCTTTACAGCTGTTCAGTTTGAAATTATTCTTAAAGTTTGAATGGGAAACCAAACCACATTAAGACAATTTTGTTACAATGATATTGTTGAATACGCATCAGCTCACTTAACTTTAGAGGGAAAACATCACTCTGTAACGGTCTATACTTTCTTCAAAGTTTAATGGATAACATTGTCAAAAATAACCACACACACACATACACACACATGCATATATATATATATATATATATATATATATATATATATATATATACTGCCAAATACACATAATTATTTATTTTTTCAAAATACTTTAATGAATGCAGCAAGGGACACATTAAATGCTAATATACCAGACCAATGATTACTTATTACCCCCCACCAAAAATTAAAGAAAACACATGGTAAGTTTTAAACCAAAATTAAGTACAGAGTAACTATTTACAGAGAGAGAGAGAGAGAATATACACATAACCCCCTGATTAAATACCCTTGGGGTCAAATACATTATCACACTCATTTAATCCACACAATGCCCTCAAAAATATATTGGTTTATGTATAGAGAAGAATGTATTCATACATACGCACATACACTTAGGATATATATATATATATATATATATATATATATATATGTGTGTGTGTGTGTGTGTGTGTGTGTGTGTGTGTGTGTGTGTGTGTGTGTATTACATTGGCTTCAGGTAAAAATGAAAAGAGAAAACTAACAAGGTTAACAGTGAAATAGCGAAAGATCTTCAGGGACAATAAACCTCCGAAGTCTCCAACAGAAATATAATATAGAATTCACCAATTTAAGAAATATCGAAACCATATTTTCTTTCGAAGAAACTGGATAAGCACAATTTAGCAGACAAAATACCAGAAGAGGACGAAAATGTCCTAAACATGTGTTGCGTACAAGTATATGAAATAATAATTTTTAAAAAAAGCAAATTTTTAAGCATTTGCTGACCTATCTATTTTAATATATATATATTTGTATATATGAAAATAGGTAGAAGTTATTGACAGAAAGTAAAAAGAAAAAAGGACTAAGATGAAATGTAGCGTCAGCAGATTTAGGTCTTTCAATTTTTATGTGAAATAAAGTGGCTGGTTTATGGTGAGCCGTATTTTAATTTAAAGTAATTTAGTTTAAAAATATTTCGTTACATAATGGGGAACAATTAGACGATGGAGAGTACCATATGTAACAGTATTGGACAGAGCTACTTTAAGTAGAAGCGGAAAATGGACGGGTGAAAGCTTGATACAAAATTTGTATTAAAACTTAAATATTGATCTGTCTCTTACAATACACAAAACTTGGTATAAGAATTTGAAAATAACAAAAAAGAATGAAATTGTATAATATGAGATAGAAACATCACCTTATATATATATTAGTGGATAGAGTTTTCGCCGGGAGACCGGGGTTCAATCCCAGGTCACGTCTTACCAATGACTTTTAAAATGGTACTTAATACCTCCTTGCTTAACTTTCTGCAATATAAGGTACACAACAAGGGTTAAGTGGAGCAATCCAGGGAAAGGACTAGCGCTCTCCCCTACACCTTGGTGTTGTACCTACGGTCACAATCTTTACTTATATATATATATATATATATATATATATATATATATATATATATATATATATATATATAGGGATATATAGATATATATAGAGAGATATATACTCCCCTATCCCTGTCGGGTTGAGTTCTCTGGCGAAGAAGTAATCGTGTTGCCATTAGCGTCTATTGCAAGCCTCTTCGTAGATGAATTGAGGTCTCGGCAATTGTTGAACGGATGTATGTAAACAATAGTAATTGTGATTCATAACCGTTTAAAATTTACTTCGCAGCTAATGTCTCCTCGTGGCTGAATGGTTAGAACCTTTGGCTGAGCGTTTGAATCAACCGGGTTTCGATCCCAGCTACGGGAAGCTACTGTCTAGTCACACTGATGAGTTCTGGTAGAACGAAACAGATCTGTCAGTGGATGACTATATATTTGTATTGAAATAATGGCTGCTTTGAAAAAAAAAATTCCGTGTTAATACTACTATACGGATCTATCACATTGACGCTGACAAAGCGTATGAAAAAAAGGCTCGACGGCAATTGCAAAAAAATGCTACAAGCTGTATTGAACAAATCCTCGATGCAGCATCCCACAAAAGAACAGCTGTACAGACACCAATCATCCATCTCGAAAAAAATCCAACACACATGCAAGACACTGCTGAAGAAGTAAGGATGAACTCATGCGTGTTTACTCCTGTGGACCCCTTCACACGGACGAGTAAGTTGGGCGACAAGCAAGAACCTCTCAATTAACAATTCTGTACGTATACAGGATATAACCTGGAAGACCTGACGGGAGTGATGGACGTCAGAGACGAGTAGCGATAGGGGTACAGGTAAATCCGTGCTTGATGCACGTCATGATTATGATATATATATATATATATAACCACAATGTTTAGTGACATCATTGTTTTCTTTCTTTCTTTCTTTCTTTCTTTCTCCCTATCTCCTTCACATACACATATACACTCCGGCTATATCATGCGCAGTCGGCTGGGGCTGTAGAATATACCAACTACACCTCTGAAAAGGGGTTAAGCCCCCCCCCCAAGTGTTCGGGATATGACACTAAACAATATAATATAAGTGATGCTAGGGCTTTGGGGAATGCAGAGCACCCTTTCATTGCCATTGCTCCCAGGTCCACACAGGCCCGGTGGTGTAGTACTTGATAGGGCCCTAACTATGGGCTTAGTAGAACTAACGGCATATTTATGCTAAACTAAATTATCTGACACAAAGGAAGGGCTTGAACTAGCAATGTTTTTGACAATTAAACCGTAATTACATTTAAACTGCGTTCTCATGCTGAATTATTTGAAAAGGAACTATTTTTGACATTGAAAATGTACTTACGCTAAACTGAATCGTTTGATATAGAACTGTTTTGACATTGAACCGTGTGTAAACAAATCCTTTACTCATACTAAACTGAATTATCTGAATTAGAATTGCTTGATTAAACCAATTAGCTTTATATAGAAATGTTTCTCGCAATTAAAATGCACTTACGTTTAAATTACATCCTTATGCTAAACTGAATTGTTTGAAATAGAACTATTTTCATAAAATGGATTTGGCGTTAAATAACCTACAAAGGTTTGTATGCGATAAAACCCGACCAACCAACAAACCAACCAACCAATTCGGCTATATTGATCACCGCTCCTGGTAAATCCTGTAGATGGTATCATGCTCCCACAAGGATGTATTTTGTTGTGTTCCGAAGTCTGGTCAGAATGTTCTTAAAATCTAGAATATATATATATATATATATATATATATATATATATATATATATATATATATATATGCATATTATTTGTTTTTGGGGAAGATGGGTAAATTTTTTCATTGAAAAATATATTTGAAAGATACATAGTCCAGAACTAGAACAATATTCAGGAGTTGCTCAAGTCTTCGAAATTTTTTAGATGAAGCTGGGTAAATTTTTTCATTGAAAAATATATTTGAAAGATACATTGTCCAGATACCAGAACAATATTCAGGAGTTGCTCAACTCTTCCAAAATATCTCTTACGCATAAAGCCTCTGACAGAATATAGCATGATTATGAATAGTGAATATTCAATCCTATGCAGTTTTAGTAAAGTGAAATGTTTCCCTCTAAAAGTAAGGCTAGATGGATATCAGAATCTATCGAACGTGATGACTTCAGAATGTTGGATATGATGTACAATGCATAGGAAGGAAAGGGAAACCATCAGTCCTCATGAGAGGAAGACAATATAATAGATTAGGAAGAACATTGGAGATTAAGGTACCAAAATGAAGTTGAGCCTATACTCGATTACAGTGACCTGCTGAGTAGACTTACTATGTGATGAATTCGATATGGGATCCAATGATCAAAATGTCTAGATAAAAAAATTCAACATAAAAGAAAATTGTACATTGTCGTAATTAGTATTAACATATAGTGTTGATAAAACATTAGGTTTGTAAGTCCTAACAATTCACTTAGAATTGACCAGCTGGACAAGTAACGTAAGGGGATATAAGCATTTAATCTAGGCTCCAATGTTGAGTCTGAAGAAAAGTAGGAAGATGGATGAGGTACAATAACAACTGGGAACATAAAAATGTGCTTTGGTTGATCTGCTTTCATCTAAATGAATAGGAATCTGTCGTCGGATTGACACTTTTACACTTTTAAATCTTCATATTGCAGTTTCCGGTGTGAATGCCAAAGAGTTCAGCTTGCACTTTCTAAATTTCTGGAAATGTGCATCACCTCATGGTGCTGTTTCCTTCATAGACATTGCTCAATTAACTCTAGTTTTATTTAGAGTTAACAAAACCTGAAACAAATAAAACGCTGAAAAAATTACTCATTGAACATGGCTTCGATTCACTGTTAACATTTTTGTTCTATTTTGACGCTTTTGGCATTTTTGCTATTTTTGAACCGTGTTTAATTATGTATGGTATTATTTTTTGCATGTTTAAAGATCTTTCAAGGAAGAAATGTATTCTGGCTTCGTTTTTTAAAAATTATTTTTGTGTTTTTACGGACGTTTTAATATTTTGAATATACAAATGATACAATCAGTATAATATTGATTTTCTTGGCTTTCTTTTTAGCTTATTCGTATCCGTTAACTTCTGTATATAGGATAATAAATAAGATTATTATTTCTTTTATTTTTTTTAGAAATGTTTAAAACTTTAGAAATAAAAGATAATGGGGCAGGAGTCCCTGTGGTGTAATGCTGGGCTATGAGCTCGAAGGTAGTTTGTCTGACCTCCAGTTACATTTTTACGTTCACTTATGGACTAATACTTTAGGAATGGTATGAAACACTTATGCCCCCCAGCTATGGGTTAAATAACATCCCTGCTGTTGTTCTAAAAGAATGGCGTTGGCATTAAATAAAACATACAGGTTTATACACTATTTAACAAGAAAAAAAAAAGAAACAAATTCAATTGAAAATCATAAAACCTTTTTTATTAGATTAGCGACAATTATTGATTCTTAATCATAACATCATATCCTAAAAAACAGAGCATTGCGCATGTTGTTTTTTTTCTAATTCCTGTATGTTTTTCGGCATTTTGTGAGTAAGTGATGAAGATACTCGTTACATATTTTCAGACGAGAAACAATTATCATTTTGACAAGAATTCACGATTATTGGTATTTGCAGGCCACAAAACAACTTTTTAAGTAGGCATTTCTTCTTCAAGAATATTTTCTCCGTTTTTAATTTCAGATTATAAGATTATACATTTTTGATTATTTTAGTGAATTACTTTTGATACTAGTATAATATAAATTCTGAAAATTTATCACCGAAACATTTACAAAATTCTACATGAATCTTAGTTTTAATATCTTCCCCAACCATATCTAAATTTCAACCTGTAATTTAATACTTACCTCATAATAAACACTAGTAAAAATTAATAAACTCTTATTGTTAGTATTCATGAAGAAATGAAACTAATTTTTTTACTGGAATTGGAAAAATCATGAACCTAGAAATTGTCATCCGTAATACAGATAATTGCACCTTCAGGCACCACGCCATGTTAACGCGGTTTACGTTTCACCGCTGAAAACAACTATAAACCTATCCATTAAAGCTGTATATACGATGTTTCTTTATTGTACGTAGGAATTTCTCGACTTCTAATCTATAATAAAGAAGGAGTCTTCAATTCTATATTATTTAGTAGTGTAATATGATTAGGAATGTTAATTAATTACATTTGGTGATTATATTATTTGTAGTAATAAAAAGTAAGTTGGCTTATAGCATTGAATGAAGTTTAGATCACGTGCTAAGGTCACATGTTGCATTTGTCTCATATGTCAGTTGATTATCAAGTTAGAAGGTAATGGAAATCAACTGCGACGGCATATTTGAGACTTGTTTTGAAATCAAGGCTGAAGGACAAATTTGGGGGTGTAAACATTCTGTCATCTGACTTAGGTTAGCATTAATTTAATTTTAATAAAAGTTAAGGAGATACGTTCTTATATGATTAGAGAATGGAAAGATTAATATATTGTTTAAAAGAAAGTTATTTAAGGGTGTTTGAGGCAATCCAGTTCAGAGCTCAAGGATAAAGTTGCTTCAACACCTAGGGCGAAGGGACCGTTTCGGACGAAGAAAGCGTCGTCGGTATTTTCTTTCGTCAATCACCCATTAATCTGATAGCGTTTCTTTGTAACAAAAGTATATATTTCATGTTATCTTTCATTTGTGTTCGTGGTGACTGCTATATAAAAATGTTACTGTCGACCAATAAACTTTTCGTATTGAAAACAACGGTGTTGCTTTGTGCTTTGCGAATTATAACATCTATGTAGAGTTATAATGCCGTCGTATATATATATATATATATATATATATGGTGAAAGAAGGTTTAAATGCTGCATAGTGGACATGTAGTCGGTTACTTAAATAGAATGGATATGTATTATTGCTGGATAACATTAAATAAACCCCATATACTGATCGACGTTTGCGCTGTTATCAAAATAAAGGAGACAGCAGAAATAAAATAAGTGATATATCGCGCAAGCAAGTAAATCTTCCTTCAGACTCACTTAATATTTATACTTTTTCTTCTAATAAATAAAGCTTGCTGAGTTACAACATTCTTATCTCTGAATTTGATGTCTGAGCGGAAACTCCATGTTTTTTTATTCCAACCAAAATGAAAACTTCCACCTTTTCGAGATTTACAGCTAACAACTTGCAACAACTGGCAAATCATATGCAGTTCGTGGATATTTACCTTGTTTTCATTTGTTTTTATTTTGTTGTAAAGGAACAAATAGCAGATAAAATACTAACATTTTTATCTAATACCTGAATATTCTGGTTTCAAAAATATATTGTATTAAGAAAATATTTAAATCAAGGGGATAAATATTTTCAGGGAGTATCCTCATGGTTTAATACTTAAAGCCAGGGACAGCAGAATCATAGAAAGCAAGGTCGAACTTCAGTCGCGCTATTACGTTCACTTTTGGGCAAATACCCATGGGAAATGTATGAACCCTCTTATCCTCCCAACTATGGGTTAAATAGTACAACAACAATTCTTTCACAAGGATGGCTTTGGCATTGAATAACCTTCAAAGGTTGATATGCCATTAAACAAAAAAAAACAAAAACTAATGGTTTTCAAAGCAAGTAAGAGGAGAATATCATGGAATTAACAAACTGAAGATTATAGGTCAACAAAAAATGAAAATTAGTTTTTAGCTACCCTGTCTCTTGTTTGACAGGCATGACTTTCACATATTTAAATTAATATTCTTTATCTAACTGGTTCCATCTTTCCCGAATGGTAATTAGTATATTTTCTCTGGTAGAGTCAACCTTCTTAAAGACTATATTTTAAACATTTCCACTATAATATTCCAACTGGATTTAGATCCAAGCTGTTGACTGGCCATGTAAATTATTTTATATTCCTTATTGATTTTATATCCAGTTTCTTCCTAAACACTGGCTTCATCATGATTAGATACATTTTCTGTCGGCTGAATGAGACAATTATCAAGGATTTCAATGTAAACGTGTATTGGCTAATGAGGTTGTGAATAACCTCTCCTTGTTCTAAAAATGACACGGAACCCCATATCATAATGAACGATGCAAGATGATATACTTCCCTCAGGCTATCAACCGTATACTTTTCACGGCATCGAACATAAGTTCTGGTATCACCGACTTGGACAATATAGATTTTTGGTTTATTAAAGAAAATCAATTTCATCCAATTATCCACACAGTCTGATTCTTCCTTCTTAGTCCACGAAATAAAGATTTTTTTTCTTTGAACATTTATGCTAGTTTGATTTTTGTTTTTGTGAAAATCTTTTTTTTTTCTAGGCACCATTTCATTTTGTTGATGTTTCAGTAATAACAATATCATTGAATCCAACGGCAACGTGTTTATGTTTCATTCATTTTATTGTAGATTTCCAATTTTCAAACTATATTGCTCTGAACGCTCGGTGCATTCATGTATTTCAGGGTGTACCAATGTGATTTCCTCTTTTTACCAGCCATTTACTTTTTTTGTAGAAATCTTTTCGCATAGATTAAAAGAAATAAACAAAGTCTTTCGTCACGCTTCACATTGGATTGATTACTTGAATGAATTTTCAGATTCTTTCTATTGTTAAGATTTGTATTGGTTCAGTTGAAATCATTTTTCGTTTTAATTAGGTGTCGAAATCGAGCATGTCCGCTACTTACGTCACAGTAAGTTTCTTTTTCTGAGTAATAGCAGTGGGAAACAAGACCTAAGGTTGTCAGAAAAGAAACGTGAGATAGAATAGAATTTATTATCATTCCAGTGACACACTTATACTTGTCTTTAATTGGAATTATTTTGAGATGAGTCTTCTTAATATGAGAATTAATTTTTTTTATTTATTGCGGACTTTTTGTCCTCATCTAGGTATTTTTTTTTTTGTGTTGTTTCTTCTTTCACTACGTTTTGGCCAAATTTCATGATTCCAATTAAAGACAAGTACAAAAATTTGGTACGGACCCGACTCAGGTAAAGATTTATAAGACCAAAAATCCATCCTTGATCTTCCTTCGGGGCCCATGGCGTTGAGTCTCTACGGTTCCAGGTGGGCATTGTCAGAAGATAGCGGTTTCAAATCCTACTCAAGCCGGCAAGACGTTTACTTAGTCATGAAACGTGGTGCGAAAGACAACAACTAAGGAAGGCAGTAATTACTGGGGATACGGTTACGAGACTCAGCATTCCTATCCGAGGTCGCGGTAAATCACCTGAAGAAGGCCATAGGGGAAATTTGGCCGAAACGTAGTGAAAGAAGAAACAACACAAAAAAACTACCAAGATAAATAAAAAAATTAATTCACACACTTACACTTGAATTTAAATTCTATGAAAAACTTGTTAGATTTTATGGTATGCTGCTGTTACTCAAACCTATTTATTTTAGAATTCTAAACGGTTTTTTAAAACATAAAAAAACATTGTAAGTCATGAGTTTGGTTTCTCTGTTTAATAGCATATCCACCTTTGTAGGTTATTTAATGCCAAAGCTATTCTCCTAAAAGAACAGTAGTGGTACTATTTAACCCATAGCTGGGAGGATAAGGGCGTTCATAACTTTCCCAAGGGTATTTACCCGAAAGTAAACGTAATAGCGCTACTGGGGTTCGAACTCACATATTACGATTCTGCAGTCCATGGTTTTAACCATTACACCATGAGGACACCCCCTACAAGTCATAGATAAATTAAGAAATGGATGCCGGTTGATACTGAAATGGGGTTGTTAGCATTCACTTTTTTTAATGAGATTTTAAAGGTAAAATAATCACATAGTCAGACGTGCAAAAATAAACACTCACGTATATACACATACATTCATATTTATCCAACCAATAGAAAAAAATTACCGAAAGACAAAGAAAATAAGACTCTACTAATAATCAAGCACCTAAAAGATTACATTTTTTTCAATTGATTTTTCAACTTTAGATGTGTCGATATTGTCTCATTTCATAGTAAGCAACATCAAACTCGTAATCATAAGTATGCTTCCTATTTTCTTATTCTATTTAATAGCTGAAAATATTGTGATCTTTCCGTGAGTTGCTGTCAATAGAGTGCGGTAAAGATTTTCATGATTAAAATCGCTTTCAGGGATAAGGGAGCTGTGTCTCATCAACCGAAAAAGACATCGACACGCACCTAACGAGGGCATGAACAGCTATCGATAAGCTATCGATCATATGTAAATCAGACCTGGCCGATAAAATGAAACGCAGTTTCTTCCACACAGCGGTCGTGTCGATACTGCGGTATGGATGCACCACTTGGACGCTAACTATACGGCTGGAGAAGAAGCTAGACGGCAATTACACAAGAATTTTGCGAGCAATATTGAATAAGTCCTTGTGGCAACACCCCACAAGACACCAACTATACGGCCACCTGCCTCCCATCACGAAAATTATCCACGTTAGACGAACTGGACACGCAGGACACTGCTAGAGAAGAAGAGACGAGCTTATAAGTGATGTACTTCTATGGACCCCCACATATGGCCGAGCAAGAGCAGGACGACCAGCTAGAACATACATACAGCAGCTATTTGAGGATATGAAATGCAACCCTGAAGACCTGCCAGAGGCGATGAACGATAGGGAGAGGTGGCGAGAGAGGGTCAGGAATATCCGTGCAAGCGTCACGACATGATATATATATATATATAAATATATATGTATATATATATATAAACCAGAGGGAGAGAGAAAGAGTGAGAGAGAAACAGACAGACAAACAGAGAGAGGGAGAGAGAGAGATAGGAACTGAATGTTTGCGTAATGACGCATCCATTTTTTTCTTTTTTAGCTATCTTTCCTGGAAGTTAACAGACATTCGAAATCAATTTATATAATCGACCAGAAAAATGTCACTTGCTCTCATCGTTGCCAACCCACAGAATGGTGGTTACTTGTTCAAAGCTCGCCTGGTACCGATCTTAACAACGACATCTCGTGAATTAAAGTCGCTGCTTCCTCTCATAGAATCATTCCCTTTCCTCGACGCACCGCTTTTAAATGACGCCCAGAGAAGAGACCTCAACGATACTAGGTCTCTGTCCAAAACTGACACCCATAATCCACAACTAAACTCAAGAATTATGTTTTTAGATTCGAATCACTAACTGGTCATATATGAATCTTGGACAGACAGTCTTGTCAAACCATATTCACTGTATAGACATCCAGACAATGTTTTATCATTCTACTTTATAACTCAGATAGAAGACATCTCGTTCAAAGAAGAAAGACTGCAAAATGATGTGGCTGACGAAGCACTTCTTATATGGCACAGTTACACAAGGACAGAACTTGCCTTCCGTCTTAAAAGTGGAAGGTCTGAGTTTATTGCACGGGGTTTATATGCCCCTGAATGTGAATGCAGACAGGACCTTTGGAGTTCTTTGGATCCCCTGCGTAAGGTCTGGTTCTAAAGTGCGACAATCCCATAACACTGATCGTATGTCATATTGTGGCTAACTGGTAAATCGAATAAATGCGTCCAGTGAAACATCTCAAGTAGACCTTAGTCTCTAACTTCCCAGAAGGGCAATCTCTGCGCTGCCATAAAAAAAAGGGAAAAGACTGAGTTTATTGATCGAGCCTGAGGCTTCCCTGCAGGTAAATGACAACGGAAGACTTTTTTCTGCTAAACCGTACCAAATAATACTATTTATCACTAAAAATTTAACATTATTCATTTGTTTAATACAGTTAAATGGTCAAAAAGGTCTATTTGTAATAATTCGCTTTAACATGAGTCATTTATTTGCTGACAGTTTAAATTTGAACAGTTCAATTCGACCCAGAATTTGAACCATATCAGGTGCTACCACTGCGAGCCAAAGTGGATCTGGGAGCATTGGCAATGAAGGGATACTCTACATTTGCCAGATCTCCGTGATTGGGCCTAACTGTCTGATGGTTTAGAATCATATCTATGACCACCGTTGCAAATGGAGCCTGCCCCTCATCCGAGATTCAGTCGATGTTTTCCACTGTTCTAGTTGACTGTGCTGAGTGGTAAATGGCAGTAAAATGCTCTTTTTTTATTTTTTATGTTCAATAAAAACTCATTAACAAAATAACATGTTTTAAGAGAAGGAAATCTAAATTAAGTTCAGTCTTAAAAAATCAATGACTTCACGAATAAGTTTCGACAGACTTTAAACTTTTACTATACAAGGTCAACTGTTTATGATGGCTGGAAGTACTGAAATATATATATATATATATATATATATATATATATATATATATATATATATATATATATATATATATATATATTAAAGGACTACTGATATTTTCCAAGTTCTTAAATGATTTAGCCTAGCAGTTAGATAACTGATATAAAGAAGGAAAATTGTAAAAAAAAAGTAAGTATATTTTGAAACATCGCGTTTATACAAACTACTTGTGTAAAATCACATTAATTCCTGTAAAACTATTAGATATGTTTGTATCTTCATATTATTATCCAATAATCTAGATGAACGTGGTGTACTGTAACATTGTAAACAAATGGTACCGCGAGTGAATAGATAAGCTATTATGTAAAAACCAAACCGTTGGAAGAGAGACAACTTGACATGAGTTAAGTATCTCGGCCGACTGGCAAGTTACTTCAGGATCTACTTGATATGGCACCTCGAATTGAAAATCGTAGTCAGACAGGATTTGCTGAAATAAACAGACTTGATCGAACATCTGAGTGGTTGTGGGAGCTGGACGCATGACAAGAGGCGAAAAGTAGAGTGGAAGGCTAAGTAAATTAAAAAAAAAGGCAAATATATATATCTCAAATTTCCCTCACTTTGCTGGCATGGACATGAAGAGAAGAGCGTCCCAATGAACTGAAAGCGAGTAACCCAATCAAAGATACGGGAAGAGTTTGATGAATGTACTGTGTATGTTGTGTCATCATCCATTTCCAGTAAAAACCACGGCCTTAGAAACTGAACGGAGAAAATTAAACAAAAGAAATCCTTACACTTGAGGCAAACTGTTTTTTTTTTTTTTGGTTTCTATCCTTCCCCATCAGATGATAAGATATCACCAAAAGAGCAGTCGTCTATGGCTCCATCATGATATGCCTCAGGTAAGTAAACAGGACTCTCAGCAGTACCAATATCCTCCGCAAAGTTGAATGTTACCTGTTACACTTAGCAAGGAAATATACTTGACCTAACACATAGCTCGTTTGAATTCAAATATTCCCTAAACCTGTTATCGTAGCAAGATTTGAAAGCCAGATTTTCATTTTTGTTAACTTATATTGGTTGATCCATGATTTTTTACGGGGAGAAATAGCGAGAAATGAAAAATGAAATGGAATCTTCGTCAAGTCTTTGAACTTAATACACCGAGTCCATTACACGATACTCGCCTTCTAAAGGCTTTTCCACAAATATTAGTTTTCTCTATTTTCAATCAGAAAAATTAATCAAATAAATCTTTCAAGCATGCAATAAAGAAAATTATTGAAAAAAAATAAGGGTGACAAAATTCAAAACAAGGAAGCCACAGATGTCAAATATTTTTTAATAGACCCTTCGGATGTGTTTCGAGCGAAGATTAACACATGCTCTACTAGGAATGTTTGAAGACGCGGAAATAATCTGCTTGACGCTCTCCTATTATTCGACTATTCCGGTCACATAGCAAAAGCCATACAGTCAATGGAAAACTGTGCCAAAAATGACTTGGCGGGTCACGTGGTCATCTGTCAAAATTGCCGGGTCGCATCGGTTTTGATTGTTTGTCTGTCTAAGTCAAATTGACAGTTTGTTTTGCGTTCGATTATCTCCTATCTTGGTCTGCTGTATAATTTGTTGGCTTTAGTTCGCCTATTTTGGCTCAGCCTTCATATTTGGCTTGTCGCAATAGAAGATGACTCTTATATACAAGTCTATATAATTATATGTGTATACTTGTGTACACACAATTACACAGACGCAATATATATATATATATATATATATATATATATATATATATATATATATATATATATGGGGGGTTAATATACATACACAAATACTCATACCACATATGTATATATAAATTTCATGTGTTTGTGAGTTCATTCTTTTCCGTCAACATTTCGGTCTCACTCTCTGTCTTTTTCGTTCTCTCCCTCCATCTCTTTCTTCTTCTCTTCTTCTCTCTCTTTCTCTCACTCTTTTCTCTGTCTCTCTGTCTCTGTCTGTCTGTCTGTCTCTCTCTCTCTCTCTCTATATATATATATATGTATATATATAATTGTATATACGTATGTGCTTATGTTGGCATATATGAGAGCAAATGTGTATATCCTGCAATTTAAATAGCATTCTCTGGATATATGCTTATTTATATTGATTAATTTTCTTATATAATTATTTTTGCTATTTTAAATAAGTAAATATATATTTCGGTGTTTATATATATATATATATATATATATATATATATATATACATAAGTATGTATGTATGCATAATTCACATGTAATTCGTTTTATCGAATGCTTGAATGCGATATCAGGTTTTAACAAACGTATACATGCACACATACACACACACGCACACACACACACACACACACACACACACACACACACACACACACACACACACACACGCAAACATATACGCATCCATGCATCCAGCACAACTCATGCTTTCACAAACACGCGCACACACACACACACACACACACACACATCACACACACGCACACACACATCACACACACACACAGACATATATATATATGTGTGTGTGTATGTATGTGTGTGTGTGCGTGTGCGTATGTGTGATGTGTGTGTGTGTGTGTGTGTGTGTGTGTGTGCGCGTGTTTGTGAAAGCATGAGTTGTGCTGGATGCATGGATGCGTATATGTTTGCGTGTGTGTGTGTGTGTGTGTGTGTGTGTGTGTGTGTGTATGTGTTCACGCGCGCGTGTTTGTGAAAGCGCGATTGGTGCTGGATGCATGGATGAGTATATGTGTGCGCATTAATGTGTCAGTGCATTTAAAGTTGTAGAGCATATCATATTAATAACAAATCATTTGATCTACTCCTTCACTTTTTTCTCTGGAAAGCCTGCATCAAAGAAGACGTTGTTCTAACTCCAGAACAGAATGCGAGAATTTTTCTTTCAACTGATTCTGAATGAATAGTCACCACAAAACTGTTTTTGATTTCAGATGACAGGAATTATTGAAAAGACCTTAGTTTAGCGGGGGAGCATTTGACTCCGGTCACGCAATAATATTGGTTTTGGAGCAAACCACGTTCACCATAATTGTGTCTAGAAAGTAATCTGGTTGATATTTGGGTCCCTAATGTAATAAGTTTTATTTTCTTTATTATTCAGTTTGTCAAAACTGATTATTAATCAACCTATCAATGGAACAAAAGTCGTTCAATGTTTTCTAGGTCTTTTTAAGAAAAAGAACAAT
Organism: Sepioteuthis lessoniana; assembly: GCA_963585895.1. NCBI lineage: Eukaryota > Metazoa > Mollusca > Cephalopoda > Myopsida > Loliginidae > Sepioteuthis > Sepioteuthis lessoniana. The sequence continues at coordinate 20,835,365 of OY757912.1, read as the reverse complement.
AACTTAAAATTTTTGGGGTGTCAACAAACAAACATTTCTTATGAAACTAGAATAAAAATCTAATTCAGATTTCAGATTTTATACATTTCCAATCTTTTTCTAATAAGTTGATATTTTTAATTTCTGGAAGCCTGCACCAATTTGATGATTATTTTTGCAGCATTATCCACAAGATTAATAAAAAATTGTTTATTGTATTTCAATGTCGTGAGTCGATTTACGTGTATTGTTGATAATTCAAGATGTCTCAACTAAACATGAATTCTGAGAAGCAAACTTGGACTAAATTTTTATTTGTGTTCATAATGAATATTTTTCAGTGGATTTTCAAACAGTTTTCCCAGCCTGAAAAATAAAAAACAAATCTTTTTTTAAATTCTAGGTCTATAGAAAAGAAAAATGAGGAAATATCCACAACAAAAATCAAATCAAACTACAGAGTTTAACTGAAAGCAGAAATTCATAGTATTCAACAAAATTACCTTATTTGGCGGATCATATGAAAAAAAGATAATAAGAATATGGTAATAATCGTATATTGTTGGGAAGAATATGTGCATATATGCTACAGGCATGAGAAGGATTCGTCAATTGGTCAATTTGTTAGAGGTTTTGGTTTGGTTTTATCTTATGCCATATCAAACATTGTAGTATATTTAATGTCAAACATATATATATATATGAAACAACTCATTTTAAATGAGTACACAGTTTAAATGTCAAAAACAGTTCTATTTTTAAGACCGGCATTGGCCTAATGAGTAGAGTATTTGCCAATCGTCCGGGAGACCAGAATTCAATCCCAGGTCGAGTCCTACCAAAGACTCTAGGAACGGTATTTGATGCCACTTTGCTTAACACTTAACATTTTAAGAAAAGGATCAAGAGTAAAGTGGAGCAATCACGGGAATAGAGTAGTGCCCTCCTCTAAACTTCATTGTAGTAGCAACTGAAAAGGGAGCCTTCATGTCACCCTCGACTAAGAACGCACACTTTTTTTAATTTTAGTATCAGAACACAGTTTAAATACCAAAACAATTCTATTTCAAACAATTCAGGTTAGCATAATTACACTGTTTAGTTCTATTTAACCGAAAGATAGGACCCTATCAGGTTCTTCCTCTCCGATTTAGGGTGGACATGAACGTGATGTCAATAAAAGGGTATGCCGTATTCCCCAAAACTCCAGCATTAATGGAGCCTCAACATCAGATTGTTTTGTGTCGTATCCAGGACACTAGTTGGAGGAGGTTTGCTCCTCTACAGAGATGCAGCTTGTCTATTCTACAGCTCTATGCAACTGACTGGGCCATTTGAAGTGGTTTTGAATTCAGAATTTTCTTTTTCCTAAACTGATAATCTTAACAAGTCCATAAAACTTTGACGATGTTTCTATTTGTTGGGTATCACACATCTTTTTCAACACAATGAACTAGTCAATTTGCCATATATAGCAGTATCTACCAATACCAAGGCAGACTAGAAGGTAAAGAGCAGCTTCTTATAGTAATAGTATTAGAGCGTTGGAGACTGGAGATCGCACTAGATCACCTTACTTGGTACCGTAATAACGGAAGCCAATACTATCGTTGGACTATATCTTTATTCTGTATTCATTAATCCTATGTTCTTGTCAACTAATAGTCTCTCTATTGTATATACTTTTTCCAGAGAATATATCTCTATTTCCTCTCATATCCTGCTTTGCCCTTTATTTAATATTACAAGCGTTCACTAACGAGAACGCAACACTATTTATCTGAAGTTGTGGGACGGAAATATGAATACATATGGCCATAAGTTCAAACTGAATTGCAAAAAGCTCTGTGTAGGATTTGAACTCACTACGCCGATCTAATTTTTTCCGACTGTAAATGTTTTGCTGAAATTACCTTCTGTTGTAAAGAATTTTACACTGTAGACAGAGCAATCATCTAAACTTTACCTGTGTAAGGGTCGGGTTTAAAAAATTTTCGATAAATGAAAAATAATAATTCGTTGCATCCTGAGTATTAGCTTTTTAATTTCACAATTGATTATTTTTAATTATCCTGTATGTTTCTGAACGTCTTGTCTAAAACACACACACACACACACACGTCATAAGCTGCAACAAATAACTTCTGCCGAGCTGCACATTCTATCAATTTCATTTGGCTCACACATAAGTCTATGTGACTATTTTGGAATATGTCACTTCCTGCAAGCAGACACGTTTGTCGTTTCACACTATGCTGTATCGGCAGAATACACAATTGAAAACAGTTGATACGGAACCAAATATTATCGAATTACTCGCCTATTTAAGTACCACATTGTATTATTCCTAATATACTCTGCAGAATTTCGCTGAATACTGAATTATCCAGCAACGTTTTTGACTTTGATCTAGAAGCTTTCGCCGCTTTGTGGTTTTATCGCTAATAAATGCTAGATAGATATAGCAATAAACTACTGATACTAGTTGACGTATATATCGATTTATCGTAACTATATTGATTAGAGACCAGGAGTAAAGATGAAATGATATGGGATCTGGATATTAAGGCAAATTAAAGATTGATTGTTTCGATGCTTTAACGACTTGTCAACCCTGCTTGTCTCTATGTCAGTGAGCTTTATAATATTATTGATGTGAATAATTCAGTGGTAACCTGGGGATCTAGAGTTTGTTGAGTAACCATTCATTGCCAATACGACGAGGTCAACTCAGACCCCAAATATCCAAAGTTGTTTCAAATCCATGTTTCAAATAGATATGATTTAAAAGTATTTGTATTAGGAGTGCTTGAAAACATTTAACTGTATATGTATTAATTGTTACAAGGATCGTTATTTCAAGTTGTTATTGTTTTGTAATCGGAGAAAACGGGTCACTAGATGAAAGGGAAATACCTGAAACTAGATAAAAATAAAAATGCTACTTCTTTTATAACTGTATTTCTGCCTTCCTCCTGACATATCTCTGATGTGGAAGATATTGAATGCTATTTCTGAAAGCTGATGAGGATAATATAGCTGAATCATTCTCCACTTCAATGGGAGACCAGAAATTTAATTTATTCCTTGTTATCTGTCAGTAACTATCTGCTCGACTATTTTCTAAATTCTCTAATTCTCGAGTGATCGTTTCCCGAAATTTCTATGCCAGTTCGAGTGGTTATCATTTGTTATCCTTGATCTGGTTCCCTGGTGCTAGGATGCATCCGTTTCATTACACGATCAAATACAAATGATTTTCGGAAATATCAATTTAACCCATCTATGTCACCCATATATGAATCTATTTACAAACCCAACCACACGGGTAGGATGTAACACAAAGTCATATATAAACGTAGTTTAACAAGTCTGATTTTAGAGCTTTCCTTCTCCTTGACTGTTTCCTAAAAAAGGTTGAAGAACATGATTTTCCCTAATATTGACCCATAGCTGGTGGGAGAATGATTAGATTCAGAACATTCCCAAATATATTATTAACATTTGAAAAGCATTCAGCCTCGTCCTGGGTTTTAACTCGTCTTGTCCTGTCTATTTTATACGATGATATGGATTAAACCTGGAGCACCTCACCGTGTGACTTATGTATGGGACTGCCCCCTTTCCAGAGTTCCAGTATTTGAAACTTTTCACGATATCCAATTTAGTGTCTCGTGTAGGTCACTCAGAAAAGTCAAACACGTGAAAGAATTGATTTGGAAACAAACAAATGCATGAACCAAATTAAAATACCGGGAAACAAAACGATGCAAAGGATAATTCCAACAGCAAACAAAATGATACAAGGGATAATTCCAACAGCAATCAAAACGATACAAAGGATAATTTCAACAGCAAACAAAACGATACAAGGGATAATTCCAACAGTAGACAAAACGATACGAGGGATAATTCCAACAGCAAGCAAAACGATGCAAAGGATAATTCCAACAGCAAACAAAACGATACAAGGGATAATTCCAACAGAAGACAAAACGATACAAGGGATAATTCCAACAGTAGACAAAACAATACAAGGGACAATTCCAACAGTAGAAAAAAACGATACAAGGGATTATTCCAACAGCACTAATTCATTATCCGGTAAAATCTGAACACAAATATGGATTATCTAACGAGGTAAAACAATGGATTTTCAGGAATTCCTCAACAAATAAACCAGAAACAATGATAAATCTTCAGAAACCCGATATTTCAACGAAATTCCCCTTGTTAAAATTTGCACGGGTATTAAATAGAAAAAAAAAACGCTGAATCTATTGCAACCGAAAAAAATCACCACAAATTGTTTCCTTTATCTTGTCACATATTTTATTACCATAACTTAAAAAGAAAAAAAAATGTGTCAAAATGTTTTTTTATGAAGAAGCATTTTTGGAAGAATTTTAAATAAAAAGAAATTATCTAAATTTTAAAAAAAGATTGTGAAGAATCGAAGTTTTTATTCGAATTGTAGTTTCATTTTTACGATTTTCTTGTATATTTACGTCAACTAGAATTAAACCTGTGAAATAGCAGAAACAAGAGAAAATTATTAAACCAAGGTAGCAGCTGCAGCTGCAAAAAATAAGAATAATTGCAGCAACCACAAATACAACAATGACAAACAACAGAAAAAAGGAACTGGCATGATTTAAAAATAAAATAGAATCTTACTATCAAGAATATTTTGCGGATATAGCGGTTTACAGAGGGAAAAAGAAAAAAATATGGATTAATACTTAGATCTTGCTAGAGAGCAGAAAAAAACTGAAGAGAATTAAGGTGACCGTGATTGCAATTATCATTGGTATGTTTGGAACTGTTTTCAACAGCTTAGAAAAAAGACTGAAGGAATTGGAAATCCAAGAAAGAATCAAGTCATTAAAGACTAAATCAAGGTTAAGACTTGCTAATATTCTGGTTTGGAAAAATTGCTTGGAGAGACAAACTAACAGCAGGAGGAAAAAGCTTAGGTGAGGTGAAAATCAAGGGCAGAATCTTCCAGGGAGGTGCGCTATTATCGTTACTATTTCTATTAGCGATAATATCACTCAATCAAATATTTAGCTATTTAGGAAATGCATCGGCAGATACAAATTTCATAAATCGCCATAGAAAATCCACCACATCATCTACATGGACGATATAAAACTGTTTGCCAAAATGAAAATGAATTTGAACCCTTTATACAGGCAGTGAGGATATGCAGTGACGATATAGGGATGGAATTTGTCATAGAAAAATTTGCCATACAAAAAAGTTAAAAAAAACAATTAACGGATGGAATAGAACTACCAAAATCAAGATAAAACCAGTACACTCGGAGAAATGAAAACTTACAAAAACTTGGGAATATTGGAAGCAAATATCATCAAACATGTGGAGATGAAAGAAAACATTTTTAACAATACCTCAGGTGAACTACATGATGGCAGAATTCCCATCTGAGGGATAAACACCTGTGCTCTTCTCGAAATATACATAAGACCATTCTTTAAAAAGATGTAAGATCATCAACACATGAACCAGAGAACATAAAACTCGTGACGATTCATCAAGCCTCACATATCAGAAATGATGTTGACAGAATGTATGTGTTAAGAAAAGGAGGAAAAGGAATTGCCTATACAAGAGCGCGTCGATGCATTGATAGAACGACTAGAAAGTCGTTGTTGGCGACCATAGTCGAGAGCGACCAGAAGACTCCCTTTTCAATAACTACTACACTGAGGTGTAGGGAGGGCGCTAATCCTTTCCCTGGAAGAACGACTGGAAGATTAGGTAAAAGAGACCAGAGGAAGATTAATTACAGCTAAATTATCAACAAAACACCCCCCCAGAAAACAAAAAAAAAATTGGAAGAAAAACAAATGTAAGGATATTTCAAACGAAAAACAAGAGAGAAACTGAATCTCTCCTGATGGTAGCACAAAACAAAATTATAAAGACTAAAGATGTCAAAGCAAGAGTAAACAATATGCAACAAAATATCAGACGTAGATTGTGTGGTGACAGAGACTGAACGATCAATCACATAATAAGCGAATGCAGTAAATCAACGAAAAGATTGTGAGACTAGACATGATTGGGTGTGAAAAGTGATCTGATGGGAATTGTGAGAGAAGTTTAAATTTGACCGAACGAACAAATGGTATATGCTCAGACAAAAAACTCGTCATAGAAAATGAGAGGTACACAATTCTTTGTTACTTTTAGATACCAACGAATCATCTAATCTGGCCCAAACGAACAGACTTAGTGTTAGTCAACAAAAAAGAGAACCTGCCGAATGATACACTAGGCCGTTCCGGCTGACCACAGGTTAAAACTGAAAGAGAGCGAAAAGAGAGCTAAGTACCTCGTCCTTGCTAGAGAATTCAGGGTGCAGAAGAAAAATAAAGGACTTTCTTGTATAATAATAAACGACTATATTATAAAACAATATTAATTTCAATTCTAAAAATTAAACAATAAAAAAGAAGACTCATTTTTTTCCAGTTATTATATCAATACGCCTTCAAAACGGTTTTGATGAATTCAAAATAATTTCTTGATATATTTTATTCCATTTTTCTCAATAACAGTCTTAAGCTAATCAATATTTGGATGGGAAGTTGCATTTGTTTTGCTTTCTAAAACGACCCATATTGGGTAATCAAGAGGGTTAAAGTATGGGACTAAATCTTGTTTAATGTTTGTCCTCACAGTTTTCTTGTGGACTTGTAATTCATTAGCGAACTTTCTTATTGACATTGTGGATTCTTTCTTAATAACTGTAGCAAGAGCAGTTAAAAAGCCTTCTTTTCGTTTTTGTTCAATCCTCCACTTCCACTGTTCCTTGAAAAATTATTTTTCAGTAGAAAATTATTATTTGCTTTGTATACGTTAGACAAAGGAAGTATGGCGTGGTTTTGGTGTTAAGCAAATCATAGTTTCTTTGTTGTTTCTTTTTTTCTCAATCATATTGAACTGAATTTTAATGAAAAAAAATGTGCTTGAATAATAGATTTAATCATGAAAATTTAGATTCATCACATCTTTTTTTTTCAAAAATTGGATGAATCAGTCTTAAAAAACGTTTTAGAAATATTTCCATATTTTGCTCCTGCCCCCGGTAGGGAACATGAAAATGATGGTAGTACTAGTTGTAATTTGTGTGTTCGGAATATGTGCACCAAAGTATGAGTACAAGGAGTGTTGTACTTACAAATAAGAGGACGACTGGACACCATCCAAACTAGAGTACTGTTGGGATCAGCCAGAATACTAAAAAGTATCCTGGAGACTTAGACTCCTGTAGAAAACCATCGGCTAACGCCAGTGTGAAACACTTAGAAACGAGCAAAATAATACGAATAATAAGGGAAAAAAATATGAACAGGATATCACATAAAGTCCTAAAATTCAGAACAAGATATCTGATGAAATCATCAAATTTACTGAGAAAATCATGAAAACCTGGACAGTAGAATTGGCAGCTGGACGAAAAGGCTTGGCAGAAGTGAAGATCCAAAGAGGAATATTCGTGGTATACGCACTATAACCTTTACTATTAGTAATAGCGATGATGGCACTCAATCACATGCTTAGGAAATGATCAGTTGGATACAAACTCATTTAATCGCAGGAAAAGATCAATCACCTAATATACATGGACGATATCAAACGGTTTGCAGAAAACGAAAATGAATAGGAAATTCTAATACAAGCAGTGAGAATATAGAGTCAGGACATTAGGATGAAATTTGGCATATAAAAATTCCCCATGTTCATAATGAAAGGCAGGAAAATACATTGCGGGTGGAATGGAACTATAAAATCAAGAAAAAATTGGAACGCTCAGAGAAAAGGAAGCATACAAATACTTGAAAATATTGGAAGCTGACACCATCAAACAAGTAAAGATGAAAGAAAAAAATTAGAAACACTATCTCAGGAGAAGGAGCAGGCTAATCGTGACAAAACTAATTAGCAGAAAATTTATCAAAAGGGTAAATACCTGGGCTTTTTTCCTCGTAAGATGCTCGATACCATTCTTGAAAAGGGGCAGAGGATAAAAAATTGACCAGAGACCAAGAAAACTAATGACCATGCATAAAGCCTTACATCCCAAAGATGACATTGACAGAAAAAATGTGTCAAGGAGGAAGATGATTTGCCAGCATTGAATACATTGTTGACGCATAGATACAAGGATTCAAAGACGACTTAGAAAAGAGCGGAGGGAGACTGATTATGTTATGTTTTGACCTTTTGACCCGGCCAAAAATGCCATTCAAGGTGATGCACCGGAAGGAGGTGACACATTCTAATGCAAGTTATGAGAGTAAATCGCGTGGGCGGAAACTGGCTAATGAAATGGGACGAGGTAAAAAAAAATCCCATTATACTCTCATAGGCTGACGCACCGGAGGAGAGTGACCTCTGAACTGCATGGCAGTCATTTCCGCTCGATGACGATCACACAGGCCATTCCAAATATAGCTGAAGTGACACATCCCGGTCGCCAGATATCGGAAGAAGTTGCAGAGGCGTGGAGGCGTGTCCATATCACCGCGTGGGAGTTTGAAGGTTATATAAGGCCGACGAATTGAACAGAGTACAGTTGAGTTCGAGGAGCCAGTGGACAGGCGAGTAGAGTTGGAGTAGGAGTTAGACGAGTTGTAGTAAGAAAAGCCAGCACCCAGCAGAGCGGACTCCAGGGCTTCGGTTGAGCAGCCATGGAGAACGAGAAAGACACAACGCTGACGGCCATAACTTCGGGGTCAAAATATTTCAGTTATGTTCAGTCTCCAGCTCCCTCCCACACGCAAACTTTGAACAACCCTTTCGAAACTTACAAATAATGTGAGAGGTAAATATTTTTATAAAGAAGTCTTCCTGCGTCTTTATCACTGTGTGCGTCTGTTATTCATTGCGTCTTAATTATTGTGTCGTTGCGGTAGATGAGTATGTAATAATTACAGCCAACAGAAACAATACTGACTACACGAGAACCAACAGAATGACAATAACCAGAAAACAAAAATGTGAAATAAAACAACACTATTGACGTTTTAAACGATTAGCAAGTGACATCTCACGCGAGAAACAGTAGATGTGGCAAGAAAAAGGAAACCATGAGAGAGAAACTGAATGCCTTCTAAGAGCAGCATAAAACAACGACCTGAGGACCAATCATATTAAAGTTTAAACAGATTAGACGCAACAAAACAGCAGATGTAGGTTACGAGGTGAAAGTGACGAATCTATCAATCACGTAATAAGCGAATGCAGCAAGTTAACACAGAAATAATATAATACTAGGCACAACTAGTTTGGCAAGGTGATCCACCAGGAATTATGCAAGAAATTGAAGTTGGGACGTATGCTCAAATAGTATATGCACAACGCAGTTTCTGTCTGAGGGAACGAGATGCACAAACTCCACTCTTCTTGACAGATATAGTCTGTCAACATCATTTCTTCGGTGCAATGGCTTGTGCATGGTCATTAGATTTCTTATTCTCTGGTCCATTTGTTTAAATTATTTTCTTTCCACTTCAAGAATAGTCGCGAGTATCTTACAAACGGGACAGTCTCAGTAATTATCCCTTTGTCATGGTTTCTGATAAATAGCAATTTTCTGGCTCTTCTGAGATACACTTTTTAATTTTTTCTTTCATTTCCTCAGTTTGATGGTATCAGCTTCCAATATCTCCAAGTATTTGTAGTTTTCCTTTTCTCAGAGCGTTCTGATTACTTTGATATTTTGACTCCTTCCCTTATGTTGATATCCATTGAAATGAAACAGCAGCATTTTAAATGCAGGCAGGTATTAATTAAAAGGATGATACATTAAAACAATCAAGCGATGATTGTATAACAAAACAAGAAAATCAAAATTCATACAAATTAGAAGACAGATATAATCAAACAGAAAAAAAAACGGAATTCACAAAGAATCACTCACGACTAAAGAACTAAAACCAATTTGGAGTAATGTGTGGAGTTAAAAAAAATCATATAATAAAATAGCAAAGTGGCTTGAAAATGTAAAAAAAAAAAAATAAACAACCAATATACTAAAGAATTATATTAGATGAGATTATAGATACAATGGAATGTACACATAGATGAAAATCTCCTGGAATAGACAAAATAACAAACATTTGGACACACTGCCTGCAAACATAAACTACAGACAAATATTATTATGGAAATCATTAAAGAACTTGAAAAAAATACATTGTTAGGTCAGCCCTAACAAAAATATAGAGTTGCTCCCCTTTAATCAATAGGGGACAGTTACCTCCTATGACAGGTCATTGTGGGAATTCGTGACCAGAAATAGGACTGCACAATAATACCCAGGGATTGAAGACAGGAGATTTCTTGGTTGCGCATAACTTCAAGCAAAGCATTTCTCTAACCTGTTTTAAATAAAAGTCTTTATTTTTCCCAATACCCGGATCTGTTTTTTTTTATCATTGTATTCTTTTTCATTTATTTATTACGTTAAAAACGTAACAAAAACAGCGACAACGGATTTCGAAATATGTGAAAACATTCCACCACGAAGAATTCAACTTAAAGATTTGACAAAGTAGGATTCCTTTCAAAACACGCACAAGAGTTCAGATTTGAATTTTTAGACATCGGATTTTGTCCACACATTAATTACTTTTCAGGCACGTTAAAAATATAACTCATTTGTTGATTTTTTTATCGAACTGGCATTACATTGACAAATGAAAAGAATAGTTCCGGCAATAAATTAGCTTTTGCAAAATCAATTGTGCTTGATGGAAGGTTATACAGAGCGATAAGGTACACCTCAGCAAACTCCTTCACAAAGGAAATTGATCATATGAGGCGATCTCAGAATTTCACTACAAGTGTGAAATCGACCCTCTCGATATAGTTCACTAGTTTTGAGGATCTCAAAAATATATATTTTAGAGAACAAACAGTCAAGGAAAAGGTGAAGCTTATGTGATGAAACTATTTTTAGCTCAATACAAAAGAAACCTCTATCTTCTTGCTGCTATTTTATACGGAAACACCTGTTCAAAACGCACTGCTGCTGTGAATGCAGCCAGAAAAGATACAAAGAGAGATTCTGCATCCCACCGGTGCACAAAACAACTCGCAAGTGACCACATAACAGGTACAGATGGAAAAGAAAAAAACACTCAAACAGCCTGGTAGCAGCTTTTCTCCCAAATCCAAACCAAATCGAAAATATATATCAGTAAAACTGAACGGCAACTCTGTTCGGTTACAAATAAACACTGCCTTGGACATAACCCTCAGCTAAAAGAGTTTATGGAAAACCACCGGCTAGTCTCATTAACATCTGCGAGAGATGTAGCGCGAAGTACATCGGGGCAATGTATCCACATCAGTGGAGAATTACTAGCAATATTTAAAATTATGGATAAAACAAAATCCGGAGGAATCGACATAGCAGATTACAGATACAACCTATTGGACTTTGTTTTCAGCGAGTCACTGGGTCTTCCAGACGTTCCACTCCTGTTTGTAATGCAGTTTCTAGATCCCCAGTTCAGTGTGTCATTATGGAGCGCAGCAATGACATCATCATGCGCTGAACATACCTAGAGCAACCATGGTACAAGGTACATGTGTATTTTCTGGTCCTATCAATGGCCTTAGTTTTCTGGTAGCCATGAATACACATTCCAAATTGTCAGAGATATTTCCCATGGAAAATACGGATACCCAATCAACTATTACTGTTCTTAAACGGCATTTCAGTGAATATGGCCAGCCGGAAACATTAGTCTCAGACAATGGAAGACAATTCACATTCGTTTTTGCTGATCGAGTTACATAACGCATATTCGATCATTACCTACCACCCAAAATCCAATGGTCTAGAAAAACGCTGTTTGATACTACAAACATTTTTCGTTCATATTGGATAACACCAAATGGTGCAGAAAAGAACGGCATGTCACCAGCTGAGTTACTTTTGAAACGAAAGCCCTGTACCCCAATAGGCGATTTTCGTCCACAAAAATAACCAAGGCAAACACATGCCAAATTAAAGGACAAATTGCATGCCAGTACAGACAAACTGAGTACCAATTACTATCTACAAAAGAAAAGAACACTATGTCGATAACGTTTAAGTTGAAAAGCAATTGTGGGAACGGCATAAAGATCAATTACGTCCAAAATACGCCAGGAACAAGATAACTGACAGCACGTCAACCATTCCATTGAACTTGCTAACCATCTCCATAACCTTTCATATTGACGAATGCAATTAGGAGAAGAGCACGACCGAGCAGGAACTGGTCAAATCGAAATCACTCAAAAGTGAGGCACCTACAAATTAAACCGCAAGGAAGGTGTAAAATCATCCCTAACATAAATATAAAGTCGCACCCCTTTAATCAGTAAGCGGCTGTTACTTCCTGTGACAGGGGATTGAGGGAGAGAGTGACCGGAAATGGAACTGCAGCCATGATTCCCAGGAATGGATTATTTGGTCGCGCCCAACTTGAATTAAAATGATTGTTATTGGGTAGAAACTTTTGTCTACCCTGTCTTAAATGAAACACCTTGTTATTTCCAACACCTACGTTCTTTTTTTTCATTCAATTTTTCTCATTAATTTGTTATATATATATATATATATATATATATATATATATATATTATCCCTTTAGTAGAATGTTTAGATTGATTGCCAATGGTCCAGAAGATTAGAGCTCAATCGCAAGTCGAATCTTACCAGAGACTCAAATATGGTACTTGACGACTCCTTGCTTAACATTCAGCATTCTGATCCAAGGTGAGTAAAGAAATCCAAGGAAAGTGGTTGGGCTCACCCCTATACATCAGTTGAATAGTGAGCTTTCGCATTGACCTTGACTACGGTCGACTGATATATATATATATATATATATATATATATATATATATATATATATATATATATATGTGTGTCTGTGTGTCTGTGTGTGGTATCAAACAGTACATTTAGCGTATTATCTCTGAATCATCAGCAATGTATATGGACGCATATTGTTTTAAATAACAATTCAGCCATTTTTGGCGTTTTATAACGGTTACTTTTTTGCGATAACTAAATACCAAGGAGACAGTCTTAATAATGAATCTAGAATAAATTTATTGTCGAAATTCTAGTCAACACTCAAAAAACCCTCTGACATACACATGCAAGCACATATATATACACAGGCACCTACGCATGCTGACTTCTACATTGTACTTTTAAAAATAGTTTTGCTTTATCATGTGAGAATAGAACATCACTTTCTCAATCAAACAATGAAACTGGAAGACGACGATATCTCACTAAACTTACTCTTTCTTTCCATTTCCATTGCTCGTTATAGACGATCCGATTATTAAACATAATACTGAAAATTACGTACACGGATCGGGATTCTAGTTTTTCATTTAAGTTGAAGTTGTTTTTAAAGTTGTATCTATTTTTTTGATTTGTAATGCTTTTAAACGAAATAGTATCAATAACTTTACCTGTGCTTTTAACAAATACTTCGATATCGTATATTACGACGCAGACATAAAATCAAATTAAATAAGATTCATATGATTAACCAGGACTGTTGGACAAGTTTTAACGCTTAACCAAGTAGATAGAAATGTGAAAATAATTGCATTTGTATATTTTTATTTTTTGGGTTGTTTAACAACTTCATCGATGTTGGATTAGTACTTAAGTTATTTATGGCAAAGAGAAATTGACTGTCATCGATGTCGGTTGTCCTGAAGAGAAAATGTCAAGAGTAAAACTGCGTAATACATCAGTGGTATATTCAGACATTTTTAGATCTTGCTGTTGCAGAATGTAAAAAATGATGCTATCTAAATACACGTGCTCTAATCATTTTCATGATATATGCATTGTTTGCTTCATTGAAAATATTATTGGATTAAAGTATATCTATCTTGTAAATTACATTCCTAACAACATTTATATTCCTAACAACATCTAATCCATTTTTATCCCTTATATGGAGTTATAGAATCACTGTGGCGCAACGGTTACAGGAGAAAAAGATTGAGTCAACCGGCAGAGTTGAATACGTGGACGATGTTTAGGTTTTAATTCACACAAATGCCATTTAGAAAGGCAGACATTCATTTGTTCTTAGACCATATATAAGTAGATAGTAAATCAAGCTGTGAAAGACCTTTAATTTAAGAGGGTAGACTGAATCAGTTGTGTTATAGAATTGTGGACGGAAAAAATATATCAATGAAAAGATTACAGATTAGCTCAACTTAAAAATAAGTGCATCCTAATATCTCAAGTAACATAAAATGTTATGATATATTTATATTCAGTAGCAAAACCAACAATCTTATTGAAAAAATATCATCGTGTTGGCCATGATAAGACACATCTTCGAAAATGGCCATTCTCTTGAGAAAAAAGAATTTCATTACATTATGACAACTTTAGAGATATCCAGCATCTATTATATATATATATATATATATACATGTGTGTGAGTGTGTGTGTGTGTGTGTATGTGCGTGTGTACATCTATTGAGTTAAGAGATGACTTTGAAGATTTTCTTCATTTGCCAAACCTCGCAGCATTTTCTCTTTCACATTAATAACTTTACTTTAATCCGATTATTCTCGGTAGGATTGAAATGTGTTTAATCGAGGTTGTAGGTTTTAGAGAACTTTTGATATAAAAATGTAACAATTCCCAGTAGTAAAAAGGAATAATCTTGTTTTTGGCAAGCAAATAGAGAGTGGAGAAATTAAACAACCATTATCTCTCTGTCACTCTTTCTCTCTGTCTCTGTCTCTCTTGTATATATATATATATATAGTTATCCGGTTGTTTTTATGGCATATCAAACCATGTTGGTTATTTCATGCAAAATATGTTATAAATATGTATATATATATATATATATATGATTTCTTAAAGTAAAGTTTCTAGTTATTATTTGTAAATGGAAAAGGCCTCATTTGTTTGCACATAGTTAAATGGTTTTAACTATTGTTTTTAAATCTGATTGATATTTGTTCACATGTAAATGTTTTGTTTTAATATTAAAAACCTTAACAGTATGACAAAATGTGCGGTTGAGTACTTAATTAATATGTAAAAATGAGAACTTATGAAATATATTCTAATTAATATATATATATATATATATATATATATATATATATATATATCATCATCATCATATCGTGCTGGCAGCACGGATATCCCTGACCCTCTCTCGCCACTCCTCCCTATCGTTCATCGCCCTAGGTAGGTCTTCAGGACAACAACCTGTATCCTCACATAGCTGCTGAATATACGTTCGTGCTGGTCGTCCTGCTTTTGCGCGGCCGTGTGTGGGGATCGATAAGAGTACATCTCTTATGAGTTCATCTCTGCTTCTCCAGCAATGTCCTGCATGTCTGGTTCGCCTAACTTGAATAGTTTTCGTGATAGGGGGCAGGTGGCCGTAGAGTTGGTGTCTTGTGGGGTGTTGCTGCCAGGACTTGTTCAGGATTGCACGCAGCATTCTTGTGTAATTGCCATCTAGTTTCTTCTCCAGCCGTTTTGTTAGCGTCCATGTAGTGCATCCATATAGCAGTATCGATGTGACCGCTGCCTGGAAGAAACTGCGTTTCATTTTATCGGTTAGGTCTGATTTCCATATAGTCGATAGCCAATTGATAGCTGTCCATGCTTTCGTTAACCTCGTTTCGATGTCCTTTTCGGTTGATTCGACGCTGCTTCCTAGGTACGTGAATTTGTCTACTAGTTTAAGAGGGGTTCCTTCTAGAGTGGAGATGTCCCCCGTTTGGTTATAGCACATATATTCCGTTTTGTGTGCATTAACCTGGAGGCCTATGCTTGCTGCTGCTCGTTCCAAACTATGCAGAAGTGTTTCGGCTTGGTTAGGTGTATTTGCCAGTATCGCTATATCATC
Organism: Sepioteuthis lessoniana; assembly: GCA_963585895.1. Classification (NCBI taxonomy): domain Eukaryota; kingdom Metazoa; phylum Mollusca; class Cephalopoda; order Myopsida; family Loliginidae; genus Sepioteuthis; species Sepioteuthis lessoniana. Next base: position 20,819,429 of record OY757912.1, on the reverse strand, counting down.
GGCGTAGTCGGCGTCGGTAATTGTTGTTGGGGGGTATCTTCTGCTTCTTTTCTTCGTCAGTTCGAAGCCATTCTCTTTGATTTTGTCAATCGATGTTCTAAGTACGTAGTCTAGACAAATGATAAAGAGATACGGAGCCAGCGTGTCCCCTTGTAGTACTCCTTGTACAGTGTCGAAGTATTCTGTGTCTCCATCTGGTGATCGTACTTTTACTTTAGTGTTTCTATAGAGAATCGTTATTGCCGCTACGGTTTCTTTAGGTATGCCGTACGCTAGTAGTATTTGTTCCATCTTTCCTCTGTGAATGGAGTCGAAAGCCTTGGTAAAGTCGACAAATATTAATGTCGCTTGTAGGTTCTTTGCCCGTACCCCTTCAAGGATTCTGCGAATGGTTAATATTTGTGAGGTCGTAGATCTATTTCTTCGGAAGCCATTTTGGTTTTTTCTAAGTATGTAGTCGATTTTGGGTTCTATTCGGTTTCGTAGTAGGGCATTGTATATTTTGGCAGCTATGGATGTAAGTGTTATGCCTCGGTAGTTTTTGGTTAATCCGAGGACCCCCTTTTTAGGGAGGGGGAGTAAGCATCCCTTCGTCCATCTATCTATCGGATTTTGATTGTATACTGCGTTGCAGTGTCGGAGCAGTATGTCGTCGAATTGTCTGGTCTTCCATACTTCCGGGGGAATCTCGTCCAGTCCTGCAGCTTTCCTATTTTTAATTTTTCTGAGAACCGAGTCGAGTTCTTCTTGTGTGAACGGTCCAAGTTTAATGTCTAATTGTTTGCTAATTATTCTGGTGATTGGTTCATGCGTTATTTTTGGTGGGTTTCCAAGTAAGTTTTCGAAGTGCTGTTTCCACAGTTTTATTCTTTCTTGTTGGTTTGCTGCTTTAAGTTTTGCTTTGGCTGTGTTCTTTCTTCTGCTCACTTCGTTTATTGTTTGCCAGGCAATTCTAGATTGTCTATCTTCCACCGAGTCTATAATCTTATCTATCTGATTTTGAATGTATTCTGTTTGTTCCTTTATATATATGCCTGCTAATTGATATTGTGCCGTTTTTAGTTTTAAGGCATTTGTGTTTGTTGGGTTTTTTCGATAGTTTTTGGAGGCTGTTTTCACTAGTGCACGTTTTTCTCTCACCGCTAAAGTTTCCCATGGGACTCTATATTTAGTTTTAATTTTTGTTGGAATGTATTTTGCTGCTTCCTCAAGGTGTGCATTGACGAAATTTTCGTATTCGTCGTTTGGTGTACTTTTTTCCGTCTTTTCTTGTAGTGTTTCGAATCTGTTTCTTAATTCTAATACGTATTTATCTCTGACATCTTTGCTGTTTAATAGGGCCCAGTTATAGTGTTTGGTGGTCGCTGTTCGTTTGTCGTTTTTTCGTAGGCTTAACCGTATTTTCGCTGTGACTATTCGGTGATCGGTGGACACACCCTCAAAAGAGGAGTATGCCTCGCAATTCAATGCACTATTCTTCCATTTCTTGTTTATAAGGACGTAGTCTATCTGAGCTTTAGTATTGTTTGCGTACGTGTATGTCCATAGTTTGCCCTCTCTTTTTTGGTAGTTTGTATTGAGGCATGCTTATCTATTTTCTATCATGAAATCTGTTAGATGTTGGCCATTTCTATTTGACGTGTTGTGGAGGCTGTATTTGTTGTTTCCGTTTTTCCCGATTTGTGCATTCATGTCTCCGCCAATGACTAACATGTTGTGTTTCGGGATGCTACGCACTAATGAGGATAACTCATCGTAGAAGGTGACTATTTCATTTTCTTCACTAACATTGGTGGGGCTGTAGCATGAGACGATTGTTGCTCTGGGGTTTCCGTTAAATGTAGCTACCATCATTCTAGGTTGTATTTTCTCTATGCTATTAAGCGTTTTTAGTGCTCTAGGTCCTATAAGCAATCCTACCCCTCCCACTGCGGCGTTGACAGAGTTTTTCCATGCGGATACAGTGGCGAGCGACCATCCATTGCCAGTTTCGTGATATTTGATATCTTCTGTGTGCGTGTATCTGTGTTCTTGTATGCATATTATGTCTATTTTATGTTCTTCGGCCGATGCGATTAGCTCTGGGAGTTGTCCTATTCTATTTAAGGTTCTTACGTTAAATGTGGCTATTTGTTGTGTTTGCTTGCATTTTAGTAGTTTTGATTGTTTGAGCTCTGTAGCTGATTTTTCGAACACTGAGGCCAGGGCTCCAACCTCAGCAGGACGCGCCCCCTTTTTTTACCCTCGTGAAGAGCGATGCGGTTTGTGTAAGTGGTTTGAGTGTGGGTCATGGTTATCTTTCGATGGCTGTTTTATTCTCTTCTATAGAAGCCACTCTTAAAGAGGAGCAGCAGTAGTTCCCCGATCGAACTGTCGATCCTGAGCGAAAAGTCGTCAAACTCACGTCCAGGACCCATTTGGGTATTGAGTTTGGTCGTCCATTGGTTTATTCAAATACCTTAACGTACATCATGCTGCTTCCCATGTGTACATAATAAAATATTTAAAATAAAAAAGGGGGGGAACTTGTTTTAAGTTTTAACTTACTTCAAGTCCAACATTAAGGTACTTTCTTATGACTTTCACTAGTACTGACTTATACTTTTTTGCTGTATTGGGACTTTTCCTGGGTTTTTCATTTTTTTTTTTTTTTCCTTCCTACAGTTGGGGACCTAGCAGGCTTCAGGAATTATAGAGCTCTGTGGTAGCATTAGGCGTTCTAGGCTTTTTCTTCTAAACTACTGTTAGTGCTTTCTTTACGAATTTTTAAATTATTCGATAGAAGATATTCAAAAACATTCTGCCTTGTTCGCTGACATGTGGATAGGCTTAATATCAAATTGGCTTTATAGTAGAGTAAGCGTGCCTTTACATTTAAAACGTATAGTTTAAGCATTATTTCACAAACAAAATACAGCATAACATTTTGTAAAATTCAGCATTTTAAATTGGAATTAAAGACATACTGACCAATATTGACATATTTCGTCCACTTGGCTCCTGAGTTCAAATGCTTCTTCTTCGTTTGGACTTTTATTTACTACTGATATTTTAGGTAGCTTTGGGGGCGGTCTACTGGGGTGAAGGGGACAATTCGTTTTTGTTGTTTTTTTTTTTGTTTTTTTTTTATATATTTCAAAAACTAAATAAAAAGATCCTTAAAATAAGTATCTTTTTTGTTCAAGGTTTTTATTGACCTAAAAGAGCTGGTTGATCGTTCGTAAAGGTCAATTAAGTAAGAGACAATTGTTTTTCATTGCAAAGGTTAGCAAATTTATTTAATGTTTCGGTTGTCAACTAACTTCCTTAATCACAATGATTACACGGGTCATTTTGTAAATAATATTTTTCTAGTCCTTATCTTGAAGGTGAATGTCAAAACGGAGATTTAATTATGCTCCACCGTAAATAAAGGTGAGCTGGGCATGACTCATCCAGTCAGGTCAGTCTGAGAACCTTTTTGTTCAACCCCATTGCTCTAAACCTGTTCCCATAGCTCAAAGCATCTAAAAAGGGTTTTCCCTCTACCTGTAAGATATAATCCTGGAGTAGGATTGGCTGACCAATGGGAATATGACTCCTAATTTTCTCTTATCGGACAACCAATCAGAAACCATTTTAATCCATTTATTGATCTATAAAAAAGGAGGTAATTAAACGAATAATCAGAGAGGAGGAGAAAAAGGGACCAAGAAGAAACTCAAGACTGCCTAAGAAGCATCTTTTCCAAAAAACCTTCTGACGTTTCAAAATTCCAAAGTCCCAGACAGTAGAGCCGTTGGTGTTACTCTAACCGCACCTCATCGTCACTCTTCCTTTCTCAATATCTCTCTTCTTCTGTTTGCCAGGAAAACAAACCTCGCTTGTTTGTTATTCATAGTCTCACAAACGTGTTTCAATCAAAACTATTCTATTCTTTGTGTTGTTAGACAATCTAGCCACTTACCAGACCGACAGAAGAAGATCCGGGTGATCAGTGTGAACCCCTACCCCCGTGGATCTTTAAAACACAACGTGGGCACGGAAGAAATTGACAAAGCAGACAGCCGAAAGGTTATGTGGTAGTCACGAACACAATAGCTACAACAATTACTCTGACAAGTAGTCCTGCCACATTGTGCTCCGTGACTAGTATAGGACCACAAGAGTATTTGCAGAGTTAAAATCTTTCAAGCATTGCAATGTCGTTCTAAGAATTCAATTTGAAATGGAACATTCGGTTGTGCTCAGGTAAATGGTTTTAAGTATACTAAATAAAATAATGTTATATACAACCAAGAAACAAAACCCTCACAGGCGCTTCCACTCTGGTTAAGAGAGGGTCTGGCTATATAGTTAATGAATAGTTGTTATACCTTCTCTAACGCTTAAGGCCAGGGGTCTCTCCATCAGATATTTTAGTCTCATATCCAGCTCATTCGTTGGGTGGGTTTCTTACCACTCTGCAAAGTTTTAGTTGGTGTATTCTTCAGCTCCAACGAACTGGGTTATGTCACACGCATACACACACACACACACACACACACACACACACACACACACACACACACACACACACACACATAATTTAATCTGTCTTTATTTATTTAGTTTTTAAAGAATAAAATGAGTCATAAAATGTTAAATCTGAAACTGAGCTTAAAACCGATTTCAAAAAATGTGCTTGAAAAAAATTAAATGTATACATGAGTATATAATACATATTATTCTTATTTATATCATAAATCTTCATTGATACACCGGGATGGGTCATCAGTGATGTTTCCTTTGGGTTCATGGGGGGTTACTGGTCTTGCAACATCAAACCCCCTCGCCCAAATGACCAAGTTGGCCTTGATCTTACTCCAACTGCCATCCCTGCAGCTAACCTGCGAATCCACACAAGACAAATGACCTGGCTCTATCCATGGGTATCACTTTTAGTTTTGCAACAGCCAATCAGAGCTAAGCTCCTCTAATAAACGAAGAAATATATTTTTTCACGTGCCTTAACTTGCAGTTCAGTTGTGGAATTTCCTGTCAAAGGGTATTCAGACGTATTTTCATTGATGTGCTTTATACAACTCGCACACAGGCCAATGAATCTATCTATCTATCTATCTATCTATCTATCTATCTATCTTATTATTTTTTTGTTAGTTTGTTTGTTTGAGTTTCATAGCATATCAGCCTTTGTTGGTTACATAACGTAAAATCCATTTTTATACAAATCAACTGTTCTGTTTCAAACAGTTCACTTTTGCATAAGTACACAGTATAAGTGTCAAAACATTTCTATTTCAGGCTATTCAGTTTAGTCAAACAGTTCTAATTGTGACAATTCAATGTAGAATAAGTATAGTTTTTCTTTACGCTCAGTTAAATGTCAAAACGGTTCTATTTCCAACAATTCAGTTATGCCTCAGTACAGTCCCAATATTTAAAATAATTCAGTTCAGAATAAGTACCCACTTTCTATGTCAAAACAGTTCTATTTAACGAGATTCTGTTTAGCACAAATTCGCAGTTTAAATATCATTTTTTTTTTCTATTTCAAATAATTCAGTTAAATACGGAGTTTATTTCTATTTGACTCATAGATCGGACCCTATAAGGACCGACAACTCCGGGCTAGAGTGGACCTGGGAGTGGTGGCAATGAAGGGGTACTCGACATTCTCCAAAGCTCCAGTATTACTGGGTCTTCACCCTCAAATTTTTAGCGTCATAAGCAGGACTCTACTCGGGGGTCTTAACCCTATGCAGAGTTAAAGTCAGTGTATTCTACACCTTCAGCCGTTTGGGCAACTATCTATCGAATTCCTCATATATATATATATATAGAGAGAGAGAGAGAGACAGACAGACAGAAAGAAACAGAGAGGTAGCGTAGACAAAGAATCAACTGAGTTTGATCTGATAATCCCTTGCTTAAGAAAATGTCAATCGCCAATCACCGGTGACTTTGAATCTTTATCCTAACTTCTATATTAAGTTGTTTGGAAAATTATGTCCGCTTATAGAATAAAATTTTACTTCTAAATCAATGTATTAAAACAGGGCTTCAATCGGTCAAAAATGATATATACATATCTATGCATTTTTTCCATCAATTATCAGGGATGTTTTTGCCTGTATGATAGAACTTTAAAGGTTTTTACGGCAAGAAACCTTTAAATGCAATTTCTACATTTTTTGTCTTACAGAATGATTTTTCACGTAAAAAAAAATGTCCATATGCTTACTAAAATGGTCGTTGGTGGTTGAGATATCAGGAAAATACGGTAGATGTTGTAATTTGCTAAGCTTTTTGCGTAGATGTGGCACAAGGCTGCATGAATGGAGCACCCAATGTGAATCGAACTCATTCGTGTAGATGTAGCTAGTCTAACATGCTAACCATTACACCGGGCGAGGTGCCTTAAAAATACGGTAGAAGATGCGAAGTTTTTTATTTTCACTAAACAAGCTTTTGCATTGGCCTCCTGGTGACATGTCGCCGGGATCTGTCATAAAACAACATTATAACTTAGCTCGAACCATAGCAAAATAAGTAAATGTAAAACCTTCATATAACTGAAAAATAATTCTGAAATAAAGTAACCAAAAGTCAGTTTACTACAATAGAAAAGTCACACTTCAACTTTTGCAGAAACACAGAGCATTTTTTTCCTTACGAGAAATAATTCGTCAACCTTTTCAAAAAATAAATTTCTGGGACATTTCCAAGACATTACAAACTTATTCAGAAATGTTTGTTTCTAGCCAAACTAACGTGTAGTCGACATTTTGGGCCATTTGGTATAATAAAAGAACAATATATTCCCTCAAAGTAATACTAAACAGCGCTAGTCTAACATTTTTCTTAGAATATATTTAAATAGCTTTATGTCTCACTTGTACAATTTTTCCTCTTTGTAAAATAACAAAAAGAATGTTTCGACATCTTGCATTAAGTACCTGGTGCCTTTACTATTCATTCACTTTTTTTTTTACATTGAATATCTTTGTTCAGGTTTTGATATAAGAAATATTTGTACATACTAACCAAATAGTAACTTATTTCACATAACTAAAGAAATGATACTCTGCGTAACAGAAATGTCCTTCAAAGTTATATATATATATATAGTGTGCGTGTGTGTGTGTGTGGTTAGGTAGAAGTCTTTCATTTAAGCGTGTTTAATTAAATAATAAAAAACATTACATCTATATGATTTTACTACTATCCTTTCAAGTTTCCTGATAAATATTTTGGTTTCAAATTGGAATTGGTGGATAAATTTACCAAAGTTGTTCCGAGAGCTTTCAGAACTTTCATAGGCCAACATCAAGGGTTGCTTCATGTGTAAAGAGTTTTGAAATTTTTTTTTTGGGGGGGGGGTTATAACATAACAAAAATAACGCAAATGCAGAGTTTAATAAAACGATACTGAGGAATTAAAAAAAAACACAGTGTAATCAACGGAAATAGAATATTATAAAAAAAACATGGAATATTAAAAAATAGCATTAAAGGCATTTCAAAACTTTGTCGCTATTTTTAAAATAAATCTTATTGATTTTAGGTTTTTTTGGCTTTTATATATATGGCTTCTAGGATTTCTAGTTTTGCTAATTTATTTCGTGTGCTATTAGAGTGGTGTTTTCAACTAGAATTTTTTGAAATTTGGATTAGGAAATAAAAGAACAATCATAAAAAAAAACAGTTATTTCCAGAGTTATGCTATTATTCTTCTCTTGAACAATCTTTCTAACCGAACTTTAAAATATAAAACAAACCCTTATCAATAATGGGTTTCCCAACTATATTGCCAATACCGAAATTAAACATTTCATTAATAAAACTGCGCAACATAACATAGATAATATCCTGAAGCATAAACAATCAATAAACCTGTAATACAAAAACTATTTCATAGTAATTATAGATGAATATGTATTAAAAAAATCTTATCCCAAAAAATGTTCTCACTACAGATCCTGCAAAAAAGTAAGACTTATAGTTTACTAAAACAAACTGAAAACTTCTAAACTAATTATATGCAATAACTATTCCCCTCCACTGAACTTCTTGATAGTACAAACGTCGAATATATATATATATATATATATATATATATATATATATATATATATATATATATATATATATATATATATATGTTCAAATGTCCCTTGGAAGACTGTATCTCCAAAGAAAATTTCTTTGGTAAATTCATCCACCAATACCAACCTGAAACCAAGACACTTATCTGGAAAATTGAAAGGATCTTTAAAAAATGATACAGAGAAAATGTTTCTTTATTATTTAATAAAAAATGAATATATATATATATATATATATATATATATATATATATATATATATATATATATATGTGTGTGTGTGTGTGTGTGTGTGTGTTTGTGTGTGTGTGTGTATATATATATATATATATGCGTGTGTGTGTGTCTAACTACATGTGTATATATTTGA
>OY757912.1:20803472-20808472 GCA_963585895.1 Sepioteuthis lessoniana | reverse complement strand
ATTTTATGTGTCTCATTTTATGGGAAGAACTCTCGTTTGTGCTTAAAGATTTGTTAGTATGGCCAAATTATTGTCTCTACACAGATCATTACTTTTCTCATCCTGTCGTGCTTTCACTTGAATTCTTTTGCGTCATTTTGTTGCATTCATTTATGAGATTAACAGTCTCATTACTGTCTCCATATAAACTACTCTTGCAATTAATGTCGAGCATTAATTCCTACCTTGTCAATTATTATCATTATTATTATTTTACATCTTGAGAGTTTTTCACATCAGCGTTAACTGGTCGTTTTCCATTGAAGTTTGAATGAGAGTAAGTCTCCTCAAGTCTCCAGGACTCTTCTCAGTATTCTGGCCAATTTCAACAATTCTGTAGTTTGGAGAGTCTCCGTCCACACCGTTTATTATTATTATTTTATCATTTAGTTATTATTATTATTATTATTATTATTATTATTATTATTATTATTATTATTATTATTTTCCTCGTTTATTTATTTATTCATTTATTATCCTTTTACACATTAAGTTATTATTATTATTATTTGACTCATTTCAGAGTTCTACGCACCGGCGTTAGCCGATGGTTTCTCATTGGAGACTGAGTGAGAGCAAGTCTCCGCATGTACCCTTGACTATACTGAGTATTCTGGCCGATCTCAACAATGCTATTATCTGGATGGTCTCTATTCTTCCTCTTATTTCCAAATACTATATTCCCTTACAACTCCTTTGCTGACAATACCGTCACCTTCATGTTCAGTAGGGTTTTTTTTCACTTTTCTGGCAAGGTCTAGGTAATTATCCCACTTTGAGCTTTCCTTCAGTAATTATCATTATCATCATTATTATTATTTACTCCTTTAGATTTTTTTACATCAGTACCAGCCGTTGGTCTTCCAAATTCCAAGCCCTCATGCTCTTTAATTATTTTTTACTTACTGTAACAAAAGAACTAATTACATTTGTCTCCTGCATGTTCCACAGGTTTTTTTTATCCCCTGCCAAGGTCGAGGTATTTATCCTTCTTTTCACATTCTTTCACTTTTATTCTGTGGTTAGCCAGGACAGCAAAGTCAGCAATTTTGCAAGTTCTTTTTTTTGTTGTTGATTATTATTAGGTCCGGTCTTATGGCCGAGATTAGGTGATCCGTGTTTATGTCAATATGAGTTTATGCGAGTTATTTTCTAGGGCAGGTACTGGGTTGTGCATATACCATTTATTCGTATGGTCAAATTTAAATTTCTTACACATCTCCTAGTGGATCACCTTGCAGACCCAGTTGTGTCTAGTCTTATATTTCTTCTGCGTTAATTAGCTACATTCGCTTATTGTGTGATTGATAGTTTCATCGCTGTAACTGTCTAGCCTAAATTTACTTTTTGTTGGTCTTATCTATTCCCGCTTTGATGTGATTGGTTGTTACTGCGTTGTTTTGTGCTGCTATTAGGAAAGATTCTATTTCTCTCTTAAAATTTCCTTTTCTTAGGCATGTCCATGTTTTGTCGTGTAAGATGTTTATTAGTCGTCTAAAACGCCGATAGAGTTGATTTTTCCCATTTTTGTTTCGTAGTTATTGTCGTTCTATTGTCCATCGTGTTATCAGTATCGTTTCTGATGGCTGTAATTAGTCCTCGGTCGTGGTTTTCTATGTAGTCTTCGAGTGGTTGTACCGATGCGTCAACGTTGTCTTCAATGCAGGCAAATCCTCTTACTCCCTCTTTTCTTGAAACATACAATCTGTCCACGTCGTCTCTAGGATGTAATGCCTAAATCATTGTCATTAGTTTTCTTGTTCATTGGTCCATTTGTTTAAGTTCATCTCTGGATCACTTGAGAAAAGGTCCGGTATATCTAAAGAGTGGTCTTGCCCGGGTATGTATTCCTTTGAAAAAGTTTCAGCTTGAGAGTTTTGTCCCGAGTAGTTTTCTAGTTCTCTTGTGATATTCATTTTGTATTTTGTCTTTCATTTTCACTTGTTTGATGCCCAAATATTCGTTGGACTCGTTTTCTGCGAAGGTTCTAATCTTGTCTTGATTTGGTATTCCATTCCCTCAGTCCAATATCGTTTGCCACTTTTCATGACGAGCATAGCACATTTTTCTCTGCCAAATTCCATTCCTATGTCCTGACTGTATATTCTAACTGCGTGTATTAGAGTTTCCATTTCTTTTCCATTTTTTGCAAATAGTTTGATGTCATGTATGTACATTAAATGATTGATTTTTGCCTAAGATCTACTTAGTTTGTATCCGGCTGTGCATTTTCTGAGTATGTGGTTAAGTGGCATCATAGCAATTATGAACAGTAATGGTGATAGAGCATCTCCTTGGAAAATACCTTTTGGGATTTTTGTTTCAGCTAAGCTTCTTCCTCCTGCAGTCAATTCCCCTCTCCAGGGTTTCATGGTATTGTCGATAAAGTTTATGAGTTCCTGTGATATTTTGTACATTTTGAGGCTGTCTATTATTCAGCTATGCGGAACCATATCATATACCTTTTTGTAGTCAATCCAGGCCATAATTTTTTTTTTTCGTCTGGTCTTGCTATCGTTTAGATTGTATTGATATATGTAAAGTAATCCTGCTGTGCTTCTGGATCCTTTGCAGCATCCTTTCTGTTCATCCGGGAACAAACCACGGCTTGTTAGCGAGTAGTTGATTTCTTCCATTATCTGTGCTGTTAATACTTTCCCCATCATTAGTAGGCACGTTATGGGTCTGTAATTGTTTGGGATGGTTCCATTGTTTTGGTCCTTTTGTATCAATATGGTCCTTCTTTTTTTTCATCCATTCGGGTACGTGTGCTTTTTGAAGGCATTCATTCATTTCTAATAGTAGTCTTTCGTGAATGGAGGTGAATTTCTGCAACCAGAAACCATGTATTCCATCATAGCCTGGCGTTTTCCAGTTTGTCATTTTCACCGACTCGGTGTGTATTTCCGCTTTCGGCCCTTCTTTGAGTACTTTTAGTTCTTTTGTGATATTGTTTATCCATTCAGCCTTTTCGTTATGTTTTTTGGTTGCCATATTTTAGTCCCAAATCGTTGGGTTTCTCTTGCATCCGGTTGTTGGTATGTTTTATGGTTATCTTCTTCCACATGTTGATAGAATTTTCTTTCTTTGTTTTCAATGTCTTGTTTCGTCTGAATCGTTTTACCCTTTGTTGATATCTCTTTAAACTTCCTTTTTTCGCCAGTACTTTCTGGTTTATTTTCTCAAGTTGCATTGTAAGTTTTTCCTGTGTTGTCTTTTTTCTGTTCCTATTATTTTACTCTTTGAGTTTTTCACATCAGCGTTTACTGATCGTTTTCCACTGAAGTTTGAATGAAAGCAAGTCTCCTCAAGTCTCCAGGGCTCTTCTCAGTATTCTGGCCTATCTCAACAATGGTGTATTTTCGACAGTCTCCTCCAGCCCCGTTTATTATTATCATTTTATCATTTAGTTATTATTATTATTTTACTCATTTATTTAGTTATTTATTTATTTATTATTATTATCATTATTAATATTTACTCCTTCAGAGTTTTTCACATCAGGGTTAACTGATGGTTTTTCACTGGAGTTAGAGTGACAGCAAGTCTCCTCAGGTCTCCAGGACTTGTCTCTGGATTCTCGCCGTTCTTAGCAACGCTGTCGTTGGGATAGTCTCTACCCGTCCGCCAATTTCCAAGTCTTCCAGGCCTTTTAATAATCCTTTAGTTATTGTGGCTAAAGCACCAATCAAAATTGGTACAATCGGTACTTTGATGTTCCACAGCTTTTAAAATTCTCTAACAAGGTCGAGGTACTGATCTTTCTTTTCACGTTCCTTCAGACTTATTCTGTGGTCAGCCGGGAGAGCAAAATTGACAATTTTACAAATTTTCTTTTTCTGTTGATTATTATTATTATTATTATTGTTATTATTATTATTCAGTTATTATCATTATTTGACTCATTTGAGAGTTTTACGCACCGGCGTTAGCCGATGGTTTTTCACTGGAGTCTGAGTGAGAGCAAGTCACCTCATGTCTTCCTGGCTATTCTGAGTATTCTGGCTGATCTCAACAATGCTAGAATTTGGATGGTCTGTATTCGTTCTCTTATTTCCAAATACTATATTCCCTTACCAATTCTTTTGCTGACTATACCGTCACCTTCATGTTCAGTAGTTTTTTTTTCACTTTTCTGGCAAGGTCTAAGTAATTATACCACTTTGAGCTTTCCTTCAGTGATTATTATAATCATTATTATTGTTGTTGTTGTTATTGTTGTTTTCGCTGTTACTTCTTGCGACTTTTTCACACAAGCAGTATTATCATTTTTATCATAATTTTTATTCACGCTTTTCGCATCAGATGTTATTTCTCTGTAAGTCTCTTTAAGTCTTCTAGACGCTTCTCAGTATTCTAGCCGATCTTAATCTGAATTATCCCTACTCGTCTTCTGAGTCCTAAGTGTTCAAATCACATTAGCAAGCTTTAGAATTGTTCCGAGTCCACCAATTAAAAGTAGCATCACTGTCACCTTCGTGATCCATAGCTTTTTTAATTATCTGGCAAGGTCTAGGTACTCGTCTTGGTTTTCGCTTTCTCTGATTTCCACTATGTGGTCTGCGTTGAGACGGCAAACAGCTCTATTTTCATTGTTTTATTTTATTTATTTATTTATTTATTTTTTGGTGTTGTTGACGATCACTTGGTGTGGTATTCTGACCTAGATTAGGCGAACTGTTTGCATGTAAAAATTCCCGATAATTTCGAGCGTCTTATGGATGCTGGATTGAGCATATATCATTTCTTCGTATAGTCGAATTTTAATTTTTGTACGGTTCCCAGTATATCACCTTTCCCATCCCGTCAAATGTAGTCTCATCCTTTTTTTAGCGCTAATTTGCAGTATTCATTTATTTTGTGATGTATGGTTTTGTCTTGATAATCATATAACCAATATTTGCTATTTCGTTGCGCTTTATCTATTATTCACTTGGTCCGTAGGGCATTGATTTTTTTGT
>OY757912.1:20760972-20798472 GCA_963585895.1 Sepioteuthis lessoniana | reverse complement strand
AAATATAATGGAATAAACAAGATTTTATGAAAGTTTTAATTACTTAAATTCTTTGATTCCAAGCAATATTCTTCATGAAATTGTATCAAGCTATACCGAATGGCCGTAGATCTTCCTTGTAAGACGAGGCCTTCGCATTGACGATGTTGTAAAATATAAATTTTCCATAGAATTCTAAACCTGACCGTTTACTGGCCGTGTCATTAAAGGAAAAAAAATGCTATGTGAAAAGATGCTTTATTGACCAGAAAAATAATTCCTCGAACAGAATACTATTAATTATGTGACGGCCAGACAATTTCAAGCTCTCTCATTGGAGTTTATCGTTACACATTTATTACCACAGAAGTAGTTCTTAATATATTGGGAATAGATAGATTCTTTCCGTGTGTGTCTTGTAGAGTAGTATTATGAAGTGTTCACATAAATTTGATATCATCTTACTGTAATTTTCTCATTACTTAAGGGAAGAATTTGGTTTTGTCAAGTAAAACACTGAGCGACTTCAAAATGCTTCCCTATTTAAATTCTTGAGAATTCATAGATCAAATCAACCCAGCAATCAATAATAGACGCTTGTATGTAAGGGAGATAACTCAGAATCAACCCCAAATATGTAAACTTCAATGAGATCCCTTATGCCTCTAATAGAAGCTCGTTGTATTGTCAGTGACTTTGCTTGAGGCACGGTGAATATTTCTGATTGTTCAACAGTAATGGAAATGAAAAGTATTACACAATTAATGCTGTTATATAGAATATATTTTATCAGGTATAAATGACAATACATGACTGCAAGTGGGGACGATGCCGTAGCCTCGTAGCAAACGCGCTTGATTTCAGTGTGGTTGTAAGCGAGTTCGAACTCCTGTTACGCTAGTGAATTCAAATTCGGACGAACACCGTTGATAAAGGCATGAACCACCTTATACCCCCAGCTGTGAGTTATACAGTGGCACATCTGTCCTATTTGATTTGTTTTGCCATTTAAAGCCGGAGTTGGTTGATATGCCATTAAACAAAGCAACCAATCAAAATAACTGCTCGAGAGCTGATTGTTTAACACATTAACTAGATGGGACCCTGCGATTACAATAGTACTATAAATACTACATTTTATAAAAATACCCTGATTTATTTTATGCAGCCAACGTCAAATTCGAATTTACTTCACTTTTCTGCACTAAATTTCAGTTCAGTGAATGCCATCACACCCGACGTTACGTCTCCTACACCAAATCCAAGTTGGATAACAATTTTTTATCCATTATTCTTTAGGAAGCAGCGTCGCATCAACCGAAAAGGATAGCGACACGTGGTTAACGAAGGCATGGACAGCTATCAATAGGCTATCGATTATATGGAAATCAGACCTAACCGATAAAATGAAACGCAGTTTCTTCCAGGCAGCGGTCACATCGGTACTGCTATATGGTTGCACTACATGGACTCTAACAAAACGGCTGGAGAAGAAGCTAGACGGCAATTACACAAGAATGCTGCGTGCAATCTTGAACAAGTCCTGGAGGCAACACACCACAAGACACCAACTGTACGGCCACCTGCCTCCTATCACGAAAACTATTTAAGTTAGACGAACCAGACATGCAGGACACTGCTGGAGAAGCAGGGACGAACTCATAAGTGATGTACTCTTATGGACCCCCACACATGGCCGTGCAAAAGCAGGACAACCAGCACGAACATACATTCAGCAACTATGTGAGGATACAGGATGTTGTCCTGAAGACCTGTCTGAGGCGATGAACGATAGGGAAAAGTGGCGAGAGAGGGTCAGGGATATCCGTGCTACCAGCACGACATGATGATGATGATGATTCTTTAAAACACAGAATGAAATATTCTTTAAATTCTTCAATGCCTTTTTAATAGAACTATTTCTGCGTTCTGTAAATGGAACTTTGATCAATTTTACTTTAAGAATTTTAATTGCAAATCACAGGATAGATGACCTGAATTTGTAAGCTTTATTATCTTTTTAAATATATGACACAAATGTTTTATAAAGTTCTATCATGGTTGTCTATAGTTATATTATTTCCTGAACGCTAGTTTAACAGTGCCCACTCTCATTTTGAAATATTTTTTTGTGGTATTACATTCAGTTTATGTCAATTTATGTAATAATGAACTTATGTAGGGATATATCTAAACCGTTGTAGAGTATTTTATTGTTTTATGGAGTAGATTATGATTCTTCAGCGATTATGCAAATCATCAAATCTTTTTAAACGAAATAAGTTTGAACTCCAGTTGTGCTTTTACATTCATTTTGAAGATAATTTCCTTGGGGAAATGTTAATCAACTCCCCTAACTTGCCCAGGTGTGTGTTAAACAGCATCACTGATGCTCTACTTTGACAATAAATGACTCACGAAGGTTGATTGCCCATTAAACAAAGTAACCAAGTCGAACCAGATGTACATCACGTGTATTGGAAATTCAAAACCCCTCTTAAATGTGTTTGCTTATTTCCTAAGTTCATGAAAAATAGAAAGTAGCTGTGATTTTTATGTCCGGTTGTAAGATTCTTATTTCGTATTCCTCAATAAATGATGCTTTTTTCTTAGTTATCACGCCAGTGAGTTATATTATATTTGTCGTTACACATTGCATCAGCTTGTTTATCAACTTAAATAATTCTACTTCCGAGTTAGAATGTATCCAATGTTTAAAAATATATATACATAAAACTAAATATTGCTCGAAGGAACATTCATATCTTTAAGAAAGAAATACTCACAATATCTCGGCTCATCTAAGAAAACATTCTTACTGAGCTGGGATTCTTATTCTTTTTTTTTAATGGAGAGACTGAAAGTTTAACTCAATAGTGTCAGTGGCTGCGATCATAAAAATACAAGAGAACCAAATAAAAACAAAACAAAAAAAAAACGCCAAAATTCAAAGGATCATAATTCATGAGTGTTACATCTGATGTTGTTCCAAATCATAAAAGTCTATAATATCAGGATTAAATGAAGAGGTTGGCCGAAGGAAAACTTTAGACAAGTGTTGATTAGACATGTACTAATGTAGCTCGTTTCCTTTCGAAGTCCGAATGTTCATAACTGGATGTTGGGCCAAACATACACATTAGTTGGTGGGTATGACTGTCAAGGTCAGGGAATCATCCGGAAGGAAGCACGTGGTTCAAATAGAACTCGAGGATATGGAAAGAACGTTTTATTTCAGTTCTTTTGACTACTGAAGATCAACGAGTTCCATCTGTTATTGCTCTGATACTTCTTCAGAATAAGTATGAAAAGGCGATATGGAGTATTTCAAAAAGTAAATGTAGAGTCACACAAATAGGCCTCAAGTTCATCATGTGAGCTTCAGGTAGGGAACCTTTGACCTAGTGCCCTAACATCTATATGTTATTACTTGTATTTATTCATTCATCAATTTATCTTTTTTTTTCTTTTTCTTTGTTTTTGCAGGAATTTGATACCATTCTCTTTCTCTATGATTTATACGAAATAGCTTTATCATGTCATTTCATTTATATTATTCACGATTGATAAATCCAATAAGTGGAACAATTTCTAATAAGCACTGGACACATAAGGGTCTCATAATGTACGCTAAAACACAGCAGTGTTTTCCTTCATTTCCCATCTTCGATGATCCTTTTATTTTCATCAGTTAACTCGTATATCCGCTACACAACTTTGACGCATCAATAGTCCAGTTTATTTAACCTATGATTTATTTTTTTTTTAAATCTAAATAACCATTTCTTGGTTTGGCTAAATACTTCTCAGAATATTCCAGAAAAAAACCAGAAAGCATAATATATTTCTATGGTGTTACTCATGAAATTTGGTTACTTGTCTGGTTGTTTATTTTTAAAGCATATCAACCTTTGTGGTTATAGTTTCTTCGTAAATAAACAAGAAACTGTACTTATATCCTTAGTTGAAAACTGGAGACAAACTGGTAATTATATCAGTCTTAGAAACACTCCCATATATATATATATATATATATATATATATATATATATATATATATATATATATATATATATGCACAGCAACACAAACATACATATATGGTAAGAGTCCTTCGGTAAAAAACTAGTGCCAATATAATCATATTTAAAATATAATGTAAACAAAAGAGTAGACTGATATTGAGGCCTAGAGGGGACGATGATTGATTGAAATCTGATTAAAAGACAAAAACAATCAAGAGAAAGAAATACAGTTATAGCAAAAAACAATTGTTCAAAGAGAAAGAAAGAGTGAAAGATGTTTAAGAAAAAAATGATTTAACCAAACATGATGACGAAACGAGTGCAACTAAATCTGATAAGACATGTGAAAGCCATTCGCGATACAGCTAATTTGGAGGACAATGGCAATCGCTATAGTGTTTTGTACAATTCTTTCAAAATAGTTCCAAGATTTTTGAAAATTATTTACGATCCTGTCTCCGATCTGGGCTCGAACATGTAAACAGTGCACCGATGTGTGCCAATTTTCAATCTCAGCTGAAATTCTCATGAAAAAGATTTAGAAATGCAAATGCTGTCGCTTGGTCGTTTGTTGGCGACAGTCAATCATATGATGTTTCACAGATGTATTTAAATTTTTGATATATTTTAAACGCATAAAAAAACTTTTTCGCTCTTAAATATCGACACTCTTACCCAAGATCTTTTATACACGGAAAATGCATCCTTTAGGATTAGACCAACATAAAATGCTATAGTTCATTCATGAATCTCAACAATCCTTATGAAAACAGCACTATGACTTATATATATATATATATATATATATATATATATATATATATATATATATATATATATATATATATATCATCATCATGTCGTGCTGGTAGCACGGATATCCCTGACCCTCTCTCGCCACTTTTCCCAATCGTTCATCGCCTCAGGCAGGTCTTCTGGACAACATCCCGTATCCTCACATAGTTGCTGAATGTATGTATGTGCTGGTCGTCCTACTTTTGCACGGCCATGTGTGGGGGTCCATAAGAGTATATCACTTATGTGTTCGTCCCTGCTTCTCCAGCAGTGTCCTGCATGTCTGGTTCGTCTAACTTGAATAGTTTTCGTGATAGGAGGCAGGTGGCTGTACAGTTGGTGTCTTGTGAGGTGTTGCCGCCAGGACTTGTTCAAGATTGCTCGCAGCATTCTTGTGTAATTGACGTCTAGCTTTTTCTCCAGCCGTTTTGTTAGTGTCCATATAGTGCATCCATATAGCAGTATCGACGCGACCGCTGCCTGGAAGAAACTACGTTTCATTTTATCGGTTAGGTATGGTTTCCATATAATTGATAGCCGATTGATAGCTGTCCATGGTTTCGATAACCTCGTTTCGATATCCTTTTCGGTTGATTCGACGCTGCTTCCTAGGTAAGAGAATTTGTCTACCAGTTTAAGAGGGGTTCCTTCTAGAGTGGAGATGTCACCCGTTTGATTATAGCACATATATTCCGTTTTGTGTGCATTGACAAAGCGGCTTATGCCTGCGGCTGCTCGTTCCAAACTATGCAGTAGTGTTTCGGCTTGGTCGGGTGTATTTGCCAGTATCGCTAGGTCATCGGCGTAGTCGGCGTTGGTAATTGTTTTTGCGGGGTACCTTCTGCTCTTTTCTTTGTCAGCTCGAAGCCGTTCTCTCTGATTTTGTCAATCGATGTTCTAAGTACGTAGTCTAGACAAATGATAAAGAGGTATGGAGCAAGCGCGTCCCCTTGTAGTACTCCTGCTACAATGTCAAAGTATTCTGTGTCTCCATCTGGTGATCGTACTTTTACTTTGGTGTTTCTATAGAGAATCGTTATTGCCGCTACGGTTTCTTTTGGTATGCCGTATGCTAGTAGGATTTGTTCCATCTTTCCTCTGTGAATGGAATCGAAGGCCTTGATAAAGTCGACACATATTAATGTCGATTGTAGGTTTTTTATTCGTACACCTTCAAGGATTCTACGGATGGTTAATATATGTGAGGTCGTGGATCTATTTTTTCGGAAGCCTTTTTGTTTTTTCCTAAGTATGTTGTCGATTTTGGGTTCTATATATATATATATACTACAAGAAAAATATATAAATTACTAGATCTGACTTTCATTTAATCATATACACCTTTTTTTCCACAATACACTCACACACACGTATATATATATATATATATATATATATATATATATATATATATATATATATATATATATATATCCTTACACACTGCCTATTCTACACGTTTTTCTTGTACGCTTTAAAATTTTTATCGTTAGACTACTGATGATAAAATTATTAAAAGGATTATTTCTTACAAAAATTACCAATTTCTAAGATATTCTTACAACAAAAACATTGATATAAGTATTGGGATTTAGAATATATCCCTATTTTAGTTGTTTTTTCTTTGTCCTCTCAGTTCTCTCCCAGATTTTCAATGACAATGATTGAATGTTTAATCGTTTCTCTGACCTCATCTAAATGTTTTTAGCCCACAATAACCGGAAGAATTCAAAGCAAGAACATTTTAAAGCAGATTTTGAATTCATAGTTTTCCTTTTCCCAAATTCATTGCCTTTCCAAATCCAGAGAACCCAGTCTACCTTATAATTTATTAATGTTGTCAGACTGATTTATATTTTTCCAAGGGGAATTAGCACAAAAGTAACGCAAACACCATCATCCAGCGATTCAAGTAGCTGATTCCATTTCCTATTATGAAAACCGTTATTCTAAGCTCGTCTCCCTTATCTTTAAATTATTGTCAGGAATATTTGATGTATGAGATTGATTCTTGCCAACCTCTTATTCTTTGTTTTATTTAGCCTTTGAACCTACAAATGATTGCCGAATCTAGTTAATTTTTATGGTTTAGCTAATGTATCATCAGTAATCTTTATTGATAATGATTTTAACCGGATGATCTAAGATAAAAAGTCACTAAAATTTCAAAAATGAAATAAAAGAAAATTTAAAATTTTTATAATTATAAAAATAGCTTCTGATTAGTCAAAACCTTTACACAATTTAGGTAACTTGAATCACAATTAAGCAGCACTGAATATTTTTGACGGGTATGTGAAGGTGACAAACCACATTGGACTGTGCGATGTTGATCTCACCTGATACTCTCCAAGTGCTACTCACTGTACTTGCCGAGTTCATAAAGGTGACGAACAACACTGGAGTATGAAACGCTGAGCTTGTTTAATACTGTCAAGGGTTTTCACCGGATTTTCCTCTATCGCTCAGAGCACGAACTTGGATCTTTTTATTCTGGACCTACCTTTGATGGATCATTTAATTTCTTGTAACGCAAGCAAATTTTTTTCAACTATCTGGCTAGTGTAAACCAGTCAACTACACCTTAACCTATATTAT
Organism: Sepioteuthis lessoniana; assembly: GCA_963585895.1. NCBI lineage: Eukaryota > Metazoa > Mollusca > Cephalopoda > Myopsida > Loliginidae > Sepioteuthis > Sepioteuthis lessoniana. The sequence goes on along the minus strand of OY757912.1, from coordinate 20,791,075 downwards.
AACAAATTCTTTTGATTGCTTCTGTTGGACCTGTTAAAGCATGTGTTTCGGAATCAAACAACAGTTTTCAAACCATTCACGGATACAATTATGCACAACGTGGCAGCAAACAAACTACCACAATAATACGGACCCCAGCGAGTACTTACCCAGTCTTCAATTTTATCGTTCAAGTAATATATGCATTGCAAAGGAGCACGTACCGAGATATAGCAAAAAGTATTAAATATCTTAATATTTTTAGTTGTCAATATTAATTCAAGACCTATATAAGGGAACTCCTTAGTTAAATGTCGTAGCTTTGTTGAAATTGCGTTAACTATTCAATAAAAGACGGGGAAATCAACAATCTCGCGGTATTCTTAACTCTTCATTGGAAGTACAATCTTTTGGAAATTTATCTTTTCTTTCATTTCGCTCTTGAATCAACCACATATCAAAAGCGGAGTTAGACTTTGACCGATATTTACTAGAGACATTCAGTATAGGAAGAAGAGGTTCAGTTATCTGAAAAATTTATGACAATTTAATGATTATTCTCAATGTTTCCGAATTAAAAGCGATAAAAATCGATAAATATATAAACAATTTGTCATCTGGGACGTCATCGCTTGCAACATTGCAAAGATCGTCCCAAGAAGAAGAAGAGTCTGGTTGCTCGAAGATGTAAATCGATGCGATGATAAATATGAAAATTGTAAGTTTTCTTCTAAATTCGTCTCAAAAAAACATCGCTAATCCGGCATTAAAGTTGGCTTAATCGGATATTAAGAGAAATATGAAGGAATCAATTATAGAAATGACATTTTCCTTATCGGAAGGTGTTTAACACGTTCAATGCAATAACCCCACTCCCGGGAGGATCCTATTTACCCAAACCCTCCGCTCGGGCAGGATATGACACAAGGTCAATTTTTTTAGCGGAGTTTAGCAGGTTTGAATTCAGAGTTTTTCCTTCTCCTAGACTAGTTGCCTCACCAAGGCTGAAGAACCTAGTCTGTCTACTATTTACCCATAGCTGGAGGGAGAATAATTGGATTCATACTTTTCCCAAGGGTATTAGTGCTATGTGTAATGCAATCAGTCTTATCCAGGAATTGAACTCGTATCGCTGTGTCCATATCCTGTGACGATAACCATTACGGGCACCTCCTCATTATCAACTCTTCATGCCAAATTCAGACTTGGTAGAAATGAGAGAAATACCTTCTTATCTACGTCTAGCATTTGGAATGAAAATGAAGAAAAATACTTTGGTTCTTGAAGATTGAAGAAAACCTCTAAGTGAGTTTATTGTCTATTTCTACCCGCTTCCACTGCACCAGTAACTCAAACAGACAGAATAAAAAAAACAGAAGGTCTGAATACTAAGTCATGGTTCAATGTATTCTTTCACGACTCGGCGTGAAAGTATCATCACCAACATAATAGTCCACTGGCTGACGCTGATAACGCAACAGATATTCATTAGGGACTCCTGAGAACTCAACATATATTAATCGGGAACATGTAAACAAGTTATATAAGTTGTTTATAGACGCTGGTCGCTTTTACTTAGAAGTTCTTACTTCATTAAAGTGGCAGTACTAATTAAAGACTCACCATTGTGCCTTACAGTATATCGAACAATTTAGGAACAGATATAAACATCTCTGACAAAATTTAGTGTACGATAGTGATTTGAGAAAATGTTGATGAGAAAACATAACTATTAAAGAATAAATATTATCGTTAGGTACACAGCTGACTGATTTATATAATAAGATGAATGGAGAGATACCTAAAATGTTATGCATATATATATATATATATATATATATATATATATATATATATATATATATATATATATATATATATATTCCTCATCAAGTCGGGTAGATAGGCACAGATTTCCTTGCTTCTCTGAACATTCCTCTAATTCATCCATCGCTCCCAGCAGAACTTCTAGACTGCATTCAGTGTTCACACAGAGCTGATGTATGAGTCTTTGCTGGTGGTCTAACAATTAGTGTAGGAGTTTAAAATAGAACGTTGCTCATGAGTTCATCTTTTGTTTGATTGCGGAGTTAAGCATGTTGGTTAATATTACATGGATGATTTGCGACATGGATGGCATGTAGTCGTACATTTACTAATTTCTGGCGCGATTATTCAAAAATGCACGTTGCATTCTCGTGTAGTTTCTCCGGTGCTATTCCTCATAGCATTTCTTTAGAGTCCCAGTTTCGAAACGATGTTGTAGAACAAACCTCGAAGGATTACCCTCTTCTATTTTATCAGAGAGACAACATTTCTACATTTTTAACGAATTATGACTCCCAGGCTATGCCTACCCGATCGGTATGTTCACGTCCCTTTCAGTAGACGAGGTAGTGCCATTGAAGTATGGGAGCTGTAGCTTGATACTTAAAATAGAGAAGGCTGAATCTTGTTTAAAATGCATGGCCTCTGTTTAAGCTGCGTTCACATAAATACCAATGCATCATGTTACCTGTACTGCATAATGCAGCTGTGATTTGAGATGGGCAGTGATATCTATAAAAGGATCAAGATTTTCTTTGTAATCTACATCTGCATAGCCAAGTTGGATGAGGCTGCAGAATACACTGACTGAATTGCAACTCTGCAGAGAATTAAAACAAAGCTGCTTTTATATTTGATTGATTGTAAACAAAAAAAAATGTACTTATACTTAACAGATATATTTGAAACAATTGTTTTTACATTTTAAAATAATTGATGGAAGAGTCAGCTTTGGCAGCAGAATACACCGACAGCACCTCAGCACAGAGGTATAACTCTCCCAGTGATGTCCTCGGATATGACAAAAAAACAATCTGATGATCCTATTTACCCAACCCCTCCACTCGGGCAGGATATGACACAAGGTCAATTTTTTAAGCGAGGTTTAGCAGGTTTGAATTCAGAGTTTCCCTTCTCATAGACTAGTTGCCTCACCAAGGCTGAAGAACCTAGTCTGCCCTACTATTTACCCATAGCTGGAGGGAGAATAATTGGATTCATACCTTTCCCAAGGATATTAGTGCTATGTGAAATGCAATCAGTCTTGTCCAGGAATTGAAATCGTATCGCCGTGTCCAAATCCTGTGACGATAACCATTACACCACGGGCACAATCTGATGATGAGGCTCCAGTATAGCTGGAGTCATGAGAAATGTTGTATATCCTTTTATTGTCATCGCTCATAGGTCGACTCTGAACCGGAGTGTTAACACTTGATATGATCCTATGTATTTGTCAAATAGAACTAAACAGTGTACTTATGCTAAACTGTTTAAATAGGACAATTTATGTGTATAAAAATGGATTTGATATCGAATAACCCACGATGGTTGTTATACCATAAATCCTAACCAAAACAAACCAAATCTATATCTGACAAAGGTTCTGCAGAATGACTTTAAAAAGTGAAAACATAATTTTATAAGTTCTATGGACGTTCGTGGTATGATATCCGTGCAGATTATTGATAGATATGATGCTGATCGATCTAATACACGCACACACACACACAGATATTACTGTGTCCATATATATATATATATATATATATATATATATATATATACGCAGAAATTAGTGATAACTTTTTAATTCGTAATTTTATTCTTGCCTGTGGTAGGTCTTCCACCAGAAAAATTTGTGCTCTGATTTTTGTTGGTACTATTTACCAACCCCTCCGCTCGGGCAGGATATGACACAAAGTCAATTTTTAAGCGGAGTTTAACAGGTTTTGAATTCAGAGTTTTCCTTCTCCTTGACTAGTTGCCTAACCAAGGCTGAAGAACCTAGTCCATCCTACTATTTACCCATAGCTGGAGGGAGAATAAGGGGGTTCATACCTTTCCCAAGGGTATTTGCCCGAAAGTGAACGTAATAGCGCGACTGGAGTACGAACTTGCGTACTACGATTCCGCAGTTCATCGCTTTAACCATTACACCACGAGGACAACCCCTCTGATTTTTGTTGGTGACTAACCGAACTGCATGTTCGCTGCAATGTCCTTTCAATCGAGTATCACCGAAGATTACAGTTTTTGACCTCACTGAACAAAGTCGTGTTGCCAAATAGCCGCAAACGTTTGATCTTAACTTGTGTATAGTTCTGTAAACAATATCAATTGACGAAGTATGAATACATGCATTGACCACCAGGTAGTTTTTCACTGACACCTACATACAGACACACGGACTCATTCACATTGTGTGTGTGTGTGTGTGTGTGTGTGTGTGCGTCCAAGTCCGTGTGGTATGAATTAATAAATCATCATCACCATCACGTTACTCTGACCGAACGGAGTTCCTTGACTCTCTCTCTCTCTCTCTGTCTCTCTCCATCACCGTCCATTTTTGTCATCCACCATCTCCTAAAGGTCACCTAGGTTGCATTCCGTGTCTGAACAGAAATGATGTATATCTTTGTTGGTCGGCTAACGCTGGCAAATCCATCTTTAGGAGTTTAAAAAGGAACATCAGTTTTGAGATTGTCTTTGATTCTCCTGACGTGCCTCTCAGATCTTGTTCGTCTAACTTGTATATTTTAACCAGTAAGAGGCAGGTGGCGTTACTTTTGTTGTTCTATGGGGTGCTGCTTTCAGGACTTATTCAAGAGCGCACGTAATATTCTTGTGTACGACATATTTAGCTTTTTCTGGGTGAGTTTTGTTAATTTCCTAGCGGTGCAAGCTTAAAGTAGTATCGACACAGATCATCATCATCATCATCATCATCATCATGTCGCCTCTCTCGCCAGTTTTCCCTATCGTTCATCGCCTCACGCAGGTCTTCTGGACAACATCCTGTATCCTCACATAGTTGCTGAATGTATGTTCGTGCTGGTCGTCCTGCTTTTGCACGGCCATGTGTGGGGGTCCATGACAGTACATCACTTATGAGTTCATCCCTGCTTCTCCAGCAGTGTCCTGCATGTCTGGTTCGTCTAACTTGAACAGTTTTTTGTGATAGGAGGCAGGTGGCCGTACAGTTGGTATTTTGTGGGCTGTTGCCGCCAGGACTTATTCAAGATTGCTCGCAGCATTCTTGTGTAATTGCCGTCTAGCTTCTTCTCCATCGACACAGGTAGAGCTTGGAAAAAATTCCACTTTTTTCTTTTATCAATAGATATGATTTCCATTTCATTCGAAAATTTTAACAGCATCTCTGTCTTTACTAAATGTTTGTTTAAATCATTTTCTGTCGATGATATACTGCTACCGAGGTAGCTAAACATGTCTATTAATATCAGAGGACGGTCAATTAGATTGGCTATGGGTCCTGTTTGTTTAAAACCTATATCGTCTGGTTTGAGTGGATGACAATGCCTCCTGCTTTCCTCTCGAGGTATACAGTTTTGGAAAAAAAAGCTCTGAAAAGAACAACTTTTTGAGTGCTCGACCACATACACCATTTAACAAAACTAATTTGTGCCGAGAAAGTAATTATTCATTTATCTTTTGCTGTAATATTCTCTGTAAATTTACTAGGTTTTTCAATTTCACTGAGAAAAAGAACAGCCAAGAGTCAAAAATACTGACGAAGATTCTCTTAGAATTCTTTGCTCATTATATCTTTCAAAATATTATAAAAAAAGAATTCACTTTAAATATATCCTCAATTATTCTTACGGAAATAAAGCTTTGTCTAGCAAAACAATATCAAGTTATCTTCATAGTAATTTAAAGAAATCGATTGCTTTTTTTCCCTGCAGACTACACCTGCGTCAAACATTCAAGTATATTTAACGACTATGCAATAAAAAAGATAATTCTGATTACGATGATGATTTTAATAACTTTAAGTATTTGTGATAATGATAACAATTAAATTGTAATTGTTCTAATTATAATGGTGATAATTAGAATACTACCGACAATGAGATGATTTGAGAAAATAATTATAATCGAGCACTGATACTATCAGAAAAATAAAATTACAATTAAGATATTCAAAAAGATTATAAGAGAAAATAAAACGAATGATTATTAAAGAAAGCAACATGAATGACAACGGCGTAAAAACGAACCAGTAAGACAATCAGCATCACTGTTCAGACATTGACAGTTATACACATTTACATACTTGTGTGTGTATCTCTATGTGAGACTCCTTTCTGGTTGATTTTAATCTAACATCTAGTAGATAAATCGATACATACACGTACACACTCACACACACACACACACAAGTTATACATAGAAAGCATTTATATGGAGTTAAAAATTCTGCAGATATTAAACGTTTCTGTTTTTAAATTAAAACATCAATGCTATCAAGGCATATTTTATCTTAAGATATTTATTCAATTTTAAAAATGAAACAAAAATAAATGAGATAATTCTTTGGATAATCTTAGCATTAGTAGCGTTCCATTTTAACATTTTAATCGCGAAATAATTCTTTGAAATTTGTTTTATTGTATAACGTATTTGCTAGGGATTTAAAGAATTTTTAAAAATTTAATTAGAAATTTTTGAATTGTCATTGTTGGTAGTGATTTAAGTAGAATCAGAATTAGCAGTGTTGTAGAGAGTCTAAACACCCATTAACTACTCTACCAAATGGACTGGCTCATAGCTATCCATAGCCTACGATTAATAACCTCGTGGGGTTGATTTAATAACCTGATTAATATTTGGACTGATCTTACTTCGTTTGGTTATACAACATTTTGACCATCCTTAATTTCTTGTAAATTATCTTGGTAATTCTTTTTAAAATATTGTCTTTTTGAATGTATCAGTTAGCACCGGATACTGGCGCCGAATAAATATATCAAACACTTATTTTTCTCTTTGTATCATTCACCTCGATGATTCAAGAAGAATTACCGAAAAGGATTTAAAAAATCATTGTGAATATAAATAAATAATAAAGCCTAAATAATTTCAAAACGAATCTTCTACATGCTTAGCATTAATTTGTAATCAAGAAAAAATCAATTGAAAAAAAAAAGGAACTTTTTATGATGTTAATATAAGAAAAATACTAGATACAACAATATATCTAAAGTGTTCATTACATGAAGAAATTAACATTTGGAAACTTTTATATCAAAAGTGTGAGTCGTTTCCTAATTATGTTAATCTACGTTTATTTTATTTTATTATATTTTTTTTTCTTTTTCATTGTAAATTTTCCTTTCTCTTTTTTGTTCACATATTCGTGTTTTGATTGAATGTGATGTTTCAACCGCGTCTTTTCAACAGTTCTTTTAGTTGATGTAAAGTTTCATATATATATATATATATATACGCATGAACAACATTTACAAGCACGTACAATAATCCATAGTTATCATTCATTATAGTCGTCAGTTGAATATGTTGATCTTTTGAAGCAAATATATTTTCCGCACAAACCTGCTTAAAGAGCAGGTAACACCAGAAAGATATTCCTGCTTGACTTGGCCATATATTCTAAGTGACACATACATCTACAAAATATGGGAAAAAATTCGATATGAGTGGGTAAAAAAAATGTAATGGCTGTATTACAACTCCTTTTTAATAATAAACATATGGAAAAGAAAAAAAATACCCTTCGTCTTTTCACCCGTTTAATTAGTTTGAGCATTCCATTTTTTATCTTAAAGAAAACATTTCTGAAAATGACGTTGACAACAGATATTCATTATTTTCTCTTCGTATTAACGATATGTGACGCGCATCTACTTCTTTTCCTACCTAAAGAAATATTCGCTGGATTAAAATATTAGATTCCCTAGAAGTAAACAAATGATATCTTATGAATGAATTTCAGCTGGTGTTGACAGTTAGGTCAAAGATTTTTTTCTTCATGTTTGGGAGGACATGGATCAAAGAGAAAATATTATAATAAGGCCTAAAGAATATAAAGAACAATGTTGTTTTTAAGATTCCTTAAAAGTGGGTCGGGAAAATATTCTGTATTTTTCCTTTACTGTTTACTCAATTGTGCGGTCCGATGCTTCACCATCGAATGAATAGATTCGTGATATATAAATAGAGCTTTTAACGTATATCTCTATTAACAAGGGAGATACGAAGATTGATTGACATTTTACACTACTTTTAACTTGAATGAATATGTTTGTTTTTCAGCAGATATATATATATATATATATATATATATATATATATATATATATATATAAGTCTGCAAACCATTTAGAATTTGTTATTTGCGTTTGTATAATTTCATATATTTGTGCTCTTCACGTGTTTCGAATTTTAAATCTTGTTCAAAAGATATTAAATGGCTATGTTAAGTTCAGTCTATCCTTAAAATAGTTAATATAGTTTCATGGGCTGTTCTGATTTTGTTTAATTCTTTTTTTTTTTTTTGGTGTTTGTGTATGTCTTATTGGAATTACTTGCTTGTAAAAATATCTAGTTTTCGTAATTGTTTGTCCCGTATATATATATATATATATATATATATATATATATATATATATATATATATATATATATATATGCGTGTGTGTGTGTTTGTGTGTGTGTGTGTGTGGTTAGGCAGCTGTCGTTCATTTAAGCTTGTTTCATTAAATAGTAAAAATACATTTTGTCGGTATAGTTTAATTAAGATCCGGGGGTGTCCTCGTGGTGTAATTATTAAAGCGATGAACAGCGGAATCGTAGTAAGGGAGATCGACCTCCAGTCGTGTTATTATGATCACTTTCGGGTAAATGCCCCTGGGAAAGGTATGAACGCCCTTATCCTCCTAGCTATAGGTTAAATAGTACTTCTAGTGTTCTTTTAGGAGAATGGCTTTGGCATTAAATAACCTACAAAGGTTGATATGCCATTAAACAAAAAAGCAAATCAAATCAGACCTTAATTAAGATCCATTCCAGTTTCCTGATACGTGCCTTGATTTCAGGTTAGAATTGGTGGATGAATTTACCAAAATTCTCCCGGGCGCTTGGACCACTTATAGTCCATCATCAGGGGTTGCTTGCTAGTGTATGGAGTGTTGTTTTTGTTTTTTTAACGACTTTTGAAATTTTTTTGAATTTGTTATAACGTAACAAGAATATGCGAACGCCGAGTTGAATAAAACTGATTGCAGATGAATTTAAAACAGAACACTATCAACGGAAAGAGAATCCTATCAAGGAATATTGAATATTAAAAATACTAAAAGCATTTCAAAACATTGTCACTATATTCAAAATGAATACTATTGATTTTAAGTTTTCTGTTTTTATATGTAGGTTTTCTAGGATATGTAGTCTTAGCTCATCAGTTTTGTGGCTATTAGAGTGGTGTTTTCAACTGTATATATGAATATATATGAATATATATAAGCATTCTGGTATCCGGTAAGGTATCAAATATAAACAAACAAACGCTGTTGCTGCTGCTACTTAATAACTTATAATTCCCTAGCTGACGTGGTACGCTTGTTGGCCGAGCGGTATGGTATTAAATCTAACGTAAAGTCGGGCAGGTTTCGATCCCAGCTTCAAGCGTCCTACGTGTCTAGCCACACTGAAGAGTTATGATACAACGAAACACTCTGTCTGTGGATGACAATATATATATATGTATATATATATATTTCATTTGTCCATAAGTTTAGTTAGCATCCGTGCAGTGCATCCATACAGCGGAATCAATACGAACGCTGCTTGGAAAAAAAACTGTATTTCATTTTATCGGTCAGGTCTAACTTCCATATGACCGATAGTCTCTCGTAGCTGTCCATGTCTTTGCTAGTCACGTGTTCATATCTATCTCGGCTGATGTGAAACTGCTTCCTAGGTTGGTGAACTTGTCTACGAGTCTCCATACACTACTGTTTAATGTGGAGATATCACCACTTTGATTAATGCAGCTCGTTCCACACTATATAGTAGGGTTTCGGCTTGGGTGGGTATATTAGCCAGAAGCGCTATGTCATCGGCGTAGTCCACGTCTGTAGTTGTATGTGCGCATATCTTCTGTTTCTTTCTTTTGTCAGATTAAAATCGATTTCTTTCATTTTATCAATAGATGTTCTAAGCACGTAGTCTAGACAGATGATAAAGAGGTATGGGGCTAATGTATCTTCTTGCAGCACACTTGCTACAATGTCGAAGTAGTATGTCTCCATCCAAGGAGCGGGCTTTTACTTTCATGTTTCTATATAGCATCATTGTGGCTGCGACAATTCCTTTATTCTCGCGTAGTGTTTTCTCCATCTTCCCTCCGTGTATGGAGTCAAAGGCCTTGGTGAGGTCGACAAATAATAGTTTTCCGCTATGTTTTTTGTACATAAACCTTCAAGAATTCGACGGATAGTTGAATGCTGTGAGCAATATTAAACAAGTATCTGGAGGCAGTACAAACCAGCAACTGTACGGCCACTTACTCCCCATCACAAAAACTATCAAGTTGAACGAACCAGACATGCAGGACACTGCTGGAGAAGTAGGGACGGACTCATAAGTGACATACTCCTGTTGACCCCTTCAAACGAATGAACAAAGACAGGATGACCAGCTAAAACCTACATACTACTGCTCTTTGCCGATACAGGATGTCGCCTTGGAAACCTAAAGGGAGCAATGGACGATAGAGAAGGGTGGAAAGAGAGTATGAGGGAGATCGGCGCCGCCGGTGCCACATGATGATGATATATATATATATATATATATATATATATATATATATATATATATACGGAAGAAGATAATGGAAATAAATCAAAAACGCTTTAGTGTGGGTTTTTTTTTACATTAAATTCTTTTTTGGATTACCCGCACCTCTCTCTTCCAGCTTGAAGCGTCATACGTGTCTAGCCACAATGAAAAGTTGTAATACAATGAAACCGTCTATCTGTGGATGACAATATATACATTGCCCCAACTGGGATTTTAACACTCTGGCGAAGTAATTAACAGCTGCCACACGAGTAATGCAAAGCTCTTCAAATGAATTGGCCAATCTAAGCAAAATGGTAAGAAACGAAAGCTACAATATAATGTCTTATATTTCCCGAGCTGGCGTATGTTACCAGGTGGTAGAGCTGTAGGATACTAAGTCTAACGTAATGTGCTGGTTTCAATCCCAGCTCAAAACATCCCACATATCTAGCCACTCTGAAGTGTTCCGATACAACGAAACAGTCTGTCTGTGAATGACAATATATATATATATATATATATATATATATATATATATATATGTATTATGCATGCTTATATATATGTGTACGTACGCTCATGAATACATTCACTGAATAGGTTGATAGATTGTTGGAATTTTGTTTAATTTCTGATTTTTATCTCTGTAATATTGTAATGTATATGTATGAACGCTGTGTATTTATGAGTGTGTTTACACGTGTACATATTCGTACAGTCATGTTTACACACACTCGTACACTCCTATATTTTCAAGGGTAATGAGTTGACTTTTGTCCTCTTGGTTCTTTCTTTCCCTCCTCTTTCTCTCTCACTTTCTTTCTCTCTCTCTTTATATATATATATATATATTTTCTCTCTCTCTCTCTCTCTCTCTCTCTCTCTCTCTCTCTCTCGGTATATATGTACACATGTGTACATGTATTTGCAATTATGTATATAAATCCGTATATTTTTCAAGGTAACTCTGTGGGTTCAATTCGTTTAATTTTTCGTTTATTTGGAGAAACGCCATCATCAGTGTGCTATATTGACATTATTTACACTCTTCCCTGCTGCGTTCATTTTAACACAAACTTTCCTATTTTCTGGTAATTTAATATTGCTTTAATGTATTGCCATTTACTTTTTCAATGATTGAGTGCAACTGAAGTATCTCTTACTGCAGTTAGAGCATTTGAATAAGTATACCACATTTGTTAGAATTGCACATCGTATTTCTACTTATTACGAATGTTGTTTTCTGGTTTTCGAAATTGTAAGATTTCCCTACTAACATAATATTATATACACCACAACTCTTTATTTTTGCTTTTGGAGACTTGATGCACTGTGTGTTTTACAAATGTAGATGAGACCAGAGTATGTTTTTTTTTGGGGGGGGGTATTTATTTTTTGTTGTATCTGGTACGTTTTAAATTCTATAACTGGTTTTACGTTGAATGAGATTATTTGATATTTCGATGAATTGCTCCGAATCGTTTGATTTTATGTTGATTCCTATGCCAAGTGTTGTTCATTGATTTGTTTTTGGGGGATTCAAATTTTATTATTGTTATTTTTCTGGTATTTACTTGAATTGCGGAATATCATATCTAATGGAGAAATTCTTCTAGGTAGATTTTGGACGTTTTTCTTTGTGACTATAGAACAAGTACTAAATGCAAGGGTAAAAGAGATTGATTTTAAGCTGCTCCGTGGGTAATGACCCTTGACACATGTATTACTCGATGTCTGCGTGTTTCTGGTGAATACCTGCGATAATATAGAATTTTATGTTTTTATTCAGGTTATCTAAAAACGGTAGTTCTTTAGAAATGTGTTCTATGGTGACTTGTATTTTAGGTGTAGGTCTTTGAGTAAGTGCGTAAATTATTCCGGTTGTCGCATAAGCATTTCCAAAATATGAAAAAGCTATCCTAGTTTCTCTTCCATGATTTATCAAATTCTCTTTTTATATCGTTGTTATATTTTTCCTAATGATTTTATATAGATTTCCCTCGGAGTACGCTAAGATTAGGGTGGCGTACGTTGGTGCTTTTTTTTCTCTCATACACTTTTCCTTCAGTTTGTATGTAATTTTTGTTGTATACGTGCATATATATATCACAAAATTCCATTTTGAAAAAAAATCAAGTTTACAGTTCTGATAAAGTTTCCCTCAAAGCAAAATATGTTAGTTTTCTTATTTTAATTCCGACTGGTTATATATATATATATATATATATAACATAATTATCATCACTTTAGAGTGATAGGACGTTCTTTTCTGATTTGATCTTGCCATCCATGCAATCATCGATCGAACTTGACAAGTCTTCTCAACTGCATTCTGTGTCCACACAAAGGTAGGTGCTTGCTGGTCGATCACTACTGTCCCGTTCCTGGGTACAAGTCCATTAAATAAATTTTATGAGCTTGCCCTTTCTAACAACAGCTGTGCCCAGTATGTATTGTTCGTCTTACTTGGTTGGTTTATCAGATAGAACGTATGCGGGGATAGAGCATCTATTTTGTGGGGTGTATCTTCCAGGATTTCTCCTAAACAACATCTATCATCCATGAGGAATTCCGTCTTGCTTTTTCTTCATGCGTCTCGTAAGGGTCCACTTGGTGAATTCATACAGTAGCACTGACAGTCACAACTTGGAAAAAAACTCCGTGTTATGTTATCAGACAGCTCAGAATACAATATGATCAATAATCGCTTAAAAGCAATCCGGGTCTCTGCTAAGCAAATATTGACATCACTTTCATTTGCCGACATATTACTGACGGAGGAACCTTTTCTACGAATACCAGAGGCTTATCACTTAAAGTCGAGAGGGTTCTTTCTTTTTTAAAACGCATGAACTATGTTTTATTTGCGTTCACATTGTGACTAATGCATCAAGTTGCTTCCTATAAGCTCTTTAGTAGAGATTTATGTGAAACACTAGATCATCGGTGTAGTCTGTGTCTGTCATAGATTCTGCGTGATAATCAACTTTATTAAATCTGTTGACGTTCAATATTCCTAATCTATGCTGATTATAAACATACCGGAGGTTAATTTACCGACTCGAAAGACTCCAGTGACAATAGTAAAGAAATCATTGTCTCAGTCAGGTAAGCGACAACTTCTTTCTTAATTTTGTAAAGTATAATTATTTTCAAACAGTTCCTTTGGGGAGAGCATATGCTAGTAATATTTGTTCCATATTTTCCTTTGTGTACGAAATCAAATGTGTTGGAGAAATCTGTAAACTATGCTGCCGTGCATCCATTTCTCCGAAACCGTTCTGAGTCTTCTTAAGCAAGTCTACAACTACTGGTCGGATACCTTCAAGGTGAAGGTCATCAGAGTCCTCAGCAGCTATCACTGTAAGAGTTCTAAAGTTCCTCGTGATTCTTATGTTGCTTTTCTTCACGAACCGTTTTCCATTACTGCATTGTGTTTTGTTTTCACAGAGTGTTGTATAATAGAATTACTGTCAAATTGACTTATCTTTTATTCTTCAAGATGCATTTCATCGACGCCTGAAGCTTTTTCTGCTTGTGTGCTAGTTTGATGTCTAGCTGACTTTTCTTTATCTTATAGGTTTGCGATTTCAAGAAAGTTTTCGAGCAGATTCTTCAAATATCCTTTTCACTTCTAAAGTCTTTACCAATAACAGGCGGTTTTTAGTTTGCTCTTGTGGTGCTCTTCCTTCCGCTCACTTCATTTACAGTCTGCCATGCTAATCATGATTATCGATCTCCAACTGAATGTCTGATTTTATTTATTTGGCTTTGAATGAATTCTGGACGATTTGTGTTTATTATCTCCGGGTCTTCTTAGTTTCTGCGTAGTCATTTATTAGGTTTCTTTTATTTAGTAAGACCGTTTTATTTTTTACGTGTTGTCTTGTTTATTTCATATTTTTGTTTTTTTGTTTTTTAATCAGATATTAACTTCCTGGAAACTATACATTTAACTCTTGGTTTGCTGAGTAATTAGCTATATATGTGGATTTTAGAAGTTTTTATTGTATATGCTGAATTAATTTTTTTAGACTATGATTGTGTAGTAATCATCCCGAAACATTTTATACCAAGCAAATAGAGATCTATCTCTCTATCTATCTATATAGATAGATTGATAGAGAGATGACCACAGGAAGATCGGCAACGTGAATTTCAGAGTCATAAGTTTTTATTCTATTTCATAGCGGAAAATTTAAATGGTTTGGTTTGGTTTTATTTCTTTGTTTAATGGCATATCAACTTTCGTAGGTCATTTAATGCCAAGACTATACATCTACAATAGCGTTACATCGTGAAAATTTTAAGACGTTGATCTAAATTGATGTCTATAGTGCACTGAAAATGTTTAACTAAATCAAAATGCTTTTAATTTCAGATTTTAATCATTATACATATATATATATATATATATATATATATATATATATATTCTCTCTGTGTGTGTGTGTGTGTGTGTGTGTGTGTGTGTGTGTGTGTGTGTGTGTGTGTGTGTGTGTGTGTGTGTATTTGTGTGTTTGTGAGTTTATGAATCCATTTGTCTATGTATATATGCCTGTAATACGCGAAATTGAGGCAAGTGAATTTCATGGCCGCTTTTTAGAACGGTGACCTAATTTTATCCTAAAAAAATTGCATCACTTTTTCAAAATCCAAATAATTTTGTTAACCTTTAATATTTAGTTTTCTCAGATTTGTGTAAAACTGCTTCTTAATAGTTATTCTTCTATTTAACGCTTTAACTGGCATTTGCTAATATTTGATCCAACGAGAGTAATTAATGTTTAAGAAAATCATCTTAATTTGTGTTTCTCTATGAGACAATTTGCATCAACCGATAGCAAACTACCAATAAACTCAAGTAAATTTCTATTTTGAAGTTGATACCCCATGTTTAGCTAGTATTCATTAATGTTTTTAATAGATTGCTTTACAAAGCCAAACCAGAAACCAAGTTATTAGATTAGCAATTTTTGTAAATGTATTTATTGTCAACAACCAATCCTGGAAGTCTTATTATTTTTCTCTGTTATTATTTAAACTCGTTTACTTCAGTTCAACTTTCTAAAAGAAGTTACTAAAATCATTGTGTGTAGGTTCATGAACATTATTATTTTTTATTAACTCTTTATATTACAATTAAATAGGATAATCGAAATACAATTCATTATTCATAAGGTTCCACTTAAATCCAAATTGCTTTTAAGCACCGATTAAACTGAACGCCATTCTACGTCAAAGAAAAATTGAACGAATTTGCAATCACAGGATAAGAGTCCAGTGGTATTTAATCTGACTGTTAAAATCGACTCCATTATGTCTAGTTAAATACTTCCGCAGCTCAAAGCAACTGATACGACGTAAGTCGAATGAATTTCCATAGCCTGGTCACCAGCTCAAATAGAATCTGTGTAGAGTTGTAACCACATGAATATCGTAAATGTAATAGACATGGCTATTTTGTGGCGCGGTCACAGGCAGCTGCTTTGTCAAAGATGGCTGTTTGTTGATTGGGAAAAAAATACAACAAACTTTTAGTTAGGGCCATTTATTGTTTTATTCTAGCTGTTTTGAAACAGGAAGAAATGAACAACGAATGCCACGTGGTATCATCCATTCCCTAACGACCGAAAGAAAATATTGATCGAATCACGAGGTCCTCTGATGTATATACTGTGGTTCATAGAACACCCAGTCCCTACGTTTATCTTTGCTGTGTGGCTTTCAAGTTGTCACCTCTGTAAGATCGTTCACGAAATGCTAGATTACCATGAGCGTAGTTGATGATAGATTGAACTTGCGTAGCAGGTAGCCTTTTTCTTATAATGCAAGACAATTGAAATATAAAGCGAAAATATTTGGGATATACCGACATTTAATCTGTACTGATCCTCCCTCTTCACCGTTGTACAACAGAGTATTTTTTACTGTTTCTCTGAAAAAACTAAACACCTAGCTTAGAGATGAAGATGTTATTGCATCCAAGTTCAAGGTGTTAAATACTCAAATTATGCACATAGCTCTAATTCCCTTGGGAAAGGTATGAATCCAATTATTCTCCCTCCAGCTATGGGCAAATAGTAGGGCAGACTAGGTTCTTCAGCCTTGGTGAGGCAACTAGTCTAGGAGAAAGAAAACTCTGAATTCAAACCTGTTAAACTTCGCTTAAAAATTGACCTTGTGTCATATCCTGCCCGAGTGGAAGGGTTGGTAAATATGAATACTCAAATTATACATATTATTACATAATGGGATACCGTATGAAAATTGGATAATATGTATAAGTTAATCTATAAAAAGATCAGCTTGGATCAAAACAAGCCAATATCATCGAAACTATAGCAAGAAAATAACAATTAAAACGGAAATTAACAGCAGAGAAGGAAGTGAACAGTGTGTGTAAAGTATTAAATATAATGGTGCCCGAGGGATAAGTAATTAGGAAAAGATATGATATACAATGGAGAGATGAGATTGTTCACTTTGCTGGAAAGATCAAGGCAAAGTTAGCTTAAAGTTTATTATGGAAAGTAAACTTTTGTCGACGAGTGAAATTAAAAGAACTACCACTGACGATGATGACATGTACGTCTGTGATTAAGAAAGACTTATAGAAATAAAAATAGGGAAATGCTGTTGCGATGGCACCAAAAAAATAATGACAGAAAAAAAAAACGAATGTTTTTTGGGTGGTCAAATAAACAGGATCCGTTTTATATAATGATTAGAACAAAATATTTATTCTTTCTGATTTTTCAAGTTGTTGCCTTGCCTTTCTTAGCAAACTGAAATCGCCCATCATGGATTCATAAAGAGGTATCTCTATGTAGTGATCAGAGAAGGAATTTTTTTCAAAGGAACATATTTTTCTGAGTTGTTCATTGGAGGATTGAGTTAATGTGATTATATACTAACTATATTTTTCAAGTTGTTATTGTTTTACGTCTTCAGTGAACTTTAGACAATACGATTGGGTTTTTAAAAAAATTCTTCTTTCATAGATCCTTTCAGACCTTATATAGTAAAAAAAGAAAGGTTGGTGACCTTAGTCGAAAGACACCCGCAGGCTCCCTTTTCAATAGCTACTACACAGAGGTGTAGGGGAGGGCGCTCCTTCTTTCCCTGTATTGCTCCTCTTCACACTTGACCTGTACCTTATAATGGTGAGTGCTAAGCAAGGCAGCTCCAAGTACCATTTTTGAGTCTTTGGTATGACTTGTCTCCCGGACCGTTGGTGAATACTCTACTCATTAAGGTACTATAAAACCTTATAAAGTAAATTTTTACAATTCAGTGAAAATGAAAACTTAGCAAAATTCCTGACTTAAGAAAAATGTAAGCCCTATTTTTTTCTTTGTCGATGTTGATAATTGTCGAGATGGATATGTTCGATATCAGCCCCTACAAAAATATTTCAATTCAAAATTTAAGCACTTTTTCTAGGCTCATATATGTGTTAGCAACTTGAAACAATGTAGTATTCCAGATATTTTCGGTGTAAATAAGTGAAATATTAATTGGTGTTTGTGTTACTTGTGTTAGATATCAATCATGTATTGTATCATTTAATAATCATTATTCTCAGTTTCACGCCTTTTCAGGCACTTATTACCTGTTTGGATCCCAATTAAGGTCAAATAGAAATGTTCAATCTTTTGCTAGGCATAATAATATTCGTTGCCTGGAAAAAAAAAACATGTGTGCAAGTATTTTTCATATTAGATAGGAATACTTAAAAAAAATCACTAATGATTAATAGCAACAATTGGAAACATCTGATACCGTCAGTGTTAGTAATACTTTAACATTGTTTACCTTAAAAAATGATTGATATTGCCTATAATTATTAGTATTTATTAAATATACTTGAATCAGTTAACCAGGAAGAAAACGCATGAACTCTGGCTCGATTAAAAATGTAACCTACGTACTATTTGCTAACCACATACACACACACACACACACTATATATATATATATATATATAGTGTGTGTGTGTGTGTGTGTGTGTGTGTGTGTGTGTGTGTGTGTGTGTGTGTGTGTGTTTTACACAGCATTAAGCACAAACAAAACAGTTGTAGAGACACTTATCATCTCACAAGCCATCCAAATAAGACCATCAAGACATATTGAGATCAGCTGGAGTGATATGAACAAATGAAGAAATGACATTCTCCGGTGGATTCCTACACATGGTCGAACCAGCGTTGATTGACAAGGAAAACCTACATTCATTAGCTTTGTGGACACAATGCCATTAAGATGATTTCCTATGTGCAATGACCAATAGTAACGAATGGTTATAGACAAAGGGAATTCGGGCAATTGTCACGCCGTGAAGAAATTACTAAGACTGATCTTAAAATTGAGTTTTCTCCCAGTGTTTGAAAGATTTCCCTCTTCAATTTCTCTCTCTTTCTCTCTGTCTCTCTTTCTCTCTGTCTCTGTCTCTGTCTCTCTCTCTAATATATATATATATATATATATATATATATATATATATATATAATGAAATATTTATTAAAGTGACTCGAATAATTATGCTATTCTCTGATCATAATACCAAACGATAAACGTAACATTGAACAAATATATTCTATGACGAAAATTTAGTTAAGTTGAGATCATATGTATAAAACGATAAATTTCAATTAGAATTTAAAAATCAATAAATACAATCTATTACAACTATGTGATGCTATTCGTAATCACCTTATTATTTATAATATATATACTTAAAATTAATGACTACACCATGGGAATTTAAAATGCTTCTTTACTAATGAGAGTTAACATATTCTAATATGTTATCATATTTACCCAACCCCTCCACTCGGACAGGATATGACACAAGGTCAATTTTTAAACGGAGTTTAACAGGTTTGAATTCAGAGTTTTCCTTCTCCTAGACTAGTTGCCTCACCAAGGCTGAAGAACCTAGTCTGCCCTACTATTTACCCATAGCTGGAGGGAGAAAATAGGATTCATACCTTTCCCAAGGGTATTAGTGCTATGTGACATGCAATTAGTATCGTCCAGGATTTGAACTCGTGTCGCCGTGTTCATTTCCTACGACGGTAACCATTACACCACAGATTTGGTTTCTTTGTTTAATGGTATATAAACCTTTGTAGGTTATTTAATGCCAAAGCTATTCTCCTAGAAGAACAGTAGTGGTACTATTTAACCCATAGCTGGGAGGATAAGGGGGTTCATACCTTTCCCAAGGGTATTTGCGCGAATGTGAACGTAATAGCGCAACTGGAGCACGAACTCGCTTAGTACGATTCCACAGTCCATCGCTTTAACCATTACACCACGAGGATACCCCCACCACAGGCACTTCTTATATGTTATAATCATTATATTAGTAATCGAAATGTATCAAATTAATTATTATATAATTCATAGTTTATTGTTATTTATCTACTCTTTGTAATTTTTTCACTATAGCGTTAGCTGGTGATTTTTCGTTGGTGTTTGAACGACAGCAAGTTTCTTAGATCTACATGACCCTTCTGCAAGTTTTGGCCAATTTTAACAATCCTTTTATCTACATGGATTTGGTGCTACCTATGATATTCAATAACTTATTTATTTCCAAGCTTATGAAGACTGTTCCATGGGCACCAACCGCGTAACTGTTATCTGCATGATCCACAGCTTTTTTGGTTCTATGGAAAATTCCATGATTTTATCTATCTTTTCGCTTTTTTTTAATATTCACTATCCACCAGATGCACCTATTTTTCTCTTTTTCATCAGCACGAAGTCTGATAGGGTCTGGATGGTCTATTTTTTCCACAAATTCTCGGATATTTTTTGTGTTTCATTTTCTCGGAAGGATTCTGGTTTGTCAATATGGGCAACTTTTAATATTTTGCACAATTCACTGTAAATCATTTTTACTATTCTGTGACGCCTACCATGTGGTCCTTCTAACCCAGTTTGTTACCTTAGTATTTGTAATTGTCTCTTCTCTGTCTCCACAGAACCTATTATAGATATTCTGTTGCACATAATCATTTTTGCCTTGATATAATAAAGCTTGGAGACATGAGAATTGCTTCTACCCGGACTTCGGTGAAAAAAATCACTTAAAACTGATGGGGAAAATTCGTGTAGAAAGTAAATGATATTTAAAATACTTTTCAAAATAGAGTATAAATAGAATTTACAAGATCTAGTTACCATCATATTAATAAATATGAACTTTCCGACTCACCAAACCAAAAAGAAAAAAATGCCCAAACGAGACTTCATGAAATTATCGAGCTGAATACCAATTAACTCTAAAAGATCTCCATATAGTAATGTTCTTTCTTAAGGGTATATCAAAGCTTAGTTATTTGGGAGCGGAGAAGCAGAATATTTATAAGGATTCCATTAGAGTGTAAGAAGTCTTTGGTATCACAGAAGTGTTCAGGTGAAAGTAAATGCTTGTTCACAAATAATATTCAATAGAACTATTTAGGCACAGATACATTGATTGATTGATTTATTGTAACTGTTTGTCAAACAGTATTGATATAGCATTCAATGTACGTTCATATTCACCTTATATATATATATATATATATATATATATATATATATATATACACACATATATATATATATATCATCATCATCATCATATCGTGCTGGCAGCACGGATATCCCTGACCCTCTCTCGCCACTCCCCCCTATCGTTCATCGCCCTAGGTAGGTCTTCAGGACAACAACCTGTATCCTCACATAGCTGCTGAATGTACGTTCGAGCTGGTCGTCCTGCTTTTGCGCGGCCATGTGTGGGGATCCATAAGAGTACATCTCTTATGAGTTCATCTCTGCTAGTCCTTGAATGATTTTTACACAGTTATATCGAATATGAATGACTTTATTCGATATAACCGAGTAAAAATCATTCAAGAACTAGAATATATATATCTGCCTATGAATTAAAAATCAAACCGGTGCGATCCCTCCGGGTCAGCGTTGATTGAGAGTAATGGCAATCAAAATTTAGTTGATCCCCACCTACAACTCCAGAAAAGGATCCTTGCAATCCGATGTACTTCAATGCCATATCAATAAATAAAAACTTTTTTTCTAGGGTTACTCCGCTGTTATGGATGCGATCAACGTTTTCGATGCCCAACCAAAAACGTATAGAATTTTTGTCCAATAACATTACCTTTCATGAGATTTGAATCTAAATCATCACTAATTTTTTTTGGTTTGATTTTATTGCATAACGACCATAGTAGGTTATTTAATGCCAAATCAACTTTTACAAATAAACAGTTTAAGACAAGTACACATTTAAATGTCAAAATAAACAGTTTAAGACAAGTACACATTTAAATGTCAAAAACAGTTCTATTTTAAACAAATCAGTTTAGTACATGTAAACTGTTTAGGGTGTGTCCGCGTGGTTTAATGGTCAAAGTGATGGACCGCTAAATCGTAGTAAGCGAGTTCGAAGTCCTGTCGCGCTATTACTTTCGGACAAATATCTTCTGGAAGGGTAACACCCTTATCCTCCGAACTAAGAGTTTAATAGTACCACTACTCTTCTAGGAGAAGGGCTTGACATTAAAAAACCTATACAGGTTGATATGTAAATTAACCAAATCAGACCAAACAAACAAACTGTTTAGTTCTATTTTAAAAACATAGATTGGATCTTATCCAGTGCTACCATTCCAAGCGATATTTGACCTAAGAGCGATGGAAATAAAGGGGTACTCCGTGTTTCCCAAAACTCCAGCATTACTAGAACCTCACCATTAGATTGTTTAGTGTCATATCCTGAACACTCTTTGGGGAAGTCTAATCTTTTTGCAGAGATACAGTCGGTGCATTCTATACCTCCAGCCGATAAGATTCAAAGAATCTTGATTTTTCATCGAATTTTCTTCCGTTCCATAAAGGACAGGTACAACTGAGCAGTGGTCGCTGCCCTGCTTGATAGTCACCCCGAAAGTTTCAATACGAGGATTGCATAGAACACTGAAAAGGAGTCCAGAGGTGATGACGAAGGTGCAGGCGTTTGGACGTCTTACTCTGATCAATCAGATGAATAAGATTTCATGCATTTGTAACTCAGATCCAGACCATGATTGGCCTCGCACACATCAAGACTATCAGTTTCACATCCTGTGAGATAGGCGTATCTGAGTTTCTTTTCCATCAAGCAGTGCATGAATACATTCGGTATTCTTCATAGAAGATGAAAAAGGATCAATTCTTATCAGACACTATGGAAGACAAGCGAATATGCTGCAAAGTTTAGAACATTCTAAAAAATTGCCCCCGACCAAAGATGTTTTAGTTTTTGTCCAGATTAGAAAATATCAACCAAGATGATATCGTAAGCTCACAGAAAAACCATTGGCCCCCTCTATCCCCATGAGATCTATTTATGGTGATGAAAACCAAACGCCCAGCCCTCTAATTGTGTTTGGGGTGGCCACTAGCGAATGGACATTATGACTCCATTCGTCCTCCCACATGACCTCAGACTCTTTGTCGAGAGGATAGATGTTGAAATAATATATGTAAGCAAATAGAGCTGCACACCATCATACATTTGTAGGAGAACCCAGTTTTGGCAGAAAGATAATTTCTACGCACACATTTTCCCGAGCATTACTCTCTAGATTGCAATCCTCTAAATTATGAGTGGAACGTGGTCCAACGATGTGCAAAACCAAAATCAATCTGAAGGTCAGGATAAAGGACGGAATAGTCTACTTAAACATCAAGACAATGAGAAAGACTTGCAAGAGATTCTAAAGTCATCTTGGGTCTGTGGTTGAAGTCATCTGGGGTCGGTGGTTGAAGCAAACGGGGATTGATTTGATTAAATCTAATCTAAAGTATTTAATTTTTTTCATCTTATTTTGATTAATATATCATAGTAAGATGTGATTTTTTCAAGTTTGCATTGTCTGTTCAACAATTTACTCATTACACACTGTGTGCATATATATATATATGTATATATATATATATATAGAGAGAGAGAGAGAGAAAGAGAGAGAAAGAGAGAAAGATATATATATATATATATATATATATATATATATATATATTTCCATGATTTTCTTTACTTCTCAAAAAAATAAAAATTAGTACTTAATTGGGAATTAGTAATAAATTACAACCCCAAATTTTCGAAATACTTTTAGATGCAAAATTTGCCCTTGGAATCTGTGATATTGAAATGTTGCAAGCTTTAAGTGCAACCGTGAAGAGTTGAACAAATCGATTCATTTGAATTAATCAATTATACCACTTAATCTGTAAAAGATGAAAAAAATAAATTTGGTAATTTTCCTTATTATAAACATATTTAAATGTATGAACGATTTTAATGCGCAACGACATCTCTTTTCTGAGTTATAAGTCGATACGTACATACCAAAATATAACTCATATATATATATATATATATATATATATATATATGAATGATTGTGAAACCCAAACATTAGAATAAATGGCCGCAGGGTATTTGAAATTATAGCTATTGGTCAGGATACTATAAAAAAAAAGTTTGTTCTTCATTTCTGTTTCCCGAGGCAAAATTTCATGATTTCAGGTCAGTGTCTAGACTTGATATACTTATAGCCTTATATATATATATGTGTGTGTGTGTGTGTGTGTGTGTGTGTGTGTGTGTGTGTGTGTGTGTGTGTGTGATATTACATGGGAAGTGTGGGTGTGTAAAAAAACTTGCAGACATTTTGGTGGCAAAGTTCTTAAATATATATGATTATAAAGAAGTCAAAATATATGATAATTCCAAATGTTTTATTTCAGATTGGTTGAAAAGCCCCGATTATTAGCCATAACGTTCATTATCGAGCCATCCTATACGTAGGATGTATATTTTTAATAATTTTGCGCGTATCATATAATTGGTATAGGGTGATTATCTTTCTTATTAAATAAAATTGACTGACATGACCGTTAATCTTGATGCCTATTATGCTTCATTTAAAAATTAGTATTTTAAAAAATCCAAGAGAATTTTAACGGTATTTCGTTCCCAGAAATAAATGTTTGGGGCTTACAAAAATTAAACTTGTCGATTATATAGAAATAATTCTTTTATCTAGCGATGTTTTTTCCCTTACTATTACATTTGTTATTTCTGTGAAATATAATAGATTCATTATTTCTGAAGCTTCCCTCAATACGCACTTAATATCTTAAGTGTCTCGCTTAGTGTCCGTTTTTTATGATTTGTTTGTTCACTTTACAAATACAAAGTTTGCTTGATTGCATTGTTTTCAATCTTACTTTAATTTTTTTTTCTTGCTGTTTGTGTCCCAAACATTTTCTAATAGTGTAATCCCATTTACACAGGACAAAATTTTACATACATGCGTAAATATATTCATGTATGGTGTATTTTAATTCCCCTGAGTATGATGAACGTGAAAATTAGAGGTAAGTTTTAATCCTTCTTTCATTGTCATCTGATTTTATGGTTGATACTTTCTAATATTGATTGATATTTTTCTGCATTGCATAGGATGGATCTACCTATCGCTTTCTCGCTTCTTTGTCCATTGTAATTGATGAAAACTATCTGATCAAACTTGTGATTGAGGACAGGATCTGTGGGTGCGCAGAGGGCTTACGAGGCTAATCTTTTAAGAGGAGAGTCTTGGACAGTGAGAATAAGCTATGGTGGCAGCGGTGGTTATGGAAGTGCCTTTTCTAAGTTTTCTTTGCAGCTCAGTGGCTGCGTTCCCTCTTGCTTCAACGATTTCCTTTCCATGTTTGACAACTTCATGCCACTTGCCTCTATATTGCGCCAGATATTCCAGACTTTTAGGACTGATACTAAAAGATTTCATGGGGACCTTTAGTGTGACTCTGAGGCGCTTTTTCTTGCCTACTCTGGAGCGCTTGGCCTGAGACAGTTCTCCTTTGAGCAGTTTCTTTGGGAGGCAGTAATCTTTCATGTGGACAGCATGAACAGCCCAACCAAGCTGTGATTGCATCAAGATGGTGTAGATGCTGGGGAGTGAAGACCGAGTTAAAACTTCGATGTTGGAGATGAGTTTCTTGTCGGAGCATTTTCCTCTGACACGTCATGTGAAATTGGTTTAACTTCTTTATATCCCTTTGATAAGTAGTTCAGGTGTCACAGCCATAAATTGGGTGGTAAGAACAACAGCTCGAATATCTTGCTTTTAATTGGTTCCGAGATGCCTCTCTGATTCAACACATTCCCGTTAAGTCGGCCGAAAGCTGCACTAGCTTTTGTGAGTCTGGTGTTCACCTCGTCATCCAAGACGATTAACTTAGAGAGTGTGCTGCTGAGGTATGTGAACTTTTCAACAACTTTAACTCGTTGTTACTTGATGGTGATGTTAGGCTCTAAGTATTGTTTGCCAGATAATGACTTGTGCCACACTTCAGGGTTATTCTGCTGATATTTCACTCAAATTGCTACAGGCGACTGAAAACTTGCTAAAACTGTTTTGCATATTGGCTTTGGTAGTAACATCCAGGATTTGTCAATACATAATACATGAAGATTGATATGTCATAAAAAAAAAAAAATCAAACCAATGGAAATCAATCCTCAGACAATTGTGTTCCTCAAAACAAACAATTGTCCGGCACAAGAGAAAGTAAAGTATACCGGAACGAAGTTTCACCGATATATATTTTTGATAGGAAGCGGCGTTTAGGCAGACACGATACACCGTCCCACGTATTTGGCTTTGATTTTGAAATATTCTATTCTCAAACAGTCAAAGTTCTTCATAATTTCAGTATCCGAGCTGAGGAATATAATTTTTTGCTTATTGGCTAATATTATTGAGTCCATGTGTTAGGGACGAGTGACTAACGTCGCTTATGAAATCGATCTTAATTCTCGATTTGTGTTCAGCTCATTTTTCATGGATGATTTGCGAGAAGCACAATTTTTTCAGTTGCCATTTTTGTTTCTTTTCTTTTGCAGTTGCTTACATTAACCAGATTTGTTATCATTCAAGCAATGCAGCATTCATATAGAACTTATGTTATGTCTTCTGTTTGAACGCTTCCAGCAGGTAAAACGTAACACACACACGCACACACACACACACGCGCGCGCGCGCACACACACACACACACACGTGTGTGTGTGTTGTGTTGTGTTTTACCTATATATATGTATATATACATATATATATGCGTATGTATGTGTATGCTGTGTTTTATCTCTCTCTATATATGTGTGTGTGTTGTGTTTTACACACACACACACACGCACATACACACACACATATATATAAACATATGTGTCTGTGAGTTGTGTTTTACCTATATATATATATGCGTGTGTGTGTGTGTGTGTGTGTGTGTGTTTGTGCACGCGCGTACGTATGTGTGTGTTATGTTTTACTTATATATATATATACATATGTGTGTGTGTCGGTGTTGTTTTTTTCCAAGATATTTGTGTGCGTGTTTGTGTGTATCTGTGTGTGTGTGTTATGTTTTACCTATATATATATATATACTTTTTTTTCAATAGAATATCAACGTTCCTTGAAAACTTAATTCCAAATCCATCAATGTAGAACGGTAGGACGACTATTTAACTCATTGCTGAGGGCGATAAAGGAATACATACCTTTCTCAAAGGTTTTTGTCTGACGTTTAATATAGTAGAGTGATTGGAATTTTAATTCGTTAAATCCGGCAAGGTAATCATTTGTCCACGAGAATTCCCCTTAAATATCTAAGTTCCCACACACGCACGCGCGCGCATATATATATATATATATATATATATATATATATATATATATATAAGAGAGTGAGAGAGAGAGAATACACGTCAATATACGTCATATGCATATTAAGATCGCCGAGAGATTTTATCAGAAATGTTTGAGAAGAATCCTTAAAATTCATTGGCGAGAATTGCTTCGCAGTTGACTATTGATACGGAAGTAAGAACGAACACGAAAGTGATATCCTTCAATGGCCTAACTTCCATGGGCACAACATATTTTCGTGACCAGCAAAAACTTACTTCTCCATGTCTGTGCAGACAATAGATACCGACAAGAGAAATTGTGAAGAGTGTTAGTCGATAGGGACAAATGGTGAAACAGTAACAATAGTGCATCTGAATATACTGTCTCTATCTACTGCAGAGAGTTACCCACCCCAAGAAACAGTGTCAGATGTATGGCTTTAAACTGCATCTGATGGTAGGACTCCAGTTCTTGAGATCTGGGAATGAGGAATACGCTTCCATTGCAATCATATAGTGTGCTTAAAAATGGATGCAACCCTTTAATATTATGATGATTTATTTCTAAGATAAGCTCAATGGCGGTCATTTGGAACACGTCTCGTAATAAAGGGTTTCCTTTAAAGCTAAAGACATCAAATGAAAGTCTTTTAATTGTTATTATATCAGATTGCACGACATGCAATTTCTTTTGGGTTACTTGTCTCCGTACTAAATAATTTTCATATTAATGAGTTGCATCTATTTTAAATGATTTTGTCTCCAAATAAGAAGTGGGAAAAATATTTTTTACTGTATTGTCCAAAGCATTGTAGTCAGAGAGTCATAGTTGTCATATTCTCAAATCTGAAACCAAAAAGAACCCAACACTATAGTAAGTTGAGTTATCAGCAGTCACTTGGTTCTCATCTCTATTGAGATTCTCTCTAAATAAACGTCCCCCACCTGACCTCTAGCTATAGTACATTTAAAGCTCCTATTCTAAGTTTGAAATATATATCTATAAAACCCATTTGTATTTAATAAATTCCTGTATTAAAAAAAATGTCCAGGAAATATAATACAAAAATATAAATATGAACGTAAATTAACTTGTTTTCATAACTTCGACGTATAAAACGTAGACGGATTGGTATACCGTAAAAAGCATTCAATCACTAAACGATATTAAAATAGTTTATTTAAGAGCAATATTTTAATTATTTTATTCGTAAACAAATTGCAATGCGTTAACAAGAAAATATTTTAATTTGTATTCGGGTATATGATTTGCTTCAGTTGGTAGCTTTTGGTATAATTATTGAATTCAAAAACTTATTCAAAGAGAAGCATTTTTTCGTATTGAAACACCTGTTATTTACTGATTTTCTAATCATAGTGTCATCAAATATTCAAATAATGAATTATTCTTTAATAGCAGAATTTGGTTTTCGCTGCATTGATGTTTTTCTTACTTTTATTCATATGCCATATATAGGGCAGAAATAGTTGAAAGGTTTTTGTTGTTTGTTTTGTACCAGCAACGTCAATGGCAGTACAGGAACCAAATAGATAATCTAAACTGTATTCATACGCCACCGACAGTTGACACAATAAATATCCCCCGAAATTAATGCTCATGATACTTATGATTGGACAGGAATCAGTATTTTATTATGTCTGTAGCAAAGAAGTACTACAATCTATCTGTACTAAGCAAACATATAATTAATAATTACTATTTGATAGTGATCTTGATAAAGTGTAATGCAACCAAAATTATGAACTGATCATCCATACCAACGACTTTGATGCGAAATCTTAATTGCAAACTAGGAAATACATAAAATTTTTTAAAAAACCTCACATACATGGGTTCGTTCGAATGATTATATATATATATATATATATATATAGTGAAATAGGTAGGTCCACGAAGAGATTTGTATTTTTAAAATTTATCTTTTTATTTTGTTCTTACAAACGTGTATGTTTCGAGCTTGTTGCTTTCGTCAGAGAGCATATGTGGCACAAGACATTGTTAAAGGGGACTCAATGAGACTTGAACCCACTCATGTTTGCAGTTTGAATGATTTTCGGTTGGTTATGGGTTTATACATTTTATGTCTTTTTCTTAGAGAGTATTTACCTTAGTCTGCTTTACCCCTCTTTGATATTTGAAATATTTTTGTCGTTGTGTGTGTGTGTGTGTGTGTGTGTGTGTGTGTGTGTGTGTGTGTGTGTGTGTGCATTGGAGTGGTTTCGGGGTTCACTAACAGTTGTTTTTCCTCCTTGTGTGTGTGAGTGTGTGTCTTGGGTGTTTTGTGTTTGTGTATGTTTGGTAGTGCAGTTTGAAATTTATTGATAACTTTTTCTTTTATAGTTTTTGTCAGTGTGTATATATATACACACATCTATCTATCTATCTATCTATCTATGTGTGTGTGTGTGTGCTTCCAGCTCGATGTTTTCTTCAGAAAACATGTCTTGTAAATGTGGTATTCAATGAAACTTGAAAATATGGCCCTTTTTCTTGGAGTGTGTTTCTCTTACCTCATGTTATCCCTAATTTGCTTTTGACATTTGATACGTTGTGTGTGTGTGAGTGTGTGTTTGTGTATGTGTGCGCGCGCGCGTGTGTGTGTGTGTGTGTGTGTTGTTTCAAATTTCACATATAGTTATTATTTCTCTGTGTGTGTGAATGAGTTTCTTGAGATTTGTGTGTATATA
>OY757912.1:20658472-20755972 GCA_963585895.1 Sepioteuthis lessoniana | reverse complement strand
TAGATTCAAATGTATATGTTAATATGTATACAATGTACATGTGCATGTATATATATATATATACACATATGTGTGTGACCTATATATATATATATATATATATATATATATATATATCTACATGATGTACGTATATATATATATATATATATATATATATATGTGTGTGTGTGTGTGTGTGTGTGTGTGTGTGTGGAGATATAATGTACGTATATATATCTATATATATATATATATATATATATATATATAATGCACGGGTATACGCACACACACACAGACACACACACAGACACACACACAGACACACACACACACACACACACACATATATATATGTGTGTGTGTGTAATATACTTGTCTCTCTCTATATATATATGTATGTTTACGTGTATAGAGATATAATGTATATATATATATATATACATATATATTGCACGGGTATACACACACACACACACACACACTCATATATATATGTATATTTGTATATATATATATATATATAACAAATTTCCATGATAAAATGTTTAGATATTTACGGAAAAAATTCCAAGAAACAGTTCGAACTTTACTTTGGTTAGTATATTTTTGAATTGCCTCTCAAATTTGGAGGTTCAAAATTGAACATAATATAAGAAATATCACGTCACTTTTATATTATATGGAGCGTTAGGTTATATTATAAATGGATCTTCAGTAGATTATAAATTCATTGCTACTATTATTCTAAGGTTTTGTCTACATTCATTTTGAGTAACTATCTAAAATGCTTCAAGTATGTATTTGATTTCAACGTTAGTATTTTTTTTTCACGGGAAAGAAATCTTTATCCAGACATACGGCTGCTTACATTTACTTTCGTATTGTTATTTTTTTTTCCTTTGCTCCATTCACTTACGTAACAGCTTATAAACATACTTTCCCCTTTACATAGCGTCACACTGAAACAATGATCTTTTGCACACAAGATATATATAATCTAGATTTTAAATAACAGAAACTACTACACTGAATGCAAGAACTTTTCTGTCTGCTAATGTGAATATTTGTGCATATTTATACTTGAAGTAATAGGAGTTTTCTAGCTAGAAAAAACTTTTTCAACAATTTTTTCTTTGAATTTACGAAACTAAAATATATCATTTTCAATTCCTCAGGTTTTTCTTCCAGGTCATCGATGACAGTAGCAAGTGCATTAATTACAAATGGCATGACCGTCACCCAAATGTTCCACACTCATTTAGTTCTCGAGCAAGGTCCCTGTATTTGTTCATCTTTTCGCTGGAACGTCAAAATTCACGAGCCAGCAAGTTTTTTTTTGTTTTTTTTTGTTTGTTTGTTTTTTTATCAGTAAATAAACACAAGATTACGTCCTCTATCCGGGAATTGGTTTGAGTTTGTCGCTCAAAAACCCAGATACTTTTATGCGTTGGTGTTCTAGGACGTATTCTCGTTCCTGCATAAACAGTTTAATATTATGTTAAAATATCTATATTTGCACAATTACCCGTTGATCAATTTCCCCAACCAGGCATACGTATTCTTGTACTGATTTTGTGCAAGTTTACTGCATTCGCTATATGACTAAATTTTATCACTTTACCCGCAAAACTTGCTATTCTGTTGCATACTTTAGATTAGAGATTTAATATAATATGTCCTAAAGAGTTAATTTAAGCGGCTATTAGAATAGATTCAGTTTCTCCCTTGAAAAATTGGTTTCGTTGCTCAATCCAATATTCAATCATATTAGTTTGTTAATGGATAATTAAAGCAGTTAATGTTCTTCCAATTTAAGTTTCCAAGTTTTTGTTCTTTATTTATCTGTAATTATGATGCCATTGTTGGTTCTGGCGGATGGAATTATTCTTCTTTTCCTGCATTAAATGGGCTGATTTTAATGATTTAACTATGTAATCCTCAATGCTGGCAATTTCCCCTTCTC
This sequence comes from Sepioteuthis lessoniana, assembly GCA_963585895.1. Lineage (NCBI taxonomy): Eukaryota > Metazoa > Mollusca > Cephalopoda > Myopsida > Loliginidae > Sepioteuthis > Sepioteuthis lessoniana. Next base: position 20,754,024 of record OY757912.1, on the reverse strand, counting down.
TGCTTGTTGACATATGCAAACACTCGCCGGCCGGATGAAAGGCCTTGTGCATAAGTAACATCATTTTTGACTATGCTCCATTTGCCGGAGTTTTTCCTTCGTCCATATTAAGAAGGATCCTGAATATCTTACAAAAGGGAACTGTCAGGTATTTATCCCTTTCATGAGACTTTGGCTGCAGACCTTGTTTTCCAGAAGTTTTCTTGTTCTTTAGAAGTATTCTTTTGTTATTTTTCTCATCTCTGTTTGATCGACAGTGTCTAGTTCCAATATTTTCATCTACTTGTAATTGTACTTTTCTTCCACGAAATCTTGAATCCTCGCTGTCGTTGTTCTATTACTTTCACTGTATCGGTTTTCCCAGTTTTTATTTTTTTATACTACTTTTGAGTTTCTCACAACAGCTTTAGCTGATTGTCTTTCACTTGAGGCTAAGTAACAAAAAGTCTCTCCACGTCTCTAGGACCCATCTCAATATTGTAGCCGATTTTAACACTGCCGATCTTTGGATGGTCTCAATTTGCCCTTCAATTTTAAACTCTTCAAGTCTCCATTCCAAGCATTTGGGAACTGTTCCAAGCGCACCAACAATAATTAATAACATCTGTATCCCTTTTTTCCCACAAATTTTACGAGTTTTCTGGCAGTGTATAAATATTTATGATTCCATTCACTTTCGTTGATTTTCACTCTGTTTTCCCCTGGTACAGTAAAATCAACTTTACAGTAAGTTTTATTTGATTATTTTTTTTTTTTTAACGAAATGTCTGGTTTTTTTGGCTGGGCTTGCCTGTCGGCTGAGGCAGCAGAATACGCAGACTGAATTTCTGCAGAGGCGTAAGACCTTCCATTAATACAGCCACCTGTTGGCGGAGGGTGACGATGCATCATGCTTGAGAACAGGATACTGGGGGCTGCACAGCCCATGATCCGTCAAACAAAGAGGTTATCTGATGGTAACCCTCTACTTTGGTCCCTTTGTGGATTAGATCTGTGGTCAGAGAGGCCCGCTTCTATCAATCGGTCTTTTATATCTCCCCAATTTCAGATTTATATTGAGAAAAGTTCCATAGCCCCTCCTGTTTCTGTGTAAGTTATAATCTTGAGAATGAAAACCCAGGAACACAATGTAATTGTCAATCAAGCCCTAATATATCTCGGTGAATGGACTTCCGACTAGGCATACCCCTAAATGTGGCTCCGTGTTCCGTCGAGAGTATAGTCAACAAAACCCCAAAAATATTTTTATGGCTTCTAAGAAAATACGAACAAATTTCCCCATTATGAATCCGATTCTGATCACGAAGAAACGTGCCCCAAATTTATTGAACTGAAATCTCTCTCTCTCTCTGTATATATATATATATATATATATATATATATATATATATATATATATTCTGTACGCTGTCTGAAAATTGAACAATAAAGGATTTTTAATTGTTGACGAAGAGTTCTTCTTGTTTTTGTGTTGCGAACTCAAGGCAACTTTGTTCCAACGGAACTACCTAACAGTCACAAGAGGTTCCGGATAGATTGTGCCAATCCTTGTCTGTAGTTCTTTCAAACACAGCGTGAGTACAGACAGGATTGATAAGCTAACTATCCGAAAATGCATTTGGCACTGTTAGAAAGATTCGACTCTGAAAACCACGACAAAGCCAGACTCAGGATTCAACCCTAAAGTCCATGGGGCAGCCATGAACAGGATTCGACCCTGAAAACCCACGGCCACGCGATGTTACTATATTTGGTACGCTGCAAACTTTTTAATCACATTGTGGTCAGTTGGCGAACTGTAGTATCATATGTGGTACCGTGACCAAGATAAGGGCCCAGACGGTGCAAACTTTAGAATTACATTTGATGCTCTGACCAGCATAGTATCACAATAACATAAACTCAAAAATTAAATGAAACCTAATGCCCAAATAAATACAAAAAATAGAAGGAGAACTGATAAACTTAATAAATAAACTAAACCACAACTACATCCAAAAAAGAAACAGTAACAATAAAATATACTGACTGATCAAATTCAGGAACAAATAAAAAAATAATAAAATTGAAATTCGACTCAAACACCCTTCTATAAACTTAAACCAAATGTTTAAATATAGAGCAAATATAATTCGAAATTAACTCGATACCAACAATCTAAAATATGGAATTAGAATAAAACATACAAAACCCTAATACAAGTTCCCTGGTACACAAAATAATTCAGTGGAATATAGAAAATCACAGCCAAACCAGCTTTATAACAAGGCATATCATACAAACAAAATAAACACTCTTGTCCTAATAAAAAAAATACTCAAAGAAAATCCAATGGAATAGCTATAGTAAAAAAGCAACTTTCCATGAGCTACTTCTAAACTAAATCTTACCGTTATATTCCCCCAACAAACCTTTAAACATATTTACCAACCCCTCCGCTCGGGCAGGATATGACACAAGGTCATTTTAAGCGGAGTTTAACAGGTTTGAATTCAGAGTTTTCCTTTTCCTAGACTAGTTGCCTTACCAAGGCTGAAGTACCTAGTCTGCCCTACTATTTACCCATAGATGGAGGCAAAATAATCGGATTCATACCTTTCCCAAGGGTATTAGTGCTATGTGAAATGCTATCAGTCTCGTCCCGGATTTGAACTCGTGTCGCCGTGTCCATTTCCTACGCTAATAACAATTACACCACGGACACCTCCATAAAACAACAAACCTTTAAAAGGTGTGAAAAACCAAAGATTAAAGAAATAGTAACAATATGATAACATAAGTGATATTGGACTACAAACTTTGGTAGGAAAATCACACTTTATTATAAAAAAATCTCCTCGGAAGTAAATTAAACATCAATATCCTCCTGCAAGCAATTGCAGTCTCAGCAATCCTTCATAAAACTGTCTCCGGGGGTGTCCTCGTGGTGTAATGGTTAAAGCGATGGACTGCAGAATCGTAGTATGCGAGGTCGTTCTCCAGTCGCGATATTACGTTCAATTTCGGGCAAATACCCTTGGGAAAGGTATGAACACCCTTAATCTTTCAGCTATGGGTTAAATAGCACCACTAATGTTCTTCTAGGAGAATAGCTTTGGCATTGAATAACCTACAAAGGATGATATACCATTAAACAAAGAAACCAAACCAAAACTGTCTCCATTTGGTCATTATACGTCCCATCTCATGACCACAGCAATAAAGACTACCTTTAAAAAAGTTAACAAAACAAACCCCTTAGCCATTTATCATGAGGGGAGAAATAAAAAGCCACAACATGATATGCGGAAGTCAAACAACGAACAAAGAGCACAGACACTAGGGAAATCATCTATAGCTACAATTTATGCTTCGACAAACAGATTTCTGACTTACCTTGACATATCTCTTGGTACATTTTCTCCCATAGAACTAACCCACAGTGACCCATCAATCTCTGTAGATTCTAACTGGAACGTAGTCAAAGACACCTGGGGTAGTGACCACTACCCAATAATAATGGAAAACACGATAATGGAAAACTCAGAATTATAAAGAATAGTAAAACCTCTGCGATGAAATTTGGATAAAACAAACTGGGAATTCTACGGAAAGTTATGCCTTATTACACTTATACGACAAATAAATACTAAGCAAGAAGAAACCATTATGCATTGTTCCATCACCCACATTACAATGACCAACAAAAGTATCCTCAAACAAAAATATCGAAAAACAAAACAAGCCATTGTCTAGATGAGTTAAACCACATGGGAGATGTTAAGTGACCATCAGCAAAAAAATCTATATAAATACAAACGACAAAGAAACAAAAGTCCACGTCTCAACAAAAAAGCCATTAGAATCTTATAGAAAACCTTTAACTCAAAAATAAACACCAATACGAATCCAAAAAAAAATTCGGAACTTTATAAAAAATATCAAATAAAAACATCAATACTTTGATTAATTACCCCTCTCAACGAAAAATAAAGGCCACAAGTAAAATACCTATTGCCAACCTAGCTGCAGACAAAATTGCTCAAGCATCATCCACAAAAAATAAATAAAAAAAAATACTTCAATCAAATCAACTTAATTGTAATCAAAAAAGTAAAGAACAAAATGTTTACGTCTGAAATATCTGAATATAACTTACGTAAAGTTATAAGCAACTTTTTACCCCAACGAAATTCCAAAACTCAATATCCAAATTTAACAACTGCGACACTATCTAGATGATATCCAATCAATCATCCTTAAATAATGTCCAATAATATCTCTCAAATATCTCCGAAATATATACAATGATATCTTGATCTTTGGCATTATCTCACCTTAGGAAAGCAAGTTTAAACTATATCCTTAAAATCCAAATATATCCCACCACACTGCGATTTATGGATATATATCTTTAATCAGCTGCTTTCCCAACGACTTAAAAGGATGTGCAATCTAAGACTGACTTCATTCTTGAATCAACGATCCTTTCAAGCCTACAAATAGTTTTCAGAGCCAAAAGTACGCTTGACCAAATAGGATGCATTGAAACACAAATCAGGAAAGTATTCATTAAAAAAATAGCTATTGCATTCTTATTTTATCTTAAAAGAGTCTATTACACATCATGGCCAAATGGTATACTCATACATCATAGAGATCTTGGCCGACATGGTAGACTCTCCATCTTCATAAAACATTTTCTGAAAAACCGAACTTTCCAAATACGAATAAATTATACATTCTCCGATCTAAAATACTAAGAAATAGGTATACCTCAGCGAGTATCCTATCTGTTATCAGGTAATAATTAAAATTAATCGAATAGCAACCTGTCTCCCTCTTGAAATCTACAGATTACTATATGTGGACGACTTCATCATTTGTTACAATTCCCAAATTAGGGCTCCCATAGAAAGAAAAATCAGACACTGCATTAAAAGATATCAAAATGGAACGTGAAAGACTGATTCAAATTCTCAAATAACACAAATAAATGCATGTGCTTCTACCAAATCCAAAAAATCAATAATTACCCTTCCCTAATACTAATTGGTACGAAAATACCCCTAACTCATGAATACAATTTTTTAAGTAGTACATTCGCCCTAAAACTATCCTTTAGCCCCAATATCAAACACGTAGTAATCAAAGGCAACCAAACTATCCAACTCCTGAGAAGCATAGCTAAACCAGACTGAGGTGCTGACAAAAAGACCTTTATCGAATTATACAGATCTCTAATGCAATCAAAACTTGATTATGGCAGCTATATACTCAGAGAAACCAGAGAGTCCTACTGTAGATAACTTGAAATTATCGCCAACAAAGGACTTTATATTGCCTTAGAGGCCTTAATTATCTTTCCAATAGGAAACTTATACATACAAGCAAAAGCACCACTCTCTCCTTTAGTAGATATAAATATGCACTCCAATACTATGTAAAACTCATATCATGTTCACAAAAATCAAGGAAGTATTATCCAAAAACCCGTTACAAAATAGAGTTAACCTCTTAATCTAAGAATCCAAACTTTTCCCAATGAAATAAAAATCAACGATAAAAAAAAACACATAACATTCTTTCCCAAAAAGAACCGTTGATCATAAATCAACCAATGGAAATAACAAAATTATCCATGATCAAAACATACCCTATCTCCTTCCAAAAAAGTGCTTGACATTCAAAACAACTTCCCATATCATCACAATATCTACAGAGATAGATCTAGACAGGGAATGAAATTTGGGTGTGCTGTTATATTCCAACTCCACGAACTGCCAAAACGTTTCTCAAAAGAAATCGACAAACTATAGTGCAAAAGACGCAGCTTTTGTTCTAGCCATGAGCATAATAGCTAACCACAATTACTTTAAAATAATCATCTTCTTCGACTCTAAATCACACCTCCAAGCACATTAGAACAAAATACACCAACTCCTCTTATCACAAGACACATCGACAAAATGAATACTCATTGAAAAAAAAAAATAATTGCATCAAGCTCACTTGGATACCAAGCTACACTAATAGCGTGAACAAAGCAGATGAAAAGGGAAGACAACAGAAGGAAAATACTGCGAACAGATATATCCAACTAAAAAAAAGAATATACAAAAATCCACTACACTGACTATAACCCAAACATTAATAAATGAAAAATGGTGAAAATCATGAGACAAACACCAACTCAATAATCTCCACCATATATATTAAAAATACTATGGGTGAGTCGCTGGCAGATTACAGAATAAACATAGCGAATATTGTAAATGTTCTAAGTACACCTCAGAGTTAAACACATTCTCTTAAACCGTTACAATTTCAGACAAACTCAGCCCAAATACTTCCAAACAAGCAATCTTAAGACCTTTTCAAAACCATTAAACCAGAGACATCTTGAGTCTCTAAACGAAACCAAATTTTCATCAAGATTTTAGTATATCACCCTTTCTTTGCTAATATCAGACCAAATATACTTAAAACAAAACATACATTAAACAGTAAAACAACAAAACCGATATAACCTTTTCTAGCATTAACCTACCCACAGAGATTAATACGTCATTAAACAAACCTTAAACACAAACTCTGGCCGCCATAATATAATCTTTTTGTACATCGATTTCTCTCTCCTGGCTGTATATTCTTGTTTCTTGTATTCCTCTCCATAAGAACAGATTAATCACATTATGTATATAGACGACATCATAAATTTGTTACACATAGTGCAATTCCTAAGTCTGCTATTGCGTAATATCATTGTGATAATAAATAGTATTGGCGAAAACATATTTCTGGAAGATGCCTCTTTGTATTCTCACTTCAGCTAATTTTTTTCCCTCCTGCTATTAATTTTTCTCTACAGTTTTTTGTTACATCTATGATGGAATTTAAGACTTTGTTTAATATTTTGTTCAGTATGAGGAAATGTGTTTTTGGGATGGTGGGGGATCATACCATAGACGATTTTTTCGTCAGTCCACATCAAGTATACATTTTACCTACTCGCTTTGGTTTCATTGAGAATGTACTGATCATTCTACAGTCCCCAGCTTCGCTGGTACCTCTTTTTCATCCTTACTGTTCTTTCGGAGACAATTACGGTAAACAAAAGATAAATAGATTTCCTCCCTAATCTGTGCAGTTAGAATTTTTAGGTAGGCAACATATGGTTCAAATCATAGGCAGACAAATGGTAGTTCTATAATTGCCGCGATGACTACTTTTTGGAGTGTAGTTTTCCCCTTAATCATTCATATGGGTATTTTTGATCCTCTGGGCATCTATATATTTGATTAGCCAGTCTGCCATGAAGGGACGAAGAGTTTTAAAATCAGGATCCATGCCTGACATCAGGGTTTTTCAAATCTCTACTTATTCTGTTTTCTCTGAGCTATTTCATGGGTCATTCCGCCTCAAATACTCCTTCCATTGCTTGCAATGTTTTCAATGTTATTTATCCATTGGGTCATTCATTTCCTTTTGGGGTTGTTTTTGTTTCTATATTTGACTCCCAAATTGTTTTGCTTCATTTCAATTGGGTGATTTGTTTGTCTCCATACATTCTATACCCATTTGTTGGTAGAATTTTCTTTTGCTATTTTGAAATATCCTTTTTTGTGTCTAATGCTTGACCCAGTCTTGGTAACGTTCAAGTCCCCCTTTTTTATTAATATCGTTTGATGAATCTTTTCAAGTTGTATAGTCAGATTTGTCTGGTATTTTGTTTTGGTCTTTTCCTCGAAACTCTATCTCTGTGTGCTTTTCGCCGTCTTTTGCACTTTCACTTGTTTTTGCAGTTCTTTTACCTGTCCTTCTAGCCTAATTTTCCATCCGTTTTTTTTTTCTTTTTTAATTTCTGTTCTTGTTCTTTAGGCGAAAACTGATTTTATCGCTGACTAGTTTCGCTCTTGCATAAATTTGTTTGTTTAAAGCAGTGATGTTGCCCTTTGGGATATGTGGTGATTTGTTTATCTTTCCGGTTTCTACCTTAATATATTTCCAGTTTTGGTTCCTGAAAGATGGTTATCTAGTCCTCTTGGCTTTCTATAACTCTATATTTATATTGTCTTTTTTAGCAATTGTTTTGTGGTGCTGGGATCTGGTGTTTTGGTTTTCCGTATTTGGCTTTTCAATTCGGTTAGGGAGCCCTAGGTCCTCAAAATTTAGTGTTTCGAAATGTTGTAAGATTTTGTACTGTTTGGTTTGGTTTGGTTTTATGGCATATCAACCTTTGTTGGTTATTTAACGCCAAATTCATTTTTATGTAAATAATCAGTTCTATTTAAAACAATTCAGTTTAGCATGAGTGCACAGTTTAATTGTCAAAAACATTTCTATTTCAAACTATTCAGTTATATATAACACTTCAGTTTAGTGTAAGTACAGTTTCAGTGTCAAAAGTGGTTAGTTTGTTTGGTTTTATGGCATATCAACCCTTGCAGGTTATTCAACGCCAAATCCATTTTTATGTAAATAATCTGTTCTATTGAAAACAGTTCAGTTTAGCATAAGTGCACAGTTTAATTGTCAAAAACATTTCCATTTCAAACTATTCAAGCAGTTATATGTAATAATTATGTTAAGTGTAAATACAGTTTTAATGTCGAAAAACAGTCCTATTTCAAATAACTCAGTTAAGCATAAGCACGCAGTTTAAGTGTAAGTATGGTTTAATTGTCAAAAACGTTTCTATTTCAAGCTATTCAGTTTACTCAATTCATATTAGCATACGTATGCTGTTAGTTCAATTTAATACATAGATAGGGCCTTATCAGGTGCTACCACTCCGGGCCAGAGTGGACCTGAGAGCGATGGCAATGAAGGGGTACTTCGCATTCCCCAAAGCTCCAGCACTGCTGCAACCTCACCATCAGATTGTTCAGTGTCATATCCAGGACACTCGTTAGGGGGGGTCTTACCCCTCTGCAGAGGTGCAGTCAGTGTATTCTACAGCCTCAGCTGACTGGGCAAGATTTTGTACGTATTCTTCTCTATTTTCTGGTACTTGTACATTACAACAAAACATCTTATAATATCATTATTGCTTTTTCAGCAAGACTCTATGATACTGTGAATGTTTCTATCATTCTTTTTCTATATTCTTTTTATGTTGAATTGCTCTTAAAATAACAGTGAATAGCATTTTTTGTTCATCTTTTCGGTTGGAGCCTCTGCGTTGAGTAATCGTTTTGATTGGTGTTTTTATACTCGAAATTAGAAAAGGTAATATTTGCAGGTTTTCGCAGGTCCACATGTTGGTTATCAAGGGAGCTGCTGCCGATCATGAATCCCACGTTGATTTGATTTTTTTTATGGGTTCTATAATGTGTTAATACCAAATCCAGAATTAATTATTACCTGTGCACCCGTTACAATTGTGAACGAGAACTCTTTAAAAGAAGATGAGTCTGAATCAGGCCACAAAATTATTACACTCTGGGTTTTACTTAAGTTTTAATAAAATCCAACAATTGCCTTTTTGTCTCAAAACCTGCTGTTTTCAGATCTTGATTTGTTACTTACTTAAGCATCCACTTTGACTGTGTATTGGCTTTTAACTGAAATTACTTTTTAGTTGTTTAAACCCAGGCTATTTTGTGGAACCATACAAAGCTCGATTTTTGCTCATAGGTTGATTATATTTCAAACTTATTTATATATCCCTATTTCTTACTTTTTGCCAAAAAGCTTCTAAACATATAAGTTGATGGGAACAGGAACGTCATACAGATATTTCTCTGTTGTTTAAATTGTCATGAAATATTTTCGACTCATTTTTGGTGGTTTGGTTGGGTTTTATGGCATATCAACCGATGTAGGTTATTTAATGCCAAATTAATTTTATTCATATATAGTAAATATATGCTTGATTTGTAAACGCAAAATGTCTTAAACGAGCCTGAACTCTTTTTTGCACACAGTTAAATGGTTTCAAGTTTGGCTATATAAAAGTTACAAATTAAAATCAGTCATTCGTTTACATTCAGGTTTTTCTGTTAGACCCATTGATAGGACCCTATTAAGTAATACTACTCCCGACAGATGGGAGCAATGGCAAAGGAGGTGAACACCATATTACCCAAAATTCCAAGGCTGGAGCCAGACCATATTTGTTTAATGTTATATTCAGGTCAGATGTAGGGGGACTCCGCTGAAATACGATCAGTGTATTCTTCAACCCCAGCCGACTTGGCTGTTCTTTTTGGTGGATGTTTTACACACACATGTACACACATACACACACACACACATATACAATCTCTCTCTCACACGCATACACACACACACACACACACACACACACACACACACACACACACACACAATCTCTCTCTCATTCAAACATACACGCACGCACACACATAAGGAAGACAGTGAATTTTATTTTGATTGTATACCATTTTTTTTAATATTTAGAAATACGCAAAAAATCCAGCATATCAATGACGAAAACAAATTTACGAAGTTCGAGATATATATAATCTCCATTTATACTTTGAATTTTCTTCTACCGTTCCAGTCAGTCAATTCTCTCAACAAACAAAAAAAAATCCAGTCACGGGATTTAGGAATGAGAAGAGAGAGTCGCTACTACAACAATTTCTCTGCGTTACATATTCTCACCAAATTATTAATATTATCATTCGTAGAACTAGTATTTTCCTTCTGTTGAGTGTTTAAAGCAAGTTTTTTTTTTCGTTGGTCTTTCCCTTGAATCTGAGCGACTTCACTTTTATTCAGATGTCCAGTTTTTTCTCTGAGCATTCTAGATGATCTCAGCAATACTCTGGTCAGTATGTTTCCAATTTAAACTCTCAATCTCAATTCCTTCAGTTTATATATATATATATATATATATATATATATATATATATATATATATATATAGTTATATTCTACACTTTATTTTTCTCCCTGGCCAGATTTGATTATTCGTTTTTTTTATTGTTTTTTTTCCTTTGATGATATGCTGGAAAGGTAAAATCCACGAGATCACAAAGTATTTTCTTATTAATCACCGCAAGTTCTGGTCATCTGGTCAGGACTCGTTGTCATTGTTTGACAGTTTGCAAGTTTTTTTTTTTTTTTTTTTTAAATAGAGTCAGCTTTTGGTCTCTCATTGGAATCTGGGTGACAACAAGTCTCTTCAGAGACTCTTACGAGCATTTTAGCAGATCTCAATGATGATGTAGTCAGTATTGTTTCGATTCTTCTTCTGATTTCCAGTTCTTCCAGTATCTTCTCCAAACCTTTCGAGGCCTTTCTACACGTTATTATTATATCACTCCTTGCTAGTATTTCCCACTTGCGTTGATTGATCTTTTTACGTGAGTCCGAGTGATAGCATATCTCCTCAGGTTTTCAGGAATCTTCTTACTATTCTAGACAATCTCTGCAACTCTGTAGTCTGGAGAGTTTTGAATCTCCCAATAATTTCCAATTCCTTATCACATTTCTAAATCAGTTTTACTATTCTCGTTTGAGAGTTGTTCACACAAACGTTTGGGGATAGTTTTACTGGGGTTTGAGTGACTGCAAGTTCCCATAAATCTCCAGAATTCTTCTAAGTATCCTTGCCGATCTTAGTAATACTGTAGTCTCGATGGTGCTTGCTTATCCACTTTTATAAGTCCTTTGGGAATTGTTCCAACTGCATCACCGCCACGTTCATATTACATAGTTTTTTCTTCTCTAGCATAGTTTATATAATCATCGTTCTTTTTGCTTTCTTTTCATTTAACAGTGTTATTTGCCGGGACAGCAAAATTCACTACTAAGCAGGTTCTCTTTTTTTGCGGACTTTCCCAAGGTCTGGTCACCTAGTCAAGATTAGGTGATCATTTTTTATTTTTAAATACTTGATAGATTAAACGTTGTGCATATACTACTCGTTCGTAATGTCAAATTTCAATTTCTTGTGCAATTCCCAGTGGATCACCTTTCCCACCCAGTCATATCTAGTCATATGTTTTTTTTCCGCTAATTTGCTACTTCCGCTTATTATATGATTAATCGTTTTGTCTCTATTACCCCATTGCTTACACGTGCTATATTTTGGTCTCATCTATTTTTATTTAACCTAGTTTGGCCTCATTGTGTTGTTTTGTGCTGCGAGACATTCAGTTTCTCTCTTAAGGTTTGACTTTTTTAGACATGTCCATATCCTCCCATGTGCGATTTTGCTTGTTTGTCGCTCGAAATGTCCACACAATTATTTTCTCCCCAATTATGTTTACAACTTATTATTGTTCTCTTGATCCTTGTGTTATTTGTATTGTTTCTGGTCGCTGTAATTAGCCTTTCTTTGTTCTTTATTATTATCATAATTATTATTAGAGTTTTTCGCATCCGCGCTAGCTGATGGTCTTTCGCTGAGTTTGAATGACAGCAAGTCTCCTCTAGTCTCTAGGAATCTTCTTAGTATTCTGGTCATTCTCTATAATGTAGTAGTTTGGATGGTCTCCAATAGTTCTCTTTTTTTCCAGGTCCTCCAGTCCCTTTGATAATCCTTTAGTTACTGTTCCAAACGGACCACTTACAATTGGTATAATCATCAACTGCATTTTCCATAGTTTTTTCAATTCCCTTATTATTATTATTAGTAGTAGTACTACTACTACTACTATCTTACTTTTCCCTGAATTCTGAGGAGCACAAGTGTCCAGGTCTCTTCTCGATATTATAGGTGATTTTAACAATACGGTTGTTTGGATGGTCTCTTCTCGTCCTCGTATTTCCACGTCCACTAGTCCCTGTATCAATGCTTTGGAGACTGCATCGACTCTACCAATGGTATCATCGCCACATTCATGTTCCTTATTTTCTCAGTTGTCCAATAAAATCTAGAACTTTTCCCTCTCTCCACTTTCTTTCAGTTTTACTCTCTGGCCAGAGGGAACGGCACATTCACTATTCGGCTGGGTTTCATTTCTTGGTTTACTATCAATGGGTCTGGTCGTCTGGCAGAGTTAACGTGATCCATTTTTATCTCAAAATCCCAAAGAATTTTGTGCTTCTCATTTTATATGACATATTCTGTGTTGTGCATATAACATTTATTTGTATGGTCAAATTTAAACTTTTTGCACAGTTTCCTGTGGTTAAAGTTCCACACCCATTCATGTTTATTAGTATACTCTTTTTGTGCTAATTTACTGCATTCGCTTATTATGTGATTGATCGTTTCTACTCCAACACTACATTATCTACATCCGTTATGTTGTTGCGTCTTGTCTATTCTTGCTTTGATATAATCAGTCCTTATTGCGTTATTTTTTGCTGTTATTCGAACAGATTCAGTTTCTCTCTTTAGGTTTTTCTTTTCTAAGCCATATCCAAGATTCTGTTTGTTTGTTGCTTGAAATAGCCATTCAGTTTTTTTTCTTCCTATTTTCTTCTTTCAGGCTAATTTTGTTCTGTGAAAGCGTGTGTTGTCTGTATTGTTTCTAGTCTCTGTAATCAGTCTTTTTCAGTGCTTTTCTCTGTCGTCATCTAGTCTTTGTATGAACGTATCGACGCTATCTTGTATGCAGGTGATCCCTTTTCAACCCTCTTTTTTTGACACCTTCAGTCTGTCTACATCACCGCTGAGATGGATCATCATATTTTCTTTTCTCTTGTCTATTTGTTGAACTTCTCTCGTCCACTTTAAGAATGGTCGCGAATGTCATATGAGATAGACAACCCAGGTGTTTATTACTTTTCTACTATAGAGTCTAGTTTCGAGTAGTATTCCCCTTCTCCGGTAGTATTCTTTTTTTAATTATTTTTTCATCTCGAATTTCTTGATGGTATCCGCTTCCCATATTCCAAAGTATCTGTAAATTTCCTGTTCTCCAAACATTCTGATTTTTCCTTGATTTGATATTTACATTCGTTCCGTTCTTTATCTTTTTTTTACATTTCATTATTAGCATTGTACTTTTTCCTATGCCAAATTCAATCCCTATATCATCACTGTATATCCTTGCGGTCTGTATTAGGGTGTCTGATAAATTTATTTTATTTTTGGTAAACAGTTTTATGTCGTCCATGTACATTCCCACATTTTTCTCCTTGCCCAGTCGGCTTGGGCTGTAGAATACAACGACTGCTTCTCTGCAGAGGGGTAAGACCTCCAAAACGAGTGTCCTGGATATAACTCTAAACAATCTGATGGTAAGGTTCCAGCAATGCTGGAGCTTTGGGGAATGCAGAGTATTGCAATCGCTGCCCGGTCCACTCTGGCCCGGTGTGGTAGCACCTGATAAGGGTAATTAATATCTATAGGTTAAATAGAACTAAACGACCTTTTGATTTATTTCCTCGAGTGTATTGTTTGTTTTACTTGTTCATGTATTTTTCTTTTCGTTCAAACATATTTCAGATCTTCTTCCCTGTCTTATATTTTTGCTTTTTGTCGGAGAGTCCATATCAGCATTTCCAATCGAAATCCTAATCCAGGTTTTGAGTTTCTGTTCGTGTTTTTAGAGGAACGCCGATTTCTTTACAAACTATTTTTGCTACTGCATAGATTAGTTTTTTAAATTACGTAATGTTGTTTGTTGAGGAAATTCCTTTATTTTTTCGGTTGCTGCGTTGACTGTTATCCAGTCTTGGTTTCTAAGCTAGTCTAACTAGTCTTATTTTCAGATATAATTCTCTTTAAAATCTCAGTATCAATTGGTTCATATTGCATTAATGTTTATTCGGTGTGTTTTAGTTTGTGATGTTTCGATCGTTATTACCTTGCGGTTCTCTACCGCTGGTGTTTTTTTGTTTTTCCCCATTTGGTATGTCGATTCATATATTAGGTTTTGGTTGACCGTATACTCTATTTATTTGTTGGTGTATTACTAATTATTTCAGGTCAGAGAACCAACCCCTCCTTATTTGCGTCCTAACTTGTTCAGTGAGTCTTTGGCATGTTTTTCGAAGTCTAGCGCGTTCTTCCCAAATTTTTATCATTCTTTTGCTATATCCTCTTGTCGTACAGTTGCTGTTAAAATAAAAGTAAAGCTTGTTATCTGCCGTACTCCATTTTCTGTATTGGTGTCTCTAGCTGGTGTGGTTACATAGGTCCTCATTCGTGTACCTGAAAAAAGAAGGACAGCCAAAATGTGCAGGATAAATAACGGGCCGCCCATGTTAGATATCAGAGGAGCACGTGCTGATCGTGACACCGAGACCTGTTGTCTGGGTCCCACATTGTGTTATGTTTTGATGTATGATTTTCATCATGGGTAGTAAGTGTGGCTAAAAACAGTCCGTTTTTTTTTATCTACGCACCTGATAAAGATGTGACCAAGTACGCGTTAATTAGAAGTCGTAGGGGGATAACAGAAAGAGTCTTGATATATATTTCGTCTGCAATAGACGCCACACTAATAGATGAGTAGCAGTAGTTTTCTGACTAAACAATTTGACCATGGTCATAGAACTATGAAGTTCTTCTGCCAAGTATATGGTGAAACTCGCCGTTGACCCAACGTTTGATTCATCTGACATATTTCACAACCACCATACTGCTTCCCTGGGTTCTCTAGTGATATGAGTGCATTGATATTTTTTATTTATCAAGTTTGAACTAAAAATGCCCAGCTATTCACCATTTTTCCTATTGTTTAGCCCAAGAGCAATTAGATGTTGTGAGTTAAATCATTTAGCTCTGACTCATCTGCTCATCATTACTGGCTTTAACGCATGATAAAAAATAAAATATGACTAATATAAAAAATCTAAGAAAATTATTATTACCAATTTTAAGCAAAATATGATAAGAATATTGCCATTGTGAAAATTTTTGATATTCATTAATAACCAATTTTAAGCAAAATATAATATTTCTTTTTTTTTATATCAAAATTTAATACATTCTATTAATGATAAAATAAAAATTGTCGGCAAATATGTATGCTACCGCTTTTAGATGAAAAGTTAAGTTTAAATAATCCAGAAATCCAATCTGTGAAATCTTATTTAAAAAAAAAACGTTATGATGAATGTTTTATCATAACTTTATAAATATTTGAGTTACGATTTTTCTTTAATATTACGAAGAATCGGAGAAGGAAGCCTTTAAAATTTAACCTAACATATTGAATACTTTTTTCCAATTCAATATTCTTTCTAATTCATCAAAAGTAGACGATAGTTGAAACGCCTAATGTTATGATTTAAATTGAAACGTCAGCGACTGGACTTTTCGAACCCAACCCACAGACCTAGCGTTCCGTCACTTTTATAACAGTTACTCAATCAATGAATCCTTTTACGAACATGTAAAAAAACTTGCAATGAAATGAAAAAATTAAATAAATGATTGTCTAGGAACGAATTTTCATATCATTAGATCAAAATATTTCTTCATGCATGTTAAGCAATATGTTAAAAGTGTTCGCCTCTACACACGTCATCATAAACGTCATCATCACCATCATCATAAGGTCGTGCTGCTAGCACGGATATCCCTGACCTTCACTCGCCGCTTCTCCCTATCGTTCATCGCCTCTGGCAGGTTTTCAGAGCTACATCCCATATCCTCCCATAGCTGCTGTATGTAAGTTTGAGCAAATCGTCCTGCTTTTGCTCGGCCATATGTGGGGGTCCAGAGGAGTACATCACTTATGAGATCGTCTCTGCTTCTCTAGCTGTGTCCTGCACGTCTGGTTCGTCTAACTTGGATCGTTTTCGTGATAGGAGGCCGGTGTCCGTATTGTTGGAGCTTTGTTGGGTGTTGCCACTTGGACTTGTTCATAATTGCTCGCAACATTCTTGTGTAATTGCCGTCTAGCTTCTTCTCCAGCCGTTTTGTTAGCGTCCAAGCACCACTCTATACATGTAAACAGATAAAAACTTAGAAACGAGGAAAATATAAGTAACAAACATACAAACACGACTTTAATTCCAAATAGTTAAAGCAAAACACATTTTGATGTCAATACATACAATTTGCCGGGGGGGGATTGTGACATGTGTTTTCATTTTTTGTCTCCTTCTGCTTAGTTTGTTATTCTTACTCAGATGGGGAAAGCCTCTTTATTTATACTGAAATTTGGTCACCTGACTACGAACCCTTTTTCCTCCTTCTTATTTTCTTTTTTATTATATAAAAAATATAGCTTACAAGCGCTTCCCGCACTTTTTTAGTTACTGCATCTTATACTGCTTCTCATATAAATTAACATTTTTCTGAACAATGAAAACTTATGGGGATTGAAAATACTTGTTACAAAAATTATTATAAATATTACAGTTTTAGTAGTTGCAGATTGAGTTTTAACACCTTGAGTATCTAGTGGTTTTTAATGAATGGTAAGTGACAGCATATTTCTTTAATCTCCGTGATGTCCCTACTTATTCTAACTGATCGAAGCATTCATGGAATCTGGACGTTATTGAATATTTCTCTGATCTCTTGTTCTTTCAATCTCTTTCAAAGTTGTTGTTCTTTTTTCAGCATGGTTAATTGACCTCCAACTGTGATCGTCGCTTTTTTTATTATATTTTTTTTTCTGATTTCTGACAAGTTCCATATATTTTTTTCAGTGTGTGATTTGCTGCAAAGACAAGATTTATTTGTTAAAAGGTTTCTACTTGTCTGGATTGCGTGATGAGTTCGTATTGTGACACGATGGACCTTGGGCGTGTTAATTTATCGGATGAGTTAAATATGTATGTATATTTACATATTGGGATAGTTGCAAGTTAACCATATGAAGAATCGCTCTACCACTCTCTCTCTCTCTCTCTCTCTCACGCACACACACACACACAGACACACAAACGCGCGCGCACACACACACACGCATATATATATATATGAAAGAGAGAGACAGAGAGAGACAGACAGACAGACTAAGCATATCTCTGTGTTTTGTGGATTATAGTTTTAATGTCTGGTCAAATGTTTAAAAAAGTTAACCATAGCATGGATCACTCTACCACACATACTCTCTCTCTCTCTCTCTCTTTCTCTCTCGCAAATATATATATATATATATATATATATACACAAACACACAAGCAGACACTCACACACATATATATATATAAAGAGAGAGAGAGAGAGAGAGAGAGAGAGAGAGAGAAACAGAGAGATCTATATACATATCTGTGTGTGTATGTGCGGCGATAGATTTATTTTCTGGTTAAGTATTTTGAAAAGTTAACCAAAGGTATAGATCGCTCTCTCTCTCTCTCTCTCTCTCTCTCTCTCATACACACACACGCGTACGCACACACACACACACACACACATATATACATATAGACACACACACTCTCTCTCTCTCTTTCTCTCTCATATATATATATATATATATATATATATATATACAAACACACACACACCCCCTCACACACACACACACACACACACACACACACACACACACACACACACACACACACACACACACACAGAGAGACACGCACACATATATATATGTTGAAAGAGAGAGAGGGAGAGACCAATACATATCTGTGTGTGTATGTGAGGTGATAGATTTAATGTCTGGTTAAATATTTAAAAAAGTAAACAAAACGTATAGATCACTCTACCTCTGTCTGTCTGTCTGTCTGTATCTCTTTCTCTCTCCCTTACACATACATAAATACACACACACACACGCACACACACATATATATATATATATATATATATATATATATATATATATATAGAGAGAGAGAGAGAGAGAGAGATCTTTTTATATCTCTGTGTGTGTGTGTGTGTGTGTGTGTGGTGACAGATTTAATATTTGGTCCAATGTTTAAAAAAGTGAAAAAATCCCAGATTGGTGGAAATGATACTGAGATTAATTTTTTTTTTTTCATGTATCTCTCATAAATTGGCATTTGTGTAATAGGGGACTGATATATAAGGGTTCAGTCATTTTTGAGTAACTAAATTTAGGTGGTTCATTTCCGGAAACGTGAGGGTATTGCAAGCTCTGTATATACGTCAAATTGTAAGTACATTAGCGATGAACCCAGTACAGTGTCAGACATTCCGTTGAAATTGATCAGAGAGAGTTCGGGAGGGAAGCATTGTGTTAGTGTTTTCAGCGATAACAATGAAAAACTAAATGTCATACCGCATGCAAGCGAGTGGTGGCAGGATTCTATAAAGGACCTGGAATGACACACCAACCCCGTCAGTGAACAAGTTAGGTTACTCGAATCCTGTTTTGTCTTATTGTTGTTTTTTTTTTTTTTTGGTCCTCATGACCCTGCCGTATCCTGGACACGTGAACTATGCTTTGCATCTTGGGACTGCAGCAGCATGGGGTTGGACCTTTCGGGGGCAGAAATGTACATTGCACAATGAGCTGATGCACCAGCAACTGAAGAAGTGTATGCGTTGCAGCGTTTCACAAACCCACATAATTTTGTGCGTCTTATTATCTTGAAAAAATCCTGGTTTGTGTAAATGCTATTTATATATCCATATATATCAGGTGATCCCTGTGGATTCAATAAAGGACGTAGTTGTAAGTTCCGTGTAGGTTTCCGAGTTCGACAAATACCTGAAGAAGACCGGGGCTATATCGGCCGAAACGTTGTGGAAATAACAATAAAGATTAAGACAAAACCCTTAATGATAAAAATCAACTCACATAGTGGCTTGGATAGGTTTAATATTTCCTCAGATTTTCAATTATGGCAACATTTTTGGATAACTCTCAAGTATCATCTTCAGTCGATTGAGATGATCTCTTCAACCCCTGTTTTGTGTTGTTTTAATGATCCCCGTCTATACACCTCATTCTCTGGTTGTATCTCTGCCCTCGCTATATTATCTTCTAGATGGTTCATTGTTCTTGCGACCCCCAATCATTCTAAGTTTTTCAGTGTTAGGTGGAATAACAATTCAGTCATATTTTATCGGCACATATATTTTTTCTTTTTTTTTTTTTTGACTCATTTGCAATTAAACATTTTGTGTACGGGGACGCCCCAAGAGGAAAGTTGGCACTTCTCACCGTTTATCTCGTGGTACTCTCAGTGAACAAAAATACGTTAAAACTCAAACTTTCTTCTTTCATTTGTTCACCTAATTATATTGCCTTTTCAAACGCCAATATCTTAAATACCTCGTGTTCATCACATGTCATTTAAATTTTGTGACTTTCTGAAGGTTTTTGATAACGTTTTAAACTAAATTAAACGTTTTAAACTGCCGAATCATGATTCCGTGAACCTATTAAACAATATTGTAATTGTTTTTGTAACTGGAACGATGGATAGATGCATGAGCGGTATAAGTGTCTCATGCAAAGGTTGTTGTTTTTTTTAAATTGTCCGTGTATTTTAGATATTTTTAATCTGATGAAATAACAGCTGCGTGACATCTGAGCAGCTTTTTCTTCTTGGCTTCTGGCTAAATTGTTCTGGTCTAAAATGGGTTATCTCTTTAAATGAATCAATCACTTTTAATTATTTTCTTTTTGTAGAATGCTTATCGACTCTTTTATCTTACGTTCGTCGTAAAATCCAATCTATTTTCACTGTTTCTAGTTGATTGCAATTTCTACCTACTTTTCTGTCCTCCTCCAGTTTTTAATATTTGTACTTTCTATTTGGAGCCATATTTCGCTTTTAAAGAATAGATGTTCAATTTTACTCGGTTTTTCTTGCAGGTTTGTAGAATGTATTTTGATTCGATTATTATTAGGGCGTTTAGTACCTTGTTTCAAATGTCCTCTGTGAACCCATATGCATAGCAATTGTTCTAAAATTAGTTTCTATTCATTTTCTGCGGAAGTAATTTAAGAGAATGTTCATGTCTTCAGTTGTTGGACTTTCTTCGACGTGTAAGCTATGAAAAATTACTTTGAGCATGCATTCTGATAAAATAAATATCCTGATAGCCATAAAATCCCTAACCCGGACTCGTTATTTAATATGAAGTTTTCCTGTAGGTTGTACCCATCCTCTTAAAATGTAAAAAGGTGTAAACTGAATATTGACCTATCATTCGTCTGTTGACAACGTGTATTATCGGTATAGATGTTTAATATTTTATGCTTTCTAACAGGTGATATGCCCAGGACACTATGTTTGAGAGTCTTTTAGATAATCAAAAACAATGGGAATTAAAATGTTTAGGATATATGAGAATTCAAGTATTACATTGTGTTATTTTTATGTAACAACGACAATATTTATGATAACAATTTTGTGGAAAAGATTGCCTTAGCCTTTGCACAATTAATTAATTATCTTGATGAAAGTCAGTCTCTCGTAATGTGAAATGCTAAAGAAAACGGCAGGAAAAACTTCAGTATTCTCAGAGACCATTTATGTCAAAAAGCAAACTAGACAATAATTCTTTATACACGGAATTTACTGGAACGATCACTGATTACATGATTCGATCGGAAAAATCGACAAATTGTTAAAATGTTTGGCATAATTAATAGCGATATTTTAAATCGACTGCCAGTGGATTTAAAACAATTTACCATTAATAATACACAGAACGACAAAGTTCTGACGTTCAGTGAATTTAAAGTGGCTCTAAAAAAGTTAAGAGACGGAAAATTGATGGCAGAAAAAATAATGTAATAAAAATTTTAAAAGAAAGTTTATGAACAAAAACTACAGATATTCCGGTTTGCTATCATTGCTATCGTCTTGGCAACAATACAAAGATTGTCAAAACAGACATCACAATTTACAGCAAAAATTTCCCCCTCAAAACAGAATAAAACTCATAGAATTGTTTGTTACAGATGTGCCTAAGGTAGTCATTAAAATAGGCAATGTATGAACGTCGGTTTTTGAGTAAAAAACAATTATTGGCGAACATATTTCCTTTAGGTTTGTCTATGATACTATTGCACATACCGAAGCGGTACTAGTTGACTGAAGGGCTACACGGTATTAAAGGAAAATAATAATTTGAAAATTTTACCAAAAATGTAATCTCGAAAGCCACTTTGTTTAAAGAGCAGATGGGATTAGAATGGATAATATTGTTTTAAATCAATGTAAAGCTGGAAATATTTGTAATTAAATCTTAAGTGGTGAACTTTATAATTCGCTATTAAACAGGATATATTTTCAGTGAAATAATCTGTCAAAAGACATAATTTAAAAACTCTAGATGTAATTATTTAAAATTACTGTGACAAAAAATAATATAAAGCAAAAATAGTCAATCCATAGTATTTACATAATGTAGTGCGTTTTAAAACGATCGAATAAAATTATAGGGCGTTGTTTCTCATCATCATCCATAATATTAAAACAATTTCTTGTCAAATACAATACGTCTCCAGATTAAATGGTCATAAAAAATCTCTATTTGAGCGATAACGTCATCTGTGAAATCTATGTAACACAGATTAAATTTTGTATAGTTTAAAATAAAAATCGACTAAGTATAACAAGATAATGTCTTAAATTGTCGGGTGATAAATCAATGATTTCTTGATAATCCAAAACATAGAAATGTGCGGATTTATCTCTCTCTCAGGCTGAGTTCGATTCCTTTAGTTTGTATTTTTGTTTCTTATCATATTTGGAAATATAATTGGTTATTATTCGGAAAAGGGTAAAAGAAGACAATTCCAGACTGAGATTAGCCTACATTGTTTTGGAAAAAAATATATATATCACAATTCACCAACTTTTGAAATACATTGACTTAATTAGAAATGAAATACATTAGGTATCCGGACATCAGGAAGATATAATATTTTTTTAAAAATCTGATCTATTAGCTAAATAGATTACTTTCGTTAATATAAATAATTTCCTTATCGAGATTATCCAAAGTCAAATTTAATGGAGCTACACCAGAGTATCATACTAAAATGCATTTGATGATGAGGATTTTTTTCTGAACCTATAGCAAGGTGTGGAGTACTCCTCTTTGCAATTAATCCAGGACCCATTCTTACTGAGAGAGGTCGTTCAGATTAGAGTCTTAGCTATGAGAAAAAAATACGTGCATTCTCTTCTTTATAATAATCAAATAAATATCTTAAATGAAATAAGAAAAATGTCATTGTTTTGAAATGTTATTTGCTTTACGTAACCTAAAATGTGAAAACAAAACAAGGCAGTTTCATCAGGGTATAAGCCATAAACGGTTTTCTGTTGAAAATATAAAGCAGTTTCATGAAGCCATCTTGGGGAAAATAAGTCTCCCAAGTCCAATAAAAATCACTGAACCGTACATGCTATCTAATTTGAAATTTAACCAGCAGTTACGACCCATTTTCTGACTGACTATAAATGCAGAAAACTAGATATTGACTCGGAATATTAACGAATAATTTGTGATTTTACATAGTTTCTTCCATGTTATGTAATTTAGTTTATCAATAACTATAAACAGTTTTTTTCTCCTACGTTAGAGTCAGTTACTTGAAATCATAGAAAAGTTATCATTATTGTGTAGTTACCGAAGACCACTATGTTTTTTTTTAACTCTTTTTCATCGGATAAGAAAGGAAATAATACTAAAGCACATCTTGTCTTTCAGCGTTAGGACCTTTGCTGTTTCTCGCTCAGCAAAAATAAACGTAAAACTTACTATGTTCTGAATAAAGTTCTTCATAATTCATCATGATCTATACCCTAGCAATACTAAAGAGACTTTAGAACCCCACTGTTAATTCGTGTGGTAACAAGTTGACGAACACAAAAACTCTGTTAAACTACGCCAAATTTTATTTACAACAAAAGTGGAAAAGGTCACCAGAGAATGAAAGACAGTATGGAAACATGCGTCAATTAGACAATTAAAAGCAATATACCCAACCGTGAAAAAGATGAGCAGACGCAGACTTTGAATTTTTTCCTGGTTTTAACCTGCTTCTCCTCTGGGCCATGTAGTTTAACGCCCATCTTCATGGCTTGTTTTCTAACGACGTCTTCGCCTTGCCACGTCCTGCTGTCAACGGTCGAAAGTAAACAAGTTGTTCCCTTACTTCAGGCTGTCGTGTTGGGTGTAGAAACACTAACCTCTGCAAGAGCATGCGCACGAGATTCTGATGTCCAGTTTTCCTTAGTCATTTTTGGACTTGTTATTCAGCAATTACTGTCTTATTTATTGATTTATTTATCTATTCATTCAATTTCCTATGAGGCGTTCAATATCGTTACACAGCGAATATCTTGTATTACTTTCTCGTTTAACAAGCATTTATCTCCTGGTGCCCAAGCCACCAAAATAAGAGCCCAAATCACCAAATCCGTTGAAAAAAAAGTCTTCAGAATAAACACAAAGCCACAGTGAAACCAAACTATATGGGAAAATTCAAATCCTAAAACTAGAGAAGGAAACTCCAACATCAAACCAGGCTATTTGTGATATTATTTGACGTGGAAATCTTAGAAACGTTATTCTAAAAAAGCAAAAAAAAAAAAACAAAAACGCTGCCGTTTGATTAGTAAGCAGTTACTTTGCAACGTTCGTCACTGATCTGTAGCTAAGCAGACACAAATGGCGTAAATGTATGTCAAAATAATCCAACCCTTACTGATGACTTTTTCCATTATTATCTGGTGTGCTTTTCAAAAGTTGAATTAGTATTTAATCAGAATGTTTAAGCTGTAATTTTGGTTGTAAAGAAGGATTCCATCTGTCAAACGTGGCAGTAATATATATATATATATATATATATATATATATATATATATATATATATATATATATATATATAAGTTGGCAATATCAGTCGAGGGCAACCAGGAGGCTCCCTTTTCAATAGCTACGATTCCAAGGTGTATGGGAGGGCGCTACTACTTTCCCTGGATTGCTCCATATTAGCTTTGATACGTACCTTAAATTGCTGAGTGTTAAGCAAGGAGCTATCAAATACCAATTTTAAAGTCTTCAGTATGACGCAGCCTGGGATTGAACCTAGGTCTTCCGGACCATTGGTGAACACTCTAACCACTATATATATATATATATATATATATATATATATATATATATATTACGTACATTTGTATATATATATATATATATATATATATATATATATATATATATATATATATATATATATATATATTTGTTAAAAACCATGGAACACTGTTCAGTATTTATAATATTATTCTTGTACGACTCGTTATTTTTCAAGTGTTGGCATTTAAGAAAGCTTGCTTGAATAAAAAGTTGCTGTTTAAATGTACATTCTTATATATATATATATATATATATATATATATATATATATATATATACTTATATATATACCTATATATATGTATATAGATAGATAGATAGATAGATAGATAGATAGATCAGCCATATCGAGATACAACTAGTCTAATGGAAGATATATTGAACTCAGTTTACACCCTTCTATCTGCTGGTGTTTTTTCTTATGGTTGTTGTTAATTATGCATGAATTCATGCACCGGTTTCATTTGCGAGCACGAGTTTGTTAACATGTCCTTAAAATTCCTCATATCATAAACAGCTCCTTTGATGGGTGAGTTGCCAGATTTTTTAACTGTGTTTTGTCATCATTTCTTTTTTTTTATTAACAAATATCAATCCATTGTTCTAATATGATTTTTATTATCCTTAAGGCGTGAATACAAACAATTTTTGGCATCGTAATGTAGAATGATACTTTTCCAAATATAATTCAAGTATTTGGTTTAACCACTGGTTTTGCCTGCGAGACTATTAAATGAACAAGAGCTATTAATATACATACCGTATACCTGTTTGACTGTATAAATAATAACGATAGATGGAGATTACTGCAAAAATTGCGGAATAAAGTAATAAGAAATGATATAAAAAATATATTTTTAAAAAACAATATAAAACCTCAGATTTTACTTTTCTATCACCAAAGTTGTATTGATATAATTTTATTACACAAATTCCCAAAGGCACAATAATATAATAGTAACTGCGAGGCAAACAGAGGAATAATCACAGTTACTCAGAATCAACCCATGTCGAACCAAATCCACACAAACTTATATGCGCGTGTATGTATCTATGTACGTATACGTAATATATATATATATATATATATATATATATATATATATATATATATATATATATATATATATATGCGTGTGTGTGTGAATTGATGGGCGTGTCTGCATGCGAGTGTTTATAGTTGAGATTGTCTTTTTGTTTGTTTTGTTTGTTTTCAACAGTGTTTACCCAATAGAGAAAATTGGGAAACTTTTAAAAACATTCTTTGTTTATGTCTCAGGAGAGAGTCAGAATGTTTGATTGCATTTTTCTTTCCTTTTCACTTAGCAATTTAACAGAGATCGTAGTTGTGATTTGGGGGAATAATATAAGTACAGAAAAGTACATAAATTTATTCATGAAATTGAAAGTTACTCTTACGCAAAATATTTCCATTTCTATCAGATCAATCATAGGAGCTTTTCATACTAAGTAAAACACTGCAAGCACCATTTATGAAAAAAAAATAAAGTAAGTATATATATATATATATATATATATATATATATATGTGTGTGTGTATGTGTGTGTGTGTGTGTGTGCGCGCATGTGTGTGAATGAATGATGACGCTTAAGCTGTGCATGTTTGTCTGAAAATAATTATGAAACAAATATAAACTTTATTCGAAATAATTGCCTTGTTCTTCAATAATTGCAAAGTAGAATTCGAGGACAATTACTTACTTTTTGAGTACCTTTTGATTTTTATCATTTATGGTTTTCGGACTATTGTCTTCATCTTTATTGTTATCTGCCAAACGTTTCGACCGATATGTCCACCGGCCTTCTTCAGGTGTTTGTCGAACTAGGGAACCTTTACAGAACTTCGAACTACGTCATATGCTGAATTCCGGGAGTCACCTGTTCTCATTCCGTTAGCCATAACCTGGTACAAGTGTTAAGTATTTCTGCATTGTAACTAGCCTGCTGTCAGGATTGAACCAGCAACTTCCAGATGATTTTCTCCTTAGAAACGTTGGGAACCAACGCCTACAACCGTTACGCTATGTGTCCTGACAATAGTGCGAAAAACCTTAATGATAAAAATCATCAAGCTTCTTCTCAGAGATTTAGACAACTAATACATGATAATTTTTTGTGCATTACATAGGTTTTGTGATTTCCACATAAACTCGCAAGAAATAACGAAGGTACTTAATATTAACATAATAAGCTGTTTATGAGAAACGTTATTCTCTTCATATTTTATATTATCTCTTATAAACGAGAATTTCTACTTCTATTGCATGTTTCTATCATCAAATCATATATACTTAACAAACTGTTTACTATGATCAGTTCAAAAGCGACTGTCTTCAGAAATTTCGCAATCTGTAATTTTTTGTTGCCTCTGTCTTTATCTCTCTCCTCCACCCCACACATAGACAATCCACACACACACACACACACACACACACACATATATATATATATATATATATATATAGTCATCCACAATAGACGCTAATGGCAACACGATTACTTCTTCGTCAGTGAACTCAACCCCACGGGGGTAGGGGAGTATATATATATATATATATATATATATATATATATATATATATATATATATATATATATATATATATATATTGTTGTGTTCTGGTTAGTGGACGCTTATAATCTTAAATAATGGACAAACCACGATATGAGAGGAAATAGAGAAATGTTGTCAGGAAAAAATATATACAATAGAGAGACTATTTGTAAACAAGAACATAGCATTAGTGAATTGAGTATAAAGATATTATCCAACGATAGTATTGGGTTCCGTTATTACAGTAGCAAGTAAGGTGATCTAGTGCGATCTCCAGTCTCCAATGCTCTAATACTATTTCTATGAGAAGCTGCTCTTCACCTTCTAGTCTACCCTAGTATTAGTAGCTACTGCTATATATGCCAGATTGACTAGTTCATTGTGTTGAAAAGGTGGGTGATACCCAACATACATATATATATATATATATATATATATATATATATATATATATATATATATATATATTATATATATATCCGGGCCATTATCCCAATGGGTAGTGTGTTCGTCAATGGTCTAGGAGACCTGAATTCAAACCTACGTCGTGTCATACCAAAGACTTTAAAAATGGTACTTTACACCCCCTTGCTTAACATTCAGCAATATAAGATACGTATTAAGGATAAAGTGGAGCAATTTAGGAAAAGTAGTAGCACCCTCCCCGACACCTCGGTGTAGTAGCTATTGAAAAGGGAGCCTTCTAATTGCCCATTTTTCTGATATATATTTATATATATATATGGGGGGTGTATGTGTGTGTATCTGTGTGTGTGTTTTTAATTGCCTCATTCTCTTGCCTCTAGGCGTGAAATATATGGTAGATTGATAAGTGATCATAAGGCAACTAATTTAACTACTAGACACCGTTTTATTTCATTCTGGGTTTTTGCACGTTCACACACCCTCTCTGTCTCTCTCTCTGTCTGTCCGTCTGTCTTTCTCTCTCTCTCTCTCTCTCTCTACGCACACTCATACACACACAGACACAGACAAACACACACACACACACACACACATATATATATATATATATATATGTGTGTGTGTGTGTGTGTGTGTGTGTGTGTAATTGATTTTCTGATTTTCATACAGATGTCAATTTCTGTGCAAAAAATTTTTTTCCCAGAAGTCTAAAAGTTTTAATCTTTACTTTTTTGCCTAATCAGCACCTTCAAACAGAACGCTGATTTTGTCTTTGATATTGCAGACGACACAAGATATATTTGTACACGCAAACCTTTTAGCCTTTCAGCTCTCGATATATTAGGACTTTTTCTTTCGTACATAATTAAAAATAGATTTTTGTAACCAATTAAAATCATAGATAAATTACGTTACCTTTGGTCTCTTTTCGAGCCAATCTAAATTTCATAAATAAGCAATTAAATAGGTTAGTTTAGACTTTTTGATAAAGATATTTCTCCACAAATTATGAACTTGAAACGCAGTTTCTTCCAGGCAGCAGTTGTATCGATACTGCTATATGGTTGCACTACATAGACGCTAACTAAACGGCTGGAGAAGAAACTATACGGCAACTACACAAGAATTTTGAGAGCAAAAATGAACAAGTCCTGGCGACAACACCCCACGAGGCACCAACTATACGGCCACTTGCCTCCCATCACGAAAACTATACAAGTTAGACGAACCAGACACGCAGGACACTGCTGGAGAAGCAAGGACGAGCTCATAAGTGATGTACTCCTATGGACCCCCACACATGGCCAAGCAAAAGCAGGACGACCAGCTCGAATATACATACAGCAGCTATGTGAGAACACAGTATGTAACCCTGAAGACCTGCCAGAGGCGATGAATGATAGGGAGAAGTGGCGAGAGAGAGAGTAAGGGATATCCGTGCTGGCGGCACGACGTGATGATGATGATGATGTATTCTAACTTATGTCACTTTTACACATCAATTCCATGATTTTTTTAAAAAAATGCAGTTTCAATCGTTTTAACATGGGTCATGATTGTCACAAGTTACCCTTTTTTATACATATGATATGCATCTTCCTAACCATGCATAGTAATGATGAACATAATGTAGAACATGTTCCTGTTAGCTTGTGCGTGTTAGCTTGTGACCCTTGTTGTATATATAGTGTACAAATGATTACAAAAAATTATTTAAAAAGCAGTTTTAAATAAATCACTGTATATTGTAAGTAATATTTAATTCTCTCTCTCTCTCTCACTCAATATATATATATATATATATCTATATATATATACATGTGTGTGTGTGTCTGTGTGTCTGTGTGTCTAAAGTAATTAATGCATTAAGTTATTAAGAAAATAAATAATTATTGCTATTTTATTATGTTTTATGATGGAATCGTTTTGCAATGTAAGATAATTTGTAGGGTTTTAATTACCTTTGATAAATACACAACCTGCTTAGATTAGCACGCCAGTACGCAATCACAAAAGGAAGAACTGAAAACAAATACTTTTATTGTGATTATAAAAAATACATCAAAAAGTATATATACTTACCAAGTATATGATGACGGTCTGCAATTACATATGACATCATTGATATTCGATTGGCAGCTACTTATATGCAAACGTCTTAGACTGAAATCACTGGGAGTCTTTTTGATATATATATATGAATTGTTCGGACACGTTTATTTAAAGACCATGAGCATATAAACTACTATTTTGTACATTAATATATATATATATATATATATATATATATATATATATATATATATATATACGAGATGCATACGATAAGTTTCAAGACTTTTTTTCGTATGGGCAATGTTATTGATAGTAAGCGCCTGAAACTCTAGTCCTTTTCGAAAAAATCTCTTCCGGCTGCAATCTACTTGTTGTACCGCTCCAACATATTCAGGCAGGCCCCATGGAAGTCCTCTTGTGTGAGCGTGTCAATGACCTTCATCACACCCTATTTCACCTCCTCAATTGTCTCATAGCCTCTGAGCTTAGGGAATAACCAAAAGTCACAGGGAGCATGTTCTGGACTACAGGGAGAGCGACGAACCGTCATGATACCCATCTTGGTCAAATTGTCTGTGACAAGGATGGAGTTGTGGACTGTTGCATTGTCCTGGTGTAAATGCCACTGACCCGATTTGAAGACTGCTGACCTCTTCAGACCGAATCCCTTCCTGAACTCCCTTAAAACCTTAACATAGTAACCCTAACCCTTTCTCCAATCAACTCAGGTGAATTGACTTCCTTACTACTCCCACACCTCTCATCATCCCTCACAGACTCCCTGCCTTCCTTGAATCCCTTATGCCACTCAAACCTCATGCTCGATTCTTACAAGGTGGTCCAAACGCAGTCTGAAGAATTCCATAGGTTTCTGTGGCATTTTTTCCAAGTTTAAACAGAATTTTATTGCATATCGTTCTTTTAAAGTGTCAGATTGCATTTTTGAAATTCACCAGCTGTAACAATCAGGCATTAGTAGGGTGTTTTCCAATTCCTGCTTTAGCTGTACATTTGAAACTGAAATCTTAAAAATCGGTCAGTCATCTCATAAGATGTATAGCAATGACATACTGAATTTTCAAGAGGTAACACTAGTTTTAAATGCCTATACGAAAAAAGTATAGAAAGTTATTGAATGCCCCTCGTGTATATATATATATATATATATATATATATATATATATATATGTGTGTGTGTGTGTGTGTGTGCGTGCGTGTGTGTGTGTATTTATATCTACATTTTGTTTTTGAATATCAGGTAGTTGTTTCAATATATTTGACGGTTCTATCCCTAGTTTTTGCATATTATGTATTTGTAATTCTTATTATGGTTTTATATGTTCGTAATTAAATGAATATATATATATATATATATATATATATATATATATATATTCTTATGGGTGATAATGAAACAAACAAACCGTGATTATAATTAGCTTCGTTTTAAGGGATCGTATTAAAGAAGTTTGATATACCTATCAACTTTTCCATAATGCGGGTTCTTTATTTAAGAATTTTTTTTTCAAATTGAATATACCAGAAAAATAATATAATTTATAATCATAAGTAGACGAATGTGTATTATTTCCTTTATAGATAGTCGAACTCTTTGATTCATGGCCATTGTATTGGTAATCTGAGGAAAATAATAAAAGTGAAAAGATTGTCCGTAATGGAGAAATATATATATGTACATAAGGAACTATTGCAAATATTTAAAATCTCATTTATTGACAGATTCGGAAACGAGGTTTATTTTCACGGGAATACTACTTGTTTGAATTTCGAGTTTTTGTTCGGCTAGGCTGGTTTCTTTTCCAAGACAAAAAAAAATCAATATGCTCTACTATTTCACTATAGCTGTGGATGCATGTATTCCGGAAGAGCATTTGTACAGTGTAAAATAAACCGAACTGTCCAGTCTAAAATTTGAACCAGGCTCGCGTAACCATGTCTTTCCCTTCTTGTTCCATGAAGTCATCTATCTCTTTGCTCTGGTTTTAGACCATCCTCATCAGTTTAGTATTTATTAATATTTACACCATTTTGAGTTTTTCACACGGTGTTAGGCGATAGTTTCACAC
Source organism: Sepioteuthis lessoniana (assembly GCA_963585895.1). Classification (NCBI taxonomy): domain Eukaryota; kingdom Metazoa; phylum Mollusca; class Cephalopoda; order Myopsida; family Loliginidae; genus Sepioteuthis; species Sepioteuthis lessoniana. Next base: position 20,721,983 of record OY757912.1, on the reverse strand, counting down.
TGGAGTTTGAGTGACAGCTTTCCTTTGAAAGACATATATATATATATACAATATAAATTTTCATTGTAGATAGCAGTTTAGAGTTATTGCTCTGAAAATAAACTCAAAAAGGAAGGCGAATATTCATTAGCAACATGATATTGTATAGACTCGTTTGGTTTAAAAGCAATAAAATAAATTTCGCACTTAAACGAAACAAAAAGAAATTTTAGGAAGAACCACTTCTACATAAAATGAAACTAGGGACAACTGAACAGACAAGAGAGCTAGGTCATAAATATAATAATCTCATAACGATGCTCGTGGTCTTTAAATGTCCTAGCCATATATATATCATCATCATCATCTCGTGCTGGTAGCATGGATATCCCTGACCCTCTCTCGCCACTCCTCCCTATCTTTCATCGCCCTAGGTAGGTCTTCAGGACAACATCCTATATCCTCGCATAGCTGCTGAATGTACGTTCGAGCTGGTCACCCTGCTTTTGCGCGGCCATGTGTGGGGATCCATAAGAGTACATCTCTTATGAGTTCATCTCTGCTTCTCCAGCAGTGTCCTGCATGTCTGGTTCGTCTAACTTGAATAGTTTTCGTGATAGGGGGCAGGTGGCCGTACAGTTGGTGTCTTGTGGGGTGTTGCTGCAAGGACTTGTTCAGGATATATATATATATATATATATATATATATATATATATACCATTAAATAATACCACCAAAATAAAAATGCTAAATACACAAAATTTTGAGGATATACTCCCCTGAATTGAAAGTTTCCCCCCACTACATATTCTCTGATTGTGATGTACTTTGCATAGTCTCTGTACAAGGTAACATATTTTTTATGATCTGTGGAAACATCAATATTCATGAAAAACATACTGAACTGTTTAAATTGCCAGACACAAAAACACAACAATGTTTGAATATAAAAATTGTGAAGAAGTGTTTGCTTTTTAAAATATCTTTTTTTTTATTATTTCCATTGTAAAGAGATTATGGAATCCAAGACAATGTTCTTTGTCGAGAACAAAAAAAAGCGGAATGTTTTCATATCAATGATTATGTCCTTACTGGAAAAGACATGAAGGAAATAGAAAAAAAAATATTTCAAGACCTTGAAGAGGTCATGGTAAAGAAATGTATGATGCTTTCTATGTGCAAAATAGAAAACGTTAGACAAATCTACAAAGAATATAATAGTCTATTGTAATTCCATATTTACTTGAGATTGAAGTGGTTTATTTGTGAATTCTGTGAAATGTGACTAAAACCCTTCCGATTTGGTACGACAAATGAAAGCTCTAAAAATAATAAGAGTATTACTGCCGAAAGAGGAGGCGTATTTAGGTGTTGGGATGCCGCTAAAATTAATCAATCAATCTATTAATCTCATCTTACCGTACTCTTTGTCTATATTCTACTCCTTTGCCCACGGAATTGGAAGAATCCAAGGAGAAATAAACACTGTTAGAATAGCATTGTTGCATATTTATTAAACATTGCCTTTGATGTGTTGGAATTGCTACACCAGCAGTCTAAAAACTATACCAGTTAATATGTGCCAAAGCAACAAAGATGTTTATCAAGTAGAAATATATGAATATATTTCATGAACATCAGAAAATAACAGAAAAATTTTGGACGAGTAGATTTTAGTTTTTATAGTTGTTGTTGGTTTTATTTCCAAATAAGAAGAGACTCAAAATATTTTTCTTCTCTTGTCCAATGTACTGTGATCGAGGGTTAATAATTATTATCGTATAATATTTTAAAAATCTGAAACTAAAAGATACACAGCATTATTATTAGTAGAGTTACCAGCAGTCACAAGGGTGCCATGTAATTTTCGCGAATTATCTACTTCCTCCTTTTTTGTTCCATGAAGATATCTGTCTCATCGCTCTGGTTTTAGACTATCCTCATCAGTTTAGTATTAATTAATATTTACACCTTTTCGAGTTTTTCACACAGCGTTAGGCGATAGTTTCACATTGGAGTTGAAGTGACTGCAAGTTTCCTCGAGTATCCAGGACACTTCTCAATATTCTGGCCGATCTAAATTGTGCTGTTATTTGGAAAGTCTCAACTCGTAATCTTATTCCTTGTCCTCCAATTCTTCTACTAATCCTCTGGTGATTGCATGGTCACCTTTTTGCTTCACAGCTTTTTCAATTTTCTAGAAAGGTCAAGGTACTTATCCTTCTTTTCGTTTTCTTATCAATTTCATTCTTTGGTCAGCTGGGACAACAAAATCCACGATTCAGCAAGTTCTCTTATTTTTTGTTGGTCATTACTTGAGTTGGTCGTCTGGCTGATGTTAAGTGATCCGTATATATCTCAAAATTATTATTATTATTATTATTATTATTATTATTATTATTATTATTTACGCTTTAGAGTTAGCTAATGGTCTTTCACTGGAGATTGAGTTACAGCAAGTCTTCTTAAGTCTTCAGGACTCTTCTCAGTTTCTGGTCATTTTCAATATTATTATTATTATTATTATTATTATTATTATTATTATTACTTTTTAGAGTTTTTCACATAAGTTTAAGCTGATGGTCTTTCACTGGAGATTGAGTGACATCAAGTATCCTCAATTCTCCAGGATTCATCTCAGTATTCTGGCCGTTTTCAATAATACTGTTGTTTAGATGGTCTTCACTCGGCTGCCAAGTTCCAAATCTTCCAGGCCTTTTAATAATCCTTTAGTTATTGTGCCAAAAGCACCAATCACAATTGGTATAATTTTGACCTTCATGTTCCATAGGTTTTTTTTTCAATTCTCTAGCAAGGTCGAGGTACTTATCTCTCTCGTCACATTCTTTCAGTTTTATTCTGTGGTCAGTCGGGACAGCAAAGTCGACAATTTTGCAGATTTTATTTTTTTGTTGATTATTATTAGGTCTGGTCTTCTGGCCGAGATTAGGTGATCCGTTTGTATATCAAAGTCCCATAGGAGTTTGTGTGTGTGTCATTTTCTAGGACATGTCGGGGTTGTGCATATACCATTTCTTAGCATGGTCAAATTTAAATGCCTTTCACATCTCCCAGTGGATCACCTTGACCACCCAGTCGTGTCTAGCCTTGTACTCCTTCTGTGCCAAGTAACTGAAGTAGTAAGATATCATTGAGATTTCAGAACAAGGACATTTGATTATTCTAAATGCTTAATAAAATTAAAGTTAGTTTTCCAGACCTTCATTTTTTATGGTCTTTATGTTGGGTTCAGTGAGACTGTTTTATCTTTAACCACTATGGAGATGTAATTCAATCGTGATGGTCAAGATAATCATAGAAATATTTTGCAGTCTTATAGGTTTAATAAAAAAAACTTTAAAAAAATCTTTCCGACATTTTCAGTCTCTTGTAAGATTCCAATTAGATCAAATTTCCCACGGTGTCATGCATGTTTTGAATTATTTTCATGCTAGTTCCCTTATGTGATTAACTGTTTCATCTCTATCACGACACAGCCTAAACTGAAAATACTTCTGCCCATTATCAAGATTTGCCTGGATATAATTAGTCCTTATGGCATTATTGTGTATTTCTTTTCATAGCTATTTAGTTTCTCTTTCTATGTGTCTCTCTTTATTGTGATTTTCCGTTATCTGATGTGCAATTAGGTTAGTTTAGTGCTTGAAGTGTACATGTAGTGCTTTTTTTTTTTTTTAGTTTCTTTTTTCAGTTTTTGTTTTGTAGATTTTATGAAAGTTTTTACCAGCTGCTATAAGAAACCTCATTAAGTTGATATTCCTGAATTGATGCCTCAATACCATTGACAAAACTTAAATGTTATTTCTCTTCTTTATTTATCACGTAGATTATTTCTGTATTCTACCTTATGTAAGGCCTTAGGGAAAGTCATAAACTAAATTTCCTAGTTCTAAAGCTCTTTGGTTGTTGTTACAATGATTATTATTATTATTATTATTATTATTATTATTATTATTATTATTTAATACTTAAGAGATTTCACATCAGTGTTAGCTGATGGTTTCTCACTGAGTGACAGCAAGTCTCCTCAAGTCTCCAGGACTCGTCTCAGGATTCTGGCCTTCTTAGTAGCGTTGTCATTTGGATACTCTCTACCCGTCCGCCAACTTCCAAATCCTCCAGGCCTTTAAATAATCTTTTAGTTATTGTGCGTAATGCACAAATCACAATTGGCACAATTGTTACTTTCATGTTCCACAGTTATTTTCAATTCTCTAGCAAGGTCGGGGTACTTATCTTTCTTTTCACTTTCCTTCAGATTTATTCTGTGGTCCGCCGGGACAGCAAAGTTAACAATTTTTCAGATTCTCTTTTTTTTTTTGTTGATTATTATGAGGTCTTGTATTCTGGACGGGATTAGGTGATCCGTTTGTATATCAAAGTCCCTTAGGAGTTTATGCGAGTCATTTTCTAGGACATGTGCTGGGTTGTGCATATACCATTTCTTTGTATGGTCGAATTGAAATTTCCTGCACATTTCCAAGTGGACCACCTTGCCGACGAAGTCGTCTCTCGTCTTATACTCCCTCTGTGCTAATTTGCTGCATTCGCTTATTATGCGATTGATAGTTTCGTCTCTATCACCGCATAGCCTAAATTATTATTATTATCGTTTATGAGTTTTTCACACAAGCGTTAGCCGATGGTTTCTAACTGGAGCTTGAGTGACAACAAGTCCCCTCAAGTCTCCAGGACTCAGTATTCTGGCCGATGTCAGCAATGCCGTAGTTTAGATTGTCTCACTTGTTCTCTCGCTTATAACAAGTCCTCCAGTCCTTGTACCAATCCTTTGGTCACTGTACCAAGCTCAACAACTACAATGGATATCATTGTTACTTTCACAGCCTTTCCAACTATCTAATAATGTACATGTACTTTTCTTTATTTTCGCTTTCTTTCATTTTTTCTCCGTGGTAAACCGAGACGGTAAAGTCCACTATTTAGCAAGTTCTCTGTTTTCTTTTTATTATTGTAGCTTCTGGTTGTCTGGCCGAGATAATGTCATCCATTTGTATCTCAAAGTCTCTGTGAAATGTGTGGGTTTTATTTTCCAGGACAGATTCTGAGTTGTGAATACACCATTTATTCATAAGTTCAAATTTAAATTTCTTGCACAAAATTCCAGTGGATCACCTACCTCTCTCAGTCTTATCTTGTCTTATACTTTTTCTGTGCTAGTTTGCTGCATTCCTTTATTATATAATGGATCGTTTCGTCTCTATCATTACATGACCTACAGGTGCAGTTTTCTTGCGTCTTATTTATTTTGCTTTGATATGATTAGTCCTTAAGGCGTTGTTTTGTGTTGCTTTTAGAAGAGATTCAGTTACTCTCTTGAGTTTATCTTTTTTAGCCACCTCCACATTTTCTCATGTGAGATGTCACTTTTTGGTCACTAAAAACATCCATACAGTTGTTTTTCATCCTATTTTGGTTTTCTGAATATTTCCGTTCTGTTGATCATTGTGTCGTCAATTTTGTTTCTGATGGTTGTAATTAGTCTTTCTCCACACTTTTTCATGTAGTCTTCAAATTGTATCGATACGACAACGTTATCTTTGATGCTAGCAATTTATTTTTCTCTTTTTATCGACAATCTGTCAACGTCATTTCAGGGATGTAAGGACTTATGCATGGTCATTAGATATTGTTCTCTAACCTATTTGTTTAAGTTCTTCTCTGGTCCACTTCAAAAATAATTCCGTGTATCTTACGAGGAGGAGAGTCCAGATATTTATCCCTTTTATAAGGTTCGTTTTATATCGTTTGGTTTAGAGTAGCCTTCTCGTTCTCCTGAGATACACTTTTTTATTTTTTTCTTTCCTCTCCTCTTGTTTGATATCGTCAGCTACCAATATTCTCATGTATTTGCTGGCCTCTTTTTCTCCTAGCGTTCTAATTTTTTCTTGATTTCGTAAGTTCTTCCTTTCTGCAGTCAATTCCATCCTCCAGGTTTTGACGGTTTTCTCGATAAAGTATATGACTTGGCCTGACATCTTGTACATTTTGATTGGTTTGGTTTGGTTTCTTTGTTTAATGGCATATCAACTCTTTTTAGGCTATTTAATGCCAAAGCCATTCTCCTAGAAGAACAGTAGTGGTACTATTTAACCCGTAGCTGGCAGGATAAGAGGGTTCATACCTTTTCCAAGGGTATTTGCCCAAAAGTGAACGTAATAGTGCGACTGGAGTACGAACTCGCGTATTACGATTCCGCAGTCCATCGCTTTAACCATTACACCACGAGGACACCCCCTGTACATTTTGAGTAAGTATATAATCCAGCTTTTGGAGACCATATCGTATCCCTTTCTGTAGTCAATTCACGCAATAGCCAGATGTTTCCGCCTCGTATGATTTTTCTGTCGCGTTTATTTTCAATATTATTATTATCCATATTACTTCTTAAGAGTTTTCCCATCAGCATTATCTGAGGGTCTTTCTCAGACGTTTGAGTGACAATAAGTCTCCTCAAGTCTCCAGCATTCTTCTCCGTATTTTGGCTGATCTCAATAATGTAGTTGTTTGGATAATCTCCAATTGTCCTCTTATTTCCAAGTCCTCCACTCCCTTTAATACTCTTTATGTGACAGTTCCAAGAGCACCAGTTACAATTGGTATGAAAGTCAATTTCTTGTTCCATAGTTTTTTCAATTCCCTTTCAAATTCGAAATATTTATCCTTCTTTTCACTTTCTTTCAGTTTTATTCAGTGGTCAGCCGGAACATCAAAATCTACAATTTTGCAAATTCTCTTGGCCGAGATTAAGTGATCCGTTTTTATGTTAAAATCCCAGAGGAGTTTGTGTGTCATTCTCCCGGACAAATGTTTGGTTGTGTATATACCATCTGTTTGTGATTTTTTTTCCGTTGTTTTTGTAATACCAGCAAATCTCCTAATGTCTCCAAGATATTTTTCTCTATTCTGACCGATGCCAAACAATGCTGTAGTTTGGATGATCTTAATCATTCCTCTGATTTCCAATTTTTCCGATCTCCTTTCCAAGCCTTTGGGAATTGTTCTAAGTGAAGAAACCTGTATTGGTATCAAAGAATTCCATGTTCTCCGGCAAGTTCTAAGGATTGTTTCTGTGTTTTTGTTTTCTTTTATTTTCCTTCTATAGTCAGCTGGAAAGAACAAAATCTACTTGTCTATTTCTTCTTCATTTTTTTTTTTTTTTTTGCTTTTTTGGTTATTTAGCGCTGGGTCTGATTTTCTTGAAGGGATTGAGTGATTCGTTTCTCTCTCATAATCTCAGGTAATCTTATCCGTCTCGTTTTCCAGAACAAATTCTGGTTTGTGTATATAACCTTTGATAATATGGTGTAATTTCAGTTTCCAACTTAATTCCCGATTGATCACCTTTCACACCCAATCGTGTGTAGACTTGTACTTCCTCTCTATCCGTTGGTTACATTCACTCTTTGCGATATTTTCACACCAACTTAACTGCTTGTTTTTCTTTTAGTCTGAGCGACAGCATGTCTCTTCAGGTCTCTAACATTCTACCGATTATTTGAGACAAACAAAGATGCTGTCTCTATTTTCTGGATTCTACCATTGGTCTTCGATTCTCCAAGTCTCTTTCCCAGATCACTGAGAATGAGGAACGTCCCAAAGTGAATTTTCTTTTCGGGTATATCAACCGTTGTCGGTTATTTAATGCAATATATATATATATATATATATATATATATATATATATATATATGCATGTATATATGTATGTGTGTGTGTATGTGTGGTTTGTTGGTAAATAAATTGTTAGATATTTAGTTAAATAGGCTATTAAAACAGTTTTGTACGACATAGAGTTAAACAATTTCAAGTATTCACAAATAATTATAATTAGTGTTGATCCTTTTTGCACACAGATAAAGCATTTCGAGTATTGCTATTTAAAATAGCAATTCTATTCATCAAATTTCTCTGTGTAATATGAATATTTTCCACACAGCAGGATGATTTCATTTAATTAATGATGATAATAATGCACTATTACCCTTCCTATTAATAATAGCCATGATGCCACTTAACCACATACTCAGAAAATGCACAGCCGGATACAAACTCAGAAGATCGAAAGAGAAGATCAATCACCTAATGTACATGGAGGGCATTAAACTATTTGCAAAAAAAGAAAAAGAACTGGAAACTCTCATTCACGTTGTTAGAATATACAGTCAGGACATAGGAATGGAATTTGGCATAGAAAAATTTGCCATGCTTGTCATGAAAAGTGGCAAACGGCATATGACTGACGGAATGGAACTACCAAATCACGACAAAATTAGAGCACTAAGAGAAGAGGAAACCTACAAATACTTAGGTATTTTGGAAGCTGACACCATCAAACAAGTGGAAATGAAAGACAAGATCCGGAAAGAATATATCAGGAGAACTAGAAAACTTCTCGAGACAAAACTCTCCAGCAGAAACCTCATCAAAGGAATAAATACTTGGGATGTGCCCCTCATTAGATACCCGGGACCCTTTCTCAATTGGACCTGAGATGAACTTAAACAAATGGATCAAAGAACAATAAAACTAATGACCATGCATAAGGCATTACATCCCAGAGACGACGATGATAGACTATATGTATCAAGAAAAGATTGAGGAAGAGAACTTGCCAGCATCGAAGACACCGTTGACGCATCGAAACAACAGTTCAAAGACTACATAGAAAACCACAAAGGAGAACTAATTACAGCCATCAGAAACGATACGGACTCGACAATAGACGACAGAATGACCACAACTAGGAAAATAATACAACTTTATAGCCGCTTTAAACGACTAATAAACAACATCTCAAACCAGAAATCTTGGACCAGGCTAAGAAAAGTGAACCTTAAGAGAGAAGCAGAATCCCCCCCAATAACAGCACAAAACAATGCTATAAGGACCAATCATATCAAAGCGAGAATTGATAAGACTCAACAAAACAGTAAATGTAGGCTATGTGGTGACAGAGAAGAAACGACCAATCACATAATAAGTGAATGCAGCAAATTAGCACAGAAGGAGTATAAGGCAAGACACGACTGGGTCGAGAAGGTGATCCACTGGGAAATGTGCAAGAAATTTCAATTCGACCATACTAACAAATGGTATATGCAAACTAGGGTAGGTTTATTTTTCAATTTTTTTTTAAATATCAAAAAAAATAATGCACTGAAATTTGTGTATATACCTATTAAATACTCATACCAAAAATTAGATCTGAATCTTCAACGGTTTTTGGCTAATTTGGCATGAAAGATTTTAAATAAACACGTACTGAAAAGTCCTCGATTTTGCCAGATTTGGCCAAAATATTGATGGAAAAACCAATCAATTTCAGTATTTAAATTAGAAATCTTATTTTATTTTATGGAAATATAATAAATAAATTATAACAAAACATCAAATTGAAAATTGAACCACTACCCCACTCTACTTTACCTGTGTCGAATTTGAAATGTTATTATTCAAGCAGTAATATTCGAACATATTGAAAAAAAAAATTCCTGATATGAATTGAAATACAACAAACAAACAAATATGGAAAAACAAATAATTGTTTAATAATTTTTAATATATGGAATCAAATAGTTCCATATATGAGCCCTTAGATGAAAACGCTGATCTCAATTGTTAGCACAAAACTTTTGCAAGTATGTGCTGGTGCCCTGCTACAAAGCCATACACGGATTGAGAAGCCTTAGTTACTAACTTAACTGCCCATTCCACGCCTTGGAAATGTGAAGGGAAATCTGGTAAGTTAATCTTTTCACCAGTTAACAATGAATTCTGTAATTCGTTGTCAGAAATGTCTAGTGTGAGTGGTGGCTCACAGACTTCATTTACTGACAAATCAATTAAATCAGTCCAGTGCACAGCTTTAAAGTTGATCATTGGGATCTTTTTACATCTTTTCTTGACTGGCTTCCCTCTTCTGACAGAATATAAAAAATAATTTGACTTTAATTTTTAAATGTATTTTGTTCTGCTTTAATAATATTTGGTGAAATCAGATGTAATCTTTAAAATGTGTCAATAAATTGGCACAAGTACTTCAACCAGTTTTGTATGAATAAATATTAACTTAACTAATGGCCAACATTCTTTTTATACCCTCTTCTCTCACTTCAGGTTCATCAAATTTCACCGTTGAAAATAAAACATTCTACGGAAGTAATGCAAAAGCATTATTCTGGAGGTTTTTAATGTAATCATTTGAACCTCAATAGGTTGCTTTTGTATCCTGTCAATCATATTGTAAATATAAATTTGCTGGTGATGGAACTTGTTACTTTTTTTTATATCAAACCAGCAAATAGCATAAAAATTCACAATAAAATGTATCAAACTATATAGTTTGGTTGAAAGATTCTGTGGATATGCCCCACGAGTCCATAGGCACATGAGCCTGATGGCCAAAGTTAACCACCTTGCCTGGTTTAATGAACCAATTTTCCACGATGCAAATCTATGGTCCACATTACCTCTAGAAATACCAACTGTATATTCATAGAGTAGTCTTTGGTCACTACTAAGGCTATCTATATCTTTCATTCCAAAATGAAACTCCAGGGATTCTCAACAGCTGAAAAAGATTTTTGGGGTAAATTATGGCAACCATTTGCACAAAATTTACCCAATGGACCATTGAATGTAGTGGGGCTTTATGTGGTGCCATCTAAATGTTTGAATAGAGCTCTATATGGAAGTTCATTTTGATGTAAGGAGCAACCAATAGTGTGAAGATGTATTTTTATCTTTTCTCTAAAAGTGTAACAAGTCCATATTCACAGCCTGTATTTGCATTCATGTTGTCAACAAGGACAACCTTAATGGTGCTCAAACCTTTAAATTTCTCCAACACATCAGCCATTTGCTCCGCAAGAACGGTACCAGTTGCACCAGTATCAGGAAGAACCCTGTGAGTCAAATATATACTCTCATTTGGTGTCTCCTTTGTGATTGTCAAGTGGCATTCAGGTTTTTTGGCTTTTTTCAGAATTTTACTTCCATTTTCCTCCACTGATTCATTGTAGTGTAGTGTGTCTTTGCCTGTCCACCCATCAACTCCTATACAAAGAAGATTCTCCACATTTTCATTATGCTTTTCATAGACATTTGTTTTCATTTTAGCCTTTGCTCTATTTTACATTTATCCATATAGATATTCTTTATATCAATATTAGGGATAAGAGAACCCATAGCCCTCAAATCCAAGAGTAAGGCATGGGCTAGCCTGGCTCCAAGATTAGAAGATATAATACCCCTGACTAACTCAAGCGCATACCTTGGAATTTTTGTGAGGTTAAAAGGCACTTGGAGAGGACTATCTAGCTGTTTATAATCCTCTGTTTCATCACATGGAGAAGATGAGTAAAAATGGGAAGAATCACCCTGAACATATGATGTTGAAACTATTGGTGGGGATATATTCATACATTTTTGTTGGCTTTTTTGTCAGAGGACAAGTGCAGATGATGTGCTTAGTCTGGCATTTTTCTTTGGTGCATTTGACATTAATATTATCACAACATAAAATGGGAAGGTTGCACGAACATGATGATATATCAAACAATGTATCCAACTCTTTCTTCCAGAATTTTGTTTGGCCTGTAGGTAGATGTTTCCTATTTATCTGCGTTGCCTTCTGAAAGCATAGAATTTTCACCTAGTTGACAACACTAATTTCCTTTAACAAAGGCAAACGAGGGTTGACAGCCTTCCAAATATCTATCACGTCCTTTGCTATTAATTTAGAAATACCAAAACAAGTAAGGTGGGGATAAGTGTTAATTAAAAAATAGCTGTATTGAATTATTTGTCCACAAGTTGGTGGCTCAGTTTTATCCAATGGTGATGGTAAACCTGAAAATTTAATTGCACCTTTACTTCGAGTGGAAACTCCAGTGTTTTTTCCAGCCATTTTTAATTAAAATATCTGTAAAAAGAATATATATATATATATATATATATATATATATATATATATATATATATATATATATATATATTGTCAGAAAATACACAAAGATGTTTTTAAAAAATTGTAAATAAATTTTGAAATTCATTTAAAAAAGTAATAATGTTTACTTAACAAATAACAGCACTGTAGAGTTTAGTTCCAAAATCAACTCGTAAACCGACTTCTCACATAAAAAACACTAAATTTTAAAATAGAAAAAAATTACAATAATTATAAAAGGTTTAGATATTTTAATAGTATGTCTACTTTGCGAAATATATATATATATATATATATATATATATATATATATATATATATATATATATATATATACGTTAATTATAAGGGTAAAAACATAAACAAACCGAAGTACTACAGAGAGATAATTACCACCGGTGAAAGCCGAAAAAATATCCAGTAAATAAAACGAGGTTCAGTAAGTCGTTATTTGTATTTTAAACTATATATTTCAATGTATTTTATTTTTGTTTTTGGTCATTTAATTTAACATAATATGAAAATGGATTATAAACTTAAAAATATCTATTATTTAATAAATTTTATTATTTAATTTTTCTTTAGTCTCAGTTTTAATTTCATGGATACAGGTTTCCAGCGTCACCGATATCACGACAGAAATCAGAAAATATTATGTCTTTAAATGCGATTTCGCAAAAAACTACAAAATTTTGGAAAAAAATATTTCGTGGGGTAATTTCTTATGTTATTTCGCAACTTTCACCGCATTATTCTTTTTACAGTTCCAAAATCGACCTACCCTAATGCACAACCCAGCACCTGTCCTAGAAAATGACACACATAATCTCCTATGGGACTTTAACATACAAACGGATCAACTAATCCCGGCCAGAAGACCATACCCATCATAGTCATCAAAAACAAAATAGAGAATTTGCAAAATTGTCGACTTTTCTGTCCCGGCGGACCACAGAATAAATCTGAATGAATGTGAAACGAAGGATAAGTAACTCGACCTTGCTAGAGAATTGAAAAAGCTGTGGAACATGAAAGTAACGATTGTGCCAATTGTGATTGGTGCCTTAGGCACAATAACTAAAAGATTATTAAAGGGCATGGAGGACGTGGAAGTTGGCGGACAGGTATAGACTATTTAAATGATAGCATTGCTGAGAACGGCCAGAATACTGAGACGAGTCCTGGAGAGACTTGTTATCACGCAAACTCCAGTGAAAAGCATTCAGCTAACACTGATGAGAAAAACTCTAAAGGAGAAAATAATAATAATAATAATAATAATAGAAGAAGAAGAAGAAGAAGAAGAAGAAGAAGAAGAAGAAGAAGAAGAAGAAGAAGAAGAAGAAGAAGAAGAAAAATCGTAGAGACTTGAGACGTCTTGCTGTCTCACAACCTCCAGAAATAAATCGTCAGTTACCACAGGTAAAAATTTTCTGCGGTATATTCTAAATTGTTTACCAGTGCCTTCTTGCGATAGACGAAAAAGTAATGAATCTGGAAAAATCAGTAAAAGTAAATAGATTTGGAATGACTTTAGAATCGAATACCTGATAATATCACGTGACTTTTGCTTTTTTTTATAAAGAATAGGAACCGCCTTCACTCGAACACCTAGCAAATAGGTATCTGGAAAAAATATTTAATATGTACAATCTGCTATACAAAAGGAAAAAAAGATCCGATTAGTGAAAATTGTCTTTAATTTAAAATGCCTAATAAATTTTGTTGCTCGTGAAATCTTTTGATAAACGTTTATGATTTAAATAACGACATTTTTCAAGAATTTTTTTTCAGCTAACCTATTTCGAAAGCCCGAATCAAATTTGAACTTTTTAAATTTTCTGGGATAAATTTTATATCATTTATAACAATTTTATAACAATTACCATCCTCAATGAAACTGGTAAGGTATGTAAGGAGCCTAATCATTACTTGAAAAGGACCTGACTCAATACAAAGGAATCTCAAATTACGACAGTAATCATAAAAGCCAAAAAGGTGATCTAGGAATACCAGAGATTTGCTCAGGTACTTATTACAAGAGGTATAGTATAAAATAGCTTGCCTGTGGACTTTAACCAAGTTAAAAGTCGAAAAGTTTTTTGTGCTTTTTTTGTGACACACTGTACATGAACATTTACAATAAATGTTGCCGGTCACATCTGTGTCAGGCGCTTAGATAATAACAAATCCTTGGGTCTCGTATAGCCGCAGTATCCTACCCCTGAAAAATGACGAATCGTAACATAAATCAACATGGAGCCCAGACGACAGTTTTGCGTGTCATGATCGGCAGGTGCTCTCTCGATTGCCACCATGCAAATGTTTGCTGTTCCTCTTTTAGGTATACATTTGATGAACAAATCAACTACTTAAACTAGAGTCCACAGCATAGTAAATGGACCAGGGAAGACAAAAAACTAACATTATATTGTTATTTTTGTAGCAATCTTCCAAAAAGAGAATATAGAAAAGAATCAGTAAGAGAGACACAAAATAGATGAAAACCAGAAACTCGTAACGAAACCCTACATCACAATGACCGATGCACTGCAAACTAACGGACACGAACATTGACCCGAGAGGAAAAAAATGAAAGCAGATGTGAAAAAAATCATATCTGAAAAGAAAACCTAATTTCCTTCTCTCAAGAACAAAGACCGGAGGAAAGCCAAATCCAAAACCGAGAAATGAACAACTTATTGACAAATATCCCGACAAACGACATCACAGAGTTAAACGATTTGATATATGCAGGAGCAAAATTAGTCTGGGAAAAAATCGGGGTCCCCCCCCACACACACCGAAGGCCACTGACAGCGAGTCACATCCCGGGTGGGGAACAAGACTAGAATGACAGATACAACAATTCTAAAAAAAAATATTTAACTATATTCGGACGAAACTGAGAAAGAACGGCTGCTAGAACAATAAATAAAACTTGTAGAGACGAATCAAATAAAACTGGCGAAAGAAGCAAAATGAAGAATATACCAAGACAGAACCAACACATACATAAATAGTACTTTCTAAAACAACAAAAGCAAATTCTACCAACAAGTTGGGGCAGAATGGGCGAAGTCGTAAAAACAACCGGGAGCCCACGAAGCTAAAAAAGATTTTTTTAACAAAATATGGGAACGGAAAGATAATAACAGAAAAAACCTATGGATAAACAACATGAAAACAAAATAGAGAATGATCGGAGAAAACCCTTTAGGGAAAATACACACCGACGCACTCAAGGCAATAATTACAAAATATCAAACTTGAAAATTTCTCGAATAGATTACATATACGGATTTTGGTTTAAAAATTCACCTCCATCCACGACAGACTTGCTACCGAAATGAATACATGTATACAAAAAACTAAGATACCCGAATGGATGACCAAAAAGAAGACAATTCTGATCAAAAATGGCCTGCAAAAGAACCTCCCAAAACAACAAGAGACATATAACATGCCTAACGAAGATGTTAAAATACTAACAGCATAAAATGAGATGTACTACTCATTGTTAAGCCACGGAATCTTCCCCGAACAAAAATGATGCCGCAAGGGAACCAGTGGCATATTAGAACTACTATATAAAGATCAAGACATCCTCAACGAGAGTAAGAAAAGACGGAAAAAAACTAGCTATGGCGTGGATTTACTACAAAAAGGCTTACGACATGGCCCCCAAAACTGGATACTACACTGTCTCGAAATGTATGAAATATCCGACCAAATCGTACAGTATGTAGAGAAGACCATGGAAACCTGGAGAGCGGAATTGACAGTAGGAGGAAATGGGTAAGCAGAGGTAAAGACCCAAAGAGGCATATTCCAGGGAGATGTACCATAACCATTTTTTTTTGGAAATAGCGATGATGATACTCGATCACATCCTTAGGAAATGGACAGCCATATCCAAGTAACTACATCATAAGAAATATCAATCACGACATCGAAGTGTTTGCCAAAATGATAAAGATTTGTAAACCCTAATCTAGACGGTGAGAATATACAGTCAATATATTGGATAGGAACTTTGCATAAAAAATGCGCCATGCAAGTAATGAAAAGTAGCAAAAGACACATGACCAGTGGTGTCGAACTACCAAATCAAGTTATTGACAGAATGCTCGGAGAAAAGGAACCTACAAATACTTGGAAATATTGGAAGCTGACACAATTAAACAACATGTGATGAAAGAAAAGAAAATTACAAATTATCTCAGAATAACCAAAAAACTAATATAAAGCAGAAACCTTGTCAAAGTGATAAATACCTTGGCTGTCCCCTTCGTAAGATACGCGGGACCATTCTTGAAGTGGACCAGTGAAGAACTCAACTAAATTGACAAGGGGACAAGAAAACTAATGAGTATGCATAAGGAATTTTATCCCACAGATGACGTTGACAGATTGTTAGTGTCGAGAAAAGAATTTGCCAGCATTGAAGACAGTGTTGACGCATCAATACAACGTCTCGAATTCTACGTATAAAAAATCGGAAGAAGATTGGTTACAGACACCAAAAGCAATACGGACGACATAAGGACAAAAAGACGGCAAATAACCAGAAAACGTGGATTTGGCAAGGAAAGATGAACCTTAAGAGAGAAACTGAATCTCTTCTAATAGCAGCAAAAAAAAAAAACACGTCATAATGACCAACCATATCAAAACAAGAATAAATAAGACGCAACAAAACAGTAAATGTTGTTTATCTCTTGATAGAAACGAAACGATCAATCACATAATAAGCGGGTGGCACTGAAGCAGTATAAGACTAGACACGACTGGGTTACCAAGGTGATCTACTTGGAAATGAGCAAGAAGTTGAAGTTTGTCATAGCAACAAGTGGTATAGGCACAAGACAGAATCAGTCCTAGTGAATAAGACTCAAAACTCCTCAGTCATCTTGTGATACGAACGAATCACTTCATTTCTGCCAGACCAGCAGACCAATAATCAACAAAAAATACAAAACATGCAGAATTTGTAGACTTTGCTATCTCAGTGGACCACATAGTAAAATTTATTGAAAGCGAAATGAGGGATATTTACCTGGACCTTGCTAGATTATTGAAAAAAATGTGGAACATGAAAGTGACGATTATACCAACTGTAACTGGTGCTCTTGGAACAGTTACTAAAGGATTTGTCCATACACTGGAGGACTTGGAAATAACGGGACGGGTGGAGAGAGCCCAAACTATAGCATTATTGAGATCGGCCAGAATATTGAAAAGAGTCCTGGAGACCTTAGTAATCTTGCTGTCACTTGAACGCCAAGGAAAGTCCATCAGCTAACGTAGATGGTAAAAATTCTCAAGGAGTAAAATAATGATATTAATATAAAAGAAAAAAATTAGACTGAATAAAATCGGCATTTTCAAGAACACCATAGACAGAAAGACAAAACCCGTACGGAAACTCAGATTAGAATCGCAGATAAAAATACAAGCAAAATTACTAAAAATGAATATGAAAATATATTCGGTTTAAGCGGAAAAACAAGACAACTACGATATATAATACAACTCGAAGAGATTAATCGAAAAATACGGGGGAAAGAAGAAAGACTAAAAAGATACCGAGACAGAACGATTTTGGAGGAAAATATGGGAACGGAAAGGTCATAACAAAAAAGCTGAATAGATAAACAATATAGGAGCATAGTAGAAAATGCTCGAAAGGCTCTGCGGTGAACATTCACCCCGACAGGCTGAACACAACACTTAAAAAGATTTCACATTAGGAAAGCCTGGCCTTGATGGCATACACTGATTTTGGTTTAAAAAGTGCATCTGCATGCTCGAGAGACTGATCACCGAAATGAATGAATGCGTATAGAAAACTGGGATATGAGAATGGATGACCAAAGGGAAGATGACGCTGATCCAGAAAGATATCCACAAAAGAGCAGCTACAAGCAACTATGGACCTATAACATGCCTAACGATAATGTGGAAAATAATAACGGCACACATTAGAGAGGGAATACACTACTTATTGATGAGCCGTGAACTGTTTCCCCGAGGAAAACAAATGATGCCACGAGGGAACCAGAGATACAGGAGAACTACTATATATAGATGAACACACCCTCGACGAAAGTAAAACAAATGGAGAAATCTATGGCCTAGATTAACTACAAAAAGGCTTATGATATAGTCCCTAAAATCTGGATACTACATTGTTTCAAAATGTATAAAATGTATAAAGTAGCCGGCGAAGTCATACAATTTATCAAAAAGACCAGTGGAATTGACGGCAGGAGAAAAAAAGGTAAGCAGTGATAAGGATTCAGAGAGGCATATTCCTGGAAGATGTAATATAACCATTACTATTTCCAATAGCCATGAAATGTGCATCCGAATAAAAACCCAGTAAATTACGAGAAAAAAACAACCATTTAATATACATGGACGGCATTAAAGTGTTAGCAAAAAGCGAAAGAGAACTGGAAACCATAAAAAGACTGTGAGAATATTCTGTCAAGATATAGGAACGGAATATAGCATAGAAAAATACCCATGCCAGTCGTAGAAAGCGGCAAAAGACCCATGACCAATACTGTTGAACGACCAGATCAAGGAAAAATCAGATCCCTCGAGAAAAAGAAACCAAAAAATATTGGAAGCTGACACCATTAAACCACAGGCGGCAAATGAAAAATCGAAGAAAGCCTATCTCAGGAGAATCCTGAAGCTATTCAAGAAAAAACTATATAGCAGGGACCTTATAAAAGGGATAGATATGCGGGCTGTCCTCCTCGTAAGATACTCGGGAACATTCTTGAAGATGACAAGAGAACACCTTCGACAAATTGACCCGAGAACAAGAAAAATAATGACCATGTATAAGGCCTTATATCCCTGAGATAACGTTGACAGACAATATTTCAAGAAAAGAGGGAGGAACATAACTTGACTTCGTTGACACATCAATATAACGACTCGATTACTCCATAAGAAATTGAGGAGGAACTCTGATCACAGGCACCAGAAACAATATGGATTACTGAAGAACCAGCAGACCATAAAAAACCAGAAAACAAAAATGGGAACAAAAACAACTCTATTGGCATTTTAAACGACTAACAAGCGATATCTCAAACGAGAAAATGTGGACGTGACTAAGAAAAGGAAACCCTAAGAGAGAAATTGAATTTCCTCAAATTCCAACACAAAACAACGTCATTATGACCAATCATATCAAAGCAAAAATTGACAAGACGCAAGAAAACAGCAAATGTAGATTATGCGGTGAAAGAGATAATATGATCAGTCACGTATTAAACAAATGCGCCAAATTTGCACCGAAATAATATTAGACTAGATACGACTGGGTTGGCAAGGTGATTCACTCGGAATTGCACAAGAAATTTAAATTTGACCATATGGTATATGTACATCCCAGTATCTCTCCTAGACAATGATATGCACAAACTCCTCTGAGATTTTTAGAAACAAACAGATCACCTAATCTTGGTCAGATGACTGAACATTATAATAATCAACAAAAAAAAGACAAAAACATGCAGAATGGTGGACTTTATTTGTTCAGGCTGACATCGGTGTAAAGTTGAAAGAAAACGAGAAAAAAGATAAGTATCTTGACCTTACTAAGGAATTGAAAAAAAAATTGAACAGGAAAGTGACGGTAGTACCGATTGTAATTAGTGCCCTTGGTACAGTTACCAAAGTATTGGTACAAGGACTTGGTGACTTAGACATAAAAGGACGAGTAGAGACAAACTAAATTACAGCATTACTGAGATCGAACAGAATACTTAGAAGAATCCTGGAGACCTGTGGAGACTTGCTGTCAATCAGTATCCAGTGAAAGATCATCAGCTAACTCTGATGTGAAAAACTCTAATGAGTAAATAATAATAATAATAATAATAATAATAATAATAATAATAATGATATATGGACAACCCAGCACATGTTCTAGAAAATTACACGCATAAACTCCTATGGGACTTTAACATACAAACGGATCACTTGATCCCGGCCAGAAGACCAGACCTCATAATAATCAACAACAACAACAAAAATGAATTTGTAAAATTGTCGACTTAGCTGTCCCGGCGGACCACAGAATAAATCTGAAGGAAAGTGAAAAGAAAGAGAAGTACCTCGACCTTGCTAGAGAATTGAAAAAGCTGTGGAACATGAAAGTAACGATTGTGCCAATTGTGATTTGGTGCATTAGGCACAATAACTGAAGGATTATTAAAAGGCCTGGAAGACTTGGAAATTGGCGGAGGGGTAGATACTATCCAAACGACTCTATCTGGCCGTTTGGATTGAGACTATCCAAACGGCCAGAATCCTGAGACCAGTCCTGGAGACTTGAGGAGACTTGCTGTCACTCAAACGCCAGTGAAAACCCATCAGTTAAGACTGATGTGAAAAACTCTAAAGGATTAAATAATAACAATAATAATAATAATAATAATAATAATAATAATAATAATAATAATAACAGAATGGTCTTTTTAAATGATTGAATAGATTAATTTCATCTATAACTGAGAGATTAGCAATTACTATCAGTTCGGTTTCGAAAAGACATGGGAGCAATGGTAATGAATTGAGTACTCCTCATTCCTAAAATCTCCAGCCGCAATTTAGTGTCTTAGCCAGCACACACACTGGGGATGGGGATCTTACCCATTCACAGAGGAGCAATCAGTGTATTTTCAATTCCAATCTAACTGGATGGCCCTTATTTTGTGCTCCTGTTCCAAGCTGTTATTGCAAGTCTTTACTCTTACTTTGCAGTATCATCGATTATTCTCTTGATTGTTTCTTATTCATCACACATTAGTCTACATTTACCATTCGTCTCTGTCTTCTTTATACTAGACATTATCTAATCTATTATTGTGGCTTTGTCTGAGCTGGCATTGACACCCATATTAAGTTTTGATTTACACTTACAATCAAAACCGATTCGTTTTTTACACAGCAAAGCCATAAGAATAAATTTTATAAAAACACCCCCGTGTTTTTCATTGTCTTTTTCCTCCTTTTTGGTTTTTACTTCTGACGTTTTGCTTTTTTCCCTTTGTTATTTTGTTATTCTTTGGTTTCATTGTAACTTGTGGATTCTGGTATTTGTTTTTACGTCTTCTCTACACCTCACTTAATTGTATAGTCTGAGAAATGGTCGTACTTATCTTTTTCGGGTTTCATGAATAATGCTGACAGTAAACAAATGTCTTTTGTGTTGTCAGCAAATAAATACCTGTAGCGTGATCAGCAAATGAACTGCTGTAGTGTGGTCAGCTATTAGTGATACCTATTTGTTAACTTCAGAGGAAACAAAGAAAACAAAACTCGTCTCTTTGTATAAGGGTCTTTCTTGTTCAGTTTCTTTCCATTCCGGACAGGATCGTGAAAGCAGGAAGAAATAGACAATGGATATTAACTAGTCGCTTATATATATATATATATATATATATATATATATATATATATATATATATATGAAAGTAAATATAGATTAAAATCTGATAGTATGAAGGTAGCAGAAAAACATATTTTTCTGCGACCTTCATACTGTCTGATTTTAATCCATATTTACTTTCATACTTTTTTATCGAAGAAATACAATCTTACACGACATTTAACATGTATGACTTCAAAACAATCCATACATACGGGCCCAGCCTTTTGGCTGGTCCGTCTGTCATTCGTGCTGGATGGGAGATCGATCAATGGCAAATTCAAGGCCGAAAGGCCACCAAATTCGGTTGGGTCACCTTCGGGTGGGCGAGTTGCTTTTTTTACTCCTATGCACCTTTTGTATAGCCCAAGACCTTATTTTTGTATTTTAAAAGCAATAAATACTTCTAAAAGACACTTAAAATGCGAATGTACTACATACGAGACATTAGTAAGATTCAAAATTCGATTGAGATAAATTTCTAATGGAGTGGAAAAAAAAAACTTACGCAAAGAAATGTTTCCATGGAAATGAGCCCCCAAAAAGAAGAATATGTAGATTGGAAAATGAAAGAAAAAACACTGGAATAAAAATAACAAATATAAGTCTTAAATTGCATTAACGAAAAAAAAAAAGAAAAGAAAAACGTATTTACAGACGACACAAACACGAACTATTTTGGACCACAATATGACAAGATTAGAAAGAATTTAAAAAAAAAGGTTGATTTTTTTAACCAAAGAAAAATATGATATATAAAAGGAAAAAAAAACACCTTCCTAATGAATGAAAGAAGACGAAGCCCAAAGATTAATTCACTTATTATATAAAATGGATTAATAAATATAAATATATACAGGAATTTGGCTAACTGGAAAATACCTGGAGCACAAGTTTTATTCAGGAAACATCGTTAGTGTATGATAACTTTAACAAGTAATGTCTGAACTACCTGAAATACGGAAAATATGTTTTAAATTTGTACTATTTCAATCATACATCTTAGATGCATCAGGGAGTTTTTCAGTGATGCGCTGTCTTCATTGCTGATTTCGGGTTATTTCTGCATCATATCGGCTCCGACACTAACCCCGGCATAACTGAAAGAGCCAAGCCGCCTCCGTGATCGCGACGTGCTACGCTCGTGCCTCTATTAAATCAAAGAAAAAATAATAAAGGCCGGACTTCGGCCGTTCTTATAGACATAAGTCTTAGTAAATAGCCAATGAAAACTGGCCATTCCACACTCCTCTACTATATAATACCATCTTTACCTCATCCGGTTTCGCCTGGCTACTTCCGGAATCGGTACCGAGGTAAGATGTTATTTTAATACTCGTCCTTGTCCATGATTTACACTTCACTAGACTTACACGAATCTCCCGCCAAATCTGTCCTATACTAATACTTCTAAACTAACATGAATTAAGCCCCCGCTCAAAACTACTCAGTCAGTCATTAACTCTTGCCTTATACCCTTATTCGAAAAAAAATACTCCCGTTTATTTGGCCCACGAGATCATTTACGACAGATTAACTCATGCTTTTTGCCAATATTTCCCTCCCCGTTTATCATTAATCTATGCTCATATTACCAATCTAATGCATATTTCTCATATATATGATTTTAAGCGTTCAAATGTCTAAGATGATGATGACAGAATATATATATATATATATATATATATACATATATATATATATATATATATATATATATATATATGTGTGGTGCATTCAATAAGTATCAATACTTTTTTGTACTGGGATTTAAAATTGTCGTAGACATTTGAAAATTAAGTGTATTATTGCAATAGATCTGATAAGGTGACTGACCAATTTTTATGATTTCATGTTCAAATGAACAGCTACAACAGCAATTGGAATACACCCTACTAAAGCCTGATTGTCAAAGCTGGTGAATTTCAAAAATGCAATCTGGATGTGAGGACACTTTGAAAAACGATATGCAATAAAATTTTGTTTTAAACATGGAAAACATGCCACAGAAACGTATCGAATGCTCCAGACTGCTTTTCGACAATCTTGCATGAATCGATCATCAATTATTGTGTGGCATAAGATATTCAAGGGAGGCGGGGAGTCTGTGAGGGATGATTAGAGGTGTAGGAGGAATAAGGAAGTGAATACACCAGAGTTGATTGGACAAACGGTTAGGGTTAGGGTTACTATGTTAAGGTTTTAAGGGAGTTCAGGGAGAGATTCCGTCGGAAGAGGCCCGCACTCTTCATATCGAGTCAGTAGCATTTTCACCAGGACAATGCACCAGTCCACATCTCCAACCTTGCCACAGACTATTTGACCAAGATGGGCATCAAAGACTGATCCTCACCCTCCCTAGAGTCCAGACCTTACTCCCAGTGACTTTTGGTTATTCCCTAAGCTCAAAGGCTCTCATTAGGAGACAATTGAGGAGATGAAAGAAGCTGTGACGAAGATCATTGACACGCTCAAACAAGAGGACTTACATGGGGTCTTCCAGAAGTTGTTGGAACAGTACAACTAGTGCATTGCCGCCGGAGGAGATTACATCGAAAGGGACAAGAGTTTCATGTGTTAACCAGCCAGAGGATTAGATTTTATAAAATCAACAAAAAAAGAGAACTTGCAGAATTGTTAAATTAACTTTCCCGGCGGAACACAGTTTGAAATTGAAAGAATGTGAAAAGAGGTATAAGTACCTCGATCTTGCTAGAACTGAAAAAACTGTGAAATATGAATGTGATGATTATACCAATTGTAATTGATGCTCATGGAACAGTCAACAAAGGATTAATACAAGGAATGGAGGACATGGAAATAAGAGGACGCGTGGAGACCATCCAAACTACTGAATTTTTGTGATCGTCCAGAATACTGAAGAGTGTCCTGGAGACATGAGGAGACTTGTTGTCACTCAAACTTCAGTGAAACACCATCAGATGACTTTGATATTAAAAACTCTTAAGAAGTAAACAATAAAACGATGAAAACTTGGAGAGTTGAATTGACAGCAGGAGGAAAAAGCTTGGCTAAACAAAGATCTAAAGTGATATTTTTCTTAGGCGATGCACTATCACACTTACTATTCATAATTGCCATGAAACGACTTAACCACAAACTCAGAAAATGTATAGCCGGATACAAAATAAGTAGATCGCAAGAAAAGATCAATCACAAAATGTTCACGGATGACATCAAACTATTTGAAAAAAATGAAAAAGAACAGGAAACCCTAATACACACAGTTAGAATATATAGTCACGACATAGAAATGGAATTTGTCATTGAAAAATGTGTCTTGCTTGTAATGAAAAGAGGCAAGCAACATCTAACTGATGGAGAGGAACTACCAAATAAAGACAAGATTAGAACGCTCGCAGAAAATGAAACCTACAAATATTTGGGAATCTTGGAGGCTGACACGATCAAACAAGTGCAAATGAAAAACAAATTCAAAAATAATATCTCAGGAGAACTAAAAAACTACTAGAGACAAAACTCTCAAACCGAAACCTTATCAAAGGAATAAATACTTGGGTTGTATTTCTCGTTAGATCCTCGAGTCTCTTTCTGAAGTGGACCAGGAATGAACATAAACTAATGGACCAAAGAACTAGAAAACTATTACCATGCACAATGCATTACATCCCAGAGACGACGTTCACAGACTATATGTATCAAAAAAAAAAGAAAAAAAAGAGAAGTGGGAGGAAGAGGCCTTGCCAGCATCGAAGACAGCGTTGTCGCATCGATACAGTAACTCGAGGGTGTCCTCGTGATGTAATGTTTACAGCGATGGACTGCGGAATCGTAGTAAGCGAGTTCGTACTCCAGTCGCGCTATTACGTTCACATTCGGGCTAATACCCTTGGGAAAGGTATGAACCCCCTTATCCTCCCAGATATGGGTTAAATAGTACCACTACTGTTCTTCTAGGAGAATAGCTTTGGCATTAAATAACCTATAAAGGTTGATATGCCATTAAAAACAAAGAAACCAAACCAAACTAAACAACGACTCGAAGACTACGTAGAAAAATACGAAGAAGGACTGATTACAGTCATGAGAAATAATACTGACAACACGATTGACAACCGAATAACAAAAACTAGGAAACAAAAATGGGAAAAAAAAACAACTCTATTGGCGTTTTAAACGACTAATAAACAAGATGTCAGACATTTAAAATTTTCGTAGATTCTTGAAAATTTAGTATATTATTGGTATACATCTTCTTAGATTGACTAATTTTTAAGATTTCAGGTTCACATGAACAACTACAGCAGGATTTGGAAGACACCCTACTAAAGCCTGATTGCCACAGCTGGTGAATTTCAAATATTGCAATCTGACGCTTTAGAAGAACGATATGCAATTCAACTGTGTCTTAAACTTGGAAAACATGCCACAGAAACGTATCGAATGCTTCAGACGTTTTTAGGAGCATCTTGCATGAATCGAGCATCAGTTTTTGAGTTGAATAAGAGATTCAAGGAAGGCAGGGAGTCAGTGATAGATGATGAGAGGTGTGGTAGGAGTAAGGAAGTCAATACACCAAAGTTGATTGGCCAAAGGATTAGGGTTAGGGTTACGATGTTGAGGTTTTAAGGGAGTTCAGGAAGTGATTCGGTCGGAAGAGACCAGCACTCTTCAAATCGAGTCAGTGGCATTTCCATGGGGACAATGCACCAGTCTACAACTCCATCCTTGTCAAAAACTATTTGACCAAGATGAACATCAAGACAGTTCCTCATCCTCCCTATAATCCAGACCTTGCTCCCTGTGACTTTTGGTTATTCCCTAAGCTCAAAGGCTCTCATTAGGAGACAATTGAGGAGATGAAAGAAGCTGTGACGAAGGTCATTGACACGCTCAAACAAGAGGACTTACATGGGGTCTTCCAGAAGTTGTTGGAACAGTACAACAAGTGCATTGCCGCTGGAGGAGATTACATCGAAAGGGACAAGAGTTTCATGTGTGTATTATCAATAAATGTGCCGATACGAAAAAAGTCTGGAAACTTATTTAATGATCCTCGTATATATATATATATATATATATATATATATACTCTCATCTAAGACTTTTGAACGCTTAAAATCATATATATATATATATATATATATATATATATATATATATATATACTGTCATCTTAGACATGTCAACGCTTAAAATGAGCAGTTTAACAGAACAGTGATAGAATGTTATCACTAAATCTGTAAAATAAGCAAAAAAAAATGAACATTAAATTAACCACTTAAAAGAAGAAAAAAATTGATTATTGTGAATATCAAAAGATGGAAACTTCAAGTAATTTTTAAATGCACAGTCAATTTTCTTTTTTCTTTTTAATCTAATTTTCTTTTTTTTAAGATTTATGTTACTCGAAGAATTGTTGGTAAGAAACCATAAAGTCGGGAGTTCTCGTGACCTGACAACAGAGAATTAGTTTGATTTCTGTGTTTAATAGCGTATCAATTTCTATGGGTTATATAATGCCAACGCTAAATTTTTCGATCAAATAATCAAGTTGCGCTTACTGCACAGATTTCCCCTACTCTCACTTTCTCTCTATCTTTCTCTCTCTCTTTCTCTCTCTCTCTCTCTCTCTCTCTCTCTCTCTCTCTTCGTTCATCCCTATCACCCATCGGTCCCCCCCACGTCTTCCAAGCGACATCTTTTGTTCGCTCAGAGCTGGTGTACATAAGTTCTTTCCGGTCGACCAACACAGGCACGTCCGTGAGTTGGGGTCCACAGAAGAGTGTAATGTATAAGTTGATTCTTGCTTCTCCAGCAGTGTCCCACATGTCTTTTTCGTCTTACTTGGATTTTTTTTTAGAGGGAGTTAAATAGCAGTAAAGATGTTGTTTCGAGGGTTGCTGTGTCCAGGATTTTTTCATAATAGGTCGCAGCATTCTTTGTTCGGCAGATGGGTGAAAACGCCGTTCATGCCTTTCCAAATAGTATTAATTCAAAGGTGAATATAATAATGTGGTCGGAGTTCGAACTTGCTAACGTTCATATCACACGTTAAAAATCTCTCCACAAGAATTCCTTTGATTATTAAGGCAATTGTGAACAGCAAGACTAGTTCTACTTTGAGTTGTCTCCAATTTCATTACAATATCGTACTTTGGAAAAACCTGGTTTTTCTCCTGCAACACAGCTATTACTTACTTAGAACGATTGCAGTTCTTCTCCACGGATGGTTTTGATACTTAATAACCATCATTAAACAAAGAACGATGTCAAACGAACCAGAGGTAGGTAAATAGCAGAGTAAGTGTTGATCTTAAAACTTTTAAATAAATCAGACGTTTGATTATAGGTTAATCAAAACCAATGATATATCAACGTTGTTGGCCTAATATAAGCAAGTGCAAGCTGCCTTAGTTGGTTTGGAGATTAATGCCTTACTGTTTTGTATACATTTACAGTATCCAAATTTTATTTGTCAAAATGTTGATATGTGGTAAAGCTGCGACGTCTTGTTTCTGAAAATGTCTCCCACGTAATCAATTTTCAACAGAAAACAGGGAAACATTACACAGAGTCATGATATTTCTATACATTTTTTTTATTTTGCCAAAATCTATGATTCAAATTATATTACTCCTGAGAAAAAATATGAAACACTATTAATTCATTATATAAGTTACTCATTTGTACACCGATTTTCATTTTAAATTTAGATTTTAAATAATGAAATAATTAAATTATGAAATAAAATAGAAATAGATCTAATATTAAAAAGTTTTGTACATATATCCTCCATTGTTACTTCTAAAGATAAAGATTTGAATTTATTATTATATCGTTTCTTGCAAGTGTCTTTTATTGGTGTCTAAGTGACATCAAGTATATTGAAGTCCCTTCCTATCGAGTGGGGTAGACTGCAGCACTGTAGATGGGTAAGACCCCCTCTCAGTGAGGACGCCAACTGGTTGTGGGTGGTCAACTTTGATGTTTAAAAATAGGATCCTGACAGCTGAGCAGTCAGTGTCTTGGTTAACTAAGTGGTCTCTTGTGTCATTCCACGTTAGACCTTACATTGCTAGACAGGTGAGTGAAGGGGCCTGAGAAGATCAATTGCATTTTTACGCTAACCCCTCTCTCGGTGTTTTAAATATTTTTGTACAATTTTGAATCAGAAACCTGAGGTTATAGTGACAATCCTGCTGAAGAAAGACCGATGTTTCCCTTTCTATCACTAGTTCAGGAGATCCTGGAGAGTTGGTCCTTTTCTTCTGGGTGAATATACTGAATATGCAACCCTGATTTGCCTATATGAATAGGTTTCTCTTCTGAGATGTCCCTTTATTGGACTCCGTAATGGACCTCTGGGAACGGTCTGTGAACTCATTGAAATTCCCCATGGATACGAAAAAAAAATGGAAAACGGTAAAATCCTTAAAACACTCTCAAGCAGAAACTGATTCAAATATTGAATCAGATCAGACACATATTTTCATAAATTCATGGTTTTGGAATTAACAAATAACCAAGTGTCCCATTTCATTATTGAAAAGACACTCAGCAGCATGATCTAATCTAAATCTGGTTAAAATCCTAGCAAACCAACACTCTACTGCTGGAAGTCAGAGATAAAATCTATTTAGAGCTTCTAAAAGATCGCTTCTTGGTCTTTTGGAAGGGCCGTCTGGCATTCGTGCCGGATGGGTGATGGAAAAAAATGGCAGATTCGAGGCCGAAAGGCCCCCAGCTTTTGCGAGCTGCATCCTCTGTCCCCTATGTATGGCACTAGACCTTGCTGTCTAGCTCAAGCTATACGTGCCAATATCTAAATTTGGATTCGTGAAACTGCTTGCCTCATTAGACCCACATTGCACTTAGTCGGTCGATGAGCAGCACAGACCAGCAGGGTTCGAGTCTCGCTCGTTCCCGACCTTGCCCTCCCATTTATCCCCACTTTAATCGGACTTCGGGCTTTTGACCTTGTGTCAAGTCCTGTCTGGTGGGAGGCAGCGACAAATATCACTTCTAAAAGAACAGAAATTAAATCCTACTGCAACAACTGCCTGAAATCGTTAAAAGGCGCTGCATTCTGGGTGAGATAAAAACCAACCTCTACAACCAAGGTGTTACGGACACGAAAAAATTTCCATCAAGAAAATAAACAAAATAAACCAAACATAACCATCCATCCTAAAATTCAAAATCCAAAACCCTCTACCGAAATGGAAATAGGGTCTTTTGAGACTTAAGTTGAAATAAATGCCACCAACCCACTCAAATATCACAACTGCCGAAGATATGGGCCCCCAGAAAAACACACCAGACCTCCATTATATAAAAGAAGTGGAGAAAGTTGAACAGACGAATTGGACAGTTAAAAATTAGAGAACTCCAGAAACTGTAAACAAAACTAAGTAGCTGCTTCAAAAGAGTTAAAAGTATGGACAAAAGAACATAAGAAATAAAACAAACACACAAAAAACACCGTGTCCAGAGACAAGAAAACTAATCGAAAATTCTGTAACAACAGCTAATGCAAACATAGTCTATCACAAGAACATTCCAAATCAAAATCATGGAATGACAAATTACGAGATGATAAATAGCATAAAATTAATTAAAGCCCATAAACAAGCGGCTCGATTGGGTCTGTGGAATTTATCGTCTACATAACTGCAGAAGGGTAAGACCCCATCAAAGTGTCCTGAATGACATTAAATAATCTGATTGTGAGGCGAAAGTAATACTGGAGATTCGTGGGGTGTAGAGTACTCCCTCATTTCCATAGCTGAATTTAATTGTCAGGAAAATAACTGTTAAATCACTTAAGTGTATCTACAAAGTGTGTTTATTAACCATATCTTTGATGAGTATGTAAAAATAGGATTTGGCATTAGATAACTAATTATTGTTGCTATGCTCAAAAACTAAACTAAATCAAATTAAAACATTTATAGAATTGAAGAGAGAAAGCTTGATCAATCTGATAACCAAGTTTCCTTCTTGAAACAGCAAGAAGAAGAATCTTCCCCAACCCCAGACTAAAGAAGATGAAAAAAAGCAAAAATAAACGAAAATACACCTCAAACAAAAACAACCCTGAATCATCCATTCTATTATTATGAAATGCAATAAACCCCTCCTAAATAGATCTGATAACAATGAAAGCCAACTGCTTACCCAAAAGAAATATCTCTTTAGAAGAGGGAATCTAGTAAATCACTAATCTCATTGATAAAAAAGTGGAAACAGATTCGAACTATTGGAAACAGAGACACAGGAAGAAGCCTGTCAAAACGGAGAAATATTTAATATCCAGAATCCTTAACATGATAAGATCAATAAGTTATGAAATAAGGGAAATTACCGAATCTCACCAAATAAAACAAAATAGGAAAACCAAACGTCACCAAAACAAAATAAACATCAACCACGTAACAAAGACAAAAATCATGACTCATGAAATTGATGTAGCAACAATGAAAGTTACAATGAGTTGAGTCTATTAATAACTGAACAAAACGTCACTATTTTATGCCACCAAGAAAGTTTTTTTTCAGGAAAGCCGTCACTTACCAAATAACAAATATAGTGCTCTTGTGGAGAAATTCATCAAGTTGGAAGCGGAGGATCAGCCCAAGTTTCAGGAACCCTTGAAAAACTACACTCGGTCGAATTTTATCAATCACCAACTCAACAACAAGTTAAGAATAAAGATGAATCCTATGAGGTAGTTAAAAAAAACCCTAGTATCTACCACTCCAACACCAACTACTCCTCCTTAAAGTGCAAAATATTAAAAAAAAAACAGATGTTTCCTAAGTCATTAATCCGTGCACCAAAAAGCTTCAAAGACAAAGTAAAAACTTTGTCTCCCCCAAAACTGAAAAAAACTTAAACTAAAATCGCATGCTATCATTGGCCAAGCTTGGAAAATACAGATGAACACCACAGTGAAAAATGTATGACCAGGAAGCGCATTTAAAGAGCCCTAAATATAAGCTCATACGGTCCCCTTGAAATCAAGAACAATGTCACCAAAAACAATCAATAAACCGTGCAATGATCAAGGATCAGCAAAACCCTTAAAAAGTACCTGTTGTGATGAAAGTAAGGCTAGTGACTCAAACTGGACTGGTTCCAGCCTAATAGAGATAATAAATAACCATAATGCTTAAAATATTTTTAACTCTGTTCAAACTGATAATCTCGCCTTAATTTGTTAAATGTTAATTTCTTATAAACCTGTTTAAAAATGAGCGAACAAATGACTGAAGATAAATTGTTACTGTTACATAACACAATTAGTAAACAGTAAATAAAATGATTCGTATGAGATACAGATACTTGAAGTCATTTTAACTGAAAAAAAAAAAAGCTTGTTTAAAACTTTTATTTGACAAACGTTTACAGATCATGTGTATTTAATATATTAGACTAAACAAGATGTAGAATTAAACAAGCCTCAAAGGTTTATATGACTTAAAACCAAACAAACTTACAAACAATAACCATTTCACCGTTTTCAAAAAAAATGGCTGATGTTGAATTAGATACTTAGTGTTAGGGAGCAATACTTTAAACCATGTAATCGTTGGCACACAAATGAGCACTGAGTTGTTTAAAATGTTAGGAGTACATTATTCGTTTAAGAACATGAAGTTTAATATAAGCAAAAACTTAATTTGGCATGAAAGAACCCACAATGGTAGATATGCCATAAAACCAACCAACCAACCAACCAACTAAACACTCATATACTAAACTCAGCTCATGCTCCCAAAACTCTTCCTATAACTGCATCCTGAAAAATATTTGAAAATAAAACAAGCCACTTAATCTACTTATTCAAAACCTTCTCAATGAAATAAAATTAAGCCCAGCATAATACATGGTACCATCCTCATCGAAACGGCACCACGAACCATAAATCAAGCAAACATAACGCTAAAACTAACCACATTATGCAAACCCTAAACATAACCCATCATTTTCTAAGAGGAATTCCTTAACATCCAAAATAACTTCCATGATCATCTGTTATGAAATAGCCGAGGGATTTCGGTTCATGCCTTTGAGTTTAGTTAGGCTGAGAACCTTTCGGCTCAGCACATGGGTTGGTTGGGTGTAAGATTGAAGCAGGTGTTAACGTGGGTGCGCCCGAGCGGATGGAAGTGTCACTAAAGATGTCATAACAATCCGAGACGATACTGGGTGACAAGGTGCGGGTGACGTCATGCACCGGAAGCACGCGGAAGTTTGTGTGAGAATTTGAAGAAAATAGGAGTCGGTTTTGGACACCAAACGAGAAGGATCGATTTTGGAGCTCGCAGGCGCGAGGCGAACTTGCGCCCTATGGGGGGGGGCGCTCGAGTTGGGGGCCAAATGAATAAGACAGCATAGAAGATTGTGTCTCTCCTCCTTACGTCGAAACCTTTAACTCAAAGTTAATAAAAAGGTTTCCTACCTGAACAAGAAGTAGTTACGTGTTTTTGAGATTCTATCGTTATGAACATTACATGTCCATTTCGCACATACCATTAATTGCGAATATGGTACATAGACATATTTGGTGCCAGAACTTGGGCATATCGTTCATGATATGGTTTTCGATTGGGTTACCATGGTTCCACGAAGACGATCAGAGAAGCGGCTAAGAACAAGGAAGAATCTATTTCGGAGCGGCTTGTTCAGGCCATCGAAGGAGAGAGAGAGAGAGAGAAAACATAAGGCCCCAGAAAATAAGAAACAAGGAAAAGAGACCAAAATCACGAAGAACAAATTCGGCGCCCCCAAGAAAGAAAAGGGAAAATGTCCAGCACCGAAAAAAGAAGAACAGGGCAACCCCAAAAGAAAAAAAAGGAAGGTGTGAAAAGAAAAGAAAAAAAAGAAGTAACACCACTCAACTCCAAGAAAAAAAAAAAGAGGCATGATGAAAAGAAAAAGAATAAGAAGGTATTTGCTCATTTACGTCTGTCATAGTTTAATTTACGAATAGAGTTTGAATGGTTGTGGAGGATAGATTTGGAAATAATTCTAAAATTAAAAAAATAAGAAGAAAAATCGTTGGTAGCATAGAAAATTATGATTACTACTGTATGTGACTTTGTACCGTGGTGGGAGGAGAGAAAGAAAGAGTAACAGAGAAATAAGCTCGCAGTGACAGAGAAGAAAGAAAGGTGGTCACTGTGGGGACAGAGGATTGTGTCACGTTCATGATTGACAGCAATAGTAAACAATATTTTGTAAGGAAATTTTATAGTAATAATGTATTTTTATGAAGGAATTTTACGATAGACGGGGTCATTGTGGGTGAAGTTTGCAGTAAATAACGTTTTTATGAATGAAAACTTGTAACTTGTTGGTGGTCCGGGTTAATAATATTCGGAGATTAGAATTTTGATTCGAGACCTTGGAGATTTCGCTCATTGATGGGATTGCCGGAAGAATTTTGCATATCTGTAGTTAGGACCTTTGGGACAGGTTTCAATGTTGGAGAATCGATGTTTTGGGCGCTGAAGAAATCAGGCCAGGTTTTTGTTTAAGTAGTCGAATCTGAAAGAGTCGGAGTCACGTTTGGGATATTTCGGAGGTTTCGTTGTCCGTATCGACTGGAAAATTGTCTCATATCTCGCCAGAGAGGCAGATCAACGAAGTGACGGATGTTTATTGTGTCTGACAGAGTAAACGGTTTTTTTGTGAGTTCCCCCCTGGAGTGGGACTGTGAGGTTTTGTTGAGGAAGATGTTCGGAAAAACATGGGTTTGGAGATTAGTTATTTAAGATATGCGCAGAGTTCTGGTTATCTCGTTGGATGTGTTTGGAAAATTCGCGGACTTGATGTTGTGTCGAGGGGGAAATTTTATTGAGTGAGCTGATAAAGGTTTGGGTGTTTTAGAAAAGAACACCCGGTATTTTAAGGGCGAAAGAAAGAATGAAGATAAAAAAGAAGGGTACTCGTAAGCTGTTGAAAAGATGTAAGATAGACCGTTTGACGGTGGTCAAAAGTTGGAAAAACGGGGAAACATGTATCTTGGTTTGATTACGAGGTATGCTTGGTTGTGGAAGGTTAAAATGTGTACATGAATTAATGACAGATATTACGTGAGAAGGAGATATAAAGTTAGCAGGAATAAGTATGGACGTAGAAGGAAGGCAAAAATGCAAAATACAAAATGAGCAATTTTCCTGAGATTTAAAAAAAAATAAATAAATAACAATATGAAAATAAGAGAACAAATTAAAGACTGAAAAAATATACATGCCGAACGATACTGTTGAAAAATGAAAAAAAAAAAGAGAAAAAAGAACCAGAAAATGTGGTCGGAAAAAGAAAAAAAAAATGAAAAAAAAAACGATGGACAATACGAACACATTTTATTTTTATTTCAGTGACTTTTGAGTTTGGGAATGACGCATGCTTTTTGTGGTATTATTCTGTTGTATTATATTATTGAAATTATATTGCTGAAGATTTTGTTGCTCAGTTCGACAAAAGGGGAACGGCACAATAGTTTAAGAAAAAAATTTGTCATCATCGATGACAAATGATTTTATTGTGGTTGGATAGGTATGTTATGAAATAGGCGAGGGATTTCGGTTCATGCCTTTGAGTTTAGTTAGGCTGAGAACCTTTCGACTCAGCACATGGGTTGGTTGGGTGTAAGATTGAAGCAGGTGTTAACGCGGGTGCGCGCGAGCGGATGGAGGTGTCACTAAAGATGTCATAACAGTCCGAGACGATACTGGGTGACAAGGTGCGGGTGACGTCACGCACCGGAAGCACGCGTAAGTTTGTATGAGAATTTGAAGAAAATAGGAGTCGGGTTTTAGACACCAAACGAGAAGGATCGATTTTGGAACTTGCGCCCTATGGGGGTCCGCTCGAGTTGGGGGCAAAATGAATAAGACGGCATAGAAGATTGTGTCTCTCCTCCTTACGTTGAAACCTTTAACTCAAAGTTAATAAAAAGGTTTCGTACCTGAACATGAAGTCGTTACGTGTTTTCGAATTCCGAGATTCCTATGTTCTTTATATGTTCAATCGTTAATGAACATTACATGTCTATTTCGCACATGGCCATATTCGTGTATATGGCTACGCAACACATCACCACATCTCTAAAGATGAGTCTGAAAGTTGGCTGTGCTATTTTCAAAAACCAAGAACTGCTAAAATATCTCCCAAATGAATCATCAGTCTGTTGTGCAGAAGTCTCAGCTATTGACCTAACCATGAACATTATAGATCATCCCACATCTTCCAAATTTATCATCGACTCAAACTTCAAATCGGCCTTCTTATCACTACAGAACAGATACATCAACTTCTCTCATCATAAAAGTCGAAAACAAAATTAACACTTTTTTCTAAAAATGATATCAAGACACGGTGGTATATATAGAAATCAAAAAGCAGACAAAGCTGCAAAAAGTAATTTTAATTGACATATTCAATACAAAAATCCCATACACTGATTTAAAAAATGCACTAAAAAAACAAAATTAACACTTTTTTCCAAAAATAATCCCATCCTTCTTACTTGGATATTAAGCTACGTTGGTGTATATGGAAATGAAAAGTTGGACAAAGCTGCAAAAAGTACTTTTGATAGACATATCTAATATAAAAATCCCATAAACTGATTTAAAACCATGCATTAAAAAAGGCATACATGGCAAATGGCAAAAATCAACGGATGATCAAGTATACATGCCCCATCATATACAAGATACCATTGGTTTGTTACCAGCTGGTAACAGAAGAAACAGAAAAAAGTAGTTATCATATTCAGACTACCCATTTTCTGCTCTTTAATCACCTGCTCACACCTCCTTAAAAGGGAAGACATCCCATTATGCTCAGTGTGCAAAGTACCCCTTCCAGCCAAAAACATTCTCCTAACCTGTGACAGTTTCATACAAAATAACCAAAAATACTACCAAACACGCAAACTAAGACGCCTTTTAAAAAAACACTAAACCAGACGTTATCTTACGTTTTCACAAAAGAAAGAAACCTTTTCACATGAATCAAAACAAGTCATCCTTTTTCATTAAAATCTTACCAAATGTAATCAAATATTAAAATAAAAACCCATAATCTAAAACCTTAAGATCTCATAGATGAGAAAACCAATCAAACTTTTCTGGGATTGAATGACGAAAAGAAGTTGATATTCTTTTAAACAAGATACAAACTGCGGTTTCTTCAGAGGTTTGCGTCAATTTCAACAATGCAGAATCATGTATAGTCTCAATTACTCCTACGATTTCAAATTCTCCAAGTTTCTTTTCCATTTTTTGTAAATTGTTCCCAGCAAATGAAATACAATTAACATCATCGTCGCCCTCATGTTCTAATCTTTTAACTATTCGGAATTTGCTTTTATTTACACCAGCGTGAGCAGGTTAATTTTTGTTAGAGCATCAGTGACAGTAAGTATCCTCATGTCTTCAGAATTCTTCACAGAATTCTGGCTGATCTGAAAAATGCTGCAGTCTGAATAATCAAGATTCTCCCTCCAAATTCTTACTTCTCGAATCCCCTTTCGAAACCTTTCAATCATCCCAACCAAAAGTACCATCAGCGCCACCTGTCAGTGCCATTTTTTATGTTCCCTGGAAAGGCCCAGGTATTTATCTTTTGAATTTTTTAAAAATTTTAACTCAGGTCTGCTGAAATGGTAAAATCCGCTTGGTAATTTTTCTTTTCTGCTGATATTATAATTATAATAATTATTAATTCGGCTCCTTGAAAAATTTTCACATCAGCGTTTGTTCATGCTTTTCCACAAAAGTGAGTAACGGCAAGTCTCCTCAAGTCTCCAGGACTCTTCTCAGTATTCTGGCAGAACTCAACAATGCTGTATATGGATAGTATCCACACTTCCTGTTATTTCCAAGTCCTCCAGTCCTTGTATTAGTCATTGCTGACTGTAACGAGAGCAACAATTAGAATTGGTATCAACGTCATATTCAAGTTCCACGGGGTTTTTTTTCGGTTCTCTCACAAGGCTAAGGTATTTACCCCTCTGTTCGTATTCTTTCAATTATACTCTGTGATCCGCCGGTACAGCAAATTTCACAATACTTCAATTTCCCTTTTTTGGTGTCTAATGAGCAGTGTTCGCCAATTGTCCTGGAGAACAATGTTCAATCCCAGGTCAACTCATACTAAAGACTCAAAAAAATGGTACTTAAGACCACCTTGCAAAATATTCAGCTTTCGGGACCATTCTTGAAGTGGACAAGAGATGAACTTAAACAAAATTACTAGAGAACAAGCAAACTAATGACCATGCACAAGGCATTGCATCTCAGAGATAACGCTGACAGACTATATATGTCAAGAGGATATGGAGGAAGCGGACTTACCAACATTGAAAACTGTGGACACATCAATACAACAAACTGAAGATTACATAGAAAAGCGCAGAAGAAGACTGGTTATAGCCACCAGAAACAATACTAACAAAACGATGACTAGCGGAACGACAGTAACGCGAAACAAATGTGGGAAGAAAAAACACTCAGTTGACATTTTAAGCGATTAACAAGCAACATCTCACACAAGGAAACGTGGACGTAGCTAAGAAAAGTAAACCTGTGAGAAACTGAATCTCTTCTAATAGCAGCACAAAACAGCGCCATAAGGACTTACCATATCAAAGCAAGAAGGAATAAGACGCAACAAAACAGCAGATGTACGTTATGTTGTGAAAGAGACGAAACAATCAACCACTTTATAAGCGAAAGTAGCAAATAAGCACCAAAAGAATATAGGACTAGGTACGATTGGTTGGGCAAGGCGATCCAATGGGAATTGTACACGAAGTTGACCTTTAAACATACGAACAAATTGTATATACACAACCCAGAATCATCCCAATTGTTATTGGTGCTCTTGGTATAGTCAGTAAAGGATTTGTACAAGGAATGGAGGACTTGGAAATAAGAGGACGTGTGGAGACTATCCAAACTACAACATTAATGAAATCGGCCTGAATACTGAGAAGACTCCTGGAAACTTGAAGAGACTTGTTCTCACCTAAACCATCAGCTAACGAAGATGTGAAAAACTCTCAGAAGAGAACAAATAATAATTATCATTTTTTGAGATTTCTTCACAGGAGCAGTATTTGTTGGTTTTCCACTGGAGTCTGCAATCTCCAGAATGATTCTCAATATTTTTGGCAGGTCTTAATAATGCTGACGTCTTAATGGCCTCTGCTCTCCATCTTATTTCCAAGTCCTTCCATCCGTTTATCAATCCTTTAGTGACTGAGTGCATCAATTACAATTGGTATCACCGTCACTTTCATTATCTATAGATTTTTTTCATTTTCATTTCTCTAGCAAGGTTCAAATACTTATCTTTCTTTTCGCTATCTTTCAGTTTCCCCATGTGGTCTGCTGGAACGACAAAGTCCACTAATCAAGAGATTCTTCTTCTTCCTCTTCTTCTTCTTCTTCTTCTTCTTCTTCTTCTTCTTATTATTATTATTATTATTATTATTATTATTATTAGTTGTAGTAGTAGTAATAGAAGTAGGAGGAGGAGGAGTTGTTGTAAACGAATGCAATTATAGAAACAAAATTCGAGAATTTACTCAGAAACCCTCCAAAACATACACATGAACCAATCACGAGAAATATTAGTAAACAATTAGACATCAAACTAGGACAGATTACGCAAGAAGGATTCGATTCAGTATTAAGAAAAATTAAAAATAGAAAAGCAGCAGGGTTTGATGAAATACCTCCATAATTATGGAAAACCAGGGAATTCGACGACATACTGCTCCGATACTGTAATACTGTAAACAATGAAAACACAATAGACAAATGGACAAAGGGATGCACCTTCCCTTTCCCTAAGAAAGGAAACCTCGGATTAGCCAAGAACTACCGAGGTATAACACTTACATCCATAGCGGCCACGATACACCATGTTCTACAACGCAACTGCATAAAACCCAAAATTGGGAACATACTTAGGAAGAACCAAAAAGCCATTCGGAGAAATAGATCACAAATTTTGACTATCCGTCGCATTCTTGAAGGTGGATGTGCAAAAAACCTACAGGCAACAATATTATTTGTGGAATTCACCAAGGCCTTTGACTCCATACACTGGGGAAAGATGGAGCAAATATTACTCGCCTTCCACCGTATCCAAAGAAGCCGTCGCAGCCATAATGCTCCTATACAGAAACACGAAAATAAAAGTCCACCCTCTAGATGGAGACACAGACAACTTCGACATTGTAGCAGGGGTGCTGCAAGGACACACATTAGCCCCCTACCTCTTTATCATTTGTGTGGACTACATGCTTTTAACTTTAATTGATAAAATCAGATAATGCAGTTTCAAGCTGCCAAAGGAGAGAAGGAGAAAATACCCCTCATAAACAATTACCGACGCGGATAATGACGATGACATAGCGCTTCTGGCAAATTCACCCGTCCAGGACGAAATCCAGCTACATAGACTGGAACGAGCAGCTGCTGGCATAGGCCTCCATATTAATGCACACAAGACGGAATACATGTGTTTTAATCAAATAGGCGATACCTCCACACGAAACGGTAGTTCTATGAAACTTGTAGACAAGTTCACCTATCTAGGAAGCAGTGCCTCGTCAACCGAAAAAGACATCAACACCCGACTAACAATGGCATGGACAATTATCAATATAATATCGGTCATAGGGAAGTCATGCCAGACCGATAAAATGAAACGCAGTTTTTCTCAGGAGCGGTCGTATCGATACAGCTGTATGAATGCACTACATAGAAGCTAGCTAAATGTAAGGGAAAAAGCTTGACGGTACCTACACAAGAATGCTTGGAGCAATACTGAACAAGTCCTGGAGGCAGCACCCCACAAAGCAGAAGCTGTAAGGCCACCTACCACCCATCACGAAAAATTTCCTAGTTAGAATAACCAGGCATGCGGGACACTGCTGGAAAAGTAGGGACGAACTCATACTCCTGTGGACCTCTTCACACGGATGAGCAAAGACAGGACGACTGGCTAGAACCTACATACAACAGCTCTGTGCCGATACAGGGTGTAGCCTTGAAGACCTACCGGAAGCGATGAGTGATAGAGAAGGTTAGGTGGGAGATGGTCAGGAAGACCCGTACTGATGGTGCGACATGATGCTGATGATAATTATACTTATTTTTAGTTTTTCACTCCAGTTTTATGTGAGAGTTTTTTATTGGCCACTCAAATAGAAGAATTTTTTTCAGACTTGCCCGCAATGGCTGTAGAGTACACCAACTCCATCTTTGCTGATCGATAAAAAAAAAAACTGCGATCAGTATCCTGATATGATAATATACAGCGTTTGATGGTGAAACTCGAACCCTGGACTTTTGGTCAATGTGGAGTACCGCGTAATCGCCTTTATTCTCAGCTCTATTCTGACCCGGAGTAGCAGCTCCTGAAATAGTCCCATTTATGGGTCAAATAATACTGTTTTACAATTTAACCTAATGCAACCAAATGAATGATAGGTAGTGATACATAGGAACCAATTGGAACCATTTAATTCTGTGCAAACAATAGCTTCACAAGAATGCTGCGATGAATATTGAACAAGTCCTGGAGGCAGCACCCCACAAA
Source organism: Sepioteuthis lessoniana (assembly GCA_963585895.1). Taxonomy (NCBI): domain Eukaryota; kingdom Metazoa; phylum Mollusca; class Cephalopoda; order Myopsida; family Loliginidae; genus Sepioteuthis; species Sepioteuthis lessoniana. The sequence goes on along the minus strand of OY757912.1, from coordinate 20,680,940 downwards.
GCAGCAGCTGTACGGCCTCCTTCCAACCATCACGAAAACTATCCAAGTTAGACGAACCAGACATGCAGGATACTGCTGGAGAAGTTGGGACGAGCTCATAACTGATGTAATCCAATGGACCCCTTCACATGGCTGAGCAAAAGCAGAGCAACCAGCTCGAACCTACATACACCGGCTTTTTGAGGATACGGGGTGTAGCCCTGAGGACCTGCCGAAAGCAATGAACGATAGGGAGAGGTGGCGAGAAAAGGTCAGGCACGAAAGATGTGATGAAACAATTGCAATATATATGTGAAAATTAATTACTCAAACTTTAAAAAAAAAGAAACTTGCTTGCAAAGTATTCACGGAAAAAAAAAACATGTATATATATTTTTTGTGAGTGTGCAAACAAATAAAGGATGTTAAATTCAACTCTGAAACAATTTAACCGTGATCAAACAAATTATTGATCCTATTTACCCAACCCCTCCGCTCGGGCAGGATATGACACAAGGTCAATTTTTAAGCGGAATTTAACAGGTTTGAATTCAGAGTTTTCCTTCTCTTAGACTAGTTGCCCCACCAAGGCTGAAGACCATAGTCTGTCCTACTATTTACCCATTTAACTGGAGGGAGAATGATTGGATTCATACCTTTCCCAAGGGTATTAGTGCTATGTGAAATGCAATCAGTCTCCTCCAGGATTTGAACTCGTGTCGCTGTGTCCAATTCCTACGACGATAACCACTAAACCACGGGCACCTCCTGAAAACAAATGATTGATGACCGATAAAATGAAACACAGTTTCTTCCAAGCAGTGGTCGTATCGATACTGCTGTATGGATGAACTACTTGGACACTAACAAAACGGCTGGAGAAGAAGCTAGACTTCAATGTTGCGAGCAGTATTGAACAAGTCCTGGCGGTAACACGCCACAAAGGCACCAACTCTACGGCCACCTGCCTCTCATCACGAAAACTATCCAAGCTTGACGAACCAGACATGCAGGTCACAGCTGAAGCAGCAGGGACGAGCTCATGAGTGATGTACTCCTATGGACCCCCACATATGGCCGGGCAAAAGCAGGACGACCAGCTCGAATATACATCCAGCAGCTATGTGAAGATACAGGATGTGGTCCTGAAGATCTGCCAGAGGCGATGAATGATAGGGAGATGTGGCGAGAGAGGGTCATGGATATCCGTGCCTTCGGCACGACATGATAATGATGATGATGAATTGTTTACAAACAAATGGCCTCTAGCTTGTTTATAAATTTTACCTAGTGACTGATAATTTACAAATACTATATATTGAATAAATTACCAAAAGCATTTCACCTTAAATAACCTACAAAGATTGATGAGCTAGAAAACATTATCCATAAATCAGGACACTTTTAAACACGTTAAAAACAAAGTTAATAATAAGGGTGTGCTGTCTTTGTTTAGTTATATATAAATCTTTGTGAGATATTTACAGCCTTATGGAAGTTGAGTAGTGGTACTATTTAACTAATAACTGGTGAAATATAGTGGTATAAACATTTCTCAACAATATTAGTTCGAAAGGTTATATAATAAAGGGACTAGATTTCCAACTTGCTAACTACGATGTCAGTTCAGTTCGTTAGCCATTACGCTCCATAAAAATAATCGTCAGATTATCTTTATTTGCCATGGGAAGGATGAACCTATAATAATGATAAAAAAAACAGGAAACAGTGACAAAAGAGGTAAGTTCAACTGACAGGAAAAGGAAAATGCGCACAAAGAAAATGAATAAATCCCAAATTAGAAACAAACGGAGAAATTTAAAAAAAGAAAATGATTCAGAAAATTCAACAAAAAATTTATAAAAAGAATGCCAATGAAACGAATTGAAAATTATTATTTTGGCGCGGTTCGTAATTTTTATTTTCGAAAGTCAAAATAGAATGTCACTGTAAGTATTATTGGGTAACTTATTTTTATCCTTATCATTTATTTTTATTCTCTCATCTATCTCCAGCCGAGTGTCATATATATATATATATATATATATATATATATATATATATATATATATATATATATATAATTCAACTTAACTTTTGAAGGTCAAATATATATATATATATATATATATATTCTTTAACGTCAGAAGTCAAGTTGAATTATGTACTTATTAATGATGAGTCTTGTTTGTTTATGAGCAATTCCCTGTCAAACAAGCCAATTCTAAGGGTTTACACCGTGTCATATTTAAAACAGTTTTTGTTATTGAATCCTTTTCTGATCAGTTGGAATGGTGCGAATCATACTCAGAGAAAATTCTTCTTCATACTGTTACTCTCTATTAATTCTTTCCCTTTACCCCCTCTCTCTCTCTCTCTCTCTCTCTCTCTCTCTGTCCTTCATCCTTTCTTTCCTTTTTCGTATATTATTTTTCTATGATTACCTTATTGGCTTCTTGTTTGCAGTCTATCATTACCTTTTTGTCTTCTGGTTTATCAAATTTAAAAGTAGCGTTTATTTATTTGATTTCATTAGTCTCTATAAATGACCGGCGTTTACTTTTTTTTTCAATAGTTATCTTTAGTTGTTTTATTGCACTTTACATTCAAAGACGGTAGGTCTTTACAATCTACCTTCCCAGACAATAGCTTAAATTACATTTCTGTTTACGTACACAAAGATTTAGAGAAATTGTTAGCAAATATAATAACCAATGGAGACAAACTATTATTATTTTTTCATAATGAAATAGACATGAGAAAATTACAAAGATTTTCTCTGGCTTCTAGTTACCGTAACATATGCGCAATAATATTATAATACAATGTGGCTCAGTTATTTGGCCATCATTCAAGCTGGAGCTTTGAAATTACCGACAGAATCATCTGTAGAGGTTTGGACCCCCGACCATCCAAAAGAAGGTTGGTTGGTTGGTTGGTTCGGTCTTATTGCATATCAAACTTTTTATTTAACGCCGAATCAGTTTTTATGTAAATAATCAGTTTCAAACAATTCAGTTTAACATGAGTACACAAATTGTAAAAAAAAAACATTTCTATTTCAAACTATTCAGTTTATTCAAGCAGTTATATGTAACAATATGTTTAGTGTAAGTACAATTTCAATGTCAAAAACAGATCAATGTCAAATAATTCAGTTTAGCATAAGCATGCAGCCTAAAAGCAAGTACAGTTTAATTGTGAAAAACATTTCTATTCCATGTTATACAGTTTAGTCAAGTAGTTCTAATTCAGTTAACTCAGTTTAGCATAAGCACATATTTTGTTTACACATAGTTAAATGTCAAAACCGTTTTATGTTAAACAATCCAGTTTAGTGTAAATACATCAAAAACAGTTCTATTCCAAATAATTCAGTTTAGCATAAGCATGCAGTTTAAATATAAGTTGGGTTTAATTGTCAAAAACATCTATATTTCAAGCCATTCATTTCAATCAAACAATCCAGTTTAGCACAAGGATGCCGTTAGTTATATTTAACACATAGATAGGGCCCTATCAGGTGCCACCACTCCGGGACAGAGTGAACCTAAGAGCAATGGTAATGAAGGTGTGCTTCGTATTCCCCAAAGCCCCAGCATTATTCAGAACTCATCATCAGACTGTTTAGTGTCATATCAGGACACTCATTGGCTGGGTCTTACCTCTCAGCAAATGTGCAGTCAGTTTATTCAACAGCATCTGCCAACTGGGCAATCCAAAAGAATAGTGTTTTATGTAAGACAGAAATTGCATCTTTTATTTTAATTACTCCTAGGTTCACTCTGATCGGTTGTACTCATGATTCCTCATTTTCGGGGAATTTTACCCTGCCACAAGGGATACCGTCAGCGTATTTTAAAGTCTTCCGATTGTCAATGAAAATGTAGACTTGTAAATATGTACATACACCAAGTACAACAAATTCCATATGCGTCACTGGAATCAATTTAATATATATATATATATATATATATATATATATATATATATATATATATATATAATTATCAGTCCCCGTTAAGACATTTAAAGTCACCAAGACAGGATCATGATATAGATGATTGCTTTTTTTGTTTAAAGGCATATCAATATTTGCAGGGTATTTAATGCCAAATCATTATCCTGGAAGAACAATAGATGTAACCCATAGCTGGGAGGATAAGGGGTTCATAACTTCCCAAGGGTATTAGCCCTAAAGTGAACGTAATAGCGCAACTTGAGTACGAACTTGCTTACTACGATTCCCCAGTCCACCGCTTAAACCTTTACACCACGAGGACACCTCCCTCATAATATAGATGAGATCGAATGAAGAAATCAAATTAACATCATTTACTTGTAAATTCGACTGAAAGTTTGATTATTCTAAACTCTCTTTAGCAATAAATTGCTATCAAATATCTCAGTACGTTGTGCTAAGTTTGTTTTGTTCATTAGCAAGCCTACAAAACTGGATTCTTAAAATTATAGTCGGAATGCCTGTGTCTTTATATATTAAGAAATTGGCACAGTTTCTATTGCCATTTATTTATGATCAATCCATTCATATATTTGGCTGGTGACCAACTATGAATTATCAGCAAATCGATAAGTTGGTAAAAAGTACAATGTGTTTTTTTTCCTTCGGTATTGATCATAGTCAGTATTCATCACTATGGCGTTAATTTTAGCGTTAATATAATGATGCGGCTTCAGCAAATAAAGGCCAAAATAACATAACATAAAGGCTGTAAATTCACACGAGAACTGCTTCAAAACAAAGCCTCCTATTTATTTGCTATATGAACCGTCTAGCAAAAAAGAAAAGAACATGAACGAATTGGTGTGGTACTGAATTATTGCTTGTAAAAAGAAATGCACTTGTTTAACATTAATTCATTGATCATTGTTTGATGTCCGTGAGGTGGTGGGTAATGTTTTTAAAATCCCAATAGTAATGCAATTGGCGATTAATGTTCACTATCGCTGTCAAGTCAAAAAATGAATATCTTCCACCAGCTCATTTTCATGAATTGGGCCGATGAAAAATGGACTACGAACACAAGATTATCTTAACAACATCGTTGTTGCTCGACTAAAAAAATGATCATTCCTGACGTTACATATATGGTGTAATGGTTATCATCGGAGGAAATAGACACGGCGACACGAGTTCGAATCCTGGACGAGACTGATAGTATTTCACATTGCACTAATACCCTTGGGAAAGGTACGAATCCAATTATTCTCCCTCCGGCTACGGGCAAATAGTAGGGCAGACTGGACTCTTCAGCCTTGGTGAGGCAACTGGTTTAGGAGAAGGACAACTCTGAATTAAAACCTGTTTTACTCCGTTTAAAAAATTGACCTTCTGTCATATCCTGCCAGAGCGGACGGGTTGGGTAAATATGATATCTGACGTTACATATATTTTATTTAGCCAAATTCCCCATAACTAACAGAGTATGATAGAAGGACCCCCTTTTTTTTTTAAAGAGGATGAAAATTAGTTTGAATTCAAAGTTTCCTTCTCTTAGACTGGTTGTCTAACTAAGGATAAAAATCTAGTATGCCTTACGAATCACCTGTACTTGGGAGTAGAAGGGATAGATTTTTGCCTTTCCCAAAAGTATCAACAAAAAATGAAACCAGAACTGACTCGTCCTGTCTTTGAAAGCGGATTGCCGATTTCGTTTCATTCGACAATAGTTATTACGCTAAGCGCCGCTTGTATATAGACTTTTGATAAGAAGTAAAACCGCTTCTTAATTGCTGATACGTATGCATTACGAGAAGAGATCAATATATGGGAAATAGGGATACGTAGCTGAAAACCTGGTCTATCTGATTATGTTATTAACATTTTTTATTGTTGCTTGTACGTTGGAAATAAAGAGATGGTATAACTCTTCAAACGTTCCTCATATAAAAGCAATGTTGTCGGAAAAGATGAAAATTGGAGCGCTTCGTTTATCCTAATATTTATACTCAGCCTATTCTCCTTTGATTTGATTTATATAATGTGAACATTCAGTTTTCATTTGAAAAAAAATGTATGGGAGGATCAAAACAAACTTTTATTTAATGACTTGTATTAATGTATATCTTAAACTTCTTAAATTTCTAATGAATGTAAACTATAGCAGTAATTCTTTTTTTTAAATTTAAGGATGAATAAAAACAGAATTCCATGCTAATAGAGATAATGTATTGATAGTGTAGATATTTTCTTTTCTTTTCAGAGGTTGATGTGAGAAAATTATTAAAAGCAACGATGCCTAAGGAGACTTAAATATCAAATGAATGCGAATATTATATTACTAGACACAGGGTTATTTTGGAATATTTTACTGAGAAAACTAGGTCTATTCATTGCTAAGTTTAATTATTACGTTCAATAATCTTAAACAAGTAGAAACTTTAACCGGTGTAAAAATTCAAAACGGATCTGACATTGCCTACTTTAGACAAAAGCAAACATAATGGAATAAAAGATTTCATAGCGATAAACACATCTTAAAAAATAGAAAAATATGGCAATAAAACCATGTTGTCAAGGTTGGTTTGCTTTAGTATTTTTATTGGCATATCACATTTTATATTTGACTTAATGACAAAGCCACTCTTGGAGTAGGAGAATAATGAAAATATTTTACCCATTGGTTTGAAAGATGAAGATTTCCATACCTTTTTCAAGTGTATTAATCCGTAATAGAAAATTATCACGAGACTGGATTGGTTGTTTGGTTTGGTTTCATGGCATATCAACCTTTGTCGGTTATTTAAAGCCAAAATATGAATTTTATGCAAATAGTCAGTTCTATTTCAAACAATTCAGTTTAGCTTGAGTACACATTTCTATTTCAAGCTATTCACTTTAGTCAAACAATTTTAATTCAAACAATTGAGTTTAGTATAAGTAAGTTTTGTCCACAAACAGTTTAATGCCAAAACGGTTTTATTTCAAACAATTCAATTTCGCAAAAGTACAGTTTCAATGTCGAAACAGTTCTATTTCAAATAATTCAGTTTAGCATCAGTACATTTTCAATGTCAAAACAGTTCTAATTCAAAAAATTCAGTTTAGCATATGTACAGTTTCAATGTCGATAACAGTTCTCATTTAAACAATTCAGTTTTGCATAACCACACAGTTTAGTTCTATTTGACCCATAGATAGGACCATACCAGGTGCTACTCGTCCGGGCCAGGCTGAACCTGGGTGCGATAGCTATGAAGTCGTAATCCACATTCGTCAAAGCTCCAGCATTATGCAAACTCACCATCAGATTGTTTTGGCTGGTCCTTGTTGGGTCTTACCCCTCTGTAAAGGTTCTGTCAGTGTATTCTATAGCTCCAGGCTACTAGACAATACACAGAGTTACATGTTAAGTTTTATTTTAGATATTTCAATTTACTATAAATATGCAGCTTAAATGTCAAAACAGTTCTATTTCAAGTAAATCAGTGTAGCATAAAAACGCAGTTTATTTCTACTTGATCCATAGATAGGACCCTATCACGTGCTACCACTCTGGGGCATAGTAGGCCTGGAAACGATGGCAATGCTAGGGGACTCCGAATTCATCAAAGCTACAGCATTACTGGAACCGCACCATCAGATTGTTTTGCATCATAACCAGTATGATCGTGAGTGGGTTGGGTTTTACCCCTCTGCGGAGATGCAGTCGGGGTATTCTACAGCCCTAGCCAACTGGGCAAAACGTTACAGCAGTTTAAATTCAATACGATGTCATAGTACATGAAGTTAGACACAATACCACGAGTAGGAGTGTAAACAGAAAATGGGCCAATTTGTAGGTTGATCTTAGCATATGCTGAATGCATTCCCTGCTGATGAGTAAGACCCCCTAAAAAAAGGTTTCGTTAATATGGTACCTAGCTACATCTGCTGGTGTGGCTAACATGGTAAATCTCAACAAAGTGGAGAGTCCCCCACTTCATTTCCATTAGTCTTGGTTCCTCTCTAATCGTTGTACCAGTGCCTTTTTGGCTTCTAAATAGATCACTTTAACTATAATTATTTACTCTTTGAGAGTGTTTCCCATCAGCTTACACTGATCGACTTTCACTGGAATTTGAGTGACAACAAGTGTCCTCAAGTCTCCAGGACTCCTCAGTATTCTGGCTGTTCCCAGAAATGGTCTCCACTCATCCTCCAACCCCAAGTCCTCTAGTCTCCTTAATAATCCTTTAGTTAGCGTACTGAATGCACCAATCACGCTTGGTATAATCGTGAGCTTCATGTTCCATATATTTTTTTAAATTACCTAGCAAGGTCGAGGTACTTATCCTTCTTTTAATTATTTTTCCAGTTTTATTCTGTGGTCAGCCGGTACAGCAAAGACTTCAATTTCGCAAGTTTTCGTTTTTTTGGTTGGTTACTTATTATGTTATTATTATTTACTCATTGAGAGTTTTTCACATCAGCAATAGCTGATGGTCTTTCACTGGAATTTGAGTGACAGGAAATCTCTTCAAGTCTCAAAGACTCTTCTCTGTATTTTGGCCATTCTCAATAATGCAGTAGTTTGCATGGTCTCTGCTTGTACACCTACTTCCAAGTCCTCCATGCCTTTTAATAATCCTTTAATTACTGTACCAAAAACACCTATCACAACTGGTATAATTGTCACCTTCACGTTCCATAGTTTTTTCAAGTACCTGCTAAGATCGAGGTACTTATCCTTCTTTTCAAATTCTTTCAGTTTTATTGTGTGGTCAGCCGAGACAGCAAAGTCGACAATTTTGCAAATTCTATTTTATATATTTATTTGTTGATTATTATTTGGTCTGGTCTTCTGCCCGAAATTAGGTGATCCCTTTGTATGTCAAAGTCTCATAGGATTTTGTGTGTCATTCTACCGGATGGACGCTGGGTTGTGTACATACCATTTGTTTGTATGCTCAAATTTAAATTTCGTCCTCATCACCCAATGGGTCACTTTGCCCACCCAGTCGTGTCTAGTCTTAAGTTCCTTCTGTGCTAATTTGCCTTGTTCGCTTCTCATGTGATTATTATTATTATTATTATTATTATTATTATTATTATTATTATTATTAATTATTTGTAGTAGAAGTAATAGTATAGTAGTACTAGTAAACAGATTACCTGGTGCCGCATATATGTTGACGTATTATTTGCATTAAGAAAAGTTACGAGTATCTGTAATTGTTAAAGGATTGTTATCATTAGTTTCTTAAAACCATATAACTGTTTGCCAATGAATTAAATAGAAACGGTTACTCGAAGCCAAATAAATATTTACATGAATACTTTGGTGATGTCTGATACCATAAAACTGTGTGGACATAACTTACAATAAATCGGAATACCTGATATTATAATTCTTTCAAAACTAAAAGCAGCATACAAGTATAAATATAAACGATGCGATTCCCAATATCCAAGGCATACAATAACCCTTGACAGATTCAGATGCCGTAAAAATTACTCACTGAGTAAATCATTATGAAAAATTGAATAATATTTCCCCTCTTTATTTGTGTTCCTATGGAGTTCACATTCATCAAATGAACATTAAAAGCATATCATTTATCAATGGTAAAAAATACCCTCCAATTCTCATAAAAAAGAGGTGCCCGTGGTTTAATGGACACAGCGACACGAGTTCAAATCCTAGACGAGACTGACTGCATTTTCACATTGCACTGATACCCTTGGGAAAGGTATGAATCCAGTTATTCTCCCTCCAGCTATGAGTAAATGGTAGGACAGACTGATTTCTTAAGCCTTGGTTAGGCAACTTGTCTAGGAGAAGGAAGACTGAATTCAAACCTCTAAACTCCGCTTAAAAATTGACCTTGTGTCATATCCTGCCCCAGCTGAGGGGTTGGTAAATATGATATGATAAAAAAGAATCTGTTAAACCAAATATTGGAACGAGTAATAAAATTTTCCCACGAGACAAAATAATTACTATGGTAATATACATCTGATTAAACTTCCGGTTCCGTTATATAGTGAAATATAGTTGACGCCACAAAACACCCAAGAAGCTTGTGCCCGCCTGTGTGACCGACAGCAAGGACACTCACAATGGGTGTGAAAAGCGGTTACAAGCAACAGTGTTTTCGAAAGGACCAGTCTTTTAGTGAGAAACCAGTAGAGAAAAGTAATGGCGAAACTTTAGAATCAAGCGAATCCGCAGCTTCTTCCTCTAGGAGTGGGCTCTGATTTAACAATTCCTTCATCGATTCAAGGATACCACTTCATATCTCTCTATTTTTTAAGGCCGGTTCAGTGGGAGGCCGAATAACCAATTGTAACGCGTGAACACCAGTCAGAATGTTTCCTTTCCTGATTTGATCTGGTTGTCATTTTTTCAGCTTTTTCTCAGATTACCCAGTCAGCTGGGGCTGTAGAATACACCGACTGCACCTCTGCAGAGGGCTAAGGCACCCCCAATGAGTGTCCTGATTTGACACTAAACAGTCTGATGGTGATGTTCCAATGATGCTGGAGCTTTCAAAAATCCCGAGCAACCCTTAATCGACATTGCTCCCAGGTCCACTCTAGCCTGGAATGGTAATCCTGACAGGACCCTATCTATGGGTTAAATAGAACTAACAGCATACTTACACTAAACTGAATTGTTTGAATTAGAACTGTTTGATTAGACGAAATGGCTTGAAATAGAAATGTTTTTGACAATTAATCTGGACTTACATTTAAGCTGCGGGCTTATGCTAAACTGAATTGTTTGAAATGGAACTGTTTTTGACATTGAAACTCTACTTACACTAAACTGAATTGTTTAATACAGAACTGTTCTGACATTTAACTGTGTGTAAACAAAATCTGTACTTATACTAAACTGATTTAGCTGAATTATAACTGTTTGAACAAACTTAAAAGCTTCAAATAGAAATATTTTGACTATTAAACTGTGCACGAATGCTTAACTGAATTGTTTGAAAAAGAACGGACTATTTGCTTAAAAATAGATTTGGCGTTAAATAACATACAAAGGTTGATATGCCATAAAACCCCAACCAACCAACCAACTTTGTCGGACAAGTTTTATTCCATACCCAACTATTCTACAACAGATTCATGACTAAGAACCAGTCAGTTATATCCATTGTGTGCTTTGAAGAGGATTGAATTTTCTCCGATTTCAAACTACATATGACGAAAAAGTAAAAATAGTCTTATCAATATGATTGATGCAATGATTGTTTTTAACGGTATACCAACTAGTATGGGGATATTTCATGCCTTAAAATTACAGAATGGTTGGTTGGTTGGTTGTTTCGTTCTACGGTGTATCAACATTTTTTGGGTCATTTAACTCTGAATTAAATTATTTTCATGAACGTTTAAAACAATTCAGTTTAGCATAAGTATAGTTTTATTTACCCACAGAAATATATCAAAAAAATTATATTTCAAAGAATTCATTTTAGCATAAGTACGCAGTTTAAATGTCAACCTCACTTCTTTCTCAAACAATTCAGTTTAGCATAAATAGATTTCTTTGTCTAAAGTCAGTTAAATTGAGAAACAGTTAATTTCAAACAATTCAGTTTAGCTTAATTACAGTTTAGTTCTATTTGGCCCATTCTTTTTAAACTATCAGGTGGTTTATTTTTTTTTATTTAATGGCATAACCTTCGTGGATTTTTAATGGTATAGCTGTTCTTCAAGAAGGACGGTAGTGATGCTATTTAACCTATAGCAAGTAGGATAAAAGGGTATATACCTTTCCCAAAGGTATTTGTCCGAAAGTGAACCTAATAGCATAACTGGAGTTCGAACTCGCTTACTATTGTTCTGCTATTTCACCATTACACCACAAGGACACACGTCTTATCGAGTTCTACCTCTGCGGATTAGAATTGACATGGGGGCGATGGCAATAAAGAGGTACTCCACATTCCCCTAAGCTCCATCATTACTTAAGCTTCACCATCGGATTGTTTAATGTCATATCAGGGCACTCGTTGGAGGAGTCCTGCCCCTCTGCAGAGATGCAGTCGGTGTATTCTACAGCCCCAGCTGACTCAGCAATTACTGACTTGTGTGTATTTTGTATTTATATCTATCTTTTTTATAAAGTATTTTCTTAAGAGTTTTTTTTTTTGTACACTGTGCTATCGACAACTACTAATTTTTTTGAATAAATCTATTTGATTAAGAGATAATACCCTAACAAATATAACCTGTCCAGGCCAAATGGAACCAAGGAGTCAAGATATTGAAAGGCTACTGAACAGTCTCTAGATCTCCATAACTGATACATTTTAATATCATACTTTGATACATTTTTGTTACGGGCCTTATCCCTCTGTAGGAATAATAATCAGCGTATTCCAATATCAATATGAGGCGACAAGCACGTAAGCCTTTACGACACAGATACCTACCATATTATTATTATTATTATTATTATAATTAGTTGTCAAAATTTCTGAGACGAGGCTTGATGATTTTTATCATGAAAGGCTTTCGCACTATTATCTTCATCTTTTTTGTTATTTCCAGAACGTTTCCACCGATATGTCCTCCGGCCTTTTTCAGGTGTTTGTCGAAATCGGGAACCTTCAAAGAAATTCGAACTACGTCCTTTATTGAATCCACGGGGGTCACCTGTTCTGATTCCGTTTGCCATAGCCGTGTACAAGTTTAAAGTATTCCTGTATTGCTACTCGCCAGCAATCAGGATTGAACCTGATGATAGTCTCTTTTGAAGCTAAGGGAACCAAAGCCTATAAGCGTTACGCCATGTGTCATGCTGGACAATTCAGAGTGAATTTTTGGGACTTATAAACTTAATGTTCTTACTTGACTAGAATTACTACTATTATCTATGATTTTTATCGGTGCTCATATTCAGATCTTTTTCGGCAAAACCCTTAATGATAAAAATTATCATTATTATTAGAGTTTTTGACAGTTGCGTAACCTGATGATCTTTCACAGGAGTCTGATAAACAGGAAGTCTCCTCAGCTTTCCATGAATATTCTCAGTTAACAGGCCGATCATGAGAATGTTGTTATAGGATGGTCTCCGCTCGTCTTCTGATGTAAATCTCTCAATTACTCAACCAAAACTTTGGAGATTGTTCTGAGTCTAGAAATTTCAATTGGTATCACCATCACCTTTATGTTCTATATATTTTTAAGTTTTGTTGCAAGGACTAATTGCTTTTCTCTTTTCGCTCAGCTCGATTTTTACACCAAGGCCTGCCAGGCCAGCAAAATTCCCAGATTGGCAGGTTCTGTGTTTTTTTTTGGGGGGGGGGAGGGTTGACTATCAATAGGTCTGGTCTTATGGTTGGGATTAGGTGATTCGTACCTATGTCACCATCTTAGATAATTTTATCAGTCCCTTTTTTAGGACGGATTCAGGTTTGTATATACACCAATTGTTAGTAAGATGAAATTTAAATTTTCAGAGAAATTCTCAATGAAAAAGCTTTCACAACCAGTCGTATCTAATCTTATACTCTTTTTTGAAATAATTTGCTGAAGTCTCATATCATGAAATTAATCGTTTCGTTTTTATCACCACATGGTCTTTTATTATTATTATCATGTTCTCTTAGAGTTTTTCACATCAATTGACGCTGATGGTTTTTACGTGGAGTTTGAGAGACAGCAAGTCTCTTCAAGTCTCTTCTCAGTATTGTGTCCGTCTTCAATGATGCTGTAGTTTGCATGGTCTCAACTGGTCCGCCGAATTTCATGTCTTCCTGGCCCTTTAATAATCCTTTTGTTACTGTGCCAAAAGCACCAATCACAAATGGTTCAATCGTCACTTTCAAGATCCATATTTTTTTTCAATTCTCTAGCAAGATATAAGTACTTATCCTTCTTTTCACATTCTTTCAGTTTTATTCTGTGGTCAGCCGGGACAGCAAAGTCGACAATTTAACAAATTTCCTTTCTTTTTTTTTTTTCTTTTCGTTGATTATTATTTGTTCTGGTCTTCTGGCTGAGATTAGGAGATCCAAGTGTACGAGGATCATTAAATAGGTTTCCAGATATTTTTCGTAAGGACACTTTTATTGATAGTACACATATGAAATTCTAGTCCCCTTCAAAATAATCTACTCCGGCTGACATGCACTTGTACAATTTCAACAAGTTTTGGGAGGCCCCATGGAGGTCCTCTTGTGTGAACGTTTCAATGACCTTCGTCACAGCCTTTTCATCTCCTCAATTGTCTCATGACGACAGCCTCTGAGCTTAGAGAATAACCAAAAGTCACAGGGAGCAAGGTCTGGACTATAGAGAGTATGAGGAGCTGTCTTGATGCCCATCTTGGTCAAATAGTCTTTGACAAGGATTGAGTTGTAGACTGGTACATTGTCCTCATGGAAATGCCACTGACTCGATTTGAAGAGTGCTGGTCTCTTCCGACCGAATCACTTCCAGAACTCCCTTAAAACCTCAACATCGTAACCCTAACCCTAATCCTTTGGCCAATCAACTCTGGTGTATTGACTTCCGTACTCCTACCACACCCCTCATCGTCTCTCACTGACTCCCTGTCTTCCTTGAATCTCTTATTCAACTCAAAAACTAATGCTCGATTCATGCAAGATGCTCCAAAAAAAAGTCTGAAGCATTCCATACGTTTCTGTGGCATTTTTTCCAAGTTTAAAACACAGTCGTATTGCATATCGTTCTTCTAAAGCGTCAGATTGCAATATTTGAAATTCGCCAGCTGTGACAATCAGGCTTTAGTAAGGTGTATTCCAATTCCTACTGTAGTTGTTCATTTGAACCTGAAATCTAAAAAATTAGTTAATCTGAGAAGATGTATACCAATAATATACTGAATTTTCAAGAATCTACGAAAATTTTAAATGCCTGTATATAAAAAAGTCTGGAAACTTATTAAAAGCACCACGTATGTCAACGTCCCATTGGAGTTTAAGCATGCCATTTTCTAGGATAGGTATTGGGTTGTGCATATACCATTTGTTTGTATGCTCAAATTCAAATTTCTTGCATATTTCCCAGTGGATCACCTTGCCCATTAAGTCATGTTTAGTCTTGTACCCTTTCTGAACTAATTGGCCACATTCGCTTATCAGGTGATTGATCGTTTCGTCTCGGTCACTACATAGCCTACACGTGATATTTTGTTGAGTCTTATCTATCCTCACTTTTATATGATTGTTTTTATGGCGTTATTTGGTGCTGCTATTAAGTGAGATTTTGATTTCTCTTATTATTTCCTTTTCTTAGCCTCGTCCAGGTTTTGTCGTGTGACATCTTGTCTATTAGTCGTTTAAAACGCCAATAGAGTTGTTTTTTCCCATTTTTGTTTCCTAGTTTTTGTTATTTGGTTGTCAATCGTGTTGTCAGTATTATTTCTCATGACTCTAATAAGTCATTCTGTGTATTTTTCTATGTAGTCTTCGAGTCGTTGTTTGGTTTGGTTTGGTTTGGTTTCTTTGTTTTTAATGGCATATCAACCTTTATAGGTTATTTAATGCCAAAACTATTCTCCTAGAAGAACAGTAGTGGAACTATTTAACCCATAGCTGTGAGGATAAGGGGTTTCATACCTTTCCCAAGGGTATTTGCCCGAAAGTGAACGTAATAGGGCGATTGGAGTACGAACTCGCTTACTACGATTCCGCAGTCCATCGCTTTAACCATTACACCCCGAGGACATCCCCTCGAGTCGTTGTATCGATGCGACAACGCTGTCTTCGATGCTGGCAAGGCCTCTTCCTCCTACATCTTTTTTTTTCTTTTTTATAATAATAGTCTCTGAACGTCGTCTCTGGGATGTAATGCATTGGGCATGGTGATTAGTTTTCTAGTTCTTTGGTCCATTAGTTTATGTTCATTCCTGGTCCACTTCAGAAAGAAACTCGAGTATCTAACGAGAAATACAACCCAAGTATTTATTCCTTTGATAAGGTTTCGGCTTGAGAATTTTGTCTCTAGTAGTTTTTTAGTTCTCCTGAGATATTATTTTTGAATTTTGCTTTTCATTTGCACTTGTTTGATCGTGTCAGCCTCCAAGATTCCCAAATATTTGTAGGTTTCATTTTCTGCGAGCGTTCTAATCTTGTCTTTATTTGGTAGTTCTTTTCCATCAGTTAGATGTTGCTTGCCTCTTTTCATTACAAGCAAGACACATTTTTCATTGACAAATTCCATTTCTATGTCGTGACTATATATTCTAACTGTGTGTATTAGGGTTTCCTGTTCTTTTTCATTTTTTTCAAATAGTTTGATGTCATCCGTGAACATTTTGTGATTGATCTTTTCTTGCGATCTACTTATTTTGTATCCGGCTATACATTTTCTGAGTTTGTGGTTAAGTCGTTTCATGGCAATTATGAATAGTAAGTGTGATAGTGCATCGCCTTGGAAAATATCACTTTAGATCTTTGTTTAGCCAAGCTTTTTCCTCCTGCTGTCAATTCAACTCTCCAAGTTTCCATCGTTTCATTATTTATTCCTTAAGAGTTTTTAACATGAAAGTCATCTGATGGTGTTTCACTGAAGTTTAAGTGACAACAAGTCTCCACATGTCTCCAGGATACTCTTCAGTATTCTGGACGATCACAAAAATTCAGTCGTTTGGATGGTCTCCACTCGTCCTCTTATTTCCCTGTCTTCCAGTCCTTGTATTAATCCTTTGTTGATTGTACCATGAGCATCAATTACAATTGGTATAATCATCACATTCATGTTTCACAGTTTTTTTCAGTTCTAGCAAGATCGAGGTACTTATCCCTCTTTTCACATTCTTTCAATTTCAAACTGTGTTCCGCCGGGAAAGCAAATTCAACAATTCTGCAAGTTCTCTTTTTTTGTTGATTATTACAAAATCTAATCTTCTGGCTGGTTTTTATCTCAAAATACACGAAGAGTTTGTGCGTCTCATTTTTCTCAGATAGATTCTGAGTTGTGCATAAACAATTTGTTTGTATAGCTAAACTTCAACTTTTTGCACAATTCCCAGTGGATCACCTTATCTACCCAGTCATGCCTAGTCTTACACTGCCTATGTATTCATTTGCTTTGTTGCTTATTATGTAATTGATCTTGACCTTGATGGTCTCGATTCTTTCTCTGATCTCCAGTTTCCCTAGTCTCTGTTCCAGAGCAATGGTCATCATCCGAAGTTTACCAAATACTCCGCCAATATCATTTTCTTTCGTTTTTCAACTCTCTGATAAGAAGCAAATTTCAACAACTTACTAAATGGTAGGATTTACTGGAAACGTTTTCCGTGCCTCATTTCATCGTTTCCTTTAGCAGTGCTGCTTCGGTATGTAAATGGATTGAATACGTCTAGACATAAACGATTTAAATTTAATGCTTTCTGACTTTAGCATATTTCCCCATACTTTTTTTTTTGTCAATGTTAGCATTTACAAACTTTAAGCAAGCCTGAATGTGCCTACCTTGTAACAGCTGTCTTTCTTTTACACAGTAACCTTTCAAATCGTTGCCTTTTGATTGTTGGCTTTCATACGTGCTTACCTGGGGAATCAGAGTTGTTTCGCCACAACTTATTTGGTTATTAGTGGATTCTGTTCATATATATATATATATATATATATATATATATATATATATATATATATATATATAATTCCGAACAACTTCGGTCCTGTTGATCTGTATATTTTAAGTATGTCTCCTACCTTTTTGCAAAATGCTTTCAGTTTTACAAAACATAAACTCCAATGGACTTTCTAGGAATGTGCAGTTCTTTGGAAACAGCTGCGAGGGACTGTCCAGACTTTATTCATAACTTTGCGTTAGTAGATACATTGTGTGTATCACTTTAGACTAAACGTGATAAATTGACCTCTTCATTGTGTTTCGTCCAATATTTTACCACATGTATTTTGTCCAATATTTAACCACATATTAAAAAACTTGTTTGGTTTGGTTTCGTTTCGTTTCTTTATTGAATGGCATATCAACCTTATTTAGGTTATTTAATGCCAAAGCCATTCTCCTAGAAGAACAGTAGTGGTACTATTAAACACATTGCTGGGAGGATAAGGGGATTCATACCTTTCCCAAGGGTATTTACTCGAAAGTGAAGCTAATAGCGCGACCAGAATACGAACCCGCTTATCTACGATTCTGCAGTCCATCGCTTTAACTATTACACCACGAGGATACACCCCTTAAATAACTTGTGAATATAGTTTTATGAAAATGTTGCAAACAGTTCATTTTTCTTTTTAATTAAATTTGAGTTCACAACTTTTGTGTTATTGCGTTAAGTGATACCATTTATACTTTTCTGTGTGTTTTATGATTGTATTTATGACATCAACCCTTCAGATGTGCATTCCTGTGTGTGTCTTAATGTAAGATATGTGTTACTTTATAATCACTTTACTATTCGAGAAGAGACGACCTGTCTACAGCACAAAGGTAATTACTCTTTTGATTAAAAGGAAGAAAGTATATACCGTGTTGTTCGCATATTTCTATTGTGTCAAGGACGATGCAGACACAAAGGAAACCAAAAACATAAAAAAAATCGTTGATAAAAACTAAACAAAACAAAAGAAAAACTGTTATTAACTATGTATGTAATCATTTTTTTTTCTCTCGGATATTTAGTTACACATTTTTAATCAGTTTCAAGTAATCTTGAAGCAGATGAGCTAAAATCGCATATGAAAAAGACCTGCTGAGACAGACATATACCCGTAGTTGAGAAAATACTATTATGTAAAATTCCTGTTAAAATCGTATCTAAAAAGTTTTTATTTCCTTAGACATTATGACCGACTAGATATGTGTTATTTTAAAAAAAGACCAAAAAATTTTTTTTTCTCTTTATATATTAAAACTCGATTATCCAAAAATTTTCGAAAATGTGTGTGCACTGATTATTAGGTATCATCTACCTTGAGTTTTATCTGTCTGAAGATTTTTGTCCAGTTCCGAATTATAAATCAATGGAAAATTCACCTTTTTTTTAAAATGGCTAATCCACTTTTGATCAATTCCCATTTATATTGTTTTATCTCATTCCAAGTCTAATATTGATCATACACCTTCCTGGTCATAGAGGAGCAGTTTAAAATAGTGTCTTAAATGGTCAGGTTCCAAATTGCTGAAACCGGCAGTTTAACATCTCAACGTACATATACTAAACATCATGATAACAGTATTTATCTATCCAACCCCTACTATACTAGAAGTATGTGACACAAGGTCAATATTGAAACGGAGTAAAGCTAGTTTGAATTCTGAATTCACCTTCTCTTAAGCTGACAAGACTGAAAAATCCAATCCATCACGCTAATTACCATTGCTAATAAGAATGAGCAGAAGAATTGAAGCCTTTCTTAAGGGCATTAGTATCAATTTAAACACCAACAACCTCGTCCAGGTTTAAACTGGTGTCGACGAGGTCATTTTCTATAAAGATTTCTTTAACTCTACAGACGCCTTGTTCATATCAATTATTACTAAGTAACTCTCTCCCTACCCCCCCTCTCTCTCTCTCTCTTTATATATATATATATATATATATATAGGGTGTGGAAGCAAAATTTGGAATAACTTTTTTTAGTTTGATTAGTCTAATTTAAAAAAAACGATAAATCTAAATTTTCATGATTAGCTCTATAGTTCATGTACTTTTACATAAATAATCAGTCCAATATGAGTGAACAATAAAAGAAACGAGAAAAAATCTATCTGTTGCTCAACGCCGAGAAAATGTCCCCAAAATATCTGATATGAGTGGAGTTTCTAAATGACCACCATCAAGCCCAGACTTTAAATCCTTTAATTGTGCTATATGGGGCGTTTATAGAAACTTCTCATTAAAGTATTGGTTTAATAAAGATTGCAATTGAGGAACAATGAATAAATTATCAGAAGAATTAATTTTGAAGCAATTCAGATCGTTTTGAAGGCATGTGTTGATATAATAATTGAAAAGAATGACGGCAATATTGAATAAATTTACTGTTTTGTGTCTATCTTCATCATCATCATCATCATGTCGTGCTGCCAGTACGGATATCCCTGACCCTCTCTCTCCACGTCTCCCTATCATTCATCGCCTCTGGCAGGTCTTCCGGGTCACATCCCGCATCATCACATAGCTGCTGTAAGTATGTTCGAGCTGGTCGTCCTGCTTTTGATTGGCCATATGCGGGGGTCCACAGGAGTACATCACTTACGAGCTCGTCCTTGCTTCTCCAGCAGTGTCCGGCATGTCTGGTTCGTCTAGCTTGGATAGTTTTCCTGATAGGTGGTAGGTGACCGTATAGTTGGTGCCTTGTGGGGTGTTGATACCAGGACTTGTTCAATATTGCTCTTAACATTCTTGTATAATTGCCATCTAGCTTCTTCTCCAACCGTTTAGTCAGCGTCCAAGTAGTGCATTCATATAGCAGTATCGACACGACCGCTGCCAGGAAGAAACTGCATTTCATTTTATCGATCAGGTTTGATTTCCATATGATCGAAAGCCTATCGAAAGCTGTCCATGCATTCGTTAACAGTTTGTCGATGTCTTTTTCGCTTGATGAGACGCTGCTTCCTAGGTAGGGCAATTTGTTTACCAGTTTCAGAGAGGTTCCATCTAGTGCAGAGATGTCACCTTTCTGATTAAAGCACAGAAATTCAGTTTTGTGTGCATTAACATGGAGTCCAATGCCTGCAGCGGCTCATTACAAACAATGCAGTAGTGTTTAGGCTTGGTTGGGTGAATTGGCCAGTAGTGCTATGTCATCGGCGTAGCCGGCGTCGGTAATTGTTTTTGCGGGGTACCTTCTGCTTCTTTTCTTTGTCAACACGAAGCCGTTTTCCCTAATGTTATCGATCGATGTCCTAAGTACGTAGTCTAGACAGATGATAAAGAGGTATAGGGATAGCGTGTCCCCTTGTAGTACTCCTGCTACAATGTCGAAGTATTCTGTGTCTCCATCCGGTGAACGAACTTTCACTTTGGTGCTTCTTTAGAGAATCGTTATTCCTGCAACGGTTTCTTCTGGTAGGCCTTATGCTAGTAGTATTTGTTCCATCTTCCCTCTGTGAATGGAATCGAAGGCCTTGGTAAAATCGACAAATAGTAATGTCGCCTGTAGGTCTTTTGCCCTTACGCCTTCTAGGATTTTACGGATGGTCAATATTTGTGAGGTCGTGGACCTGTTTCTTCTGAAGCCATTTTGGTTTTTCCTCCGGATTTTGTCGATTTGGGGTACTATGCAGTTTCGTAATAGGGCATTGTAGATTTTGCCTGCTATGGATCTAAGTGTTATACCTCGATAGTTTTTGGCTAATCTGAGGTCACCCTTTTTAGGGAAGGGGAGGATGCATCCCTTTGTCCACCTGTTTATCGGATTTTGGTTATAGACTGCGTTGCAGTGTCGGAGCAGTATGTCGTCGAATTGTCTAGTCTTCCACACTTCTGGGGGAATCTCGTCAAGCCCTGCAGCTTTCCTATTTTTAATTTTTTTAAGAACTGAGTCGAGTTCTTCGTTGGTGAACAGTCCTAGTTTAATGTCCAATTGCTTAATGATAATTCTGGTGATCGGTTCCTGCGCAACGTTTGGAGGGTAAGCTAGTAGGTTTTCACAATGCTGTTTCCACAGTTTTATTCTTTCTTGTTGGTTTGCTGCTTTCAGTTTTGCTTTGGCTGTGATTTTCCTTCTACTCACTTCGTTTATTGTTTGCCAGGCTATCCTAGATTGCCTATCTTCCACTGAATCTCTAATCTTATCTATCTTATTTTGTATAAATTCTGGGTTTTTTTCTAATTAGAATTAATCTTATTTTATAATAGTGTCATTTATTATACTAGAATGTTCCTAATTTTGATTATGCATTTTATTATATATATATATATATATATAGAGAGAGAGAGAGAGAGAGAGACTTAGAATAACTTGAACAGTTTTCTAACGGATGGCACGTTCCTAGAACTAAGTGCTTGTAGTTTCAGATAGTTACTCATCTTTAAGGAAGTACTATAATCAACCTTGAAATTCAGTGAATGTTGTTTAGTTGAACTGTAAACAATTTTGTTTTTTCTAGTATTAAAGTTCTTGTTGAGATTTAAAGTAACTATGCTCTATCGCAAACAACATTGACAGATTGGTTTAGTCACTTCAAAAATAAGGATTTTGATGGTAAAGTTAAAGAACCTTCTGGCGCACCAAAAAAGTTTGAGGACGATGAATTGGAGGCATTATTTCATGAAGACTTATGTCAGGAACCAGCAGAATCATTAGAATTAGATCACTTTTTTTTCATCATACAACGTGTAAAAGCACGTGCGATACCCTAACCTCATCAGCCGCCAACCAGGGTAGGCGGCTGATGAGGTTAGGGTATCGCACGTGCTTTCATACGTTGTATGATGAAAATAATAACATAACAGTTTCAAAACTTTAGCACGCATAAGGAATTATTTCAAATCAAGGTCATCGGATACCGTATGATTTGAAGCTGAGAGACATCGAGCGGCGTCTTGTCAGGTGTGAACATTTGCTT
>OY757912.1:20320972-20653472 GCA_963585895.1 Sepioteuthis lessoniana | reverse complement strand
TGAGTTTTACGGGGTTTTATATTAGATTCCTTTTCTTCTTTGGGAATAATTGTGTGTCTGGTTGTTATTCTTTGGAGTCAATGAGTTTATTTCCTAACGTGTATGCGTAGGTTTTTTTTTCTCTCGGTATATTTTTCTTTTCCAGGAAGATTTTTCAGCACTGTAGTTTATTCTATCCAAGATATTTCAGGATTTATCTTCCCCATTTCTGCATTCTTTTTCCCATGGATCAGATTGGAATTGTTGTGTTATTGTGAGGCGAAGTTCCTGCATATCAGTCACTACTTCCTTATCTATTTCTGGATATGGTATTGTGTAATGTGATGCAGTCTTCTAGCAGTTCCACCTGAGCTTTTAACCTCATAAGATTTTAATTTGTTGTTTTTTTTTTTTTTTTCTGTTCTGCTGTGTCTTCCGGTGTCATTCTTTCATTAATTTTTTTG
Source organism: Sepioteuthis lessoniana (assembly GCA_963585895.1). Taxonomy (NCBI): domain Eukaryota; kingdom Metazoa; phylum Mollusca; class Cephalopoda; order Myopsida; family Loliginidae; genus Sepioteuthis; species Sepioteuthis lessoniana. The sequence goes on along the minus strand of OY757912.1, from coordinate 20,653,029 downwards.
TTTTTGTTTTTTTTTAATATAGATTTCATCCATCCTTATAACTTTTTAAATAAATTATTGATGCTTCTTTGCTTTTAAAAACACTGAAGAATGTTATCTTTCTTTGATTTAGGAGGTTTCCGTACATTCTATTTTTTTTGTGTGTTCTTCTTCTGTAGGTTGATTTTTTCTCTCTTCAGTAAATATCATGAAGTGTTTGAAAATAATCTACACAGGATTTCGCATCGTTTTATTTTTTTTTCTTAGGGTTTTTGGTAGTTTATGGGGGTATCTATTTTTTTATTCATATTTTTCTTTTCTTTTCGAGATATAAATGTTACTCTTTTGTTTTTTGAGTGTTGTGAGTATTTCCTACGTGATGTGTTTTTTTCTTTAGCGGCATTCTTTCCTGGTAATGGCTAATCAAAAAGAAGTTGGTTGTTGATCCAACGTGTGAAGAGTAAATATTTCAACACTAATAGGGCTGAAAATGATTTCAGCTGTGGTATTTAGCTTTTTATCATTTCATACACATGTGATCTACACGAGTTGCGGACGTTTATGTCCTCCTCAGGGAGATTTTAATGGCTAATTTATGGTCGGTTTATTCATTTTATAGTATGTTTTGATAAGTTGTTTTGAGTTTGTTTAATTCCCTGTTTAATCTTTGTGAAAGTTACATTGGAACAAATTGTCCGTGAAGAACTCTAGTCAACGAAAAGGCTTTTTTCAGTGTATACTTAAGTATGCATAAATGCTGATGGCATATTACTCATACAAAATCTATTTAGTAACTTTGTTATGACACACGATAGTTTTATGTTTGTTTTTATTCTCTTTTTTACATGACTATTATACCATAAAAATCTAGCCCCGGAGAGGCAGATATTTTTAAATTTAAGGTCGATGTTAGCAATATTATATATATATATATATATATATATATATATATATATATATATATATATATATATATTCTATAGATTGAAATGTCTATCTGCTTTTAAATACAAACATTATCTTTTACAGTCATAGGCTATCAGTCAAGTTATATTGTCATTGTTTTCTCTGCCATCTACAAACATTTAAAACACTGATTTTGATATGATTATATAACAACTCTTGAAGAAAGCAGTTGTTAGAACAATTTTGGGGGAGTGGTCTCCAAAGCGTTTTGACTCAGGTGGTGACATTGTGGTGACTTTCAACTTAGGTTGGGTTATTGGCTTTACTTTTGAACTAACACCCTTAGGAAAAGGCAGAAACATCCTGATCTCCACAGTTATCGATTAAATAGTACTGTCTTTCTAAAATGATTCCTCTTGAATTTACTAACCCACGCCGGTTGATATGCAGTTAAACAAAGAGAAGGAAACAAACAAAACAAGTACAATCTTTCATTAAATTGCAATGTTTTATGCTGTGTCTTTCGTTAAAACCATCGCATTTTTTCGATTCATGACTATTGTTATGTTTTGACCTGTGGAATTTTGACGATTCATGACTATTGTTATGTTTTGACATGTGGAATTTTGAAAAATAATTAATGGATTATAGTTATGTTTTGACCTGTAGACCCGGCCAAAAATGCCATTCAAGGTAATGCACCGGAAGAGAGTGACCTCTGAACTGGATGACAGTTATTTCCGCTCGATGATGATCACACAGGCCATTCCAAAGAAAGCGGAAGTGACACATCCCGGTCGCTAGATATCGGAAGGAGTTGCGGAGGCGTGTCCATATCACCGCGTGTGAGTTTGAAGGTAATATAAGGCCGACGAATTGAACAGAGGACAGTTGAGTTCCGGTCAGTTGGGTTCAACGAGCCAGTGGAGACAGGCGAGTAGAGTTGAGGAGGTAGACGAGATGTAGTAAGGAAAGCCAGTGCTCCGGTTGCGCAACCATGGAGAACGAGAAAGACACAACGCTGACGGCCATAACTTCGGGGTCAAAATATTTCAGTAATGTTCGGTCTCCAGCTCTCTCTCATACACACACTTGGAACAACCCTTTCGAAACTTACAAATAAAGATCTGAGGTAAAATATTTTATAAAGAAGTCTTCCTGCGTCTTTCTGTGTGCGTCGTTTATTCCTGTGTCTTTATCATCGGGCGTCTTAATTATTATTGCATCGGTATGTATCCAGCATATATATGTATATTTCTGCATGAATCAGCAGATGACCATATAACATATATTAATTTGGTGCCTGTGCCAGCAGAGCTTTTCAAGGACTCAGAATGAACCTGGTTACCGTAAACGACAGTTTTAAGCATGACAACACGACATAAACGAAAAGGAGAAAGAAAAATGCTGGAATTGAAAGAAGTAAAAAGAAAAAAACAAGAACAAACGAGCAACAAACAGATGAACAGACTGACGCGAAAAGAAAGAAAGAAAAGAAAAAAAGAAAAGAGGAAGGCACCATGCTGGAAGAAAAGAAGAAGAAAAAAAAGAAAAAAAAAAGAAAACAAGAAACAAGAATAGACCAGCTACAAAAACAGTAAAGTGAAAAAAAGAATGATACAAGAAAAGAAAGAAAATTAGTAAGTATATTCATCATTCATATAACTCTATCTCTCTGTCGATTAATTTGATTATAATAGTGAAAGATTAGTTTTAATGACAAGGGCCTTTCTTGAAGCATAAAACTAGAAATAATGTTTTTTTTTTTTTTTTTAAATGTATGATCCCTAGATAAAAATTGAGATTACTGCTATGTGTAATATTGTATCGAAGTGAGGGAGGAAAAAGGAAGGAAAATAAAAAAGAGGGCTGGGACAGTTGCTCTCCGTTTTTTGATAGACAGCAAATAAAAACAAGATTGTCATAAATGAAAGTTACCATAGACGGGGTCTTTGTGAGCAAAAACTGATAGTAAATATGATAAATTTTATGAATGGAATTTTTTTTATAGTAAATAGATCTTGGTGAGTAAAAATTTGTAGTAACTTGTCAGTGGTCCGGACAAGTGATGATTGAAAATTAGAATTTCAGTCCAAGACCTGGAATCCCGCATATCTGTAGTTAAGACTTTTTGGGAAGGTTTTCCTGTTTGGAACTTGTGGATTGCAAATGAGAATTTTAATCCGAGAGATGGAATCTTGGGAGCATTAATGGGATTGTCCAAGAATCTCGCACATTGGTGGTTTGTCTGAATAATGCGCATATACTTTTTCGATATTCATGAAGTTGGGGGGAATCGATATTTTCGGCGCTGGTAGAATCAGGCCGGTTTTCTTGTTGTAGAAGTTGTTGATACGAATTATTGGACATGTCAGGGTCCGTGTTCATTGAAAATGGTCTCGCCGAGGAGGCAGAGTAACTAAGAGACAGATTTTTTTTTGTGTCTGACGTGGCAGACAGGTATTTTGTGAGTTCCCCCCGGAGTGGAGTTTTGAGATTGTCATTGGGGAAGATATTTTGAAACAGGGTTTTGGATATGATTAAGAGATGCGCAGAATTTTGACGGAACCAGATGTGGCGAAGATTCGCAGATTCGGATTAGGAAATATTTTTAATTGGGAAATATTGTAGGCTGAAATTGATAAAAGTTTGGGTTGCTTATAAAAAAAAAACACCCGGGATATTTTGCACAAAGAAAAAAAAAAGAAAAAAAAAGAAGAATGCTCGTAAGCTATTGAAAAAGTTTTATTATAAATCAGACTTAATTTATGGTGCTATAGATCGAAATTGAATAAACTGGGAAGCGAATCTATAGTTATAGTATTAAGGTAAGGACAGAGAGAGGTAGATATAAGGTTGAAAAAAAAAAACATTGAATGAGTCATTTATTATGAAACGAAAAAAAAAAAAGAAAAAAAATTGAAAACAGAAAAATAAACGAAGAGAAAAAAAAGCTACAGGACAATGAAGATGGAAAAAAATAGAAAAAAAGAAAGAAAATACACTTGAATATTGTTGAACGCAGCATATGAAAATAAAAAATAAAAAAAAGAGAAAGAAAGAACGAACATTTTTTTAAATAGACCGTACATAGATTGAAAAAAAAGAAGAAAAGAAAACTGAACATTTTTGAACTGTGATTGTAATATTGTTTTGACTTGTTGTAAAGTGACACTTTTTGAGTTATTTGAGTTTAAAGGCGACATTAGAATATTTTTTCCTGTTCATATTATGAAATTTGACGAAAACCATTAACAGATGATTTTATACTAGGTTTACTAATAATTGTAATTATATTGATTCTAAATTTTTTTTAGAATTTGGGTTTTCGTGGAATAGGAAATTTTTTTTCGGGGTTTCTGTTTTGACGAATCGGTGACTGACGCGAGAGTAGGACAGACATTCATCCAAGTAGATTTACAGATTGTTGTTGGGTAGACGGCAAAGAAAGCAATTCTATCGAAGAATTCACCGGCCCATGAAGCTGTTGACGGCCAATGGTGGATTCTATTTTTAGTTTGGAGTTCCGATGATGGAATAAAAGAAAAAAAAAGGCGTGGCCTACTCCAAAATTTTGTGGATGATGTCTGAGTCTTTCAGTCACGGTTGTGTTTTGGATTCGTGCGTGATTTGGCAAAATGAAACGAATCTGGGAAAGGTGAGGAGGTGCCTATATATTGGTAGCCACGAGGGTTCCTGATTAAATTGAAAAGATAACCGGCGCGAGTTTGATCAGGTAAAGCATGTTTCCTCAAGGGCTTGCAAACCAATGGGCATGGAAACGGAAACTTAATAGGAAAAAAATGGGTAACACATTGCTAATTAGTATTTTGCGTGGACTATTTTAGGTGGTTTACTGCATGCAAGTCAGATTTTGATACATTCGGATGTATTGTGATACATGTTTTTTGTAGTTTATGGGGAATGCTTTGGGCCTTGAAGATATTGTGTTATAGCTTATGGAATTCTCTGGTTACTCCAGGTAGAAACCTGTTGAGCGAAGAACTGGAGTGTGGTCATGAGGAATCCAGGCGAAATGTATTGCTGGAAGGACCAGAGTCACTAAGTTTGTAACCAAGATATGGGACCAGAGTATCGTCATTTTAGGGTTTTGAAATTTCTTCAAGGAATCATGGAGGGCCCGTTGTGTTGAGAGGATAAAACATGCATCCGTATTGTACCTTGATGCATACATGTCAAAATGGCCAACCACGCAAATATAGTAAAAGAAATTTAGATAATAATTAGACGGGGAAGTGTTACGTAGAGAGAAGGTTGCCTTCTAAGTAAGATTTATTTGCTGTGTTTCAAGTGATTAATTTGTGTTTTCAGCCATTTATTGTCCATGTAAATTATTCTGTAAAATATGTGTGAGGGTGACGGAGACGAACGTGAAGAAAATTCCACATGTGGAATTTTGAAAAATGATTAATGGATTATAGTTATGTTTTGACCTGTTGATCCGGCCAAAAATGCCATTCAAGGTAACGCACCGGAAGAGAGTGACCTCTGAACTGGATGACAGTTATTTCCGCTCGATGATGATCACACAGGCCATTCCAAAGAAAGCGGAAGTGACACATCCCGGTCGCTAGATATCGGAAGGAGTTGCGGAGGCGTGTCCATATCACCGCGTGTGAGTTTGAAGGTAATATAAGGCCGACGAATTGAACAGAGGACAGTTGAGTTCCGGTCAGTTGGGTTCAACGAGCCAGTGGAGACAGGCGAGTAGAGTTGAGGAGGTAGACGAGATGTAGTAAGGAAAGCCAGTGCTCCGGTTGCGCAACCATGGAGAACGAGAAAGACACAACGCTGACGGCCATAACTTCGGGGTCAAAATATTTCAGTAATGTTCGGTCTCCAGCTCTCTCTCATACGCACACTTGGAACAACCCTTTCGAAACTTACAAATAAAGATCTGAGGTAAAATATTTTATAAAGAAGTCTTCCTGCGTCTTTCTGTGTGCGTCGTTTATTCCTGTGTCTTTATCATCGGGCGTCTTAATTATTATTGCATCGGTATGTATCCAGTATATATATGTATATTTCTGCATGAATCAGCAGATGACCATATAACACTATGAACAGCCTATATTTCACTAATTCAAGAACAAAAGCCTGAATATCTTGTTGAAACGAGAACCTGACGCTTTCAAATATCATAAACTTGTATATAAAAATGATTACCTTCTTCCTCTGTTCTAATGCAATGAATATATCCAGGCTAACGCAAGAAAAAATAGTTTACACTTGCATCTAAAATTAAAAGACTATACAATTTTAAGACTGACATCAACCTACTTTCGGAGGTGCCCGTGGTTTAATGGTTATCGTTGTAGGAAATGGACACGGTGACACAAGTTCAAATCCTCGATGAAGAGAAATGTTTTAACTTTGAACATAAAAACGAGCTCAGGTTTTTTTTAAATGTTATCATAAATTTTTTTTAGAAATCACATGTTTTATATGAATTTGGTGTTAAATGACCTATAAAGATTGATATGCCACAAAACCAAACCATACAAACCAAGCGATAATCAGGCGGTTGAAGAATATTGCTTGATTTGCAAGAAACTCGATGATCAGGCAAGGTCACGTGGATTTCGAGGCCGTATTCTAAGCCATTGAAGAAAATCTGGGGATTATCATTCGGAGAATATCAGGTGAGCTTGCCTTAACACAGTCACTAACACGGCAAAAGCATCCGGATCTGTCGAATTTTGCCTCACTTTACCAAAACAAAGCAAAACTTTTGAGCCATTTTATCATTACACGGAACGATGGAATTCAAGCGTTTGCGGCAGATAATTAATGTAACCTGAGATTTCAGTTCACTAGACGCAAGATAAACCTCTATAAAAATATCCGTGTGCTGTGCATACAAAATTTTATTCTTCTCTTAACATTCTTATAAAAAAATAAACAAATACTGAATCAGTGAAAACACTCATATTACTGTCAGATAAACATTCTGTTTTTGTCCTCGAATGTCTATTCCAGTGTCTCTTGGGTTATATTGAAAGCACATTTCCATAATTCTCGAAAAAATGGTTATCGGAATCTGGCCATCTATATTTTTGTTTGAATTCAAGGAACGTAAACAATTTACTTCACTGAAATAATTATGTATTGTGTTTTGAAAAGAAGTAAAACATTTCTATATGAATTAACTACTTATAATAACAACACTTTTGAACACATGTAGGAATATTGAAAAAAGAAAATCTGAAATTCAACGTTTACCTTATATATTAACAACAAACAAACTGATCGATCTCCTTTCTTCAGACGTTTGTTTGATATAGAAAGACTGCCATCCCCACTATAACAACCTAAGCAGAAATGTAAAAATATTTGAATTTTTGTTGGATTTTAAGGTTATTTTCGATTGAAGCTACAAATGAGAATTTTTGCGTTTTGAGTTTTAGCCAAGCCATTACTGCTGTGCTGCGAATCGGGTGTAAGTTTATGAGTTGACTGCTTTTAGAAACCACATTTCGGGGGCCGTTATTAGGACTCGCCTAACGAAACTCTAATTCGTCTACCACTGTTCGTTTCAAATGAGTTCATCCCATATTCCATAAATGCTGTCTAACACGACCATCACGAGAAGGAAATAAATAAAGACAAACTGGCGACAACAGATCAACAATCGACAAAAACGTTCAACTTGTTTTTCTTTTTCCCAGCCTCTAAAAAAAGGAAACGGACACCAAGCGAGATCACAGCGGGAGCTTTGATATTTTCCTTAATAATTTACAGCAAATTATGAAGAACCTACAATGGGTGTAGTCTCTGAGGCTTCGCAACAAAAATCGACTTTGTAAACTAAATTTATTCTGTTCTGTGTGGGAATCAATCTTGTTTACTATCAGAATATTTTCAGTGCGAAGTGATTTGTATTTATACAGTTTTTGCAGCAAATAGAAATATATGCAAGGAATAGCTGATGACTATGTCAAAATAACTGAATAAAATTTTACAGTAGATCTTTATATAGAGTTCGTCTACTGATGTTAACAGTGCCCTGGTAGGAATTGGACTATAACTTTTCACGGGATTGAAACTGTCAATAGCCTTTTTACAAATTACAAATGTATAAATAAGGTTTAAATGCTTTTGTTTTCTGTGATTTTTCTTTGTACTGTCTTATTGATGAGTGTCGAGGAAAGTAGTCGGAGACAATGAGGAAATTAAGAGATGATGAACAGTTCATGAAAAAGGAAAGAAATCAGATACGTGGTTAAAAAAAATCCACTCACATAGTGTTTTAGCCTTCCCTTTATTCGCATTTCAAATTAGCTGTTGTGATATATTTTAGACGGTGAATAAAAGATCGTATTGTTCCATAAATCTTAGCCTACCCTCAATGATGACAGAAGTCATTTCGATATCCCCGAAATGTTTAGCTCCTTACCTGTACCAAAGTTGTAATTAGGTAAATGATAGTCTGAACATCTGAAAAATAAAAGTAGAGATCTCGGGGCAGAACCCTTTTTCCTTATCTCACTAGTCTCGGAAATGGAGGAATAGCTGCTACCATATCACAAAATTCCAATGAATACATATACTGAAATAATCAGTTTAATGTCATTATGATTTAATAGATTCATTTGGATCATTTATAAGAATTTATTTGGTCAAAGAAGGAAAACGTTTAGTTGTAAACACTTGTTTTAAAACATATAACGTATTATCGTAGCAAAATAATTCCTATAAAAAGAAGAATCCCTCTTTGTTGTCACGTGGGGTGGAATAATGGTCAGGGTTAGTGTGATGCAATGAAATGATCATAATGCAAGATTTACATCCACAAAAACAGAAAAAAATATTTTTCTTTTCCTCTATTAATATATAATAAAATTTACATCTGTTTGAAAAAAAAAAGAACGAACCTAATGTTACGTTGTTGGTGCATTTAGAGATCTTGGTAATATTTTTATGGTTGGGTAGTAGAAATAGTGTGAGTGTTTTTCTGTAGTTTATTTGACGAGTGTATGTTGTGGGCTCTTTTCAAGCGTTTAATATAAAAAAAAAATCTTGGTTCTCTTTGCTTGCTTGTTTAGATTAGTCGCATCTCAAATTTGTAGGGTATCTAATGCCAAACGATTTTTTATACAAATAAACAGTTCTTTTTAATCAATTCAGATTTGCAGAAGTACACAGTTTAATTGTCAAAAACATGTTTATTTCAAGCTATTCAGTTTAGTCAAACATTTCTAATTCAAACAGTTCAATTTAGAGTAAGTACATTCAGTTGAATGTCAAAACAGTTCTATTTCGAACAATATAGTTTAGCGTAAGTACAGGTAAATTTCAAAAAGAGTTCCATTTCAAACAATTCAGTTTAGCATGCAAAAACAGATATATTTCAAACAATTTAGTTTAGCATAAGTACACAGTTTAATTGTCAAAACAGCCCTAGTTCAAGTAATTTAGTTTAGCATGAATACTGTTTAGTTCTATTCGACCCATAAATAGAGCCCTATTAGGTGCCACCACTTCGTCCCAGCGTGGACCTGGGGGCGATGACAATGAAGGCGCACTCTGCATTCTCCAAATCTCCTGCAATACTAGAACCTCACCATAAGATTGTTAAGGGTCATACCCAGCACACTCATTGGTGTTTGTTAACCCTCTGCAGAGGTGCAGTCGGTATATTCTACAGCCCCAGCCGACTGGACAAAAATTTAGGGTATTTTAGGCCTTTCAGCGAATATTCGATATCCTCCCAACGCACTAACACACACAAAGATTTTTTCTACGACAAATTAACCAAATTAAGAAAATCAATAACACTATCCACGTCTCAAACCATAAAACATATCACTAACATCTCTTAACGCAACAACACGGTAACTATTTCTCAAGCAGGTATATATTCTATTCTATGCAATGAGTATGACAAACATTACATAGGCGAAACCCAAAGCAGTCTAGAAAAAAGAATTTACGAACAAAAACGATCAATTACATTAAATTAAAAGACGACCAAAATGCTCTTTTCTCCCACATGTGAGAGTTCAAACACACTTTTAATATTTACTGAGCCACTCTGCGGGTGACCTCGTGATGTAATGGTTAAAACGCTGGACTGCAGAATCGTAGTACGCGAATTCGAACTTCAGTTGAACTCTAACGTTTACTTTTGGACTAATACCCTTGGGAAATGTATGGAACCCCTTATCCTCCCATTTATGTCTTAAATAGTATCATTAGTATTTTGCAAGAAGGATAGATTTGGCATTCAATAATCCGTGAAATTTTATATACTATTAAAGATAAACAAACGAAGCCACTCTTATTACGCCCATACATTGCAGAAAAATTCCACAGATTGTAAGATTCAGCTGTAATTTCCATGTATCAATAACTTTTCTGAAAAGCTTGTATTTTACCTGATTTCACCTTATTTATCAAACATCCCCCTACATGAAAATAATATCAAAATAGAAAATGGAGACAATAATTTTTAACAAAAACAATTTTTCTCTTAAAGTGCCTCTCTATATATATTTTTTATCTTTTTAGTACGTCCATATTTTTAATTTTATTCTTTCAATTATATATTCCAATCTTGTCACAATTTTTTGACCACACTGGATGTGCCTGGGCCTTCACTTCTATCAACCTAGCATTAATGTTACTATTCTCATTTTTATTTCCTTTCCATTTCTCTCTCTCAATACCTCCCCCTTCATCATATTATCTCTCTTTTTTCTCACTGTAATTGTAATATAATTGCGGAGGGATTTTTTTTAATGTTATCATTTTTCGTTTTACATATCTTGCTTTTCGGTTTAGTTAGGCTGAAAACCTTTCGGCTTAGTGAATGGCTTAGTTAGGTACACACATTCAGTGCAGGTGTTCACGTGTGCGCGGGGTGGATGTGACAATCAGAGATGTCACAAGAAAAACCAGATAGAAAATGAAACCGGGGACGTGAAGCGCTGATGATTTTGGAATTTGGAAAAAAAAACAGTTAGTTGAGATTTAAACTCCGAAAGAATGAGTTGAGATTCGAGTCTAGAGTAAGGTAGTCGATTTTTGGTCTCGCCTCGGCGAGACCAGTTGGGGTCTACGAAATGTGCCGAGAGTTTGTTGAAGAAATTATGTCTCTCTCTCCTCATGTCGAAAAACCTTAAACTCAAAAAGGTAAATAAAAGTTTCGTACCTGAACCAATTTCGTATATTTCGGGATTCCCTATGTACATTTCACATATTCGTATCTTGGTCGTATTTTTGGACATCGCCCTATGTCACATATATTATTTGGTGCCGGAGGCCAAGGCATGCCCCTCATGGCATGATTTCGAATCTCGGTCCAAGAGATCAGGGAAACGGCCAAGAAAAAAAGGAATCAATTTCGAACAGATTGTTCAGGTGATGGAAGGAGAGAGAGAAAACGCAAAAGGATCCACAGGAAAAGAAGAAAAAAAAAACGCAACACCGAAGAAAAAAATGCAGCACCTCAAGAACGAGAAAAAGAAAAAGAGAACTTTCGACATAATGCCCTAGACGAAAAGAAGGCATGAAAAAAAAAAAAAAAAAAAGAAAAGAAAGGTAGTTGCTCATTCGAATAAGTTTTCTCTGTCATTGTTGGAAAAAAATGTTCAATGGCTATAATAATGTAAAAAAGTTAGCATTAATACAAATGGGTTGTAAAATTAATTTTAATAGCTTATATTCTAAAAGACAAAACTGGAAATAATTTAGAATAACGACAATTACCGCTATGTTTAATTTTGTATAGTAGTGAGGGGGAGAGAAAGAAAGAGAGTGAGAGGGAAACATGCAGGTAGGTTGTTGTGAAGTGAAAGGAAAGAAAGGTGGCCCTAGGACAGATATACTGAGTGACGTTTAAAGTAAACAAAACTTTTATTAATGAATTTTGTAGTGAGCGGGTTTTTATGAATGAAATTTTGTAGTGACTGGTGGATGTTATCCCAGCAAATACTAATGGAGTTTAGGATTTTAATCCGAGATCTGGAATTTCGGGAGCGTCAATCATGTTGTCTGAAGAATACCCATATACTTTTGCATGTCTGTAGTTAGGCCTCTGGGATGGTCCGATGTTTGGAAACGTTGTAGTGTTTGGAAGAGTTACAGAATCGATTTTGGGTGCTGATGTAAGGTATGCCGGTTTTTGTGGAAGTTTGTTGATACCAACAATTGGGGGCACAGGTGATGTCTCGGGCTCTCTTCTGGCCCGTATCAACCAGAATTGTCTCGAATAATCTCGCCATTGGGGCCGAGCAACTAAGAGACAGATATTTTTTGTGTCTGACAAGGCAGATGGATATTTTGTGAATCCCCCCACCTGGAGTGGGGCTTTGGGATTTTGTTGAGGAGGATATTCGGAAACAAGGGGTCGGGAGATTAGATAATTAAGTATATGTGCGAAATTTTGACAATCTCATTGTATGTGCGGAAAATTCATGGACTCGGTTTTGATTTGTTTTTGAGGGGGAAATGTTGTTGGCTGAATGAATAAGAGTTTGGGTTGTTTAGGAGAGAACACCCGGGATATTATAAAGCAAAAAAGAATATAGATAGGAGGGTATTCGTAAGCTATTGAAAAGATGCGAGATAGACCGTTTGACGGTGCTCACAAGTTGAATGGGAGACATTTATCTTGGGTTGATTATGAGCTATGCTTAGTTTGTAAAGGACGGAGAATGACAGCGTGCGTTATTAGAATATATATATTAATTAATGACAGAGATTACAAGAGAAGGAGACATAAAGTTAGAATTAATGAGAACGGATGTAGAAGGAAAGCAAAAGACTGGAAAAAACATACATGCCAAACCAGTAAATATCAGAGAAACGAAAGAGAAAAGAAGAACCAGAAAATATGTTTGAAAAAAATGGAAAAAAAGAAAATGAAGGACGATACGAACACTTTTTTTTATTTTCACTGACTTTTGGGTTTTTGGACTGTTGCATGTTTCGTTGTCTTGTTTTTATATTGTATTGTTGAAATTGTTTTACTGTTATTTTGTTAATCAATTCGATATGAGGAAAAGCGGCACATTAGTTTAAGAAAATAATTTGTTATCTTCTATTACAAATGATTTTATTTTGTAGTACACACACACACACACACACACAAATACACACACACACACACATACACTATATATATATATATATATATATATATGTATATATCTTTATCCTTCTCTCTCTATATATATATATACACACACACACACACACACACATATATCATCATGTCGTGCCGCAGGCACGGATATCCCTAACACTCTCTCGCCACGTCTCCCTACCGTTCATCGGTTCTGTTAGGTCTTTAGGGCCACATCCCGTATCCTCACATAGCTGCTGAATGTATGTTTTAGCTGGTCGCCCTGCTTTTGCCCGGCCTTATGTAGGGGTCCATAGGAGTACATCACTTATGAGCTCGTCCCTGCTTCTCCAGCTGTGTCCTGCATGTCTGGTTTGTCTAACTTGGATAGTTTTTGTGATGGGAGGCAGGTGGTCGTATAGTTGGTGCCTTGTGGGGTGTTGCCACGAGGACTTGTTCAATATTGCACGGAGCACACACACACACACACACACACACACACACACACACGCGCATATATATATATATATATATATATATATATATATATATATATATATATATATATGTTTATGTGTGTGTGTGTGTGTGTGTGTGTGTGTGTGTGTGTGTGTGTGTGTGTGTGTGAAGTATATTCATATCAGTATCTTTCTCACTAGCTATCTTCGTTTTTGCACCATCTATTTAAAAGTCTATATTATATCTATGTATTTCACAATACGTTTATGGTTGGCCATCATTAGCGTGTTCATCTGTAGGATTCTAGAGAAAAACGTCGCAAATGAATCTTTCCTTACTCCTCCTTATTGTTCAACATGCCTTGTTCATCATGTTTGGATCGCTTGTGAGATGGAATGTAATCGGTCTTACTTTTGTTGGGTGCTACATCCTTGATTTATTCACCCAGAGCTGATATTTTTCTTTAAGTGTTTCATTAACGTCTAGATAATGCATCCATGCAATAACACTGATGTAGACATAGTTTGGAGGAAAGCATGTTTCATTTTATTTGATACATTTAATTTCACTATGGTTAACAACCATAGTGGAGGTGCCCGTGGTGTAATTGTTATCGTCGTAGGAAATGAACACGGCGACACGAGTTCAAATCCTGGACGAGACTGATTGCATTTCACATAGCACTAATACCCTTGGGAAAGGTATGAATCCAATTATTCTCCCTCCAGCTATGGGTAAATAGAAGAACAGACTAGGTTCTTCAGCCTTGTTTAGGCAACTAGTCTAGGAGAAAGAAAACTCTGAATTGAAACCTGTTAAACTCCGCTTAAAAAATTGACCTTGTGTCATATCCTGCCCGAGCGGAGGGGTTGGGTAAATAGGACTATGGTTAACAACCTACAAAACAGTACACTTTTCTTGTGCGAATGTTCTCATCATTTTCAGTAGATGAGACAATGAGGAACAAGAACTAATCAATTAAATTTTAAGAATTATCACTTAGAATGAAGATAACGCCTTCTGGTTTAAAAACACGATTTTTATCCTATTTACTTTTGCGTTGAGGCTAATACCTCTGGTTGTTTCCTTCAGTCTCTGCAGCAAGAATAGGTTTCTCTAATAGTATTTACGAGAAGCGCTATATTATTTGCCAACTCATTACTGTGATAATTTTTGTTTGATATCGTGTGATTCTTGTCCTTTATTTAATACTAGAAACCAATTTGTTTTATACTCTCTATTGACGTCTGAAGTACGTAATCTAGTCTAGTTTGAACACATATCGTGTTAATGTATCTCTTTGTAAGACTCCAGCAATGTTGAACAAGTATTTTTCACAATCGTGTGAGCGAACCGTGACATTTGTGTTTTACTAAACCATAATTATAGCAGTAACAGTAATTTAGGGAGATTATACTCTAGTAATAGATTTCGAAGAATATGGAATAATATGCCATAGAGAAATTGATAAACAATATTATTTTTTATGTATTCATTCGATGATTCAACGAATAGTCAGTTTCTGTAATGTTTTGGACAGATTTCTATGAACGTCTTTCTTGGTTTTTGTTTGAATTTTTTCTACCTCTGGTCTGATGCAATTGAAACGCATAGCATTATAAACTCTAACAGTTATAGCTGTAAGAATTATACTTCTGTATTTTTTAATGATTCCGAGGTCGTCTTTCTTGGAAAAGTGGGAATGCTGTCTTTCGCTCATTTCTCTTTTCTGGTTCATTTCAAAAAAATGTCTTCAAATGTCTGTGTCATCCATACTTCTGTGGTTATTTTGATGACACCTGCAGCTTTTCATCTTTTGTTTGTTTTTTCTGGACAGCGTCACGTTTTTCCTCCTCAAACTGTCAAACTTTCCTAACTAATTGGCAATTAATATTTTTAGTAGGTTTACCAGTGCTTTCAGGAGGTTTTCCAGCCAGGTTCTTGTAATATTTTTTCCACTTTTGAAGTCTTTCTCTTGGCTCACAGATTTAAGTTTTGCTCTTGGGGTGATTTTCCTTCCGTTTACTTCATTTACTATCATCTTGGCTAATTTTGATTGTGTATCTTCAACAGAATGTGAGATTGTATTGATCTGGTATTGATGTATTCTGATTGTTCTTTTTAGAATGTTCTAATCAGTTCTCACTGGGATTTCTCAGATTTCTCCTAATTGACGTTTGTTCAGCTTCTTTTACCAAGTAATGCTTTTTTAAAATGTTATCTCGTTTTTCCATAAATGTTATTGATTCCAAAGGAACAGTACATTTGTTTTGATCGGTATTCTCTCAGCTGTTGATTATCGATGAGCGTGAACAAAATTTTCATTTTCCACAATTAGAGTATGTCTTTCTGGTATCCCTGGAAGTGTTTGAATCTTGTTTCTTATATTTACAATACATTTATTCGTTAAATAGCTACTGAAATGTGGGGAACAATATATATATATATATATATATATATATATATATATATATATATATATATATATTTCGGGCCGAATAATGACTCACCACTCTGAGTATCATATCTTCGATCTTCAGGTGTGCAGGCAATCCACACGTACATTTCAGTATGTTGAGAATTGTAGATATTTTACATTACAAGGGATATTTTGGTTTTAAATAGTAAAGATATATGTTTTTATGCGCACGTGTGTATTTGTTCGTATGTGTATATATATCTGTGGTTGTATTGAGTGTTTAGAGCATGAGATAGTGTGACACATTTATTAAAAGTGCCCACAATATTTTG
This sequence comes from Sepioteuthis lessoniana, assembly GCA_963585895.1. NCBI lineage: Eukaryota > Metazoa > Mollusca > Cephalopoda > Myopsida > Loliginidae > Sepioteuthis > Sepioteuthis lessoniana. The sequence continues at coordinate 20,636,846 of OY757912.1, read as the reverse complement.
AGAAAAGGAGTGATCATGAGCTTACACATGCAGAGAGACTCGTTTAGAGTTAAAGAAGGAAACGGTATTTTTATTATCTTTGACACAACTGAACATTAAAAAAACGCTTTAAAACCTTGATTTAATCCCACTAACGCTGTTCTAATCCATAACCACAGCTCAAATCCATTATATATATATATATATATATATATATATATATATATATATATATATATATATATATAGTGTGTGTGTGTGTGTGTATATTCTTAGATACTGTCCTTTTCCATGTAACCGTATATCTTTTTAAGCGGCTTTAGCGTTGCGTAAAACTTTCTTAGTACACAATTGCGAATTTTCTATAGCGTTTGTTTATGGCGATTTTCTCTATGTTTTCCTTTTGCTTACTTATCTAGCCGAGATGTTTCTGTTATCGTTAGCTTCCTTTACTTCTTTCTTGTTTGTCTTGTCATTGTTAGCCCCATTCTCTTGCAGTATTTATTCATTTATACTTACCGTGTCATTATTTATAGTTGTGACATCTGTCTCGCTTATTTCTCTCTCACTCCCTATCCCTCTCCTTATATATATATATATATATATATATATATATATATATTGTATGTGTGTGGACGTATTTTCGCAAGTGGGCAGAATGTACTGATACTGAATATAAAATATTAGTTCATTCGAGTTCATCACACACACACACACACACACACACACACAAACACACACACGCATACACATATGCTTATGTGTATTTTTGTTTCATTTGTCATATAAATATTTATAATACTAGTACTTCATTATATATCTTCGTATCCCATGGTGTTCTTATCATCAACTTGTAATATTATAGCGTAACATTTTCTTATTCTCTCTCTTTCCTCTCTCTCTTTCTCTCTCTCTCTCTCTCTCTCTGCATCTATAGCTCTAAAGCACAAGCATATATATATATATATATATATATCATCATCATCATATCGCGCTGGTAGCACGGATATCCCTGACCCTCTCTCGCCACTCCTCCCTATCGTTCATCGCCCTAGGTAGGTCTTCAGGACAACATCCTGTATCCTCACATAGCTGCTGAATGTACGTTCGAGCTGGTCGTCCTGCTTTTGCGCGGCCATGTGTGGGGATCCATAAGATTACATCACTTATGAGTTCATCTCTGCTTCTCCAGCAGTGTCCTGCATGTCTGGTTCGTCTAACTTGAATAGTTTTCGTGATAGGGGGCAGGTGGCCGTACAGTTGGTGTCTTGTGGGGTGCTGCTGCCAGGACTTGTTCAGGATTGCACGCAGCATTCTTGTGTAATTGCCATCTAGCTTCTTCTCCAGTCGTTTTGTTAGTGTCCATGCAGTGCATCCATATAGCAGTATCGATGTGACCGCTGCGTGGAAGAAACTGCGTTTCATTTTATCGGTTAGGTCTGATTTCCATATAATCGATAGCCTATTGATAGCTGTCCATGCTTTCGTTAACCTCGTTTCGATGTCCTTTTCGGTTGATTCGACGCTGCTTCCTTGGTACGTGAATTTGTCTACTAGTTTAAGTGGGGTTCCTTCTAGAGTGGAGATGTCCCCCGTTTGATTATAGCACATATATTCCGTTTGGTGTGCATTAACATAGAGGCCTATGCTTGCTGCAGCTCGTTCCAAACTATGTAGAAGTGTTTCGGCTTGGTCAGGTGTATTTGCCAGTATCGCTATGTCATCGGCGTAGTCGGCATCGGTAATTGTTGTTGCGGGGTACCTTCTGCTTCTTTTCTTCCTCAGTTCGAAGCCATTCTCTTCGATTTTGTCAATCGATGTTCTAAGTACGTAGTCTAGACAAATGATAAAGAGGTACGGGGCCAGCGTGTCCCCTTGTAGTACTCCTGCTACAATGTCAAAGTATTCTGTGTCTCCATCCGGTGATCGTACTTTTACTTCAGTGTTTCTATAGAGAATCGTTATTGCCGCTACGGTTTCTTTAGGTATGCCGTACGCTAGTAGGATTTGTTCCATCTTTCCTCTGTGAATGGAGTCGAAAGCCTTGGTAAAGTCGACAAATATTAATGTCGCTTGTACGTTCTTTGCCCGTACACCTTCAAGGATTCTGCGGATGGTTAATATTTGTGAGGTCGTGGATCTATTTCTTCGGAAGCCATTTTGGTTTTTTCTAAGTATGTTGTCGATAGTATCCTAATTTTATTCTTAAAATCCGTTTGAGTCGCGTATGAGTGTAAGTTGGTATATATATATATATATATATATATATATATGCATTTATTTACCCGCCCCTCCGTTCGGGCAGGATAGGACACAAGGTCAATTTTTTAAGCGTAGTTTAACATATTTTAATTCAGAGTTTTCCTTCTCCTACACTAGTTGCATCACCAAGGCTGAAAAACCCAGTTTGTCCTACTATTTACCCATAGCGGGAGGGAGAATAATTGAATTCATACCCTTCCTAAGGGTATTAGTGCTATGTGAAATGCAATCAGGCTCGTCGAGGATTCGAACTCATGTCGCCGTATCCATTTCATACGACGATAACCATTACACGACGTATATATATATATATATATATATATATATATATATATATATATATATATATATATATATATATATGTGTGTGTGTGTGTGTCTAGGATTTCTAAATTTTTCTTCACTCATCCATGATTTTTAATCATTATTTTTCTATCTATCCCTCTATTTCTGACCCTTATTTGTTACTTCTGCTCACTTTGACTCTGCCACTTTTTATTTACTGTCTTTTTGTTTGCTTTTTTCGTTTCTTCATCCATATTTCCCGCCTTTTTTATTTTACCGTATTTTCTCATACAACAGTTTTATTGATATCATTCATTCTCTATAAGTTTTTTTCTTTTTTTTTTTCCATAACATTGGGTAACTAATTTAGAATATAGTATATATCTAAACAATCTGTCGTATTTACGTTCCAGCTGTTTTGCAAAAACTCCCGTACTTGTCTGAGATAGTCCATGCATAAATGCATTTATTTACAATCTGACGTTTGTATTAAATTATGTAGTAAATTTTGTGGAAGATTTATATAGCTTCTTTTAGTTGGGCAGTCTTTATTTTACGAGTTTTCGCAAAACAAACAGCAGTTAATACAGCATTGAAATGCTCGTTGCATTCTCGTAAGATCTGATAAGAAACATTCGTGCACATTCAAGTTAGTCTTAAAGACATAAGGAACGATAAGAAACGAAGAAGACTAAAAAAATATCCCCGCTCTTAATGTAAATTTTCGAGTAGACTTAGACGTGACTGATATACATAATTTTTATTTATCTTAGTGATATTTTTTGCGTATACTCTCGAATGAATATTGGCGATATTTTATGGTGTCGTGAACGAGGGATAAAATACTGTTTTATATGTGTGATATAGTGCGCCATTTAGAAAAGAATTATTACAAGGGATTTACGACCCCAGTTTCAGATGAATTCATCCATTCTGAAGGGGTCAAACGTCAAATATATCTGCGAGAAACTTGCGCTTTAGGAATATAGATTCACGCTGATTGGTTGGTTGAAAAATGTCATGTGACAAAAATTCGGGACACACGTGATTTAGCTGATAAAATGATCGTCTTCTGAATTCATTTTAACGGTATTTCAACCTGTATGTGGTTATTTTATTCCAAGATGAAACGAATTGCATATGTTGTCCGTTTATATTTACATGTATTTTCTTTTTTTGTTTGGTTTGGCTTCTTTGTTTAATGGCATATCCACATTTGTAAGTTATTTACTATCTAAGTCATTTTCCAAGAAGAACGGTAGTGAACGTAATAGCGCGACTGTGACAATTTCGCAGTCCGTCGCTTTAACCATTACACCACGAGGACACCACCCTGATATTTTTTTTTTTTTTTTTTTTTTTTGGCATACATTTATATTATATCAAATCTGCCTATCGACTCGAAATAATTTGCTCGCAGAAACCATTTGCTATCCCCCCCAAAATGGTGTGCACATGTGGCAAACGAGAGAAATGAGTTGTTTTCTTTTATTATTGTGTCAATTAGTTTCCCATATTCCTTGAACATATGTTCTGAGACAATCCCATTCCCCACCACAGTTTTTTTTCATTCTGTCGAATTCCACACTAAATCTATAAACCTATTATAAATATAGAAATAATCTACATAAATGTAAGGTAAACAAAACAAACCCATTTCTCACTAATAACTTATTTTTCATTATTTTTCTCCGCTTTTCGACTTTTGTTATAATTCCGAAAATTTAAAATAGATATGAATAAAAATCGACAAAAGAAATAATTTAAACAAAATACAACGTATTTCCGCATAGGTTTGTGTGTACATGCATTTCCTACTCTTGCGTGTCATACACGTATACATCTTCCTGCGTGCAAGCATATATATATATATATATATATATATATATATATATATATATATATATATATATATATATATACACATATATATATATATACATATATGCGCACACACACACACACACACACACACACACACACACACACATATATATATATATATATATATATATATATATACAAACTAACTGTCAAAATTATTTACCTTCCTTAAAAAATGTTTGTCCTTCACACTAAAAGTGTTATTTTTAATGGAACAAGTTAAGAACTACAATGTTTTCGTGTATTATTCTAAATAAAATACTCCCAGTGCCATATTGAATACAAATTATACCAGAAAAAACGCAAAAAATAATCTCATCTTTCCTACCATGGCCAATCTAAGCTTCTTTCATGTACTCTTTGAAATCAAAAGTGAAAAAATGGCTTAAAAATACTTAAACATTTCATTCATCATTTTGGCCGCTATCACTGCTTCACATATTCTCGCCATTCTTATAACATAAGGGTAGAAGTAGACTGAATATAGTTATGCACCGGTTTTCTGTAATCATATTTACCAACCCCTCCACTCGGGCAGGATATGACACAAGGTCAATTTTTAAGCGGAGTTTAACAGGTTTGAATTCAGAGTTTTCCTTCTCCTAGACTAGTTGCCTCACTAAGGCTGAAGAACCTAGTCTGCCCTACTATTTACCCATAGCTGGAGGGAGAATAATTGGATTCATACCTTTCCCAAGGGTATTAGTGCTATGTGAAATGCAATCAGTTCCGTCCAGGATTTGAACTCGTATCGCCGTGTCCATTTCCTACGACGATAACCATTACACCACGGGCAGCGGTTTTCTATAATAGTTGCCAGAAGGGAGCCACAGTTTTGGGTTGTTCCGCTCTGAACATGTGTTCCGACTTGTCTGCGTTGACATAGAGGTCTATACAAGCAGCTGCTCGCTCAAGACTATGTAGCTGGGATTCGGCTCTGGTGGGTGTATTTACCAGAAGTGGTATGGCATCGGTTTAGTCCGTGTCCGTCATGGTTTGTGCAGGGCACCTTCTGCTTTTTTCCTTTGTGAACTTGAAACCGTTTTCTTTCATTGAATCAATAGACATTCAAAGTACGTAGTCTAAACAGATGACAAAAAATTGTGGAACTAATGTATTTCTCTGAAGCACACCTGCTACAATGTCGATGTAGTCTGCATTTCTATCCGGAGAGCGGACTTACATTTGGAAAAGGTTTTATTCATACTCAGTACTAAAGAAGAAAAGCGTTTGCGAATCATCTTTAAAAGATATCTGTTAATACTAAAGGTTAAAATTACTGAGGAAGACATGTATTTAGTTTAATAAATAAATAAAAAAAACTTGTGGTGCTTTCCTTGTTTTAATGAAAATAATACTTTTACTAACAGAAAAAAATTGGACCATGGTTGAATAATTTTGACTGGTATATATATATATATATATATATATATATATATATATATATTAGTTTTAATGGTGTAGTCACAGTCAGTTTTGTTTTGTTTTATAATTGCATAGCCAATTTTGGAAGGTTGGGTGTATGAATCATGAAAATAATTTTGCATCTCAACTAAAAGATGCCAACTCTAAATTGTCAGCCTACTCGGCTTGGACTGTAGAGAACACCGATTGCATCTCTGCAAAGGAGTTGGACTTCCCCAATGAGTGCTCTAAATATGACATTGAACAGTCCAATGGCGGGATTCTATCCCTGGAGCTCTGGGGAGTTTGGAGGGGACCTTTTTGACATTACTCCCACATTCACTCTAACTCAGAGTAGTGGTGCCTGATGGGGTCCTATATACGGATCAAATATAACTGTTTCATATTTAAACTGTGTAATCATGCTAAAGGGAATTGTTTAAAATTGAACTGTTTGATCATTTAAATGTGTGTAAATATATGACTGATGTTTATGTTGTATACCCACATATAAATACAAAGCGGAAACATAATCAAAAACAACCCACGAACCTCAATGAACGAACGCACACACTTCCTTATAAAAATATGTATCTCCCATAGTTTATTCCCGAAAGGTTTGATGTTTATATGGTGTGTGAGAGGGGTGGAGACAGGGACAGACTGCTATATTGACCCGACTTTTCTTTTGATCATAACACGTTGTGTTATCTTCAAAAACCCACTTAGCACTTCTTCCGCATATTCGCTGGGTTTGCTCAACCGGGGGTCGCTGAAGGCCAAATCCCTCAGTCTGCAAGCTGGCCCTTACTCTGACCTTCCTGTCACCAACTAACTCAATAGCCGCCGGCACCTGCCTATATTCTTTCATAACGTCCACTTGCTTCCGCTTCTTCTTCCGCTTATTTGATTTATTCTGATTGACAGCTCGGTCAAAGGTCAATATACAACATTTAATTGAATTGTTAGTAATGTGTGCAAATGAATGCGTAATATTAATCGGAATATTTGTGTTAAATATGAAAAGTTAAAACTCTGTTCTCCTAAATTGATATATTGGTATAGCATAACAGCTCTTAGAATAATTTGACTGTATACAAATGAATGAATTGTGTTGACTAAAATAATTAGGGTTGGATATTAATACTTATTGAATTATTACTAATTTTAATATTATTTATATTAAACGCAGTTTCTTCCAGGCAGCGGTTGTGTCGATACTGCTATATGGATGCACCACATGGACGCTTACGAAGCGGCTGGAGAGGAGGCTGGACGGAAATTACACAAGAATGTTGAGAGCAGTATTAAACAAATCCTGGCGACAACACCCCACAAGACTCCAACTATACGGACACTTGCCACCCTCCCCCATCACGAAAACTATACAAGTTCGACGAACCAGACACGCAGGACACTGCTGGAGACACAAGGACGAGCTCATAAGCGATGTACTCCTGTGGACCCCCATTATGGATGTGCAAGAGCGGGACGACCAGCACGAACATACATACAGCAACTATGTAAGGACACAGGATGTAACCCTGAAGACCTGCCGGAGGCGATGAATGATAGGGAGAAATGGCGAGAGAGGGTCAACGATATCCGCGCTGGCGGCGCGACATGATGATGATGATGATGATTAATACTTATATTATTTCACAAATGATTAATATTGAATTGAATTGTTGATGTTGGATAGCAACAATGGAAGACATTTTACTGTGCAGAAACAATTATTTTCCAATTACTCAGATATGTCACCAAGCAACACAAAGACTGTAACAATCTTTGAATGTGTTAAGAAAAAAGGATGCTTCTTGTTACCATAATAACAGAATTCCATTACTCAGTACTAAGGTAAATGTTTGTGAATATTTTTTTGTGTAATCGCTCTTAGTGTAATAGTAGTCACCGTGGTATATTTTCATATCTTTGATACGCCTGTTTGCATTTCATTTTGCAGTAACGCCTTTGGGAAAGGAATTAATTCATTTGTTTTTCCTCAGCTATATATCAATAAAATTGTCACTGGTTTCTTCAGCCTTAGTTTGGTAACCAATTTAGAAAAAGAAAACACTTAATTCGAACCAGGTGACCTTGTGTCTCATCATGTTCTTGGTATAAGGCGTTATGTTAAAACATAAATATTTCACATTGTATTGAGGGAGATAGATAAGTTCTCTAAACATAGACTCTCATTTTTCTTTAAGCATTTTTTTTTAATTATCTTTTTTTTCTGTATTCTCTTTTATTTTCCAATGTAGATGGATCCCCACACATGGCCGCGCAAAAGCAGGACGACCAGCTCGAACGTACATTCAGCAGCTATGTGAGGATACAGCATGTTGTCCTGAAGACCTACCTAGGGCGATGAACGATAGGGAGGAGTGGCGAGAGAGGGTCAGGGATATACGTGCTACCAGCACGATATGATGATGATGAGATAACCTCTTGTTCATCTTAGAATTTAATACAATTAAAAAGTAAAGTTGGCGACCGTAGTCGAGGGTGACCTAAAGACTCCCTTTTCAATAGCTACTACACCGAAGAGTAGGAAAAGGCGCTACTCCTTTCCCTGGATGGCTCCGCTTTACCCTTGGTACGAACCTTATAATGCTGAGTTTTAAGCAAAGAGGTATCAAGTACTATTTCAAAAGTCTCTGGTATGATCCGACCTAGAATTGAACGCAGGTCTCCAGGACTACTGGCGAACACTCTACTCACTAGACCAATGAAAATTGAGTGAAAATTTCGAAAAAATATACTGTCCCTTTTCTTGTAAGGCAATTTAATACTTTAGAGCGTTATCATGTCCCTATAGTATATCATATAAAGAAAATTAATCACTGGTTGATTTGTTTTAAATGTAGATCCCATATATTGTAGATATTGAAGATATTTGTGTGAATATGTCACTATGTAAAGGAAAAACATATATATATATATATATATATATATATATCCATGAAAGTGTAAGGCAGATGAATAATCAGCATTAGGTTGTGAACAGTTCCAAAATGTGTATACAGGAACAGAGGGGTGGAGTCGATCCTGACCTCCAAAATCAACTGCACTCCTCCACAGCCACAGTAATCAACCACCGTCGATCCGCGGTTGGCCTCGTCAGGAAATATTCCTGCTCGCTGACCGAACTGTTGGTCTTCGTCGTCTGACTCGTATCCTCTGGCCATGCTCTGTTCTTTGATCCGGAAGGCGAGCCATTGACAGTTCAAAGTCACTCTGTCCAGTCAATCAGTGCCGCAGGATATGAACGAAACAAGACCTCAACAAAAGAACAGAACAGGGTTTAATGTGGATGTATCCTTCGTTATATATTCTGGTATATCACATCGATTATTTTTCAGTTATAATCAATCAATTATATTTCTCAACTCTTACTTCGTCTGGTACGGGAGTCTGGTACAAGGTTTTGGCTTAGAAGGTTTTCTCAAAGTATCTTATGAGATTGATTATCTCCGCCTTTTCTCAACTTTCTCCGCTCATATATCAGTAAAATAAGTTCTCAGTGATCAGGAATTTTAAATGAAAGAGAGCAGAGACTCAAGATTTAATTCTCATATATAGTGGACGACCTGTGGCTGTGAAATCTAGCTTCTCTCTCTTACAAGTGAACTGGTACTACCTTCAGTTTCTCCTACTTATAGATCTCAGGGAACATTTACTTCAATCTGATATTACGCCATGCAATTTGCCAATTTTTATACACTTTCCAATTTTTCTGGTTAAATTTGATTTTCTGGTCGTTGTAGCTTTCGTTTCTTGTGTTCTGAGGCTTCTGCGGAAATGATCCGTCACTACTTTTTCTCCCAGCCAAAACAAACCAATTCAGAACAATTGATTATATAAAGTTCACCGTTTCTCATTTTAAAATGATATTCGTTATGTTTCCACTCATCATGGGAAATACACAGGTCTCTCAAATGAAATAGTAATTTTGCATAGTCGTAATACATATACAACTATACACATATACATGCGGAAACATGATCAACAAATAATGACGAACGAACACACTTCTTTAGAAAAATATACCTCTCACACTTTATTCGTAATGGTTGGAAAGGGTTGTGTGTGAGGGGTGAGTTGGAGACTGAACAAACTGCAACATATTGACCCCAAATTCCTCTGTCTTTAGCAGCACTTTATTCTCATTCCACTGGGTGCTCATCCGGGTTCTTGAGGGCCCAGCCCTCTGCAGGGAGCTGGTTCACACTGCCCCGAACTGCAACTCGAACTTCAACTGCAACTGACTCCAACTAACTCGAACTCTCTGTGGCACCGGGTTATATAATTGTTTGACGTACACCTGGTTCCTGTGAGCGTCGTATTTCCACCGAATTCAACCCGTTCACGGTCAAGGTTATATCTTGATATCTTCAACCGGATGCACTTGTTTCTCGATTGACGGCTGGGTCGAGGGTCAATATGTAACAGTAATTTAACTCTTTCGGTTGTAATCCTATTTACCAACCCCTCCCCTCGAGCAGGATATGACACAAGGTCAATTTTTAAGCGGAGTTTAACAGGTTTGAATTCAGATTTTTCCTTCTCCTGGACTAGTTGCCTCACCAAGGCTGAAGAACCTAGTCTGTCCTACTATTTACCCATAGCTGGAGGGAGAATAATTGGATTCATACCTTTCGCAAGCGTATTAGTGCTAAGTGAAATGCAATCAGTCTTGTCCAGGATTTGAACTCGTGTCGCCGCGTCCATTTCCTACGACGATAACCATTACACAATTTTCCTCAATTAATTCTTTTGACTGATTATTCTACTTGTCTGAGATGTACCATGTAACAAACGAATTTAATGTTAGTTGAAGCATCATAGAAAATAATCAAGTGATGTTGAAATTGAATACATTTTTGTAGGAACAAAATATTGCAGTTTCACATAAAGAATTGAAAAATCGAAAACTGAGAGCCACTAGAAAGTTATCTAATGGATATTGCATTATCATAATATTTTATCACTTCATTCATAAGATTTTGATTAAAATTCGATTGATTTATCAATTATTGTAATTGGTTCAAAATGTAATTTCGACAATCTAGGAGGGAAATATTTCTTAATTCATTTGATCTTTCCTTTTTTGCCAGGTAATACGAACATTATCGCCAGCCATCCAATGACATTTTTAAAAGACGGCGATTCAAACAAAGCGGTGATTGGTCAATAAATGCAAGAAAACATATGTAAAAACTACAGCTACACGTGACTATTTTTGTATAAAAATTAACTCATTTTTTATGCAAATCTATTGATTTTCCCTATATATACAGACTCAAGATCGATTTAAGTATGCATCAAAACAATACAACTGAACACTAATTACTTATATAAAATGGCCATACTATTTAAGAAGTGAAGGCTAGTAAAATTGCCTCTCAATCAGTTTGTATTCTTTAAATTTTTTTTTTCTAATGAAAGCACCATAATAAGTAACCAGGTGTTGTGAATATGGATTATCTCGTCTTTGATAATCCAAGCTATAAAAGCTGTACATTTCCGCTTGTCAAGTAGAAGAGTAGTAAGATTCTTAATTGAATAAAGATTACAAAACATAATTTCTTGTCCTGTTTTCATTACTCCAGGTTCATTTGCATGTAGACACAATGACATGTAGAGACTAGTTTGAGCCTATTAATTCATCATATTTATATTGTTGCAACTATCAATTGGGAAAAAACATTTGTTCAATTAAAGATGTTTTGAAATAAATAGTAATGGATTCTTGTAAGTATTACTAGAAATTTGCTGCTTTTCGACTATTTGTCGTTGATTGCAAATATATCGAGGTTGGCGTTAAAGTCGTGAACCCGTCATTTTAAAAATGCAGAGGACATGTTTGCTTTTGTTTGCCGAGAAACTCGATTGAGTTGAAATACTAAGAAAATTCGAGAGTTTTCTTCAGAACTTCTGTAGTCTGAGATTCTGTGTCGATTTCTTCAAGATTAAATTGATACCTTATCGTTGTGGTAGATTTTCTTGATTAAAAAGAAATACACTTGTAAATAAATTACCACAGTTAAATGTTGTTGAATCTATTTCTAAGTATTTAGGTGGTTTGATTACTTACTTTTAAACACCTAAATATATTTTGGCAAAATTTGATTTCAGCTATAAACCACTGTCTAGTGAATTATGCATTGGCTGATGTTTCCTGACTTGTTAGGAAAACAGTCACACGTTCATAAGGCCTGTAAATTCAGAGTCGAAATTTGTATGTGAGATTCAATTTTTTGTTTTTTTGTTGCTGATTTACGTAAAACGGGTTTCACGAAGTAGAGATTTTCATTAGATAAGCATGTCTTTAGCCATGACGAAATACTAATTGTAATATTTTTATTGCCGAAATTTTCTGTTGAATTGTTTCAACGTAAAGAAATTATGTTTAGAAACTTTAATTAGTATTTTTGGTTTTCTTGTGTGTAAAATTGACTCTTTAAGAAATAGTAATTTTTGATTTCAACAAAAGTCGAAGTTTGGTTTGGTTTCTTTGTTTAATGGTATATCAACCTTTGTTGGTTATTTAATACCAAAGCCATTTTCCTAGAAGAATAGTTGTAGTACTATTTAACCCCCCCCTGAAGACCTACCTAGGGCGATGAACGATAGGGAGGAGTGGCGAGAGAGGGTCAGGGATATCCGTGCTACCAGCGCGATATGATGATGATGACTATTTAACCCATAGCTGGGAGGGTATGGGGGTTCATACCTTTCCAGAGAGTATTTACTCGAATGTGAACGTAATAGCACGATTTCGCAGTCCATCGCTTTAACCACTATACCACGAGGACACCCCTCAGCAAAAGTCGAGAAAAGTCATTTTGCTAAATAATTTGTGTAGTGTGTAGGATGCCTTGCAAAAGATTAGAAGAGTAGTTGGATGGTTTTTTGAGCCATATTTTTGTGACCATTTATGATTTGTCCGATGAAATATATTTGTTGAGGTATTCTTCGTAAATCAAATGATGAGGGATAAAATTTTAACGAAGAATTTACAAGTATTTGCAGCAAAAGAAACCTGTACGATTTAGCGACCACTGAAATTAAGCTGTTGATTGATAAATAAAAGCTGAAATACAAATAAAATATATAGATTCACGAGCCTGTTATCCTAAGATAATTAAAACTTCTTTGGTAGGGAACTCAATTATATATATATATATATATATATATATATATATATATATATATATATATATATATATATGTATGTATATATATATATATATATATTAATATCGTCATCATCATGACGTGCCGCCAGCACGGATGTACATGACCCTCTCTTGACACGTCTCCCTATCGTTCATCGCGGTCAGGTCATCAGGACTACATCCCGTATCCACATATAGCTGCTGTAGATATGTTCGAGCTGGTCGTCCTGCTTTTGCTCGGCCATATGTGGAGGTCCATAGGAGTACATAACTTATGAGCTTTTCCCTTCTACTCCCTGCTTCTCCAGTAGTGTCCTGCATGTCTGGTTCGTCTAGCTCGGATAGTTTTCGTGATGAGCGGTAGGTGGCCGTATAGTTGTTGCTTTTTGGGGTGTTGCCTGCAGGACTTGTTCAATATTGCTTGCAGCATTCTTGTGTAATTGCCGTGTAGCTTTTTCTCCAGTCGTTTTGTTATATATATATATATATATATATATATATATATTGTGACGCGGCATAAAATATTCATCCCAGGACGGGAGGTTATTTTTAGCACGTGTGAAGTCGGGGCAGTCTGGTACTTGATCCCTCGCAGAATAAGTCCTAGTTGAGAGTCCTTTGTCAGGCATATAGGAACTGGCAGATAATGTGGGGGTTAATTTGGAGCTAGACTGACCACCGCTGGCAAGGGGTTTCCATTTTTCACGTACACACACCCACCAGACAACTTCGTCTTTCTACCCCAAGGATAATGGAAGATATGGGCCTCTAGGTTTTGATATAATATTATTATTTATCGTAGTCGACAATTCCAATTTTCCGTGTAATATTTTTAAATGCGAATAGGACATTTAGCGAGAATAAATTGAGGCGAATGAAGTTGAAAAGGAACATGTAAAAGACACCTTGATAGGCAAACAACGCAATGAATAAATTTCGACACGAGGAGATTTATAAAATATAACAAAGTTTTTAATACATGCGGACACACATTTTTAATGTGTCGGCTATACTATTAGCGGATGATATCAAAATACAAATGTCTTTCTTCCTTATTCTTTTCTTTCTTCCTTCTTTAAATTGAGAGAGAGAGAGTATGTAATTGCAATACTTAGGAAGGGTGGAGGGAGAAAACAGTCTTAAGGTTTACTTAGTTTTTCGATGGGTTCCAGCTGAGAGTATTTTCTCATTTACGAGCTAGCGATATTTTATACTGCTTGGCTTGAAGGCATCTATTATCTCCTTGTCAAAGATTCTTTCCACTTTTCCCCGGAATTTCGGCGACAGTTTCAATACGTCTTATCACGCCAACTGCTGTCCTGAAACCCGGCTCAGCTTCTTCGCCCGGAGTTTGGCATCAGATCCCGCGTCCTCTCACGGTGACCTCTGTCCTCAAAAACTGATTTCCTTATTCCTATTTTCGCTGACAAAAAGGGTGCTACTTCCGCTTCAGGGTTCTGGCCAATCATTTAGCTTCTTTCTTCTTCCTTCACCCAGTCAGGCGATTCGATCGGACTACTATATGTCCCTATACCCCCTTCCTTATCCATCCGGTCACAGAGTACGACATCTCTTGGCTTTCATTCTGACCTGGATTTGTTACTTCGGCAGCGAGGAATTGACCTACATTCCTTATTCCTCTTTTAACGGCCAGTCTTTGGCGGCTTATTATTTAAAACACGGAGGGGTAGGGGAAATGTCTAATTTCTCTCCTCTCAGTGGTAGACTACGTGACAATATGATGATGATGATCATCATCATCATCATGTCATGCCACCAGCTTGGATTTATCTGACGTGACCCTTTTTTTATTGCTTTCGGTAGGTTTTTGATGGTATATCCTGTATCGGCACAGAGCTGTTATTTGTATTCGCTAACTGGTCGTCCTACCGTTGCTCGTTCATGCGAAGGGGTCCACATGAGTAGGTCAATGATGAGTTTTACCCTACATCTCCAGCAGCTTCCTGCATGTATGGTTCATCTAATTGGATAGTTTTTGTGATGGGTGGTACATGGCCGTACAGCAGCTGCTTTATGTGGAGCTGCCTCCTGAACTTTTTCAATATTGCTCACAGCAATCTAGTGTAGTTTCCGTCAAGGTTTTTCTCCTTTTGTTTCGTTAGCGTCTATGTAGTGCATATATACAGCAGGATAAACACGACCGCTGCTTTGAAAAAAACTGCTTTTAGTTTATCGGTCAGTTTTGACTTCCATATAATCGATAGCTATCCATGACTTTGCTATTCGCGTGTTGATATCTCTCTCGGTTGATGAGACACTGCTTCCTAGGAAGGTGAACTTGTTCACTAGTTTAAGAGAACTATCGTCTGATGTGATGTTGGTTCTTTGATTAAAGCATATGTATTCCATCTCGTCTGTGTTGGCATGGAGGCCTACGCCTGCAGCTGCTCGTTCCAGACTATCAGGGTTTCGTCTTGGGTGGGTATATTTGCCAGAAGCGTTACGTCATCGGCGGAGTCCGCGTCCGTAATTGTTTGTGCGGGCTATCTACAGCTTCTTTCCTTTGTTAACTTGAAATTGTTGTCTTTCATTTTATCAATAGACCTTCTAAGCACGTAGTCTAGACATAGGATAAAGAGATATGGGGCTAACTTGTCTCCTTGCAACACACCTACAACAATACCGAAGTAGTATGTCTCTCCATCCGGGACGAAGTGTTATTTTTGTATTTCTATATAACATCATTATGGCTGTGACATTTTCTTTGTGTAGGCTGTAGGCGAGTAGTTTTTCCTCCATTTTTTCTCTGTGTGTGGAGTCAAAGGCCTTAGTGAATTCGAAAAATCATATTGTTGCCTCAAGGTTTTTTGCATGTACATCTTAAGAATTTGACGTATATTCAAAATTTCTTAAGTCGTGGATGTATTTCTCCGAATGCCATTTTGGTTCTTCCTAAGTATTTCGCAATTTTTGGTTCTATGCAGTTGCGTAGTCATCATCATCATATCGTGCTGGCAGCAGGGATATCCCTGACCCTCTCTCGCCACTCCTCCCTATCGTTCATCACCCTAGGCAGGTCTTCAGGACAACAACCTGTATCCTCACATAGCTGATGAATGTACGTTCGTGCTGGTCGTCCTGCTTTTGCGCGGCCATGTGTGGGGATCCATAAGAGTACATCTCTTATGAGTTCATCTCTGCTTCTCCAGCAATGTCCTGCATGTCTGGTTCTCCTAACTTGAATAGTTTTTGTGATAGGGGGCAGGTGGCCGTACAGTTGGTGTCTTGTGGGGTGTTGCTGCCAGGACTTGTTCAGGATTGCACGCAGCATTCTTGTGTAATTGCCATCTAGTTTCTTCTCCAGCCGTTTTGTTAGCGTCCATGTAGTGCATCCATATAGCAGTATCGATGTGACCGCTGCCTGGAAGAAACTGCGTTTAATTTTATCGGTTAGGTCTGATTTCCATATAGTCGATAGCCTATTGATAGCTGTCCATGCTTTCGTTAACCTCGTTTCGATGTCCTTTTCGGTTGATTCGACGCTGCTTCCTAGGTACGTGAATTTGTCTACTAGTTTAAGAGGGCTTCCTTTTAGAGTGGAGATGTCCCCCGTTTGGTTATAGCACATATATTCCGTTTTGTGTGCATTAACATGGAGGCCTATGCTTGCTGCTGCTCGTTGCAAACTATGCAGAAGTGTTTCGGCTTGGTCAGGTGTATTTGCCAGTATCGCTATGTCATCGGCGTAGTCGGCGTCGGTAATTGTTGTTGCGGGGTATCTTCTGCTTCTTTTCTTCGTCAGTTCGAAGCCATTCTGTTTGATTTTGTCAATCGATGTTCTAAGTACGTAGTCTAGACAAATGATAAAGAGATACGGAGCCAGCGTGTCCCCTTGTAGTACTCCTGCTACAATGTCGAAGTATTCTGTGTCTCCATCTGGTGATCGTACTTTTACTTTAGTGTTTCTATAGAGAATCGTTATTGCCGCTACGGTTTCTTTAGGTATGCCGTACGCTAGTAGAATTTGTTCCATCTTTCCTCTGTGAATGGAGTCGAAAGCCTTGGTAAAGTCGACAAATATTAACGTCGCTTGTAGGTTCTTTGCCCGTACACCTTCAAGGATTCTGCGGATGGTTAATATTTGTGAGGTCGTGGATCTATTCCTTCGGAAGCCATTTTGGTTTTTTCTAAGTATGTAGTCGATATTGGGTTCTATTCGGTTTCGTAGTAGGGCATTGTAGATTTTGGCAGCTATGGATGTAAGTGTTATGCCTCGGTAGTTTTTGGCTAATCCGAGGTCCCCCTTTTTAGGGAAGGGGAGTATGCATCCCTTCGTCCATCTATCTATCGGATTTTGATTGTATACTGCGTTGCAGTGTCGGAGCAGTATGTCGTCGAATTGTCTGGTCTTCCATACTTCCGGGGGAATTTCGTCCAGCCCTGCAGCTTTCCTATTTTTAATTTTTCTGAGAACCGAGTCGAGTTCTTCTTGTGTGAACGGTCCAAGTTTAATGTCTAATTGTTTGCTAATTATTCTGGTGATTGGTTCATGCGTTATTTTTGGTGGGTTTCCAAGTAAGTTTTCGAAGTGCTGTTTCCACAGTTTTATTCTTTCTTGTTGGTTTGCTGCTTTAAGTTTTGCTTTGGCTGTGTTCTTTCTTCTGCTCACTTCGTTTATTGTTTGCCAGGCAATTCTAGATTGTCTATCTTCCACCGAGTCTCTAATCTTATCTATCTGATTTTGAATGTATTCTGTCTGTTCCTTTATATATATGCCTGCTAATTGATATTGTGCCGTTTTTAGTTTTAAGGCATTTGTGTTTGTTGGGTTTTTTCGATAGTTTTTCGAGGCTATTTTCACTAGTGCACGTTTTTCTCACACCGCTAAAGTTTCCCATGGGACTCTATATTTAGTTTTAATTTTTGTTGGAATGTATTTTGCTGCTGCCTCGAGGTGTGCATTGACGAAATTTTCGTATTCGTCGTTTGGTGTACTTTTTTCCGTCTTTTCTTGTAGTGTTTCGAATCTGTTTCTTAATTCTAATACGTATTTGTCTCTTACAGCTTTGGTGTTTAATAGGGCCCAGTCATAGTGTTTGGTGGTCGCTGTTCGTTTGTCGTTTTTTCGTAGGCTTAACCGTATTTTCGCTGTGACTATTCGGTGATCGGTGGACACACCCTTAAAAGAGGAGTATGCAATTCAATGCACTATTCTTCCATTTCTTGTTTATAAGGACGTAGTCTATCTGAGCTTTAGTATTGTTTGCGTACGTGTATGTCCATAGTTTGCCCTCTCTTTTTTGGTAGTTTGTATTGAGGCATGCTAATCTATTTTCTATCATGAAATCTGTTAGATGTTGCCCATTTCTATTTGACGTGTTGTGGAGGCTGTATTTGTTGTTTCTGTTTTTCCCGATTTGTGCATTCATGTCTCCGCCAATGACTAACATGTTGTGTTTCGGGATGCTACGCACTAATGAGGATAACTCATCGTAGAAGGTGACTATTTCATTTTCTTCACTAACATTGGTGGGGCTGTAGCATGAGATGATTGTTGCTCTGGGGTTTCCGTTATATGTAGCTGCCATCATTCTAGGTTGTATTTTCTCAACGCTATTAAGCGTTTTTAGTGCTCTAGGTCCTATAAGCAATCCTACCCCTCCTACTGCGGCGTTGACAGAGTTTTTCCATGCGGATACAGTGGCGAGCGACCATCCATTGCCAGTTTCGTGATATTTGATATCTTCTGTGTGCGTGTATCTGTGTTCTTGTATGCATATTATGTCTATTTTATGTTCTTCGGCCGATGCGATTAGCTCTGGGAGTTGTCCTATTCTATTTAAGGTTCTTAAGGCTTGTAACTTGCTAGTCCTTGGCTAATCCAAGGTCGCAATTCTAAGGGAAGGGGAAGGTGCATCTATTTGTCCATCTGTCTATTGTGTTTTCATTATATACGGCATAACAATGACGGGGAAGTATATTGTCTAAATCCCTGGTCTTCATTCTTATGGGAGTTTCTGCTGCTTTTCTGTTTTGTTTTGTTTTTTTTTAATTTTTCTAAGGACTGAGTTCAAGTTCTTTTAGCGTAAACTATTCTAGTTCGATGTCCAATTGTTTACTAATAATTCTCATGAATGATTCATGTGTAACTTTCGAAGGGTAAATTCTCGAAATGTTATTTCCGTAGTTGCATTCGTTCATCTGGGCTGGTAGCATTCAGTTTAGCTTTCGCAGTGCTCTCCTTTCTGCTTACTTTGTTTACCGTTTGCAAGTCTATCCTAAATTGTTTATGTTCAACCGAGTCTCTAATCTTATTGATCTGATTTCATATGTATTCTGTTTGTTCTTTTAATTATTTGTTTGCTAATTCATTCTGTGCCTTTTTAAGTTTCTGGGCATTGTTAAAGGTTCAGTTCTTCCTATTGCATTTATATATATATATATATATATATATATATATAATCATCAAAAACCGTCAAATGCCTATTATAATTTATTTTCATGCGGCCAACCCACACACCAACCCACACACCAACCAACCCCATTTGATAGCCATCACGCAATGGAGAAAAAAATTGTTTCAATGGTTTTTTCTCGGTTGAAAATAAATGAATACATAAATAAATCATGGGAGAGAGAAAACGGGGAAAGACACAGTCTCGTAATTGGTGTCAAAATCGGTTGTAATGCCATCGTCTTGAGTCATGTGTCCTTTGGTATCTAAATAAATTTTAATAAGGCTCAACTATCTTTCAGCAACTCAAATCTTGTCAATAAATTAACCTATGGTATTTTCAAAAATATAAAGCAGTAAATTTATTTATCTATCAAGCAAAATATGTTAATAAACATAGTTTCTAATCTCAACTTTCTCTTTATTCAAACATTTTAGCATGAAATTTAGTCTTTATGAAAATCAGTTTTTCTGTTACTAACCTATTTCAGCGGAAGGTAAATCTATTTTTCTGGACTCATTTTAAAATTAGTTCATTGCCTTTATTGAATAACTCTCCAGTAAATTAATATGCAATGGTGACATCGATTATAGATGCTTTCATGGGCAAAAAATTCCTGAGAATTAATTTTTTTTTTACTTGGTCAACAAACGTGGTGCGATAGACAACAACTACGGGAGGCAGTAATTACTGGGGATACGGTTACAAGACTCAGCATTCCTATCCGAGGTCGCGGTAAAATCACATGAAGAAGGCCAGAGGTGAAATTTGGCCGAAACGTAGTGAAAGAAGAAACAACACAAAAACTACCAAGATGAGGACAAAAAAGTCCGCAATAAATAAAGATTAATTCTCAGATTAAGAAGCCTCATCTCAAAATGATTCCAATTAAAGACAATTCAGAAAATTTCTCTATAAAAATTATCTGGAGTTTTACTAAGACATTTTCTAGACTGTATCTTTCCCCGCTTTCTCTCTCTTTCATTATTTATTCATGTATTTACTTATTTTAAAACGAGAAAAACCATTGAAAGAATTTTTTTCCTCTCCATTGTGTGATGGCTAGCTAAAGGGGTTGGTTGGTGTGAGGATTGGCCGCATGAAAAAAATTACAATAGCCATTTGACGGTTTTTGATAATTATATATATATATATATATATATATATATATATATATATATATATATATATATATATATATATATAAGAAAAAAGTTGATAATAAATCTGTTCGTAAAAGAAAAGTGCTCGAATCCTGTCAAGTTGGCTAGTGCAGCAATTAAAAAGATTATAAATTTCGCATTAGATTTTTCTTGATACTTCTAACTTCACATTTATTCTCTGGAAGAGAAAATACGATTGGTAGATAGATTTTTTTTTGGGGGAAGAAATGGACCACAAGATGAATTATTAAAAAGTAAAAATGTCTGGCTAAGTACATTAAAATGAATTACTGCACGGAATCGGAGCGGAAATTGTAAGTGGAGGCGAAAAGAAAAAAATCAAAAGGATTTCAACGACAAGGAAGCTAATTTTGGCTAAAATTACTTGATATTCTGTACTTAAATACTGGTAAGACGGAGGTCCAAGGAAAATGTAATGGTACAATTTATCTCTCTGCAAAATATTTTTCTTTACATTTTGTTGTTTGTCTAAAAAGAGAAAACAAGTCAATATTTCAAAATATTGAAATTCAACTAAGAGATTTATATTTTGTTTAGAATTATTTATTTGGTAATCGGCTCATTAGCCTAGTGGGTAGATTGTTTGCCGTTGGTCCGGGAGATCTGGGTTCAATCTCAGGTCACATCATACCAAAGACTTAAAAAATGGTACTTGATACATCTTGCTTAACAATAAGCAATATAAGATACTTATCAAGCGTAAAGTAGAGCGATCCACGGAAAGGAGTAGCGCCCTCCACTACACCTCGGTGTACTTGCTACTGAAAAAGGAGCCTTCAGGTCGCCCTCGACAACAGTCGCCAACTTTACTTACTTATTTATTTTGTTTTTACATACGTGTATATTTCCAGCTTGTTATTTTTGTCAGATAATATATATACAGAAACCCATGTCAATGGGAAACTCAATGAGGCTTGAACTCACTCGTGTAGGTTTGTTCGTTGAATGTTTTATCGGTTTATATAGAGGTCAGTGTTTTGCATTAGATGTCTCTTCTTCCTCCTTCTCCTCCTCATCCCCTCCCCCTCCTCTCTTTTCTTTTCTCATTGTGTCTACTTCTTTGTCCTATCCTGTTTGGTATATTGCTTTTATTAGACTTTGCTATTTGATATGTTCGAAAGGTCTTCCTTGCGCTTCACTGAGTCGTGTTTTTTGTTAAAATGATTTTGAATACCGCAAACGGTTCCTCTCTGTCTCTGTCTCTCTCTCTCTCCCCCTCCATTTTGGGTTTGATTGTTCCCCTGTATTTGTGTCTAGTTTTGGTCTTGATTTTTTCTTTTAAAGTAGTGTTTTAAAATTTACAGGCAATTTTTTTACAATTAATTTATGTGTGCGCGTTTATACGTACATACGCATATATATATATATATATATATGTATGTGTGTGTGTGTGTGTGTGTGTGTGTGTGTGTGTGTGTGTTTGTTTATTTCCTTTTGTGCATATGTATTAATTATGTTTTATTCAACGTGGGCTTAAATTTTCCGATATTTTCTTTTTCAATTTGAAGTTATAAGTTATCGTTAGTTCGATGCTTGGGTATCGTTTTAAATTCACCTTGACCACATTCATATAGGTGTTTAGATACATTTAATTTTCTATTTTGGGGTATTTTAGTATTTCTTGTATTGAATGATGTTCCAGTATTGAGGCCTTGTGTTAATTCTATGTATACTTCATAACATTTGTTTCAATCGATAATGTAGATTATTGTTTTTGTGCTGCAGTCTTAGTTTTTATTTATTCTGATTTTTTTTTCTAAGTTTAAAGGTATAAGATTTTCCTTCTGTATTTAGATCACATACTCCACAACTTTTATTCTTGCATTTGGCAACTACTTGTGTTATGTTTTCCCCAAATGTAGAAGAGACGAGTATTTTTAAGACTTTTGTGTTGTCTATGGCTTTTAATGAATTTTGTTGTGTGTAGTATTTCTGTGATTTTGTCATTTTTTAAAAGTTTTTCTAGATTTTTCATTATTTATGTGAATAGTTTTTGGTTACTTTTGTTGTAAGTTGCGACTATTGTTATGATTTTTTGTTGTTATGTTTTTTCGGGTTTTGTAGCTCTTCTTATAGTATTTTTCTGCAGTTCGAATCACTTATTTATCAGTGTTGTTGGGCATCTTCTCTGGTGTAGGGTTCCGAGTAATTTTTAAGACGATTTTTTTCTGACGTTTTAATCAGTAATTACGGTGTATATTCTACGTGATGAAGTGAAAGGGATGTATTTTATACAGTTTTTGCAGTGGAGGCTATTGAAGTGGAGATATTGTTGGATGTCTGTTGGTCTGTTGTACAAATCTGTTATAATTTGGCCATTTTCGCTTTTATGATGATGTCGAAAAATAGTACTTCTTTTGACCTGTGTTCCTAGGTGGATTTTATTTTAGTGTGTAGATTTTTTAGTAGTTTTTGTAATTCTTCAATCTCTCCCGAAATTCTGAGTAAAAAATATGATAAGAGTATAAAGAGAGAATATACTTAGTCCAGAAAATGATATTTAGATAATTATTTCCTATTCTTGAACATATTCATATTCTAGGGGAACAAACACACACACACACACACACACATACACACACACACACACGCACGCACGCACGCACGCATACACACGCACAGAGGAACAAATACACACACTAAGAAGAAAGAGAAACTCTTAGTGATATTTAAAACAACTTTGACAAAAGAACAAACAAATAAAAATGTCCAATAAACTCTATATCGTATCAACTAAACACACAGACACACACACTCATACACACCCAGACACAGGTAGCAACCGAGAGTAGCCCAAGGAGAACTTCGTTACACATCAAATATCAAACTCAAATTTGAGTAATATACCCATTTGGACAATGCAAACCAGTTGATGCATTCTGAGATAACGAAAGAGAGGAAGAGAAAGAGAAATCTAACAACAAACGGTGACTTTAGTATAAACCGATAAAAACCTCAAAAACGTTCGACTTACAAACCTAAACGAGTGGGTTCGAATCTCAAAGAATCGTAAATTCGTATGACCTTGTGCCACACATGTTCTCTAATGAAAGCAACAAGCTGGAAACATACACGTATGTAAGAACAAAATAAATAATTCTAAAAAATGATACAAATCTCTTAGTGGACTTATTTATTTTGAAATATAGAAGAACCTAGTCTGCCCTAAAATTTACCCATAGCTGGAGGGAGAATAATTGGATTCATACCTTTCCCCAGGGTATAAGTGCTATATATATATTATTTAGTAGTGTCTGTAACCCTGGGTTCCATGCTTTACTTATTCGTCAGACCGAGTGAAAGGTCTTCGAAAAAATATCGATTAATTAGATTAATTCTCTGTTTTGGTGGTGTGAGAAATATTATTTGGTTCGTGTGCATGTGTGCCTAAGTTTTTTTGCGTTTGAATATAAGTCTCTTTGTACATATATATATATATATATATATATATATATATATATATATATATATATATATATTCTTTTATGTATAAAAGCTATATCTTTCATATTGACCACTATTAGATAAAACCACAAAGTTTGGTCCATCATAAACTCAGACAGTGAGCGAATGATAACATTTGCTAAATCTATCTATCTATCTATCTAGTCATAGGTGGAGAAATGTTACAGCTTTATAACGAAAAATCCCAAACGTGCACACACATACGTGCGTGCGTGGGTGTGTGCGCGAGCGTGTTAGTGTGTGTGTGTGTGTGTGTGTGTGTGTGTGTGTGTGTGTGTGTGTGTGTGTGTGATTAACTTTTACGCTCATGAATTAAGTGTAATAAAGATTTACATTTTCTTTATTCTCTTAATTGGTTTGTAATACGCTTCTCTGGAATGTAATATTTTGAACTTTATGCTGAATTTCATTCGCGTCCCTATCAGAAAAATTTTTTTTTTATCAGACTTTTTTTTACTTCCATATTTTTTTCAGTCATTCCAAATGTATTTTAAAAAACATTTTCGGTATTAAGATATAAATAATTGCTTTTTTAACATTTTCAAACACGCCTAAAAAAATACGTTGAAGAAAACCAAAAATAAAACAAATAACAAAGGATGATTTCATATTTCTCATATGGTAAGTAAAACTTCACCTATTTTCATATTCATTCACTCGATCTATGCAAAGATATCTATTATCAAATCCCTGAATTAAAAAGTTCTCCAACTTCGTCAACATTTCTGATTAATTTCTGAAATGCATTGAAAGTAGACATGTTTATCATCGGGGATTCCATTATTATTTTACCCATAAAAAGCATATGCATTTAAAGGAGGCTTATTCTTATTTATAGTCATCAAAATCGCTTCTCAAAGAGAAAACACCCGAAAGCAAAAATAACTACTTTAGGGAATAACTAACTTTCTACACTATTTTCGATGCTGGCATGATTGTTCCTGTTTTTTTATTCTTTTTTTTTTCTTGAATATCAATCTATATCCTGGAAAGAAATCATTTGCTAAGAAAAAATAGAAACGAGTTAAATTACAAAATATAGCTAAAACAAACGACAACATCGAACTCATTGATACTTTAGGGAAATATATTTTTTATAGATTTAAGATTGCAGAAATTAGAAAGAAATATTAAAAACAAATCTCCGCAATTTGTGGCAAATTTAGAAAATCATTCTTTACTTTCTTTATTTGCGACATTGTTTTATAAGACTCGTCAGTATATATGGCGTGTGTAATAACATACATGCTTTGTTTTAGATTTGTACCCAATGTTTCTTGGTTGTCACAGAAATTATCTGATGAGTGAAATATCCCATACTAGTTCTACACGAATTCCTCTTCCCGTAAACAGGGTGCAGAAGAAATACTTCCTACATTCTAAACGGTATCCAATGTGTTACTATTGAACTTATGTTATGTTTTGACCTTTTGATCCGGCTAAAAACGCCATTCAAGGTGATGCACCGGAAGGAAGTGACACATTCTAATGGCAGTTATGAGAGGAAATCGCGTGGGCGGAAATTGGCTGATGAAATGGGACGAGGTAAAAAAAAATCCCATTATACCCTCATAGACTGACGCACCGGAAGAGAGTGACCTCTGAACAGCATGACAGTTATTTCCGCTCGATGACAATCACACAGGCCATTCCAAAGATAGCAGAAGTGACACACCCCGATCGCCAGATATCGTAAGAAATTGCGGAGGCGTGGAGGCGTGTCTATATCACCGCGTGGGAGTTTGAAGGTAATATAAGGCCGACGAATTGAACAGAAGGCAGACAGGCGAGTAGACTTGGAGCCGGAGTTATGACGAGATGTAGTAAGGAAAGCCAGCACTCAGCAGAGTGGACTCCAGGGCTCAGGTTAAGCAGCCCTGGAGAACGAGAAAGACACAACGCTGACGACTATAACTTTGGGGTCAAAAATTTCAGTTATGTTCGGTCTCCAGCTCCCTCTCACACGCAAACCTTGAGTAACCCTTTTCGAAACCTTACGAATAAAGTGAGAGGGAAATATCTTTATAAAGAAATCTTCCTGCGTCTTTATCATTGCGTCTGTTTATCATCGCGTCGGTAAGTATCCAGTATATATATATATATATATACGTATATTTCTGCATGAATCAGCAGATGACAATATAACACTTACGCAAGTCGCAAAAGTAGCTCCATTTTCCATTTCTCGCTATTCTTTATCCAATATATTTACTCATAATCATGGCTTGGAATAGACCTGTTTTAAAAGGTTGAAAAAAGTCTTATGCATTGCGGTGTTCCTGTCACATATTGGCAAATACAATCTCTTAATTCTTCCAGATGGTTTTCTTTAAATCGATTATTTCGTAGATCTGAAACATTCAACCGATAGCAGTATAGATTTTTCTATCCGAAACAGCATCATCCCGACGAAATATGAAAAATGCACGAAATGCTTTGCGTACCAATTACTGATTCACTATTCTTAAAAACCTGGTCTTGAACTTATGTCCTCGTTACGAAAAAGGTTTTTGGGGAAAAATTACATAGAAAGATTTTTAAAAAGATATTTTGGACCAGACGTAAATTTTATTGGTGGCTTATCGTATCCATTTGTTAATTGAAAATTATTTTCTGATCTAAACATCCAGCTGTCGTATCGATACTGGAATATAGAGGATCTATATGGACGCTAACTAAATGTATGGAGAAAAAGCTTGACGGCAAATACACAATAATGTTGCGAGATGTATTGAATAAGTCCTGGAGGCAGCACTCTACAAAACAGCAGCTGTACGACCACCACAAAAACTATCCTAGTTGAACGAATCCGACCTGTAGGACACTGCTGGGGTAATAAGGACAAACATATGATCGATGGACTCTTATTGAAACCCTTCACATGGACGAACAAAGGTTGGAAGACTAGCCAGAACCTATATAGCACAGCTGTGTGCCGATATATGAGGTAGTCAAGAGGATCTGCCAGGAGCGATGGACGATAGAGACGGGTGGCTGGAGGGAAGCAGGGAAATCTGTGCAAGCAGCGTGACATGATGATCATGATCATGATTTCTTTGTGCTAATTTCAACTTGTTTATGAGTCTTTCAGTCTGTTTGGAAGAAGCTACTTTAAAATTAACCTCGAATAACGTCTTCATTGACTTTTTATTAAGATATTTATGATTGTCAGATTTTATTTCAAGGCAGATAACTCCATTTTCATGGAAGAAGTGTCTTCCAAATTAATAGTGACTTATTAACTTGCCTATTTATTTACAGAGATGTTTCTAACTTCTAACTCTTATTTCAAGAAGGGACAATTTATCTTTAAATTAAATCCAAATTGTACGTATGTTTTGAGACTTTTTTCATCCATTTATCATCTTTTTTCGAAAGAAAAACAGACAAAATCACGGAATCCATTATGTCATCCATTTCTTTTGATATATCGACGACATTCACCTCATCTATCCAAACGAATACAACCAAGAAACAATTACTTATAAACTAAATAACATACAACCGACCATAAAAATACTCATAAACTTGAAAATGATAATTCCTTACCATTTCTAGATATCTTATTAATAAAAATGATAAATTAGAATTCAAAGTTCCCCATAAAACCAATAGTAGAAATTATTGCATCCATCCTTTCTCTAAACACAGCGACAAATTTTAAAAAAGGGGGTTTTAATAGATCATTTCGTTAGAGCCCTAAGAATTTGCTCTCCCAACCACTGAAACAACGAATTTGATTATATCCTAAAAACTTTCTCTAAACTCCAATACCCAGATCCATTTATTCACCACGCCAAAATAAAGGCCACAAACGCATTTCATTAAAAAAAATAAAACCTCCGAACTAAAATTGAATTCCAACACCAAAGTAAAGGAAAAATAAATTGTTCCCCTAAGAATGCCACAATCTCTATCACTGAAAAGAATTTAAACCATTTATATGTAAAGAGGATCGCAAGAACTTCCAAAACAATCAAACAACTATGAGGAAACAATAACAATAAAGCGAAATGTTATTATGACTCAGGTATATATAGAATTTACGGCTAAGTTTGCCTAAGGTATTATATAGGAGAACAAAGCGGAAACCTACCAAACGAATCAAGGAACATAGAAGAGATTTTAAATCATGAAATTTTTCTAACGCATTAGTTATTCATTAAATTTTTAAAAAAAACACATAAAATTCAAACATCATCGCATTTATTCATGATTAATGCAAACTAACAGTCATTGAATATACCGCTATTTCACATTATAACACCTTAGTTAAAACGCCAGGTTCTATAAAATTTCACCCTACTTAGCCAAAATCATGTTGAAGGAATTCAACTTACACTAACAATGTTAATTAAACAACATTTCTAATTTTCCTTTTCTTCACTTTCTTTCATTTTTTATTATTTCTTCACTTTCTTTCATTCTTTATTATTTCTTCATTTTCTTTCATTCTTTATTATTTCTTCCCTCTTCTGCTTATTTCTTCTTTTTTCCCTTCCCCGCCTTATAAAACCGACATTTCGAAGACATTTTGTTTCTCCTTAAATTGTTTTAAGAAATTATTTAAACATTTTCGAAAATTTTCGAATATTCTACTGCATTAGTTCAAACCGCTATTTTCAATTCATAAATTCCCCCACCGCCAGAAGATGAAAAAAGGGCACTTTCTACCAGAAAGTATCGTAATTCCATATCTTAATAATCCATTTTGAAACGCATCGGTGGACATATTAATATTTTAGTAATACATTTTTCTCATCTATTCATATATATATTTATTTCCTTTTTCTTAGCACACACACACACACACACTCATATATATATATATATATATATATATATATATATATATATATATACTTGAATTTACTGAACACACAATCTCCACTTCCACCTCAGATGGTTGGTATTTCTCCGGCTTCCTACCTGACTAAAGTATGGCACCAGGCCATTTGTAGAGAAGGCCAGACACTAAGCGAAAACCTCGGAGAACGGCCCACTGAGGCCAATTTTTCAAGCACAAATATAACCACCCAGGACAGGTATCAGGTGTCCTGCTCGAAACCAGAGAAAAAATTTATATACTCGGGTTTGTAGAAAACACAACCTCCTGTTCCACGTAGGGTGGTTGATACTTTTAAATACTGACATCTTCAAACTTGTCAAGGACTGATTTGAACAAGTATATCATATTACCGCTTGAAGTATCAAATAAGTCATCTGTAGCTATGTAGTAATAACACCACATATAAGTAAAAAGAAAATTGTTCATTTTGTTACCAGTGTTCTAATCACTTAGCCAATCCCAGTAATCATTACTGAATAAAAAATTGTTAATCGGATGAACATTGCGTAAAGATGTGATGTTAATCCTATAGGAATATACGATGTAAATAACAACGTCTCATTGCTTTTAAAAGTCACATATAACCAGTTTTTCACCTTTTACTAAAGTGTCATCCAATTTTCCGAGTTCAGTACCAAATAGATAAGGAAAAAAAAAAAGAAGAAACCACGTACTTGACGAAGCAAAAACACGTCAAACATTTTGCCAGAAAAGAAAATTATATATTTCTTGTCCAAGACCTTTTGGCTCGTCAAAGTTATGGGCTACTGGAACTTTCAAGTTCTATTCATCCATATGTCTTTATATAGATTGATTTTTTTTGTTCACTCCTTTCTTTGCTGCAACATTTTCTTTACTATAGATAGATACATCGATAGATATTCACCAGTCGCTTGATTTATTCATTGCCTCAACATCCAGTTTCATTTTGTAATCTTCTCTCAAGTCCCATATTCGGTGTTGCTTTAATGTATTTTTTCTTTAACTCGTTCTTTTTTTGTTCGGGTGTTTGGATATTTTTGGGCAAAGCTTAAGAAATTACTCTCTCACATACATGACATACATGATTGTTCCTATCCGTGTTCGGTTTTCTTCCTAAACAAAGCTGTGCTCAGTTTTTGAAAGAGTGAACTAATTTCGCATAACATACTTTCTAGCTTGGGTGTTCCCTATGCACCCCATGTATAGCACTAGACCTCACGGTCTAGTTCAAGCTATATTCTGGTATACGTGCCCGGATCTAGATTTAGGTCCGTGATACTGTTTCACTCTTCGGACCCACATTGCACTTAGTGGGTCAATGACTAGCAGGATTCGAGTCTCGGCTCGTTTCCGACCTTCCCCTCTCCTATATTTTCACTTTAATCGCCCTTCGGGCTTTTGACCTTGTGTCAATCCCTGTCTGGTGGGAGGCAGCGACAAATACAAATACAATACTAGCTAGCTGAATTCTTAGCGCCAAATATTTGCCTTCAGTCAAACTGGGTTAAGATCATTTAAAGACTCAGTTTTCTGTACTTTATTTTCAATTCAGTCCCATCGTTGTGTCCCGGGGCTTATTGCAGGAGACAAGGACGAGATGAAGTGATAAATCGAGTTCATAGAAGAAGAAAAAATCAGACACTTGGTCCTAGAAAACGTACCACTCAATTTATAAATGTGTTTCATCTTCCCTTAACATCAATCTAAAATTAGAACGATGTGAACTGGTATTCTTAAAGTATATGAAGCAGAGATTAACTTCTTCCACAAATCTGATCCAAATATCTTTAAGCAGAAATTTTGATAGCTTGAAAGTGTACTTATTTGTTTTTGCTTTTTTTTGGCGGGGGGTCAGTAGCTGACTTGCTATCATCATCATGAAGTCGTACTACAAGCTCGGATTTCACGGACGATATTTCGCTATTCGTCTCTATCATGGATCGATTCCGGCAGGTCCCCAAGACTTCATCCTCTGTTTATACAGAGCTGTTATTGATTGGTTCTGGTTGGTTGTCCAACTCTTGTGTGATGGGGTCCATTGGAAAACCTCGCTGATGAGCTCGTTCTAACTTCTCCAGCTGTATCCTGCATGTATTGTTGTCTTTTTTGGATGATTTTAAAGATGGGAGGCGGCCTGTTCAACTTCTGCTTTGTGGGATATTGTTTTCTGAATTTATTCAATATGACTCGTAGCATACTTGTGTGATTTCCATTTAGCTTTTTCTCTGTAATCTTTGCCAGCTTCCATGTGGCGCATCCATATAGTACAATCAACATGACGATTGCTTAGAAAAAACTGCGTTTTATTTCATCGGACAAGTTTGACTTCCTTATATCAACATCCGGTCGATAGCAGTCCATGCGTTCCCAAGTTGAATATTTATGTAATTTTCAATAGATGAAACTCTGCTTCTTAGGTAGGTGAACTTGTCCAGTAAATTCAGAGAGCTTCCATTTAGTGTGCAGATGTGTCCTTTTTGATTGAAGCGCATGATCTCCGTTATGTCAGCTTTGATATGGACGCCAATGGCACCTGCTGCCTGCTCCAGTCTCAACTGCAGGGATAAGGAATGGATAGGTGTTTGCTTCTTGACTTTTTATCGTAGAACGGCAGTAGATCTAATGAAAGAAAATCGTTTTCCATTTTCTTTTATAATATCAACTCACGTTCGAAGTACGTAAGCTAGGCTGATTATGGACAGATATTAGGCTAATTTATCCCCTTGTAGAACACCAGCAACAATGACAAAGATGGCTGTGTTACAATCTGGTGAAGGGACATTTACTTTCGTGTTTTTATAGAACATCAGTATCATATTTACCCAACCCCTCTGCTCGGGCAGGATATGACACAAGGTCAATTTTTAAGCAGAGTTTACCAGGTTTGAATTCAGAGTTTTCCTTCTCCTAGACTAGTTGCCACACCAAGGCTGAAGAACCTAGTCTGTCCTACAATTTACCCATAGCCGGAGGGAGAATAATTGGATTCATACCTTTCCCAAGGGTATAAGTGCTATGTGAAATGCAATCAGTCTCGTCCAGGATTTGAACTCGTGTCGCCGTGTCTATTTCCTACGACGATAACCATTACACCACGGGCACCATAGAGCATCATTATGGCTGCAACAGTTTCTTTGGGGACACCATAGGCTAGAAGTTCTTTCTCAATTTTCCCTTTGCGTATAGAATCAAATGCCTTGGAGAAATCTACAAATAAGAGTCTTGCTTCAAAGTTTTGCACAAACTCTCTAAAATTCAACGTCTTGTTAGAATCAATGATATCGTGGATCGGTTTCCCCAAAAACCATTTAGATTTTCCTCAGAATTTTTTTCAATTTCGGGTTCAATGCAGTTGAGTAGCAAAGCATTATAAATTTTAGTGTCTATGGAAGTAAGGGTTATACCCCGGTAGTTCTTGTCAACTTCGGGGTCATCTTTCTTGGGAAAAGGGTGGATGCAGACTTTTGTCCTAACTATCGTGTTCTCGTTATATACAGCGTCTCAGTATCGGAGAAGAATGATGTAGAATTTCCTTATCTTCCATATTTCTAGTGATATTTCATCAAATCTGGCTGCTTTCCTGTTTTATTTAATTTTCTTAGTTCTACGTCGAGTTTTTGAGTAAATTGTCCTTGTTGGGTATCTAGTTGATTATTAATTTTCGTGATAGGTTTCGGTGACTTTAGGGGATTTTCCAAACAGTTTCTTGGAATGTTCTTTTCTCATATGTATTAATTCTTCATGACGGGCTGCTTTTAGTTTAGCTCAGGATGTGCTCTTTTTTACCTGACTTCATTTACTGCCTTTTTGATGTTAACCTTGAAATTTTAAATAGTTTCTCTAAAGGGGGTATTTGTGTTATGCTGAGCACTTTCAGTTCTTGTCAGAACCATTATCAAGGTAATAAGGATGATTAGTTGTAGATTAAAGTTGTTTAGTATTTAAATTGAATTATTATTTTATTTTTGTTTTTATCACGAAATTGAGGTTGGTTTTTATCATCAAGGTAATCCTAATTGATAGTTGTTGTTTATTTTTAAATATTTCTATTACGTGAAATAGAATAAAATTTGTTCTAACTTTTGTCATAAAGATTGCTCTTATATATTTTAAATATTTTAGAATGTTATCACTAGTTTCGAAACTAAATTTGTTTATAGTGGGTTGTCTTTATCTTATAATTAAAGCTTCGAGGATTTTTAAGTTTTGATATAATTAATGAATTGAGTATTTCCGTATTATTTACTAAAATATTTCTATATGCTGCTTTAAAACAATTGTGTTATTCTTTTAATGTTGACATATAGATCTAGAATCTGAAAGGAGTGTAGTGAACCTCCTTGATAATGCTTCTGACAAGAACCAAACGTACTGGTTATAACACAAATAGCTACTTGGGTAAAGCCATTAACAAATTTCAAGATTGTTACATGAAAAAAATAAGGACTCTTGAAAGAAAAAATAAAAGGAAAACTTCGTAACAACAAGGATTCGATTTTATATAATCAAACCTATATATATATATATATATATAAATATATATACGCTTAAGATATATATATATATATATATATATATATATATATATATATATATATATATATAGAGAGAGAGAGAGAGAGAGAGAGAGAGAGATAGATATAGATTTACAAGTATATATGCGTCAATTAACAAGTGGCACCTCTGTCACATGATTATTTATAAGATTTTCAGCAAGTTCTTTCTCTTTTTCATGAGTTGCGTACGTTTAACTGATAGCATGATAAGTAATTTTAAAAGTACGTTTTAATAAGAAAAATAACACAGTTTATTGCAGTCTTGATCAAAGATTTTATCTCCTAAACGAGACTCAACGCTACGTTCGCGTGTTTCAACCAGTAAACCATTTATTCCAAACTAATCGTTTGCTAAGATCAATTCAAAAATGTATCTTTCCTGCCATAACAATTGGCAAATCATTATCAGTGAAAGTTCATGTAGGCGAAGGAAAAAATTAATTAGAATGCTCTTTTCTTTCAAAAAAATTCGAAAGAAGATTAATATAATTCACGTGCCATGTAAAAACCTCTAAAAGAAGAGTCACAGCAAATTAAACTAATGTCGTGTCTCTCCCCCCTCTCTCTCTCTCTCTTTCTCTCTCTCTCTCTCTCTCTCTCTCTCTATATATATATATATATATATATATATTTGTATCTCCCCATCAAACATACATCAAACGTACATACGCATATAAGTATACACATATATTTGAATAAACACACACACACACACACACACACTCACACACACACACTCATGTATTATATAAATTAATATTTGCTCTTCTCCCTTCGACAGTGTCATAAATAGCGGTTTCGTACATTAAAAATTACAATCCTCAGATGCGACTAGCAATTTTTTTTTTTTAATTATAAAGCTAAATTAATAAGATTACACCAATTCATGAAAGTAATATATATATATATATATATATATATTGGGTGTGTGTGTGTGAGAGAGAGAGAGAGAGAGAGAGAGAGAGAGAAAGAGAGAAAGAGGAGATAGACGGAAAGAGGCACGCAGGCACAATCACAGTCAGAGTGGGTTTTTACTTCAATGTAAGAGAGAGCGAGAGCGAGTGAGAGAGAGAGAGAGATAGAGAGAGAAAGAGAGAAAGAGGAGATAGACAGAAAGAGGCACGCAGGCACAATCACAGTCAGAGTGGGTTTTTACTTCAATGTTAGAGAGAGCGAGAGCAAGTGACAGAGAGAGAGAGAGAGACAGAGAGAGAGAGAGACAGAGAGAGAGAGAGAGAGAAGTAAATAGATAAAGCATAATTAAATTAATTGACATATATATTATTTCAAACGTAATTATACGATGAGATTTTTTTATTATAATCTTGAATTAATAAAGTCACACAATACTATGAATGGAAGAGTCCCCGTGGCGTAGTGGTTAACATATCTGCCTCTGGCTTCGTATTAAACGAGTTCGAATTCCAGCTGAGGTGTTATGTTCACTTTTGGACTAATACTTTTGGGGAAAATATATGGACCTTTTAAGATATGGGTTAAATATAACCTTTATTCGTTCTCCAACCTGTCTTTGGCAATACATATCCCACAAAAAAATGGATACGCTTTTAAACCAAACGATGTAAGTTATTTTATTTCAAGGTTTTTAGTAATTGAAAATTATCCTGAGTATTAAATTAAAATTAATTCCTATTGAAATAGAAATAAAATAACGATGGATATCCTGGCGCGAGTAGTGAATTAACTGGAAAATTGATTTCGTTGTGTGATTTTATTCGAGGCAGGTATCTTGTTTTTATTTTTGTTGTTTTTTTTTTTTTATGGAGACGTCGTCCTATTTTTGTTAACAGATAAAATGTAAAGCGAAGTTTCTCCAAATAACTATATTCATATAGATGATAAATAGTATTCATAAAGATTAATAAGAAAAGATAAAAAAAACAACAACATTAGCATAGATCACAATGAGTATGAATAAATATGAAATAGGCAATAGAGATAAAAAGTTGATGAGTTAGGCATTTCAAACTGTTCATCATATTTCTTGCTTTCTGCTGGTTACAATCAAAATCATACTGTGTAATGAAGTTCGCAAATAACAATTACATAGCTTTCTGCGCTAAGATTTTCAAAACATGATGGGGTAGAGAGAGAGAGACAGAGACAGAGACAGAGACAGAGAGACAGACACTGAGACAAAGTCAGAGAGAGAGAGAGAGAGAGAGAGTGCACAGAAAAAATAAATTGACATGATTCGCTTGAAAGATATCTTTTTCAGAAATTAAATTTCATTTTCGCAAATAATATAAGTTTCAAAGAGAAACGTGTAATGTTAATTAAAAACTTTGTATTCTATTAGATAAATGTCCATTTTCGGTTGTATCGTTTCTGTGATATAAAATATTGTTTCTGATTGGACAATCCATAGAGCAAACATTCCAATTTAAGTTTCCATATTGTCTTCCTTTTTTCTTATCTATCTATCTAGATGTTATAACGACACACTTTGCGATTTTTTCCCTCCAAGAATACCTGATGCCATTCTACCAGAGTGTGATAGGTGGCAAGGCTCCTCAGATCTCCAGGACTATTCCCAGTATTCTGACCGATCTAAACAATGCTGTAGTTGAGATTGTTTCGATTAGTCCTCTGAATTCCAGCTGTTCTAGTCCTTTATACGAGCCTGCTTACAATCAATATCACCGTCACCATCATGTTCCTCAATATTATTATTTCTCAGGCAAGGTCTAAGTATTAATCTCTTTTCGCTTTTTTTTTTCATTTTCTAACTATAGGACAGCAAAGTCCACTACTGGGTAAGTTAACTATTTTTCTAGTAAGTTATGAAGGAGTCGAATCTTCTGGCCTGAAGTAGATGATCTAGTTCTATCTCAGAACGCGAGAGAATTGAACGAGTTTCATTCTCATTGACGGATTCTGACCCTTCTCGGTATTCTGGCAGATCTTAATAACACTGTAGTATGGATTTTCTCCGCTCATCCTGGTTTCTAAATCGTTTAGTCAACATTACCATGCTCTAGGCCTTGTTCCAAGTGTTACCAGTAGCAATCAGTATTATCACCACCTTTATGTTCAATAGCTTTTTTTAGCTCTCTGGCAAGGTGTAAGTACTTATCTCTCTTTTCTCCTTCTTTGATTTTCACTCTGTCGTCCACAGAACGTTCCTATATATATATATATATATATATATGGTTTGGCTTGGTTTGGTTTTTATGGCAAAGCAACTTTTGTAGGTTATATAACGTCAAATCCATTTTTTTTGAAAATTTTCAGTTCTATTTCAAACAATTCAGTTGAGCATGAGTACACAGTTTAATTGTCAAAAACATTTCTATTTCAAACTATTCGGTTTATTCAAACAGTTTTATAAAACAATTCAGTGTAGTGTAAGTACAGTTTCAATGTCAAAAGCAGTTCAATTTCAAACAATACAGTTTAGCATGAGCCCAATTTAAATAAAAGTACAGTTTAATTGTGAAAAACATTTCTATTTCGAGCTATTCAGTTTAGTCAAACAGTTCTAATTCAGCCAATTCAGTTTTGTATAAGTACAGGTTTTGTTTCCACACAGTTAAATGTCAAAACAGTGCATATATATATATATATATATATATATATATATATAAATATATATATATATATATATATATATATATATATATATATAGTCAAATTCGTTAAAAATGTTGAAAAATAAACAATTGTATAGAAAGTTAAAACAAAAAAAAAGAAATTTTTTTTTTAATATGAATTCTCATATTTTTTAAGCGAGCGTTGCGCCCTTTAAATGGTCAAGTCTGTCAATGAACACAAAGAGGGAAAATTTGATTAAAATACAGAACCTGTGTTTTCACAGCCGATATAATTTAGTGAAAGAGATAAAAATATTTTACGAAGAAGTTTGTTTTTTAAATTGAAGACTGTTGGATCGGGGATAACGCAGTTCCAGAAAGATATCTTGGAGCGGGCGTCATTTGCAGAAGGAAAGAAGTATTTGTTTTCTCTCTTGGAGCAGAAAAGAACATTATGTGAAATGAATGCTTATTTATTAATTTATTTATTTTGTCTGTCTTTAAAAGTAGTCGTCTACCGTTGAGGATTGAATACAAAGATTTTCCTCCCGGAGAAGAAAATAGAATTTTCTTTGAACATTTATTGGACTTTTCCAATTTATTCCTTCCGTTTTCCTCTTACAGTGAAATAAATTCTTTAATGAAATAATTATTTCAACTGACGATGTTTTCTCAATTTTTCGCGAATTTTAATACTTGTTGATATTGAAGATTTTCTTTATGAACTACTTCGTTCCATTTATGTCGTATTTTCCTGGATATTTTTTTTTTCGAAAAAGGATAGATTTGTTGACTTTCTTTACTGTTAGTTCCACTCTGACTGCATGAAGAAGAGGTCTGAGTTGGATATAATTTAAAGTTTATGCTGAAACACTTTATAGCACACACACACACACACACACACACACACACACACACACACACACACACACACACACACACACACACAAACGTCGCCACACGCACGCTTTGCACACGCACACTTTCTCTCTCTCTTTCTCTCTCTCTTACACAATTACCCCCACACGCAAACACTTGCACATACACACACACGCTCTCTCTCTATCCCTCTTTCTATCTCTCTCTCACTCTCTCACAAACAAACACCCCCACAAGCACACACTTGCACATACACACTCTCTCTATTTCCCTCTTTCTGTCTCTCTTTCTGTCTGTCTGTCTCTCTCTCTATATATATATCCCTCTCACACACACACACACACACACACACACACACACACACACACACACACGGACACACACGCACACATCCACACTCTTTCTCTAACCCTCTGTCAATCTCTCCTTCTCTCACACACACGAACACGCCCACAAGCACACACTTGCACATACACACATACACACTCTGTCTCAATATCCCTCTCTCTTTCTCTCTCTCTCTCTCTCTCTCTCTCTCTCTCTCACACACACACACACACACATATATATATATATATATATTATCTCTTAGGTCTGAATGGTGTCAAAGCTTTTTGTTTCTTTTTTACTTTGTGCACCTTTTTATCTTCTCATTAAAGAGGAAATAACATAGTTTTCATTTTGACACTGGTGATTACGATGACCTCTAAAACGTGTAATTTTGTTTTGTTTTTCCGATAAGCACTAATCTCAGTAGTCTGAAAAAACAATAATGTTATCGGGTCTTTTTTTTTTTCTTTTAGCTTTTTTTTAATTTGTTATTGTGGTTCTTTTCATTTAGATTACTGAATATTTTTTAATGTTATACTTAATATAAAAAAATTGCTTGGTTTTGTTCTATTTCTTTTCTTTTTTCTTTTTTTTGTTTTCGATTTCAAGTAATGTATTTGTC
The DNA here is from genome assembly GCA_963585895.1 of Sepioteuthis lessoniana. NCBI lineage: Eukaryota > Metazoa > Mollusca > Cephalopoda > Myopsida > Loliginidae > Sepioteuthis > Sepioteuthis lessoniana. The sequence continues at coordinate 20,598,008 of OY757912.1, read as the reverse complement.
GTGTTAGTCTTTCTTTGATTGGTCACTTTTTGATCACCGCTCTAATCAATCAAACATCAAAGACTTATAATCATTTGGGCAAAGCAAATACATGTCGTAATCACCAATCGTGTAATAAAATCAGCAGCTTCTCCAAATACGGCCTCAGTTTGATTCGGGCGTATGTTTAGTAACTTCAAGTATTCTTTTTCTTTATTCAGTTGTGTCCTTGTGCGTGAAGGTGAAATTTTGTTGCTATGAGAAAGAAGAACCGTTTCTTCATTGTGGGTGTGTGTTAAGGCATATTTGTGCAATTTTTAAAAAAATCAGCTGGTTCATCTACACTGTTACAAAGTTTTGTTCAGCCCGGTATGTGTTGAGAAAAGTCGCAAGATTTTACATGAAATATTTTGTCGTTTTTATATAGCTTAAAAACATTAAATAGTTCCCAATATATGCACTATTTCATCAAGATCAAATCGTGCTGATAGCATCGTCTCTCTCTCTCTCTCTCTCTCTCTCTCTCTCTCTCTCTCTCTCTATCTATCTATCTATCTATCTATCTCATTCATCGCTTTTTGCAGGTCTTCTAGATTCAACCAGTGTCCTCCAAAAACAGATGTATGTAAGTCTTTCCTGGACGGATAATACTGGTTTATCCTTGCACGGGAGTCTATAGAAGAAGCTGATTTTGATTTAATACTTGTCCAGCAGTTCCCAACTCATCTTCTTCGTCAAACTTTGGATAGTTTGTGAGATGGGTGGCAAGAAGCCGTAGAAAACCTGTTTTCTGGGGTGCTGTTTCTGGGGTTTGTTTAAAATAGTACGAAGCATATTTGTATATTTCCCACATGGCTTTATCTGTAGGTGTGTTGTTATGCAGGTGAATATCAAATCATCATCATCATCATCATTAGACCCAGTAGGCTATCGTTCTTAGCAAATACTCTAGATCCAGTTTCCACATAGTACCGATGAATGTAACTTTTTAATAATCAATCAACTTTGGTGAATACATGTGTAAGAATCCACCGGAGAACGTCACATAAGTTTCTCTTTACTTCCTAAGCAAGGCGCAGCATATCTATTTTGTTTCCCTTAGATGGTTCACATGATAGAATGTAAGTGGCAGCACAACTGCTTTTTTGTGGGCTGTTGCTTTCAGGTTTTGAACGAAATAGCATTCAACTCCCTTGTCTCGTTGCTATTAAACCAAACTAACTTGGATGCAAAACACTGTTAACATAGCACTTTTTAACGTTTGCATATAAACCTCAAAAGACCTGCTGTCGAAGCTTACAGCAGTTGCAATCGAGCGCAATATAGACATTTTACACATACAAGAAAATAGATATTACCATAGTGAGCAAGAATTAAAACACCATGTTAACGTTAAATTTGGACACTTGTTTTGGCATCCTCGTTGAAAAACTCAGATAATGACCCCAAAAGACAATGTCAAAATTTTTCAGTCCCAGTGCCTTAAAATTATTAAGAGGGTTAATGGGATACATTTAATGGAAGCCCCTGCAAAACTATTGTCTCTCGCTTCAGAGCCATCAATCCCAATGATAAATTTGATATTATTACCGTGTACAGCAATCTTTTGCCCCTTGCATGACGAATTGCCAAACAAAACGCCTTAAAACCCATTAAGCTATGAAAGCTCAAACAGGAAAAAATTGCTGACTAAACTTACGAAACCGAAATATCGAATAACTATCAGAGTTTAACTTCTGAATAGTCCTTCATGCCTACACACGAAATTCCAGAAATAAAGTAGGGAAACCTATACGTTTGATATTGACTTGAAGATCCCTTAGACATATTGTATAACTTGCGTGGATGGAAAAACAGGATATCCACCTGTTTCCGAAAGTAAACAGAACGAAGATATTTCCTCCCCGGAAGTTACGTGGATAGGCACGAGATGTGATCACGTGGCTTGCAAAAGCTTCGCGAAAATTATATAAAACAGGAAAGATTTCGACCCAGAGAGAACTGACCAGACTGTTAGAAGATCTAAAAGGATTTTACGCAGCTATTGGCGCTGGTCGTGTGCCAGACTTTCCTAGGTTGAGAGGTAATAAAAAGCCTAAGCTGTTCAAGACTCGTGAAATTCGAGAAGCGAGTAGAAACTAACACGATTCGAGGCCTTGAGATGGTCTTGTACCAAACTCGCCAACGTTGATAAGTGTTGATAAACCACCATAGTTCGATATCTTGAGATAAAGCCAAACTCGTGTAAGAAGACAAGTGAGGAGAAACTAATATGATTCGTTGCCTAGAGATGGCCCTATACCCAACTCGCGAATATAGAGAGGTGAGGAGAAACTATGATGATTCGATGCCTTGAGATTATGCTGGTATCTCGAAAGGAGAACGAAGCAGAAAAGCAGAAAGATTTCACAGAAAAGCGGTACCGTTGTCTCCGTGTGTGTGTGTGTGTCTCGGCCATCTCTGATTCTCTTTCACTCAACACATCTATACATTTCGGGAAAGAAAATAAAAAGAAATGAAATAGGTTATATTTTTATACATCGGTGTAGTTGAATTTCTTATACAACCTATATACTTAAAGCTACAAAATAACGCTAATGTTAGATAATATACACATAAGGAAGAATTGGATAAATAGACTGCTAAAGAGTGGTTCATAGGCATCTTTTGAAGAGATTTCCGATCTCAAATCGTATCGGGAATTACGCGCAGAAATAAGAAACTAACAGTTAAATCATACAGTATAACTGGTCCAAATGAACCAACAGAGATAAAAGCAATAAATGTATAATAACTGTTAGAAAAAAAATTGACACTCTTTTGGACACATCTGAAATCCACACTTAAAATGTAGAATATGGAAACATTGAAATCTCCCATTTGGATGCTGCCTCAGAGTGCATATCAATTAAACCAAGTGTCGAGTGGAGAGGTCCACGGGCGTCACAAATAGGTTATAAATAAATGGGATTACTAAAACAGCATGCTTATTTTTTTTTTTTTAACAAATGCTAACACACTTAAACTTAATGAAGCCGAGATGGTAACACATACAAAAAGAGTAATTCGAATATATTCAAGATGAAACAGACAAAACAAAAACGCTGTAGAAGATAAACCATCAGGAATTAGCATGGCAGACAATAAATGAAGAGAGAAGGAAAAGGGCACCTTAGGAGTAAATATTAAAACCGCCTGCCTTAAGAAAAGGCTTTAGAAGTGGAAAGAATAGTGCAAGAATTTACTCGGAAATCTACTGAAATAACAAATTGCTATAAATATATCAAAATAGGGCAGTTTACAGTAGAAGAACCTGAGGCATTATATAAAAAGTAAAAACAGAAAAGCTGCAGGCTTCAAAGAAATACCACCTGATGTTTGTCAGTATGTTACCACACGATATGTTTTTGTATAGGCTCGTGGTGGCAATATTATATTTTGCCCATATGAAATTATTTTTTTAGTAAAAAGCCTCTCCGTAGGCAAAACACCTTCTTCTGTATATTTCACATTGTTTGCAGTTCTCAGTGACCAGACATTTTTTAACACATCTCTGTTCAATCATGGAGCTCAATTTTTAATTTGCCACCATTTCAAAAAGCTTCAAAATAAATACTTTTGTAAGATTTAAAGAAAATTACCAATATTTATTGAATGGCCCTCGTATTTTTTCATTATTGTTTATTTTGCTTGTATCTATTTTGAGACATGTTTTATAATTCATTGTTGTAGAAATAAATCACTGTTTCTTGTAACTTAATTTAATTCAATATATTTTTGTTTTGGTTTTATGGCATATTGCCTATTGTAGCTTATTAAGTACCAAATCCTCTTTCACACACACACACACACACACACACACACACACACACACACACACACATATATATATATATATATATATATATATATCAATTATCCATTCGTAAACACATTTTGTTGATAGAAATTTTAAACGAGCTAGTTCTTACAGCACAGTTTAATGGTTTCAAGTATTTCTATTAAACACAAATAATTTTATTCACTATCAGTTACTTATTTTCACATTTCTGAAAAGATATACATAGGATTTGCAGGTAATTTCATTTTTAATGAGTTACAACTATATTAGTTAGCAGAGAAGCATTGCTATAGTTTCTATAGAGTTACATGGTTTCAATTGTTGCTAACTCTAATAATTCCATCTGACATCAATCATTTGATGACAGACAGTGTTGAAGTTATTATCATCATGTCACGCTGCCAGCACTGATCTCCCCGACCCTGTCTTAACACCCGTCTCTCTTGTCCATCGCTCCCGGGAGGTCTTCAAGACTTTATCTTGTATCGACACAGACCTGTTGTATACAGGTTCTTGTTGGTTGTCCAAAATTTGCGCGTCCATGTGAAAGTGTCAACAGGAGTATATCGCTTATGCGTTCGGCCTTACTTCTCCAACAGTGTCCTGCATGTCTGGTTCGTCTAAATTTGACGGTTTTCACGATTGGTGGTAGGTGGCCGTATAGCTGCTGTTTTGTGGGGTGTTGCCTTCAGGACTTGTTCAATATTGCCCACAGCATTCTTGTGTTATTAACGTCACGCTTTTTCTCCATACGTTTAGTTAGCGTCTATATAGTGCATCCATATAGCAGCATTGACATAACCACAATTTGGAAAAAAACAGCGTTTAATTTTATCGGTCAGGCTTGACTTCCATATGACAGATAGTTTATTGCAGCTGTCCATACCTTTGTTAGTTGCGTGTTGATGTCTTTCTCGTTTGATGAGACGTTGCTTTCGAGGTAGGTTAACTTGTCCACTAATTTCAAAGGACAACGTTTAAGTGTGGGCGATGTTGCCTCTTTGATTAAAGCACACGTTTTCCGTCTTGTATGCGTTGACATGGAGGCCCCTCCTCTTTACTCCTCATTCCAGCAGAGTTACGGCTTGAGTAGGTATTTGAAAGAAGTGCGATGACATCGGCGTAGTCAGCGTCCGTAATTTTTGTGTGGGGTATCTTCTGCTTCTTTCCTTTGCCAGCTTGAAACAGTTGTCTATCATTTTATCAACAGACGTTCTAAGAAGATAGTCTAGGCAAATGATTTACAGATGTGGGGCTAATGTGTCTCTTTGTAGCACACCTGCTAAAATATCGGAGAAGTCTTTGTCTCCATCCGGTGGGGGGATTTTGACTTCCGTGTTTTTATATAGCATCATTATAGCTTCAACGGATACCTTGGGGCGGCCGTAGGCTTGAAGTATATGCTCCATCTTTCCTCTGTGTATGAAGCCAAAAGCCTTGGAGAAGTCGACGAATAATATTGTTGCAAAATTATTTTTGCACGAACACGTTCGAGAATTTGATGTATGATCTAAATTTGTGATGTCCTAGATCGGTTTCTCCAAAATCCATTTTGGTTCTTCCTTCGTATTTTCTCAATTTTTGCTTCTATTTAGTTGCGTTGTAGATTAGAGTCGTTCTTGGCAACTGTGGATGTAAGGGTGATATTTCGGAAGTTCTTGGCTCTTCCAAGTATTGATATTTAACACTAATTATTCTATCATCATACATAAGTGACTCGTCTGCATACAATTAAAGAGTCCAGTATTGGTATGTACCACAAACAATTCAATCAAACATCAGGTATTTGTTTAAATGAGCCGTTCTATTTGTAAGAATTCGATTTGATGTTTGTCACTTATATGCATACAGTAAATATGTCAAATACTTTTATCTGACCTATATATTGAATCCTATCAGCTTGTACTTCTACATGTCAGAATGGACCTAAGAATAATGCCAATGAAGGGTTACTTCCCATTCCCCTAAGCTCCAGAACCGGAGCCTCACTAGAAGATTGTATTGGGTCATCCAGGAAACAAAATATTGTTGTTCCTCTTTTTTCTTTCTTTTTTTTTTTTCATTAATTCTGTTTGGAAAAAAAAAGTTTCGTTATTTATTTCTATTGTTTTTCCTGATTTTTTCTCTCTCGTCATAGCTAATCGATTCTTTATTTCTATTTGTTCCAAGTCCGGATTGTTATCTTATATTTCTGTTGCATAATACGGAAATGGAGCTGCAATAGAATGAAGCAATCTATAAATTATCAGTATAATAAAATGCTAAATAGAATGTTTTGTATCTACTTTTGTGCTGTAAGATACGTCTTTCAAACTTACTGATACAGATTTTGTATTTATTAAGACATATATGAAAAACGAACGATTTTTTGATTTCTTTAAAATAGTTCCATGGGCAATCATTAAAACTATTCAAGTGAGTTTCCCACTGCCCGAAGCATTTCTAAAAAATGCCGTTTGATTTTGTATATTGCTGCAGTATTGTATTTATCTTTATATTCTCCATGTCCTCAAACCATAGCCTTAAGCAAAATCTTCGGTTTAGGAAACAAAACAAAAATCTCACACACGATAATAGACTTATATAATCTTGTATTTCACAACCAAAAAAATTATCAAAATATCGAGAATGCTTTATTTTCTTTTTCAGATTAGAAATGACGCACTTAATCGAAAGCTACACGTCTAGAAAACATAATATTCGTCTAGCCATTATATTGCTACTTTATAAATTTCTCTATTGTGAATATATTTTGATATAATTTTTAATTTTATTGCTACAGAAACAGATTAAATTCAAGTACACAGCGTTTGGACACAACAAGATTGAGGCAATCTATCATTTACGATTGGGCTGATATTAAGGCAACAAGACTTAGAGATGCAACAGTTGTCGAAACATAAAAAAAAATAGGAGGGTTATTTTTGGGAATACATTACAAATGCATCTGTGTCTCATTTTGAAGACACCAAAAACAGTGCATAAGTTTTGGAACACATGAAATGGAGAATGATCAATGGTCTACAAAGCAAATAATTATAAGACATTCAAAATGACTCGACCATTCCGATAGATAAATCGTGGATATATATAAATATTGTAATCATCCGGCAGACTGTTTGATTGTAGCACACATCTTCAATGTTGTGAGACTCACGAAAAGCTTCAAGCTAGGATCGAAACCCAGCTAACTTTACGTCAGTCGGAGAGCTTACCACTCAGACATCGTCATTCAGAGTAAAAATAAAGAAATTTTTGGTGCCTATTTTTCAAAATAGATTATCGGTAACCTGGAGTGCTGAATTCTTGAGAAGAGCTATTGTATGTGGAAACCAGCAAATTTCCCCAGAAGGGGAGTATATATATATATATATATATATATATATATATCATGTACTGATCCCATGGATTTCCCTGGAGTCATGCTAATCTTTCGGTTGCTGTATTTTATCTCATCAGTTGACGCCACCCCTATTGATGTGTAACAGTAGTTTTCTGACTGAATTATGTGATCCCAGCCGTTGATCTATGGAGTTCTTCCACCCAGCATCCGGTGAAACTCGCCATTGACACGAGGTTGGGTTCATCAGCCTTCCTGTACCTTCAAAATTTTGCTTCCCATAGATTCTGAGGTTTAACTTGTGGAAAAATCCTGCTTTTCATTCCTTATGTTTTAACTTCGTTAAACTAAGTAATCTTTTATTTTCAAATTTTATTTGCACAAATGCAAAAAAAAGCTGAAAAAATGAGATTATATTCGGACAAAGAAGGAAAAAGCAAGAAGATTAGAACTAGATATAAAACTCGAGGATAATTGAAAGAAAACTTTATGACAGGAACTTTATAGAAAGAATAATAACAGCACTGTCCCTCGCGTAAGATATTCGGGACTATTTTTGAAGTGGAGCAGAGAAGAAACAAATGGACAGGAGAACAAGAAAAATAATGACCATGCATAAGGTCTTACACCTCACCAAATACGTTCACAGACTATATGTGTCATGGAAAGAAGGTGGAAGAGGACTTACTAGCATTGAAGATAACGTTGACGCGTTGATACAACGACTCAAAGACTACATAGAAACGTGCAGAGAAGGACTGATTACAGCGACCAGAAACAATACTAACAACACGAGGAACAACAGAACGACAATAACTAGAAAACAATAATGGGAAGAAAAACAACTCTTTAAACGTTTTAAACGACTAACAAATGACATCTCACACGAGAAAACGTGGACGTCCCAAAGAAGAAGAAACCTTAAAAGAGAAACGGAATCTCTTCTAAGGGCAGCACAAAACAACACCATAAGAACCAATCATATCAAAGCGAGAATAGATAAGATTCAATAAAATAGCAAATGTACGTTATGTGGTAATAGATACGAAACGATCATTCCCATAATAAGCAAATGCAGAAAATTCGCACAGAAAGAGTATAAGACTAGACAAGACTAGGTGATCTTGTGGAGATCATGCAAGAAATTTAAATTTGACCATGCGATTAATTGGTATATGCACAACCCAGAATCTGTCCTGAGGAAACGCACAATCACCTCTAGGAATTTGAGATACAAACGGATCACCAATTCTCGGCCAGACCACCAGACTTTATGATAATCAACAAGAATAAAAGAGAATTTACAAAATTGTGAACTATTCTATCCCTGCTATCCTCAGAGTAAAATTTAAAGAAAGTGAACACAAAGATAAGTACCTCGACCATACTAGGGAATTGATAAAACTGTGTAACATGAAAGAGTCGGTGAAACCAGTTGTAATTGGTGCTATTGGTTATAGTCACCAAATGGTCGGTACAGGGACTTGAGGACTTCGAAATTAGAGAACGAGTGGAGACAATCCCAACTAACACATTGCGTAGAATACTGAGAAGAATGCTGGAGATTTGCATTGACCTGCTATCACTCAACGTCCAGTAAAAAGTCATGAGATAACGCAGATGGGAAAACCTCTCAAAGAACAAAATAATGACTACAGCTATCTTTAAAACTAAATCCAAAGAAAAAAAAAGGAGAAAAATCCAAAACGTACAAAAATAAATAAACTTTTCATGTGGTCACTAACATTGCTATAGCGAAACCAGATCAAAGTGTAATTACAGTTTAAGACCTGTTTGATTTAGCCATTTACAGAGTGTCCGCATATGTATGTATATATACATATTGTGTGTGTATGTGTGTGTGTGTGTGTGTGGAATACATACCGATGATTGATATTATGGTATAACATTTTTTAATGAATATATTAGAAACATTTCCGATTGCAGTCGGATGCCCTAAAGGGTAACTCTGTGAATAACTATATGGATCAATTGACAAATGCTTTATTTACATTTTTCGGACTATTGTCCTCATTTTTGTCGCCATATTTATCACAACGTTTCGGGCGTTGTACTCTCCAGCCTTTTTCAGGTGGTTGGAATGTCGAACTTTACCCTTTGTTTCACTTACTGTTAATTTTCTATCAAGGACACATGGCACAGTGGATAAAGGCTTTGGTTAGATACAGTTACACACCCTAAGACTGTGAGTTCAATACCCGGTAAAGGCAGCGGAGAATTTTCAGAGGGGAAATTAACTGAAGATAACTGATAACTGACATCCATTAAATATGGCTTGTGAAATTAAAACAGTCTACCCTGGTAAGCGAAATAAAGGGTAAAGTTCGACATTCCAACCAGCTGAAGAAGACCGGAGCGTACAATGGCTGAAACCTTGTGATAAACATGGCGATAAAGATGAGGACAATAGTCCGAAAAATGTAAATGATATACATAGAACCTCATCTCAGAAATATAGACAAATATTGACAAATGCTTCTGGAGATAGGAACTGTTCGTGGTTATCAACACAAGGCTTTGACAATTGATTTATATCATGAAACCGAAATTTGAGCTTCCGACACCTGTTATATTTAACATTTTAAAATTTACTTTAAAAGACTTATAAACCGAATTTTCTCATGGAACAGAATAAAGTACATCTTTACAGTGCTCATATATATATATATATATATATATATATATATATACAAAGAGACTAAGGGGGAAAGAGATAAAGAGAGAGGGACATGGAGAAATAGAGAGTGACTCTTACGAAGTACTATTCAACACTTTTTTTAATAAGATACAAATCACTTTAAAACCGAAGATATGAGTTCATTTTTTTCTCGGGAAACATTCTAGTAGGAAAATAGATATTATTAGATAATACTTATCAAGAACATCTACAGTGTCGATGCAATTAAAACAAAAATGAAATAAAAAATAAACCAGTCTTTAACCGAAATCGAAATTGCCTCAGAATATAATAGGGATTTACTTACTTTGGAGAAGACTATGCATTAATATTCTATTGTCAAAAATTTAAATTTTATAGTGTTCCATTATAACCGATGCAAGAAAATATTCATCTTTTTTATTATATGATATTCTGCTGGAAATAACACTCTCTGTCGTTGTTGATTAAAAAAATATGAACTATTTCTAAAATATCATAGGAGGTATACAGAATGTGTGATATATGGATATATATATATATATGGTGTCGAAGGAAAATATTGAATGATTTTTAATACGTTCTTTTTAGTCTGATTTGTAAAATTTTTGAAAAAAAAACGTGATAAATCTAAATTTTCATGATTAGTTCTAATATTCAAAAACCTTTTCATCAAAATTTAACACAATGTTAATGAGCCAGAGAAAAAAAAAACAACGAAGAATCTATGATTTATTTAACACCAATGGCAAATGAAAAAGTTTCCAAAATATGGCTCCCATAAAGCGTACACCTTAACTCCTTTGATTGTGCTATATTGAGTATTTTGGAAAACCCAAACAAATGCGACTTCCTGTCCAAATATTGGTTCACTTAAGACTGCTTTTGAGGAGGAATAGAATAGAATGTTTAAATAACTTATTTTGCAAATCATTTCGAAGGCGTGTTGATAAAATAACTGAAAAGAATGATGGCCATATTGAGTAAATTTACCGTTTTGTGTCTATCTTTTTATGTTGTCGTTCATTTTTTAAATAGAAATTAATCTTGTTTATAGTAGAGACGTTTACTATTATACTAGAATATTCCTAATTTTCCTTCCACGGTCTCTCCCTGTTTATATTACAGAGGGACTGTGTATATTCATATTTGTGTTTTCATATACGTATGCGTATATATATATATATATATATGCGTAAGAAGAGACTAAATAATCACCCCTTTTAATGAATGGTCGAGTCGTCTGAATGCATCGTGAGCTGACACATATCAGTTGATTCCTACAACAAAATGGCATGTATAGATATTTTTTCTGAAATAATTAAGTGGTCTAGTAAGAACAATTGCATTAATTTTATCTGTTGCGTTTAGTTATAGGATATCACAGAGGAAAAGGGTATATTGGTTCTTGGTTTTTAAGGAGCCCTGTAAAGATCTACTTAGTACCAAGTATATATATATATATATATATATATATATATATATATATGTACACTTTGAGGGTTATAGAAACTTAAATTGTATGTGGATATTAGATGTTTTAAAAAAGATATGAATTTACCAATTCAGAATTTGTTTTAGTCCTTGATGCTTTCTGCTCTTTATGAAAAAAATTAAAGATTCATTGCAAATATATATAATGTCTCTTCTATTTCTCTCCTCTAGAAAATCAAGCACAATGGGTCATTGTATTCTGAAATGATTACAGACCAGAGCATGCGAAAATAATGTCCATGTTTTAATATTATAGATAATTGATATACGTCCCATCTAAAAAGAGCGCAATCTATCTATCTATCTATCTATCTATAAATGCGCTCCACCTAAATGCTCATTGTTGCTGGAAATACACACGATAAGCAGATGACAAATCGCGGACAATAATTATTTTATTCTACGAAGCAATAAAACCCTTGGGAATGGTATGAAGTCAACTATTCTCCATCTTGATATTGATAAATACTAAGAGTGACTAAGTTCTTCAACCTTGCTATGGCAACTAAACTAAGAGAAGGAAAAATGTGAATGCAAACCGACTGAACTGTGAATTGGAGTCGCATCCAATTTCCGCTCATGATTTTAGCAAGGGGGCTAATATTGGGGAAGTAATCGCTTATTAGATTTGTTTTGTTTTGCTTTTGGGATATTTGTATTCTCGTGTTTGTCTATAATCGCAGTTTTTGGTGCCTTGCCGTATATGTGTTTGTAGTTGTTGAAAATTTCAATGTCGATGAAAAAGAAGAACGGCTGTAGACAAAGACTAAAAAAAAAACGCCTCCAAAACTCTAAAATAGAAATATAACTTGGTTCAACTCGCCTTATAAAATATGCGTAATATCAAACATCGATAGGAACTTCCTAGATCTAATAAGCAAGCACTTCCCCAATCACAGCTCCCTAACTAAATTATTTAACAGAAATAACATAAAGGTCAGCTAGAGTTGCAAAAGTAACATCTTAAATCATAAAAAGCTACAACAAAAAGATCAAATCCATCCACAGAACCACACGATCAATGTAACTGCAAGGATAAAGAAAAATTATCCCTACTAGGAAACTGATTACAGAAAAATATAGTGTACAGAGCCACTATATAAAAGCAACAACTCAGTCAAGAAATACATAGATGCAGCGGAGGGTACCACAAAATAAAGAATATATAACCACAACCTTTCCTTCGCCAAATGAAAGTAACAACTAACACGTCTTTATCAACACACATATGACACCTAAAAGGTCTAAACATCTCACCTACCACCACCTGGGAAATACTAAAACTAGCACCCGGTTACTTTTTTTTTGATTTGCAGATAAAGTTTTTATTTATTTTGAATTCGGTTTCAGGGTGTTAAAAGGTATAGGATTTACATTCTATAATTATATCACATATTTTGCATCGTTTAGTTTTTGCATTTGGTAACTCCTGCTGTTGAGTTTTCTCTAAATGTAGAAAAGGTGAGTATTCTTTTAAAATTTTCGGGTTGTCTCTGGCTTTTAACTATTTTTGTTGTGTCAAGTATTTCTTTGATTTTTCCTTGTTTTCCATTTCTTCCAGATTTTTCATTATTTCTGTGAATACTTCTGGATAATCTTTTGTTGCAGGTTGTGACGTATGCTAGGGTTTTTCCTTGTTGTGCTTTTTCGGGTTTCTTAATTCTCTTTGGGTATTTTTTCTGATAATTCCAAACCTTTATTTATGTTGTTAGAAATCCCCTCTGTTGTAGGGTTGTGTGTAGTACTTTGAGGCGTGTTTTCATAGGTTTTTATCGGAGATCATTGTGTGTACTCTACGTGCTAGTCTTTAAGGGATGGATTTTATACAGTTTTTGGGGTGGTGGCTTCGGAAGTGAAGGTATTGTTGGGTGTCTGGGATGATTTGGCCATTTACGTTTTTTATTAGGATGTCTAAAAATGGTAATTTTTTTAAGCTGTGTTCCATAGTAAATTTTATTTTTGGGTGTAGGTTTTGTTGTAGGTGGAGCAATTCGCGGGTACACACACAACGATAAACCTATCAAATATCAAAGAGGGGTGAAGCAGACTAAAGATGACATACTCTAAGAAAAAAGGGAGAATAATCTCTATATAAAACCCGCTCAAACCAACTGAAAAACATTCAAACTGCAAACAAGTGTGTATTCACGTCTCATTAAGTAAGACATGAACAAAGCCTTGTGCCTCATATGTGCTCTGAAGAAAGCAACATACATATATATAACACGTAATTACTTAGACGAAAGCAACATTCTGGAAACACACACACACACACACACATATATATATATATATACATGTAAGAACAAAATAAAAAGATTTAAAAAAATAGAAATCTCTTCGCGAACCTCCCTATTTTAAAATATATCTTATTTCTTTCTTTGGACCTATAACAAACGATTTTGTTCCCAATTATAGACGAAAAGTATATTCTTCACCGAAAATCTTTGATTCTGGCCATTCGTTAGAGTTCCGTCCATTTTGGACAATAGGGGAAATGGTCATGCTCTCTTTCAGGGTAAGAAGATAAGTCTAACCCCGTTAAATCGAACTTACATTAATCTATATCTCTCGCTCGTTAATCTGTTGGTTTATGATAGATATGTGAGATGATTTGGCTATTGAATTTTTTTATTAGTATCTCAGAGGACCTGTATTTATCTCAGCAAATATATTTTTCTTTCGCCCATTAACTAAATTTGATCTGGCTGTATTTATGACAAATATTTACTCTTTAAAATACGCAAGAAACAAGGCAATCTAAAACATAAAATCAACTACTCAATTATGTTCTTTAGCTTATCAGCGCAATATTTTTTGTCTCCTGTTGTTAGCCATAAGCCATAACCTGTCTGGGATTCGGGCTGTTTGAATAAAACCTAATCTTCTGGGGGAATCGTAATATTGTTTTCTTTTAAAACAAAAGCTTCAAATGGAATCATTATTATATCTTATTTTCAAAAGAGGCAGCCTGTAGTTTATGTTACATATTGGTTTTAAGAATTCCTAGTAACAACTTTCATTGTACAATATTCACAATTAAACGCTATGTGCGAAATGGACATATAATGTTCATAACGATAGAACAGAGGAATCACGAAATTCGAAAACACGTAACGACTTCTTGTTCAGGTACGAAACCTTTTTATTAACTTTGAGTTAAAGGTTTCGACGTAAGGAGGAGAGACACAATCTTCTATGCTGTCTTATTCATTTGGCCACCATCTCGAGCGGCCCTCATAGGGCGCAAGTTCGCTTCGCGTCTGCGAGCCCCAAAAGACGACCGTCTTCGTCCAGTGTCTAATCTCAACTCTCTAACTTTCTTCAAATCTCCACAAACGTCTGCGCGCTTCCGGTGCGTGACGTCACTCGCACTCGCACTCCGTCACCCGTTTTGTCTCGGAGTATTGTAACATCTGGGTGACACCTCCATCCGCCCGTGCGCGCCCGCGTTAACACCTGCCTCAATGTTGCACCCAACTAACCCATGTGCTGAGCCGAAAGGTTCTCAGACTAACTAAACTCAAAGGCATGAACCGAAATCCCTCGGCTATTATATTACATCTTTTCAACTATTTCTATATAATCGCCATTAACCGCCTGAATGTACAATATATATATATATATATATATATATATATATATATATATATATATATAAAGCACGTATAAATGTATTCAAAAATTAAGGTAAATACGTATATATGCGCATATATATTCATAGACGTATGTGTATATTCGCGTATCTATCTATCTATCTATCTATCTGTATGTGTGTGTGTGTGTGTGTGTGTGTGTGTGTGTGTGCAAGTACGCATATAAGTGTGTGAATAAAAATACACCGATGTATAAAGACGTCGGCATATGTTTATATATATATATATATATATATATATATATATGCTTCTCGCTCGAAGGTTGAGGACTCTCGTGAAGAAGGTACTGTTTGCCATTCGCCTGATTCAGAGATCTTCTAATGAATTGAGCACAATATAAATAAAAGAATAATAGTACATATACGTTAAATCCAGTTGCTGATGGTATATACAGTAATATATTTGACCGGCATAAATTCAGCCAGGTTTCGACCCTATCTTCGACCATCTCGCGTGTCTAGTTCTACGAAAATTTGTGATACAACGAACGAGTCTGTCAGTGTATAACAATATTTATCTTTCTCTCTCTCTCTCTCTCTCTCTCTCTCTCTCTATCTATCTATCTATCTATCTATCAATCTCTCTCTCTATATATATATATAGGCACGTGTGTATGATAGGCTTGGCTGTGTATAGCTATATAAACATATATATGTCTGTATTCAATCTTTCTGGTTTGCTATTCATAGTTTTGCTCCCGATGTACTTTTTTATTCGCTTTCTGTGTATTATGCTCTTCGTAATTGTCTATCTTCAACTGAGTTTCCTATTTCATTCATCTGACCTTCAATGCATTCATTTTGTTCTTTTTGGGGTGTGTTAGTGAATTGTCTTTCTACCTTCATATTTTTTTACGCGTTGGCATTTGTTGGGTTTCTTTTATTACATAAAGATACTATTTTCACATTATCTTGTTTTTTTCCTAAGTGCTAGTGTCTCCTATGTAGCTCTATACTTGGCTTTTGCTTTGGTTGGTAAGAAATTTTATGCTGCTTCCATGCGGGCATTTACGAAGTTTTCGTATTCTTTATATGGTGTATGTGTTTTACATAAACTTCCCTAAATTCACAGATAAACCTTATGAAGTAATTATTAATGTACAAATAGACATAAAACAAGGACAGATTACTCAAGCATAACTGAAGGTATTACAGACAAAAACTAAAAGCAGAAAAGTTACAAGCCTCGTCAAAATACTCTCAGATGTATGGAACACATGGAAGTTTGATAACCTTCTTCAATTTTGCAACGCCATATCTAAAAAATACAAGAAAAGTGATGGAGAAAAGGTTGTATCCACGTCTTCACCAAGAAAGGTGACCTCGGAATTACCAAGAACTACAGAAGTATAATTCTTACTTCTATAGCACCTAATATTAATATTGCTTTACTTCTCAATCGTATCGATCCTGAATTTGAGAAAATTCTTACGAAGTATTAGTTGGCTTTTGGAAGAAATCGATCCGCAATAACACAGAATCTAATAAGCAGTCGAATCAAAGAAAGAGTTCGTGCAAAGATTCTTGAGACAGCGCTATTGTTTGTAGATTTCTCCAAAGTATTTGATTCAATAAACAGGAAAAAGATGGAGATTAATATTCTAGTTTATGCTTTCCGCAAAGAAATAATACAGTCATAATAATGCAATATAAAATCTCGAAGGTCAAAGCTCAGTCACCGGCTAGAGACACAGACTTCATCAACATTGTTGTTGCACTTCAGCACGGAGATACACAAAGACCGTATCCTTTCATAAACTGCATATATTATTTACTTTGAACTTCGATGGATCTAATCAAAGTGGCTTTACACTAATAAAAAAATATACTAAAACAGACGATATTCCGTTGAAACTATAACGGACGCAGTCTATGCAGATGACATTGCGCTTTTTGCAAATACACCTACCAAAGGCCAATCCCTGCTGCATAGCCTATAGTAGGCAGTAGGACTTCCTCACGAATCCAAATGAAACGGAGTATATGTTTATTAATAGGAAAAGAGCCATCTCCATCCCAAATGGTGGTCCTCTGAAATGTGAAAATTACAGCTACCTAGACATCAGTGTCTTATCTACTGAAAGGGAAGTTAATATATGCCTAGTGAAGGTGGTGTCAGCTACAGATAGACTATTGATTATATGAAAGTCTGATCTATCCGATAGAATTAAACGGGATTTCTTCCAAAAAGTGATGGTATCTATACTACTGTATAGATGTACAACATGAACGCCAGAAAAATGCGCAGAGACAAAGCAAGTCGGAAATTTTATTAGAGTAGTACGAGCTATTTTGAACAAATCCTGGAAGCAACAACCCACGAAACAGCAGGTGTACGGTCACTACCCTCACATCTCTAAAAATATCAAAGAGTAACGAACAAGACATGCTTGCAACTACTGATGAAGCAAGTGTCACATTCTCTAATTGACCCCTTCATATGGTCCTGATAGTTTTGGCTTATTACCAAGGATGTACTTTGGAAAACCAACAGGGAGTGATGGTTGATAGGAACGGATGGAGAGAATGTTAGGGAAATCCGTGTTAGTATATATATATATATATATATAAGGAAATGGTTGGGAGTTCCTAAACCCTTAATAAATGTGACATTATACAGTTCATGAACGAAATTGATGCAACCCATGAAGTCACATGTTGAGGAATTTAGATTGGGTAAAGCACGATTTTTCCTAATGGTCCGTAACTCCGAAGACCCACTTGTGAAAAGTGCACAACCTACCATAATAACAGGTCGGAAATGGGGCGCTAAATTTGCAGTGGATACGGCAAAATCTTCCCTCAAAATGGAAGATGGAATCGGTTCTGCTACAAGTGGGAAAGCCAGAATTAATCTTCACCCACATGGTGGGTGGTCGAAAGAGACCACAAAGAATAAACGAAGAATGGTTTCGGAAGAGATTCATCATTTTAAGGAAAGCAGGCGTTTCGCCATAGCTGTGGTGCGACCCAAATAATTTGCATGGACTAGGTTGGAAAACACTAAGGTTAGGACAATCACAATTAAGTTTCCTCATTAAAGCAGTTTATGACATAAGACCTACACCAGTAAATAAAAAAAAAACTTTGGGGGTTAAGTACATCCAACCTTTGCAAAGTATGTGGGAAATTGCTAATCTCAAACACGTTCTAACTGGATGTCAGTATTCCCTAAGAAGTTACACGTTGAGAGACAATTAAATCTTATGGATTATTGCTGAGATTGTAAAAAATGTGTTGTGAAACTGCCAATAAAATTTCATGTATGAAATTAAGTATACAGTTTATTAAAAAAGGAAACGTTTCGAAACCTAACAAAGAAATTGGCACAAATCAAAATTGTTTGATGGTTACTCGCTTTTCCAACAGAAAAAAAACATCAACTCGCCAGCGTCTAGATCTCGTCATTTGGTCAGTTGATTCAAAGAAAGTTATCATTGCTGAATTAAAGATCCCTTTCAAGGTCAACATCGACTGGGTGCAACAGCGTAAATTGGAAAAGTACGAATACCTGCGGGAGCAGTGTGTTAAGAATGGCTGGTCATCATACAAATTTTCTCTTGAGATTGGATGTCGAGGTTTTATTTCGAACTCAACACCTACATTTTTAACAAAACTCGGACTTTCACCAGCAGAGATGGAATATAGAAAAAAAGATCCAAAACACGACTGTAACTTTATCTGAGAGGATAAAGCATTCGTACAGATCAAACACCATCCAATACAGTCTGGTACTATTGTGAGATACAGCTGGGGCGCGCTGGGTTAGTGGAAATGATGCTTCGGCCCCGAAACCATGCCTAAACCTAGGATCATCATCTGATGAAGAATTTATTGGAAGCAAAACTACTTTTTATGCGGCTGTTCTAGTATATAATCTTTATATATATATATATATTACCTTTACATATATATATGTATATAGAGATAAGTTAGCCGACCGTAGTCGAAGATAACCCGAATACTCCTTTTCAATAGCTATTACGTCAGGGTATAGGGGAGGGTGTATTTCTTTCTTTCAATAGCTCCACTTATCCTCGATCCGTACCTTATTATTCTGAGTGTTAAACAAGGAGCTATCAAGTGCCATTCTTAAGTTCCTGGTATTAATCGAACTGAGATTAAACCCCAGTCTCCCAATTGTATATCGTGATGAAGGATGAAACTGCAATACTTCTTCATAATATATATATATATATATATATATACGACATTTTATTTATTCGTATGGGGGCAAATCTCTGTAGTGTGAGAGTGAGAGACGGAGACAAGGATAGACTGCAGTATTGACCCCTAGCCTCTTCTTCTCATGAATCTACAACGCTTTATTATCTTAAAGACCCCACTTCTGCGTCTCGGCCGGAGGAACTCTACCGAAGGCACGCGGTGGGCTGTTGCCCCAGTGTCGGTGTTCAAAGTGACTGCAAGCTGGCACTGACTCAAGACTCATACTAACTCCAACTAACTCGGACCCTGCTTATATTATGTCATAAGGCCCACGATTTGCGAACAATCACGTGACTGTTTCCTCCTATTTACACATCTGCATCTTGTTCAGAGAAATCTCTTATTGACGGCTTAGTCAGTGGTCAGTATGCAATATTCCAGCCAATTGGTGAATATTCGAACCATTGCGCCAAAGGCCTGGTAATATATATATGTACACACGTATGTATATGCACACACACACACACACACACACACACATGAATATATGTTTTTCAATTGAATAGAATCCCAAAGAGATTTATATTTTTATTAGCTATTTTCCCCTAACACGTTTTTCTCGCTTCTTTCTCTCTTTAAAAAATATTTGATGATTATGGCTGGTGTTTGATTTATATAGTAGTGATCTCACAGATGGGGTTATCCATGCTCGATTTTCTGCCTGTGTTCTTTCTGTTTTCTTTTTCTTCTTTTTCTCCAATAAACTTTTGGTATATCAAATATCAAAGATTAATTAAGGGAAAAAATGCAAATACAAAAAACAAACAACAACACAGAACACACTCTTGGAATAGGAAAGCGAAAAAGAAAACGAAAAAAGAGAAAATATGAATCAAAAACTAACAAAAATTATCAAATATTCTTGGAAGATAGCAAGAAGCAATAAACACGTGCAGAAAAGAAAACAATAATTAGAAATAATTCACTAAAATATAAATCTCTTCCAGGACCAATTCATTTCAAAATATTAGATTTCTTTTGACCAACGAAAAAAATATATATAGTTTATAATAAATAGGTCAGGGAATCAATTTGGTTTCAGGTTATTTTTTTTTTACTTGTACACGTGTTTCTGACATTTAATGTTGTTTTCAATAAGGTGGGGTTTATGGCATATAAACTATCGTATATTACTTACGAGAAGTGCAATAAAGGAAAGAGGAAAAATACCGAAAGTATATGCACAAACAGATAATACATTCTGGTAAACATATAAAGGACAAAATATATTTGTCGGGTTCAAAGTTCTACAGGGACAATTAAATCCAACTGGACACTCACAGACACAAATATTGGAATATAAAAGAACCATGATGTTGGTAAATCAGTAGCTACTACAAAAACAAGAAACAAAAAAAAAAAGAAAAAAAAAGGAAATGCTTAAATGATTTATTAACTTCCTGAAGACATCTTTAAACGCCAGAATCATCTGCAGGAGTGAAAGAAAAACACAAAACAAAACTAAAACCAAATTCAGTTGCAGAACAATTCATTGTAAAGTATGTACTTATTTCTCTTGTTGGACCAACACTACAGAGGTAAAATAATCATATATACGCACTGGGCATAAAAAGATATATTCACACACACACACACACACGCGCGCATATATATACATATATATATATATATTTATATTTTCCATGGCATCATGTTGTGCTTACGGCCTGGTGTCTTTAACCTTTCTTCTCTTTCACCATTAATCCCTCTCAGCCATCGCTCCAGGCAGACAATTTTAGTTTCATTCCTTATCTGTAAGTAAAGCTCTCTTGGTCAGCTTATCATGGCACGTCCATATGTAGGTGTTCAATAGAGTTGTGCTCTATAAATCTTGTCGATGTAACTTCAATGTTTGATGAGATGAGTGGCTAGTGGCCGCAGATCTGTTATTTTGAAGGTCTTTCTTCCAAAATTTGATCAAGATAGCACTCAGAATTTTCCCATATAGCTCGTTCTGTATGCGCTTTTTACTGTCCATGCAGTGCCTCCATATATTAGAATGAAAACCATTACCGGATAGAAAATACTTCATTTTATTTTAGCTGATTGATTTGCTTACCATATGATATATCGATTGTTAATAAAATTACACTTCTTCGTTTAGCGTATGTTGATATCTTTTTTGGTTGATGAGTTGTTAAAGCTAAAATATTTGAACCGGTTTAATTTTTGACGCTTAGAGATTTGACTAGAGATGCCCTTTTTTTAAATACATTTATTTTGCTTTATTTTGATTAAAGAAGAATCCAATGTCTCATGTAGTTTGCTATAAGCTATGCAGTAGCGAGTCTATTTTGGCTGGTAAATTAACGAAAAGTGTCAAGGCATCTATGTAGCCTGCACCAGTCAAAGATTCTGCGGGGTATCGTCTGCTCCTTGCCTTTTTTTTTTAAATGTAAAACCATTTTCTTTTATTAGATCTTTGGATGTTTGAAGTACGTATTCTGGACAGAGTATGGGCCGAAATAATTCCCATGTATCTTCTTGCATAACTTCAAGTCACACACACACACACACACACACACACACACACACACACACACACACACACACACACACACACATATATATATATATATATATATATATATATATATAATGCATATGTGTGCACAGACATGTATATATACATACATACATATACAGCTTTATATTTAGCTGTATTTACGCGTGTTTGCCTATATATATATATATATAGGGAGAGAGAGAGAGAGAGATTATCGCTTAGAATACACAGACGACTCTCTTTATCTTTTATGCAAATTGCTAGGCGTTTGATTAAACGTTTTCTAGGTAAAATAATCCTAAAGTTGCAGGTTAAATCCCAAGTTCGACATGAAACACTTGAATATTGCCGAAATACGCCTCGTCCGAAATGTTGTTAATATATAATTTAAAATGTCGACAACAGTCCGAATATAATACATTATGAAAATTACCAAGCTTAATCTCAGATACTTTGACAAATTTTGGGTGTTTTTTGACCTAATGAGTAGAGTGTTCGCCAATGATCAGGGAGCCCGGGATTCAATACCAGGTCGAGTCATACCAGAGTCTTAAAAATGATACTAGTTGGCGCGTTGCTAAACATTCCGCATTATATGGTAAGAATCAAAGGTAAAATAGAGCAATCCAGGGAATGGATTTTCACCTTCCCTTACAACTCGGTGTAGTAGCTATTGAAAAGGGAGCCTTCGGATCACCCTCGAATAAGGTCGACAAGAATGTGTGTTTACATATATATAAGATAGTGAGAGTAAAGATTTCTGTAACCTTATTTGCCTAAAGTGTACGTTTAATCTTGATTAAATTGAAACAGATTTTTAGAATGCTTCCTTACATTCCTTTTATTAGAGATTAGACCTATACATCACTTAATACATAATATTTTTAAATATTACTGATAAAAAAGTAGCAAGATGGCGGGTGATGTGAGAATTATTACTTGTTATTGATCTCTTGCCTTTGTCATTTATCTTTAACATCTAGGTTAATTTTGCTAAATAATTTCTCTGGTTATCTATTTGTATTTCGTTAAAAATAAAAACAAACTAGAAAAAATATTTACGCCGATAAATGATAATCTTCTCCTTTCAACACCTGCCGTTTGTACTTTGCTAGATTAAAATGGAAGTGATTTATTCCAGCGCAGAAAAACACACAGATGATGATATTATATGTATACAGTTGTAATCATCCATCTTTTGAGAGAGTTTATCAAAAATAATAATCAATCTTCTTTAAATGTAGTTTCATTAAAAATCAAAAAAATTATAACAGTATAGCATTTTTTATCGCTCTCTTTCTCTCTCTCTCTCTCTCTCTCTCTCTCTCTCTCTCTCTCTCTCTTTATATATATATATATATAGAGAGAGAGAGAGATAGATTACAAATGCTATGCTGATATAATAATTTAATTCAATAATAAATGATAATCATTCTTCTTTAAATGTAGTTTCATTAAAAAAAAAAAAACTAAAATTTTACCATTTATTATCTCTTTCTCTCTCTCTCTCTCTCTCTCTCTCTCTCTCTCTCTATATATATATATATATATATATATATATATATATACATATATATGTATATAATCTGTAAAACTATTGAGGATAACGTAGTATTTGTTATCAAAAGGAAAAGAATTTACCATCTTGTGGAATTTGCCATTTTAAAGTAACATAAATCAAAGCGAAAACACACATGTACGCTTATATATATATATATATATATATATATATATATATATATATATATATATGTGTGTGTGTGTGTGTGTGTGTGTGTGTGTGTGTGTGTGTTTGTGTGTGTGTGTGTGTGTGTGTGTGTGTGTGTGTGTTTGTGTGTGTGTGTGTGTGTGTGTGTGTGTGTGTTCATGGGTTTAATCGCTATATATATATATATATATATATATATATATATATATATATATATATATATATATATATATATACTTTATTCTTTAAGAAAAACAACGAAACCGGTCACATAGGATTATAAATTTATTTCAATCCTGTTTCGCATTTTTGAAATTTCCAAAAACACGAAAAAAGTAACAGGACTTCTTCAGATCATTTTGGATAAAATAAAAATAAAATATATATATATATATATATATATATCCATGAAAACATGGTCGATGATCAGACCTAGTTCTAATTAACAAGAAGAGAAGAACGTCTCATCTTGTGGATTTAACAGTGTTAGCAGACGAAAGAGTGAAAATGGAGAAAAAAATCGACAAATATCCCGACCCGTCATAGAGCAGTAAATCTGTGCAGTATAACGATAACAGTCATACCAAACGTTGTTGAGAAACTACTTAGAGTCGCAAAGAACATGGAAAAGTGGTTCCACGTACTAGAGAGTAGCGGACGAATTTAAAGTACCCAGACTACATCATTAAGAAAAAAAGAATTGACTTGGATACTAAAAAGAGTCCTGGAGACTAGAGGATACTTGCTGTTACTCAAACTCCCATGGGAAACCTGGTGTGAAAATATTTGCAAGGAATAAAATAAGATAACAACAAATTATAACACAGTGTGCAATAGAAAAATATCCCTAATTTTAATCTGTGCATTGCGCTGAAGAAATAAACTTAGGCAACTTGGAAAGATAGCTCGATCTAGGAAATGTCTTATTTTTTTTTAAGATACATTTAGTTAATATCATGAATTCGACCGTTGCTCAGCGTGCATTGGGTCTTTCAAATTTAAAAAAAAAAATTTAAGAAACGGAGAATCTCTAAATGCTTCACAGAAGCATAATAATGTTACGTCGGAATAATGTTGTTATATATATATATATATATATATATATATATATATATATATATATATCTTTAAGAAAAAAACAAAGACCGTTTTTTTCTTAAAGAAATATTGCTCTGTAATAAATAACATTGAGCCCTCTACCAGGAAAATTTAAATGTTCAGCTCTTGAATGATTTTCTTGTCCTGAGGGAATTACTCCAAACTCAGTTTTAACCTGACCTATATTACCTATATATATATATATATATATATATATATATATATATATATACTAATCTAATATCTACCAGAATTCACGGTACCAGAAAAAAAAAACGAAAAAAAAAACCGCCAGGAACAAGAGATAAAAGTATCTCGAATCACCGCCTGGGGGAAAAAGAAAAAATTATAGGTCAAAAAGAAAAAAAAGGCCAACATCATCCGACCCCTCGAAAAAAAAATATACTTGTCCAGAACAGCATTAACTACTTATTTCCGATGAATAAATTCAAATACATGAAAGCAAAAATTCATTAAAAATGTGGTACCTTAAAACTACAACCGTACAATTAACAGTGAAAGCTCTGGGTATGACCAAGAAAAGTATAGATAAACAAGTTCGCAAGATAACAATCCATCCGACGTTATATTAAATATAAAATGATTGCTCTTCGTGGAACTATTCATCTCCTTAGTAGTGTACTATTAATGTGGTTGAAAAAGTGACAGCTGAAAATAATTGTTTGAACACAGAATACATATAATCAGAATTTTTTTTCACCTTAAGTTTTGGGTAAAGGGACTGAGAAGAGCTAAACAAAGAAACCGAATGTAACGTTGGAAATAAGATATTATTATCATTTTATTTCTTACGAGTTCTTCCCACTAGCGTTCGCTGATGGTTTTTCATTGCAGTCTGAGCGACGAAGAGTCTCCTCAAGTCACCAGGGTTCTTCTCTGACCCATCTTAATAATGTTATATATTGGATGGTCTCGGCTCGTTTTCCAATTTCGAACAATTCCAGCGTTCCTACCAAGCCTTTGAGGACCGTTCCGAAGGCATTATTATTATTATTATTATTATTATTATTATTATTATTATTATTATCAAGAATATACTGACAGGATATTTGAAAAGATTGTGTCATTAAAAAGTTTGCCGCGCTAACAAGGAAAAGTGGTAAAAGACAATGAAAGGAATAAAACTGCCAAATCACGGAAGCATACTAACGCTTTGAGAAAGAAAATCGTTCATATTTGAGAATATTGGAAAATGACACGATCAAAAGCCCCAAGATAAAAGAAAAAATAGCCCCGAAGAACAAGAAAACTTCTTTAAATAAAGCTCTACAAAAGAAATCCCGTCAAAGAAAGAAACACCTGGGTAGCCCTCTTTCTAACATACTCTGGACCATTCTTAGAATTGACAAGGGAGGAACTCGAACAAATGGACTGAAAGACAAGGAAATTAATGACTTTGCAAAAGTCCTTACATCTGAGAGTTCAATTAAACAAATTGTGTGTCAAGAAAAGAAAGAAATGGACTAACCGGCATTGAGGATGCTATAGACGCTTCAATACAAGGTCTCGAGAAATGCATTTAAAGTATACAAAGAAAGATTAATTACAGCTCTGCCAGTAACTGCAATGTCAATATAAGAACAAGTAAAACAACACCACTAATTATATGGATATTTCAAGTAAATAACTGGTAAGGTTGCTCTTGAGAAGATACAGAGATGGCTAAGAAAAGGAAACCTCAGGAGAAAGAAATCTCTTTCAATAGCAGCTCAACGTCATGTCTTAGAGACCAATTATACTTTAGTGAAAATTGATTATACGCCACGTAATAGCAAGTATAGTTAATGTGGAGGCAGAGATAAAGCGATTGAACACATTAGCCAACTAATGTAAGCTATCACAAAAGGTGTACAGGAATGGGCAAAGGTAATCACAGGGAATTGTGCAACGGGTTAACATCTGATCACAAAAAATGGTATTTACAAAAATCATGGTCCACCCAAGAGTATGAAACGTAGCAATTTTTGGGGTGATTTAGAAATATAAAGGATCAACTAATCCAGAACTAGAGTTACTTACGAAAACAAAAAAAAATGTCATCGGTGGATTATAACGGGTGGAGTGACTACAGAGTAAGGAAAATATGTGAAGAATGACTACTATTCATATCTGTCCCAGGAGTTGAAAAACCATGGATAGTTATGGAGATGCTGCTACTGACTGTAATAGGGGAGGTTGGGACGGTCCTAAAAAAACTTAAAAAAAGAGGCTGGAGAAATGATAAGATAGAGGAAGAATCAAAACAATCCTGACAACTTCATTGTTAAGATCGGCTTGAATATTCAGAATAAGCCTGGAGCCTTGAGGTAACTTGCTATCACTTAGACTCCATTTATGGATCATTAGATTAAACTGCTATAAAAAAACTCGAAATTAAAGATAAAAGATGAATATGAACAGAGAGCTAAATAGAATAACCTCTGTATACTTTCGAATTAGAGAAGTTTACAAAAATAAAATTTTAAAATATAAATATTCTTCCGCCGATCTTAGTTTCACGCCTCACCGAGATTATCAATAAGAACGAACAACGTAGGATTTTAAGCGCGCACACACACATACACACACACACACACACACTTATATATATATATATCGAATTGAGCCTTTTCAGCATATTTCTCTGATATATATATATATATATATATATATATATATATATATATATCAGAGAAATATGCTGAAAAGGCTCAATTCGATTGCTCTGGATCTTTTTTCTGAGATTGTAAAGGTGATCTCCCGCACTGTACTGTAAGATACCGAGCTCACAGACAATATTCGAGTGCTACTCGCGGGATTATTCTCGATAGCTGAGAGCAATACCCACAATTTAGGTCTACATGACCTTGACTGATCGTTGTGGTTCTTGCAACCGGAGAGAAATTTCTTGAATCCTCTTTTACTTAGTGATGTGGCCATCGCTCTTGCCAAATTCGAAGAAGACTCCACCTTCAATCCACTGAATGTTTCGCAATGGAAATATCTAAGAATAACATGCAATATTCCGCTATCCACCCTCGTTGTGTTTTTAAGATCTGGACCACGAATCAAACGATAATTAGCATCGCCAGTTAGCAATTAGACGAATACCACAACACTGTTTCCCACCACCAACTGGGTTATAAATCTTGTGTCTTCCTCTGAATCTGTTCATCGCAATTTTTTTAGGATTAATTCGGAACTTAATTGTACGGTTTGAACTAGTACAGGTTTGGTTTGCTTTCTTTTGTTTAATAGTATATCAACCTTTGTAGGTTATTTAATGCCAAAGCCATCCTTCTAGATAGTGGTACTATTTAACCCATAGCCGGCAGGATAAGTAGGTTCAAACCTTTCACAAGGGTATTTGTCCGAAAGTTAACGTAATAGCACGACTAGAACTCAAACTCACTTACGACGATTCCACGGGCCATTGCTTTAACCATTACACCACGAGGACACCCCACCTTAGCTAGTATTTCCAAATTAGGATACGTTGAACATTCATTCATGAAGATTTCAAATAACATACAGGGTAAAGCAATGCACAACATTTCCTCGCATGAGCTACTATTATATTTCTCGGGTTAAGGCCATTGCTCACCTGGTGAAAACATCATAGTAGTCATTCAAAGCTGATCACCTTGTCCAAGAGAGGCCTCCTAACCAGAAAACACTCGCTTGACAGGTTTAAATTTATCTCTGAGCTTGACGCTCCCGAAAATAAAATTCTTAGCAGATTAAACATTTTTGGGAGATCTGAATTCATGTGTGGCCCCATATTGTAAAATGATGTCATATAAACACTGCCTAGATGGAAAGTCAATTAAATCAAAACCAATCAAATCAGGTACTTACCACGGTTTTAACAACTTCAGTCATATGATATACACGTCGAAAACTAGAACGTACCAAAATATTTTGACATACCTAAGTAAATCGAATTTGATAAGAACTGTTTAAAACTAGTGGAATAAAAGAGAATGAACCAAACTTTAATCATAAAAACAACTTATTTTTAAAGTTGTGTATATTCTTGAGAGGCGTCAGAAAAGAAAATAATTTGTCCATTGTGACAAATTCAACAACTACAAAAAGCAAAATAAGCCCTATTCATTTTTTGATTTTTTATTTTCATTTTTCGTTTCGTTTCATTCTTTATGGTCTATTCCTGCTTTTTTTTTCAGTCTCGTATCTGTTTATGCCTGAATTCAAGATTTGTAAAAATATTACAGAAAAGAACAAATCAAAAAACCAAAATGATAAATCGAAAGAAAAGCCGAATTAAAATGAGGGAAATATTCAAATATACCTAGATTTTGTGTATTTTTTAACGAATTTCTTTTACAGCTGAACAAAAGAACTTAGACTTTTGTAACGTGAAGAAAAATGTCACTTTACTGTTTAAAGAAAATACCTTTATCTTTACGAATATCTTCTTTTTTTATTGATTTTCAAATTTTGCAATTTTTTAATGCCATTTTCATGACAGATTGCATTTTTGAACATTGTTAAAAAAATAAGTTCGTCTTACGCATAAAAATCTATAAAGACTTTTACTTACGTGGCTTACTGAAATCTGAATTATTTTCTACTGTTTTGAGACGACAAATAACTGAAATAAAACAATGGATTTCTTCTGTGGTAAATATTGTACAATTTAAAGAAAAAAAATAGGGTTTCATTGTTAAATGTCGTTAATGATAATATTAAAATTGTACATAATAATATACATGTATGAATCCCGTTATCGCCCACCTATGACTTAAAAGAGTCAATCTATGCGTATGGTTTTGGCATTAATTTACTCACAAAGGTTGATATGCCATAAACAACGAAATCAAACCAAGTAACATATAGTCTGTAAGATGTAGGCACAGTAGAAACCACATGACATTTTATTAAACTAATAGAAATTTATAAAATTGATTTATTTTAATAGCGTGTTAAACGTCTAGGGTTATTTTATGCCCAGCAATTAGGGAATCATGTTCATTGTACCTTAATATTTGCATTCTTTTTATAGCTGTTTCTGAAGTTTTTTTCACATGGTCCTGTCAAAAAAGGGTATCATTTTCAACGTATCTTTTTAACCCATAGATTGGACCCTAGTAGGTAATTCCTCTCCGAGTCAGAGCGGGATAGGTGTAATGGTAATGAAAAAGTTCTCCACTTATATCTCCAGAACTGGAGCCTCACTGTCAGATGCAATTTAATGTTATGACCTGGAAAGTCTTTTTTGTGGGTAGATATATCCCTGTGGTTCAATTGTTATCATCGTAAAAAATGGACACGACAACTCGTGTTCAAAACCTGGAAGAACCTGATTGCATTTAACATAGCGCTTATATCCTTGGGAAAGTTATGAATCAAATTATTCTCCCTCAAGCTAGTGGTAAATATTTGGGCTCACTGGGATCTTTACCCTCGATTAGGCAACCCTTGTATAAGAAGGAAAACTCAAAATTAAAACAAACGGAATATATGTGCTATAATCAAACGGGGGACATCTCCACTCTAGACGGAACCCCTCTTAAACTAGTAGACAAATTCACTTACCTAGGAAGCAGCGTCGCATCAACCGAATATACTCTGGATTATACTGTTCAACCAATAAAAGGATTTAACTCAGTATTTATATGTGTATCTCTTCCTTCACGATACTATATATATAAATAATTTGTTCTATTAAAAAAAAAAAAAAACTTTAGCACACACACAAAAACTGTTTCAATTCAAACAATTCCGTTAAGCATAAGTACGCAGTTTAAATGCAAGTACACAGTTTAAGTGCAAAAAAAAAAAAATTTCTATTTCTAGTTACTCTGTTTATTATAACAGTTCTAGTTCAAACAATTCACTTTAGTCCAAGTATAGTTTTTGTCCACACACAGTTAAATGTCAAACCAGTTCTATTTCAAGTAATTCAGTTTAACATAAGTACGGATTTAATTCTATCTGACCCATAGATATGACCCTTGCAGGTGCTACCACTCCGGGCCTGAATGGACCTGGGAGTGATGGCAACATAGTCGTGCTCCACATTCCCCGAAGCTCTTACATTGCTGTAACCCTACCATCGGATTGTTTAGTGTCATAATACCGACACTGGTTCGGGGAGTCTTATCCCTCTGCAAACATGCAGTCGGTGTATTCTACAGCCCCAGCTGACTAGGCAACAATTTCTCTGAGTTATATAAATGAATATTTTATTCCCTTATAACTAATTATTCAATTTATTATTCCTATAGTTATAACTAACTTTAATTTATTTTTGACAACCATTAAACTCAATATATTCTGTATCATAATTAGAGGACAAAGATACACATCACATATCTATTATTAAACTGTACATTGTAATATAAATATCTTATCAACGGTTACCTTTAAGGTAATTCCTGTCAGACTATTCTTATCAAGTAGAACATCATTTTTTCCATTGACCAACTTTTGTGTCAAGATTAGAAAGATCTGCATCAATTATTAACAGCCAGTTCTCCGTACAAAATAAAGCTGTGCTGTGCCGAGATCCAGGCACAGATTGCAAGAAAAAAGACTTGTCTCCTAATATGGTTTGGTCTGGGATGCCAATCCTACAGTGTTTTCCTTTCACCTTCACCGATTGCCCTACCGATTGCACTGTTCTGTTATGTGCCGATTGCTGGACAGAGAATAATTAGATTGATACTGTTTTCATGAGTATTAGCTCTGCCTGATATAGAAAGAGCCTTGTTCAGGATTTGAACTCGTGTAGCGGAGTACACTTCAAATGGATATACCCATCTGTCTATCAGCGCCATCTTGACTGACATATGCCAAAAGTATCCAGTCACCCACTTGTAAAGGTACTGGTACCGTTTGCAAGCACGTATTAATAACCTTATTTATATTATATATAAATTATCTAATTGTTTAATATGTGAGTTTAGACATGAAAACAGTCACTTTTTTGGAAGTGGCATCTAAGACACATTATTCTCTTTTTATTGAATTCAAAACCAATTCTATGCGGCCAATGGAAAAATTGTTTTAGATTCTATTGATCTGATTTATATTCCCCACCAAAATAAAAGCGTTGACTAATCATGTAACCAATCATCAGTGAATTTAATTTTTAGTAGCAACTCTTACGTTGTAATGTTATCATCTATTCATGACACGCACAACAAAATCTTTACCGGGAAAATTATCATGTATAATACGCATTTACTTTTAGAATTTGTTGCAGCTAAATCTACCCCAAACTTTTCATTTGTTAAGCTTTTCATCCGTTTATATACTTACTAAAAATAAGACTTCCTATCGTTTATGGCTTAAAACACAATATTAATCCATCATTCAAAACAGGCACAAAAATATTTACTTACTTTCGTTCGGTTCTTTTATTCAATAGTATATCAGGCTTCATGTATTATTTAAAATCAACTCCATCGATGTAAAAAAAAAACATTATTGGTGTTATCTAACACATAGCTGAAGGGTTTAGGAGTTTATTACCTTGCCCAAGAGAATTTATACGAAATAGTTCTAGTGGATTGTAAACTCGCTTACTACAATAACGCAATCGAATATGTATGTCTCTACGTTACATGGATCCTCCTGACACAAACTTGCGGCAAAATAAAGCTCAGATTATGAGAAATACGTGCTTAAAAACACATATTCAAGGTTATATTCTTCTGTAATTGCGTGAATAAAAAACTGCAGACTATACATATAACTTTATTTCGGTTATCTCGTCTCGAATATGAAGAGGTATTTTAGCAGATAAAATATAGTCATATTGTCATCGTGAATATTACACATGTCAGACGTTTTAAACTGAAAGATCTTGAAAGATAATTCATCTTAACACAAATAATTTCTATAGTTTTGTATGGAGCCACCATATAAAGTTGGCAAAGGTTTTTTGAATATCTTTTGAATAAACTTTTCAAAATGAAATAAAAAAAATGCTGAAAGGTTTTGATAAAAACGACAACAAAATTAACTAAAGCCAATCAAATGTGGGGAACAAATGAGGATTACTCACGGTGAAAATAAAATTAATGCCACATGGAAAACTATAACAACATTACGAACCCATGCATACAAAAACAAAGGAATTTCAAACAAAAAATAGACTTTTAACGACTTCTGAAAATGCTAGCTATGGGGAGTTTTGTTTTGGCGATTGTGACTGACATTCTTGACTGCAATATCATTGTAAGCAACTTCAAACTCCACTCACTCTATTACATTAACTTTCAGACTAAATCTCTTGGGAAAGGTACGATCTCCCCAAGCAATCAACTACAGGTTAACTCGTTCAACTTCTGTTCTTCTACAAGAAACTTTTTCATATAAGATAACCTACGAAAATTGATATACCTTTGAACATAAGGATTAACCCATTGCAACATATCAAACAGGTTGGTAGCAGGATCATCAAAAATAAATCCCATAACATAAGAATTATGAAAAACGGATCGAAAGATATATGCACAGATGAAAAAATACTCATTTAATTTTAGATATACAATAACGTGACGGTATTCGACGTAGGCAGTTAATCTCAGTGAGTATCATTAAAATTGAAAATAGTTGCTTTTCTTTTTCTGTTGTCTTAGAGGATAACAAACTGAAGACAGGGCTGTGCCAGTTTGGCATGTTATACAAAAATACCATTGGAGACTACGTCTCTGTATTCAAACCAGTTGTACTCAGAATTAATACATATTTTTTGGTCGTATCAAGTCCGTGAAGGCGTTCTTGAGTATGTATTTGTCCAACTCCTTCGAATCGGAATGATGCAGTACTAGGTAATTATATTCTAATGCAAATAACAACTAGTCTGAATTCAGAGAATTCTTTCATTCAGAATATTTGCTTTACAAAAGCTACTGAAATCAGTGTGACCTATTATTTACCAATAGAAGAGAAGAAAGGATTCATAACTTTATCAAAAAAAAAGCACGAAGTGAAAGGCATACAGAGTTGATTAAAAAGTGTTGTTTTTTAAAAGAGACACTCTTAGTGTAATGTTTATTGTCATGAAAATGGAATCACTGATCCGAGTTCTAACTCAGAACTAGGCTGTTTGTGTTATTCTTTGCGATGATACTCAAAAATCCACTCGTTGTCTCCTCAGCCATGGGTACATTTTCGAGAAGGCTTGTTGCTTTTCCCTTGGACAGAAAATTAATCAAGAAGAAAAACACTGGGTTTAAACTAGTCAGTCTCCTTTTAAAAATTGACTTATTTTACAACCTATCCGTGGTAGAGATTGTGGGTAAATACATGTTTTATTCTTTTTTAAATGGGTACATTCAAATGCTGTGTAAATAACAAATATCAAGCTCCGATGTGCAGTTTTTGCTGCATTAATGTACTATACAAATAAAAAGAAATTATATTTGGATTTAGTTTGGCGTTAAATATCTGATATAATTCACTTTATTTAGATGAAATAGGAGACCTGCTTTGTTTAATGATTGAGTTCGAAGTAAATGGATTTGGTGCCACGAGTTTAAATACTCGAAGAGGCAGTTAACATTTCCCTTTTGCCAAACGCTTTTTGGAACGATATGGGACCACTTTGCCCTTCAGCAGGGTGTAATTAGAATGAAATATATAATCTTGGAAAGACAACCTATCTTTGAGAACTTAAAATATGAAATCAAACTTAAAAAAGCCACCTTATGTCACATCCTGCTCATTGCAGTAGAGTTGGGTAAATATATTCAAATAATGGTTGTAATGGTTATCATCGTAGGAAATGGACACGGTGACACGAGTTCAAATCCTGGACGAGACTGATTGCATTTCACATAGCAGTTATACCCTTGGGAAAGGTATGAATCCAATTATTCTCCCTCCAGCTATGGGTAAATAGTAGGACAGACTAGTTTCTTCAACCTTGGGGAAGTAACTAGTCTAGGAAAAGGAAAACTGAATTAAAACCTGTTAAACTCCGCTTAAAAATTGACCTTGTGTCATATCCAGGCCCAAGCGGAGGGGTTGGTAAATATATATAATACTTCTTATACTTTTCATTATTTGAAAACATTGTGGACCATTTAATGCAAAAGCACTACTGATAGGCATTGTAGAGTAGCAAAGATGTTGTTTCAGTACTAAATCAAACACATCCATTTAATGCAGCCAAAGAAATATCAAGGCGTAACGATCATTCATTCATTCATTTCACTGAACTCTGACTTCTTAGGTTAACAGAGTGAGATTTTCCTAGCTCAAAGGTTCTTCCGCTTGACTATCTTTCACGCACAGGTTTCGTTGTGCATCGTTTCCACAGATGAAAAACGCGCAGCGAATCGTTTCCCTCGACTTCCGAGAGACAAACATATATGAATGAATAAATCGTTGCGTTAGTTTTGAGTGGTTTATGTACGTATTGGTTTCCGAGAAATTAAAACCCGTTTTCTGCTCAACAAATTTCATGCTGTATAAGCTAGACAATAAATCTCATATTTGCTCATTTTGCCAGTCATTTTTTATTTATATTACGATCTCTTTTTTATTCACTGTCTAATTTACAAAGATAGTGTAAGAGTCATTACAAAAAAAAAGATCACTGTGTAGGTAGGGCTCAAAATACTCTAACA
Organism: Sepioteuthis lessoniana; assembly: GCA_963585895.1. NCBI lineage: Eukaryota > Metazoa > Mollusca > Cephalopoda > Myopsida > Loliginidae > Sepioteuthis > Sepioteuthis lessoniana. The sequence goes on along the minus strand of OY757912.1, from coordinate 20,562,876 downwards.
ATGCACAACCCAAAAAAGGGCTCTTAAGTATGATACTCAATGCATCAGGTTATTAGGTTCCAGTTATTGGGCTATACGGTGTATAGAGTACTATTTTTCTCATGCCCATTATGATTAAGGGTGCTTGTACCTATTCATCACCCAGCTATGGGTAGAATAATTTTTTTGAAAAGAATAAGAAACCACATAACTGGGTGTAATCAAATGTCTATTAAAAATTATATAAAAGTTACATTGAATTCCAGATAAAATAATTCTATTTAGGAATACTTTGTCGAGGCATCCGGTATAGGTGTCCGTCGATCCTGCAAGTAGTTATTAGTTGTGGGTGGGATTCGATTGACAGAAGACTGGACAAACTCTTACACAAAAGGTGTATTGGTGTAGAAATCGCGCTTTTTGTATCACGTCGATGAAATCTGTTAGGTGTCGAAAGTCTGTGTTGTAGAAAGTCTTAGACTCAGTTGTCTATTAGTTTGTGGCAAGAGTTCGTCTAGAAGGTGAGGATGGTCTCTGTGCTTGGTGCAGATATTTGGTGTTACTGTATGGTCTGATTGTAGATGTTGCTGTTCGATGGTGTGGATGCATTGGCTGTAAAGGCTGGATGATCGGTGTCCCGGTTGTGCAGTACTGTGGTTAACCGGAAGTGTGTCAACGTGGATTTGAAGTGTTGGTGCTAGTTTGAGCAGTAAGGTCACTTGTGGAATAATGTTGCAGATGCTGGTTGCAGAGGCGGTCTGGTCGATGTCCCGCTTTATACAAACCCTGGTTAACCGTATGTGTTCCGGTGTGGCCTCTTCTAGTCCCAGCAGTGAGTCGCTCGTGGATTAGATGCTACAATAGATGTAGCTTGGTTGCGCAGGGACGGCTGCTGGGTTAAGCTGGGGCTTGTCTGCAATTGATGCTAGCTGATGCTTTGTCATCTCATGGTATCTTCCCGGATAGCGTAGTGAGGAGACCAAAAGTGGTCTCAGAAGACTTTCTGAAATTAGCTCTTAGATGATCTGTTGAATGGTAGACTTTCTGTTGTTATTTTTAAGAAGAGCTGTTTGAATGAGAAAAGCAGCAATGGTTGGTCTAGTCTGTGCTAGGTCCGAGGTTGATGTTTGTTGGATTCCACGTCTTCTACTTCGGCTGGTGGTAAGGACGCAGACCCCACTTTAAGCAGCTTTGTTTGGTGGTGAGTACACAGACCCCATGCTGGTAGGAGAGGAAACAGATACCTCTCTTCCGGGCTCTGGGAGCACGGCGCTATTTGTAACAGCCTCCCACCAGAGGGAACTTGATACAAAGTCAATGTCCCGCAGGTCAGTTTATAGTGCGGGTAGGGGTAGGAGAGATCGGGTTTCGAGCCGAGACTCGAGCCTTACAGTACTATGCTGGTCATCGGCTCATTTAGTGCAATGTGAGCCTGGTGAGCTTTGATTGACATGGGCTCAGACGTGATTCCGGGCACAAATACCTGATTATAGCTTAAACTGGACTAAGGGGCCAAGGGCTCATAAATACTGCCAAAGGTGGCCCAGCCGAAGCCAGGAGTCATTAAGCCTCAAATTGTCACTACCTCCTACCTGACAGGACTGATACGAGGTCAATGACCCAAAAGTCGATTATAATAGGGTGTAATGGAGGGGGTGGTATGGTTTGTGCCAAGGCACGAACTCGGCTGGAATATGCAGTTTATCACTGAGTGCAATGTGGGCCTGATGAGCTTTGCAGGACATGGACTCAAATGTAAGTCCAGGCACGGATAATTTAGGTATTGTAGACGTACCCTATATAATTGTGTAAATAATTACTACATTTTTCGTTGGGTTTTATGACATATCGACGCTTGTTGGTTATTTTATGCAAAGTTTAAATATATATATATAGAGAGAGAGAGAGATTGATAGATATTAGTTGAGGGTGACCCAAAGGCTCCCTTTTCGATAGCTACTACAAAAAGGTGTATGGGTGGGCGCTACTTCTTTCCCTGGATTGCTTCCCATTACCTTGATCCTTACCTTATAATGCTGAGTGTTAAGCAAGGTAACATCAAGTACCATTTTTTGAGTCTTTGGTATGACTCGACCTGAAACTGAACCCAGGTCTCCCGGGCCATTGGCGAACACTCTAACCATTAGGCCAATGTCCGGTTTATATATGCTGGTGTGGATACTTCAATGATCTTGCTTTTTTCTTCTTATTATTATCTTACTTTTCCGTATAATATTCTGGCTATTAAAGTCAATTAAATGTTTGAAGGATTTATTTTATCAAGTTGTTCAGCTATTTTTCATTTATTGGGTCATGAAGTGGGATATATAGTGAGTAAATGGAGACAGTTTTGTATAAGGTTGCTGAGACTGCAATTGCTTACAAGTAGGTGTAGATGCTGATTTAATTCTGGGGAAGAGTTTTCTTAATTAGGGTTGATACTCCAACCGAAACTCTTAGTCAAGTAATATGTATGTAATCACATTTTTCATCGTTTTTTTTTTTTTCATATTTGTTTTGTCTCAGTTATTTCTATAGATTCTTGGAGGGATATGATAGGAGGGTAAATTTCAGCTATTAACAAAAGCAACTCGTTGTAATTTGCCTGGAAGCCACGGCAGTTTCACTGGATTATTTTATGAGTTATACTTTTTGTCTTTGTTATATATTTGATGTTTATTTTGTTTTAGTGAAGTTTTTTTTTATTTGGTTGGATTTAGTAATGTTCATGGTTTCTAATATTTTTAATCTCATTGTGTCGTGGCATTTTAGCTACTTAGAACTTCTGTTTTTGAGAGGTTTCCTGGGTCACTTTTTCCATTAGTTCAAATAAGTTTCCAGTTTCTATAAACGAAATTTTCAGTCAGCGTTTGAAAGATTGCCTCTTCCTTGGAAATCATTCTTTTGGACTTAAAGGTGGGCTTTCATTGTTTCACGGGAGGGGTATTTGGTTCGATAGCGATAGTATGAAGCCTTGTCATTTGTTATTTGTTTAATTGTGGTATGTTTCTGGCTTCATTAGTCTTGGGTTGGAGGTTTTTCTTTGGATTCGGTTCAACAAGAGAACTTGTTTGTTAGGTTGGTCAAGCTGTTTCTTCGTAATTCTAAAACTATTTTGCAACAGTGCAGATTGGAGCTACGGAGTCTAGCCTACTCGATTGAACAATGAAAAATTTTCAGCGTAGATTTAAAGATTGGGGCTGTACTCTGACAAATCAAGAATGAATGTTTTTTTTATCATTTGAAATGAATGGAAAATAGCAAGATCATAATGGTTTTATTTTTCTAAAAACCCAGAGATGTTGTTTTATTTTTGTAAAGCAAGGAACAACGAGCAGCGCTGGTTTTAGAAGAATAAAATCAGTACATTGTAGTTCTTTTTCTCAGAATTTTGCAATATGTAGTCAAAATGAGAAGGAAGCGCAAACTATTGTTTAATTTTTGGCTAGCAGAAAAAAACATACAAGAAAAAATGAAATTGATTTTTCTAACCAAAGAAAGAAAGAAAGAAAGAAAGCTAAAATCGAAGAGACTGTTAGTCAAAACAATAATCAGCAAGAAATAGGGTCACGGAAGGGGTCGGCCTGGTGCGCTCCGATTGTTATTGGAAAAAAATCAGACTTTGAAAAATGGATAATTTTGATTTAATTTCGGAAGTGAGTAATCTTATGACGTAAGAATCATATGATAAGAAAGAACACCCCAATTCAGAAACAGGGACCGAGAGAAACGTGATAAGATAGGAGGGAGGCAAAACACCATTGTAGCTGTCGTAGCAGAAGTTATATGTAGACAACAGAACTTTCCTTCTAGTAACAGACCCTGGGATTCACCGTTGGCGAAGCGGAGAATAACCATTGACAGAATTAATTGTTGAATACTAATTAAAGAGAAATCCATTGATGAAATACGTCCACTTGGAAATAGGAGAAACGGTTATATAAACTCAGTTTTTTGCCGAAAAGCGACTGAGAGAGAGTTGAAGTTTGTAAATAGAAAGAGGAAGTAGCTTGTGAAAAGAGCCTTGCACCGGACACGGAGATAACAAGATCCTCTTTCATCTCTGTTGTTTCAGCAAGCTGAAGATAAGAATTAACGTAACGCATCTAAAATTCTTAGTGGGTATAAGGAAGAGTACTGACCGTGGACTTAGACTGACCGCTGCAAGATAGGGGCTAGATTCCGAAACATTCTGCTTTGTATTTTCAGGGAATGAAACATTTAAATAACAACATTTATTTTCGTAACTCTAAATTGTTTTTCTTCTGATTAAAATATCATTATTTTGTTATTCAACTTGGTGATTTATTTTCGTTCAACTTACTAATTTTTTGGTATTATCGTCTGATCAACAGGTCCAATTATTTCAGCTTTTGGCGCAATCCAATTGTCTTGATCTAAAAACTCACATCGACGGGAGACGACGGATTCAGCTGAGATTTGATGTCCCTCTTGGGAAGATCAAACGTCGAGTGAACGGCTGGGTGACAGTTTTAAGTTCTTTTATCCGGGTTATCATCTCGTTGTAAGTCATTCCTTGGTGAGGAGTTGTGTTGGTCATGATTTTGGCTACGTTTACTTAAATTGTTACAATGGAATGTTCGACTAATTTTCTTGCTTTCAGGCATGAGATATTCTTCATGTGTTGTACGACCAATAGTCTTTCATTTCATATTTCTCCTTCTTGTGAATAAGCTGCATGGTTTTCTTGACAGTTTATGCAGTTCTGTTGCTCTTCACAGTCCATGTGGTATGTTTTGCTTCATCGACATCTTTTGCATAATGGAGGTCTGGTGCATTTTTCTTCTGAGATGTTCAAATCCCTGGCAATTGGGACATCTGAAACGGTTTGAGATGTATAGTTCGACTTTAGTTATTAAATGTACTATTTCAATTTCGGTAGAATTTTGGGAGTTGTTATAACTGAGAATGTATATTTGTTTGGATTACTTTGTTATTTATCTTGAATAAGGTTCTTCAGTAACACCTTGTTTATAAAAACTGTTTCTTTATCTCATCAAGAATGGAGAGGAAGGAATCCGGACATCCCACGGTACCGACTGATTATTTCATGGAGTCGTGGGGATAAGATTTTATTTTAAAGTTACAAAAGTATTTTTGTTTTTGTAAAAGCTCTAAAACGTTTTCTTTATGACTTTTATTATTAAAGAGTTGTTTATCAGTTTTATTAACAGATTAGTTTTTTATCAAAGGCTGTAGTGTGTTTTTATTGTATGGAAAGGGGGCAACTTGATGTTTGGGGAATCGGTCGTTAACTTTAGTTCTATAAAATTTGGTGAAGAAAATTATCTGAACCAGTGTCTGCAAGTAGGCGCTAAAAAGTTTCGGTTTTTCATTTATGTTTCTCTTTACTTTTTTTTGTATTGCTGGATATTTTTCATGATTTCTCTGACTGTGTTCTCCAGCCAACACGTAATCATTTAAAGAGAAATGTCAAGGTGGAAATCAACTCGGCTTGTCAAACCAGGGCTAAAGAGTAAGTATACTCTCATTCAAGAAATGAATCAACAATTTGAAATATCTAGTTTTTCCTTCCCAAGATGACTGCACATCAACTGATTGGAAGGAAAACATCGATATCTTTTCACCATGATTGAACCTACAGCTACTACTTTCTGATTCGGAAACTTACCAAAAAATTATTACAAACTCTGATAGAACGCTGGATGTGACGAGCCGATTGATCGGATATGACCAATGTGACCGCCAGTAAAGCTCAATAAGGGCCTAATTGAAGTGTTGCTAATCATGGGTCCACTTAGGCTACCGGGTCTCAGACTACTTAGTCACCAGGACCTCGTCCTAAAGCATCACAGGTTAAAACCCACGGCCAATTGCTGTCATCATTTTGGGGTCTTACCCTCTTACCGAGGTGCAGTCAAAGTGTTCCACAGCCGACAGGGAGGGTATGACTGGAATTCACACTTGCTTTCTTCCAGGCTACACACACACACACACACACACACACACACACACACACACACACACAAATTTCAAACTAAGAATAAAGATAGAAAATAGTCTGTCCTCCAACTATTCTAGCAAACATGATGAATGATATATAAGTTTACAATAAGTTGAAATGTTATTCTTTTGTAAAAATAAGTAATATCTATTATTTGTGACCATATATTAAATTAACTTTTGCAAATAAAAATGGTGGTAGTCAAAGGTCCGTCATTACTCATCAATGTGTGTGTGTGTGTGTGTGTGTATTTGGGCAGAATTTCGTCGGTAATAAATATTTGATTAAACAATATAGACATCTTTTGTCTAAACATTTTTGTATTTATCCTTTAAAATCGCTGCATCGATTTTATGGTATCCAGCAGGGGTTGTATATAAAAAATTCTAAAATTAAGCGGTTCCCAAGTACATATAGAATCACTTTTGAAATAAACGCTACAACACAAAAGTATAAATATTAAATGCTCAACAGTTACAAAGTTGTTTGTGCACGCAAAGGTTGCATCGCTTTTGCAGTATACACACCCCAGTTGATGGCCCAAAATAGGGCGAAAGTAGTTAGCAACTAACTAATTTTGGGAGTTTTATTAACCAATTCTCATTGAATATCGTAAAACCAAATGTATAGATAAAGGAGGTGTATATTGTTTATTCATATATATATATATATATATATATATATATATATATATATCAAACATTTGTAAATGTTTGATATATTTGAGTCTCCCAAATAACTAATCCTTTCTTAATTAATATAACTTCTGAAAAAGTTAAATATCTGATTTTTACTTTCATCGGCGTACATTCACACCAGTATTTTCTGGTGTCAGCTTTTCTTCTGAATATCACTGATTGGCGTTTAATGACATATCAATCAATGTAGGATATATATATATATATATATATATATATATATATATATATATATATATATGATTGTTTGTCAGCGAATAGTTAGGAGGTAAATATTGCTTTGTTTTAAACGAATAGCGTTCAAAAGCAAGATTACAAATCAATTCTTTTTACACAGGTCTATACAGGGCAGTACTCTGAATATTTTCTTGTTTTCGTGTTATATATATATATATATATATATATATATATATATATATATATATATATATGCTAAATTGAATTTTGCAATTATATTGTCAGTTTCAGATATCCATACATTTAATATAATAGGATTTTGGGTTCCTGTTGATTGTTGGGAGTCGAATTATTTTTATTTCTTTCTATGATGTCGCTTAATATAATTTGGAGGTTTCATTGTTGCTGCTTGGTGGTTTTGAGATTTAGATGAGTAGTGGATTGATATTTTCAGTCGATTTTCTTCAGTGGTTCAATATTTTCCCGTTAGATGGTCTGATTTGAATTCTAGATTTAATTATTTTTAATGTCTACTTTTTATTCTTATAATCAATAATGTACAAAATACTAGTTTGGTAGCCACGCACTTAGTGTATTTGTCTGGATACAGGTATGCAGTGGCCTATTGGGATACAAATATTTCTAATTTTTTCTCAAGACAAGTTTAATAGCTATAGGTTTAACTCTCAATCACATCCTAGTTCGCTGGGGCTGTAGAATGCATCAACTGAATCTCTACAGAGGGGTAAGACACCTCCATCGAGTGTTCTTGACATGATATTAAACAGTCTGATAGTGAGGATCCAGGCTGGAACATCTGGAGACTGTGGAGTACCTCTTTGTTGTCATTGTTCCCAGGTCCATTCTGACACAGAGGGGTAGCAGAAGATAGGGTCAAATTTAACAAACTGTGCAAACGAATGACTGATGTAATTAAGTGAAAATTATATAGCAATACCTAAAACCATTTAATTGTGTCCAAAATAAAGTTCAGGTTCATTTAAGAATGTTATCTAACAAATGTGTAAACAAATCATATATATATTTAATATATAGGAATAAACAGCATTTGGCATTAAACAACCTAAAATGGTTGATCTTATTTACCTAACCCCTCCGCTCGGGCAGGATATGGCACGAGGTCAATTTTTAAGCGGAGTTTAACAGGTTTGAATTCAGAGTTTCCCTTCTAGACTAGTTGCCTCACCAAGGCTGAAGAACCTAGTATGTCCTACTATTTACCCATAGCTGGAGGGAGAATAATTGGATTCATACCTTTCCTAAGGGTATTAGTGCTATGTGAAATGCAATCAGTTCCGTCCAGGTTTTGAACTCGTGTCGCTGTGTCCATATCCTGCGAGGATAACCATTACACCACGGGCACCTCCAAATGGTTGATATGAAACAGCACTAAACTAATCCAAAAAAGTAACCAATCTAAATAACTGTTTCTTATTTGTCAGAAGGCAATAATAAAAAGGAATAAGAAATTGTGTCAACTTTTAGAAAAATATTTACAAGATATGTTTTCCTTTCTTGAAAGTGTTTTCGTGTAGGGTTTTGTTTTTCATCCTGTCTAGTGTAAATGATATCATCCCACTCACCATTAATTTAGGCGACGAATCTATCAGCGGAGTTTAACTTTAGACAAAGATCTAGGAGTGACTCATCTTAACTTAAAAATGGAAAATGAAAACGGACACTAAAAAAATACAAAAATAACATATTCTTGTACATAAAACTATATTTTAGAATACTAGTTTGTAGGTCTGTATTTGATCATTTGCTCTCCATGCCACTTAATCCAACAACTTAGATTTAAGTTATACTTAATTGTAATTCAAGATTTAATTGAAGAAATTTAAGAAATAAAAAAAAAAAATTCTGTAAATCAAAATATGCAAATATAAAGAATGCACAGCAATTATAAGAATAACGACCAGTTACAAAGGTCGAAATAAAATGAAAATTCTTTCTTGGTGTTGAGAGGCGAGTCAGTAATACTGTATGTATTTACTAACATCCCAACAGCAGCAGCATGCCATGCACGGTCTATTTTTTAATAGAATTAAAAAAATTTGAATTCAGTGCCTGGTTTGCCCTACTATTTGCTCCTAAGTGGTGGGATGATAATTGGATTCATCCTTTCTCCAAGATTATTAGCCCTATGGGAAATGCAAACAACCTAGCCCAGAATTTGGACTCTGATCACTGCGTCTATTTCTAACGACGACAACCGTGACACCACAGGCACATCATATATGGTTGACCCACATGGACTTTCAGAAAAGTACAGGAGGAAAACTAGTCGTGAGTTATACCCTAACATCACGTGCTGTTTTGAACAAATCCGACTGAAAACAACGTAGAAAAAAGCAGCCTTTCGCCAACTTACTTCGCATTTTGCAGACTCCAAAGTGAGACAAATATGACCTGTTTGGCACAGCTGCCAATATAGGGAGGTTCCCCCATGGACTCCTACATATGTGCACACCACTGCAAGCTAACCAGCAAAATATTACGTTTGGCATCCCTGTATGAACAATGGATGTCGTCTAAAAGATTTACCAAGCGATGAAAATATTGGCCATGGCTGACTCTCTCTCTCTCTCTCTTCCAAAAAGAGAAACCAGCAGCATTGACCAATATTTAGTGAGAGAGAGAGAAAGAGAGGGAGAGGGGGTGGGGAGAGAGAGAGAAATTCGTGCTTTTGGCTCACTGTGATGATATAGGATAGATATTGTTGCTAATTAGTTATATATTGGTTACCAATGGTTAAAAACAAACTTCAATCTTCGAAGTTTATAATCATTTAAGTAACTATATTCAATAAAAGTGTTGTACATAAATTTTGTAGAAGAAAAAACTGTGGTACATTCATTTCTTATGTATATAAGTATAATCTGAATATTTTGCAAATGCTTGATAAATATTCAGAATAGTTGAATTTTTTTTCTTATGATTGTTCAACGGCCTTTGCAAACGGTTCACTAGGTACAACTATTTACTTCCTACAGTAATATAAGATACCATTGAGCTCTGTGCAAACAAAGGATTAATATTATTAGTATAAGTCATGAATTTTTTTTGTTAGAGGAAAATATAATTAATCCTTTAATAATAAAACTCTTATTTAGTTTCATTCAATTGTATATTCAACATTATTTTGAATTACTTCTTGCCATTTATCACGTAGCACATTGATGAATCTCAAGTTGTACTATAGCCACAATTAACGCCATATGCGAAATAAACATATAATGTTCTTAACGGTAGAACGTATAAAGAACATAGGAATATCGAAATTCGAAAACACGTAACGACTTATTGTTCAGGTGCGAAACCTTTTTATTAACTTTGAGTTAAAGATTTCGACATAAGGAGAAGAGACACAATCTTGCTATGCTGTCTTATTCATCTGGCCCCCATCTCGTGCGGCACCCGTAGGGCGCAAATTCGCCTGCTTCGGCGAGCTCGCAAAAGTCGAACCTCCTCGTTTGGTGTCTAGTTTCCAACGCTCTAACTTTCTTCAAATATCCCACAAATCTCCGGGCGCTTCCTGTGTGTGACCTCACCCGCACCCTGTCAGCCAGTTCCATCATCTCGGGATATTGTGACATCTCTGCGTGGCACGTCCGCCCCGCGCGGGCATTACCACCTACATCAAAGTTTGCACCTAACTAACCCATGTGCTGAGCCGAAAGGTTCTCAGCCTAACTAAACTCAAAGGCATGAACCGAAATCCCACGGCCAAAGTAAAAGTCTGCTCTTTTCAACCAGAAGAATGTTTCAGCAAACGTTTTCGCTTAAACTACTTGAGAATTATTGGCCCATTTGGGGCATTTTTAGAGAATGAAAAATATAGAAATCACTTGCTGCAAGGTTTTATGCATATGGTGGATTATATAGAAGGAACCAGCCCTTCATAGGTTGAGGAGATTCATTGTTGTCAATGCAATATTTTTTTTTTCTGTTGAAGCTTGTCATGAAAGACCAATTTTCTGTCTCCTTTATTGATAATCGAGAGAAATGGAAATTTAAATTGGTTTGAAAGTAAACGTGTCTCTAGGGATATGCGACCTTTTTTATTCTACTCAATAAGAGTGTGACGAACGAAAACGAACTTCTTACTCATGTTTTGAGGTCAAGTGTTGTCATGTTGTTTTCATTAAAAAAAAGTTAATCCATAACCGGTGAGTGTCCAAGTCTGGGTTAATCTCACCATGACATATACCCAGATTGAATCTTTGAAAACCAAAGGCCAGACATGATGGTCAGTAATGATAATTGTACCATTAACACGAATAAATTCCGTAGCTGTTTCTGTAGCGTTTTTATTATACTCTAACTATCACATAAAACGTTGAATATTCCTTTTTCCATTCATTCATTTTAGTTGTGGAGAGATCATATGTTAGATTTTAATTCCCGAAATTTCACTACTGAAATGATAAGTCATTTAATTATCTGGCTATTTCTGTTTGCAATTAAAAAATAAGAAGATTGAAATGTGTAATTAAGATGTGTACCTGAGTAAAGAAAAACTAAAATTACAATTGTCTTAATCCGATGTGTTGTATAGCCACATACATATACGTATAAAAATATATGCGGAAACATTGTCCACACAATATACGAAATTCAATGAACGAACGAACACACTTCTTTATAAAAATATATCTCTCACACTTTATTCCCGAAAGGTTTGATGTTGGTTGTGTGTGAGAGGTGAGTTCGAGACAGTGGACAGACTGCTATATTGGGCCCAAATTCTTCTGATCATAGCAACACTTCTTGCTCATCTGGGCTGGGCTGTTCAACCGTGGGTCACTGAGGGCCCAAAGCCCTCAGTCTGCAACTGGCTCTCACTTCGGCATCTTGTCCTTCATTGATTCCAACTCCAACTGGAACTGACTAAAGCCGTCTCTGCAATCTGGTTATATAATTGTTTGACATCCACCTGCCTCCGCTAATTTACACAGGTGCATCTCTTGATTGACGGCTCGGTCGAGGGTCAATATGTTACAGATAAATATAATTATTGGACTTAGATAACAATACTTGATACCATTAAGCTCTATGCAAAGAAAAACACTCTAAAACCCGTATAAAATTAAGTTACCCACGGTTATTCGCTTACGAATTATATATATATATATATATATATATATATATATATATATATATATATATAAATTGGCATTAATTAATACACGATGTTTGATAAGCCACAAAACACTAACCTAACAGGAGTAAAAGTAAATTCAAACAAACTCTATTCCTCTTATGTGTGACCAAAATGGAAGAGTTTGGTGAATTGGGACCCTTAAAACGTAAGAACCTAATGATGTCTTCCAGAAAATATAATGGACGCAGATTATGTAGATGACATAGCACTTCTTGCAAATACACCTACCCAAGCCAATTCCCTGCTGCCTAGCCTCGAGAATTTACCTCCTAATGAACACAAAGTGGAGTATATGTGCTTTACTCAAGATGGAGCCATCTCCACACCAAATGGTAGTTCTTTGAATTTAGTAGATAAGTTAAAATACTTCAACAGCAGCGTCTCATCAACTGAAAAAGTTGTCAGTATGTCTCTAGAAAAGGCATGGACTTCTATCGAAAGGTTATCGATCATATGGAAGACTGATTTATCCGATAAAATCAAACGGATTTTTTTCCAAGGAGCCGTTGTTTCTCTATCACCCTACGAATGTTCTACATGGGTGCTCAAAAACAGTGTGAGAAAAGCTAGGTGGTAACTGTATAACAATGCTACGAGAATCCTGGAAACAACATCCCAGGAAACACCAGCTTTATGGCCATTGACATCCCTTCTCAAAAACTATGCAAGTAAAACTAAAAATACATTTGGAACATTGCTGGAGAAAGAAGGACTTTTTCCAATGAACTATTTTACATAGACCTGCTAATTTTGGCCGACCAGCAAGAACTTACCGACAACAGTTCTGCACGTACACTTGATGTAGTATGGAAGAGCTGCAAAGAGCGATGGATGATAGGGACGGAGAGAGAGAGAGAGAGAGAGAGAGACGGAGAGAGAGAGAGACGGAGAGAGAGAGAGACGGAGAGAGAGAGAGAGAGAGAGAGAGAGATTCATGTATTATCATGTTTTCACTTTCACATTAATTTTCTGTTTCTGCAGTTTTTGATTGATGAATTTAGTTGACTGAAATTACAAGTTTATTTCACCGGCGAATAATTAGAATAAATGCTTTAAATTTCAAGCTGTAAAGAAATTCCTTTTTATTCAAGAGAAATCAGTTAAATTGTGATTATACTATTTCTTTGTATGATCAAATTAAAAACTTTTGCCTCATTCTTTATATGTCACTGTTCTTGAATTATTTTTGCTTCGTTTATAAGATTTTTCGCATACACACTCCAAAAACGTATCTTAGTGTGGCTCCTTGAGAATTAGTTTCCACAGATATTACCATGACTTCCATGTCTGGCTGATGGTGAGTGACGGCGGAAGTATTTTACAGTTATATTGCCGTCTTCGTGCCAAACTCAGTCGAAAACGCAAAGTCATCAACGTGACAGACATTCTTTCCCGAGGTTCCATAAAAAACCACATCTGGTGATTCTTTCTTTAATTGGATGTTGTGTACGGCTGATCAAAAGTGCTGTGGTCTGAATCATCTCAATGCTTCTTTTGATCTCCATTTCTTTCTGGAATCCTGGAATCATTTTCATTGCCCCGATGGTCATGTTTATAAATGCAGCTCTCTTTTGATTTATAGATCATTTTCGTTTGTCAGAAATTTTTCTCCTTGATTACAAGTCTACTCTGATTTGTTTGAAAATGGTTTGGCGACTTATTCTTATCATTAATCATGTACTTATTGAGATTTTACATTCATAGTAACTCATAATTCTCAAGGAAGATCAAATGACATTGTATACTTCAGTAAATAGTGATACTGTCCGTTATTCTTGGTGGTTTTTAGAAATGCTGTCGACTCGAATATTTGAATCTGTCATAGGATATTGACAGTTTTCTAGTTCTATTTTTTCTGTGTATTCACTGAAGCCCTCTTCCAAGGAAAGGATGGGACACGGGGTAAATTTTCAGGAAGCATAATAAAGCTTATTTGAATTAGGGATTTTTCTTTCCCTTGATTGGTTGCCAGATCAAGTCTAAAGATCGCAGTCTACCCTAGCTGAGGGTCGAACATAGTAGATTCCTGATTTTTTCCCTAGAGTATTTGTGCAAAGTTAAAAGCAACATCTTTGAGGAGGATTTTGACTCTGGTAACTGATTCCATTTCGTACGAGATCAGTTATGATAACCTCACGTCCAGTTTTATCTTTGTTAGAATTGACTTCAAACCAACATCCGATTCTTTCTTACAGTCTCAGAACTTTTTGATACACACCTTATTAGAGCAATGAGATTCAACAGTAATTCATCAAAAATAGATAAATCCATTTAACCTGGCTTATTGGTCTAGTGGGTAGAGTGTTTGCCAATGGTTTGGGAGACCTGTAATCTATTCCAGGTCGTGTCATACCGAATACTTTAAAAATCGTACTTGATACCTCCATGCTTAACACTCAGCAATATATAAGGTACACATAAAGGGTAAAGAGGAACAATCCAGTGAAAGGCGTATCGCTCTCCCCTACACCTTGGTGTAGTAGCTATTAAAAAGGGAGCCTTCGGGTTATGCTCGTCCAGGATTAACAACTACTACTACTAATATTGATACCACTCATCCAAGTTTCAGCTTGTTTTCTTTGATTAATGGAATATCAACCTTTGTAGGTTATTCAATGTTGTAGGATAACATGTTGTTTTGGTAGATATGTTACTTTCCAATTTGTGGCGGTATGTTGTTGGGTGTTTATTATTTACCTCATCATTTAAGTATGGTTTATATTTGGAAAAGGCAAACGAAGTAATAATGCGTGAAACGACGCGTACAAAAAAGAACATTTAAAACAAAGCAGTACAAATTCAAATTTATACATCAACAATAGACTCATGGAATATTTCAAAGCATTACTAGAGTTTTAATACTGTTCATTAAATATTCCTCTGTGTGTGTGAGTGTGTGTGTGTGTGTATTACTAACACTAATACTGCAAAAAAAGACTAAATAACAAGTGTCCCATGAGTGTTGACTAAGTATTTCTATTGTTTGTTTTTTTCTGTGGTTTAATGAAATGTCTGTTTTCGAGGCTAGAAAAAGTCTCACGGAAAAAGTATAAGAAGGAAGAGAATGGTTGTCGAGAGTATACATTTTCGTGCCGGTTAGCAGCTGGAAGTCAAATGTAAAAATAAAGGAAGCATGTGTTGACTCCGTTAGTTGAAATAGAGAGAGTGAGAGTGTTCTGTCTGGAAGTCACAATGGAAAGAGTCCGTTGACCCTGTAAGTGAAAACGTGTAGAGAATGGGTGTTGGAAGATGAGATTATTCATGGACAATGTTTTTCATGCAGTAGGCTCCAAAACGCAGGACAAAATTGAAGTTAAGGACGTAGTTGTGAGCACTAACCAATAGGTTACAGAGAGTGATTAGTTTACCGACACCCACCATCTTTGTTTCTGGTGCAAGTGGCATAACGGCCATTTTAAAATATAGTAGTGTAAATCCTATAATGTCAAAAGCTTGCCAAAGGTACTATTTAACCCAAGGCTGAAGAGTTGAAGGGAGTAATACCTTTCCTCGTGTGTGAAGTGTGAAAGAAAAATTAAAGTGTGACTGGAGTTCGAACTGGCTTATTTCGAGACAACTGTCCTGTCCTTATTCCATGTGTAAAGGGAAAAAATAATACGAGAGAGGGAAAGAAAAACAAAATTACAGAGATGATTAGTTTTAATCTCTATATAAGTTTATCATCATCATTATCATGTCATGCCGCTATCACGGATATCCCTGACCCTCTCTCGCCACTTCTCCCCATCGTTCATCGCTTCTGGTAGGTCTTCAGGTCTACATCCCGTATCCTCACATAGCTGTCCTATGTATGTTTGAGCTGGTCGTCCTGCTTTTGCTCGGCCATATGCGGGGGTCCATCGGAGTACATCCCTTATGAGCTCGCCCTTGCGTCTCCAGCAGTGTCCTGCAAGTCTGGTTCGTCTAGCTTGGATAGTTTTCGTGATGAGAGGCAGGTGGCTGTATAGTTGGTGCCCTGTTGGGTGTTGCCGCCAGGACTTGTTCAATATTGCTCGCAGTATTCTTGTGTAATTGCTGTCTATTTTCTTCTCCAGCCGTTAGTTAGCGTCCAAGTAGTGCATCCATATAGCAGTATCGATACGACCGTTGCCTGAAAATATAAGTTTATTCTTTTGCACAAAACAATGCTTTTTATATTAATGCAATAATCACAATTTAACTGATATTTAACGTAATATTATAATTGCAAATTAACTGAGTTGCACAGACGATCCACTAAAAAGCGAATTTTAATAAAATCGTCGGTAACATATTTTTTTTAAATATTTTAAACAGATTGGCCATATATCATTATATAGACATTATATGCATTCAAGAACACAGATTCACACATAGAGAGGATATCAAATATCACGTTTCTGGCAATGGATAGACGCTAGCCACGGCATCAGCATGGAAAAATTCTATCAATGCCACGAAAGGAGGTGATGTATGCTTATAGGACCACGATTCCTAAAATAACTAAATAGCATAGAGAAAATACAACCTAGGATGACGGTAGTTATTTTTATTTGCAACCCCAGTGCAATTGTAATCTCCTGCTACGGCCCTACCAATGTTACTGAAGAGACTGAACTCATCGCCTTCTATGATGAGCTATCCTCCCTTGTTCGTAGCACCCCGAAACAAAACGTCCTCGTCATTGGCGGAGACTTTAATGCCCAAATTGGTAAAAACGGAAACAAAAAATTCAACCTACACAACTCGTCAAACAGAAATGGACAACATCTAACAGATTTCACGATAGAAAATAGATTAACATGACTCAATATGAATTTTCAAAAAAAGGGAAGGGAAACTTTGGACCTACACATACGCAAAAATTACGTAAACGCAGATAGACTATGTCTTTATAGATAAGAAATGCAATAATAGTGCATTGAACTGCGAGGCTTACTCCTCATTCGAGGGTCTGTCATCCGATCACTGAATTGCCACGGCCAAAATACGACTGAGTCTACGAAAGAATGCAACCCGAACCACGGCTACTGTACACTATGACTGGGCCCTGCATAATAACAGGGATATTAGAGTCAAATATACGCTAGCACTAAGAAACAAATACGATGCACAGCAGGAAAAGACAGAAACACATACTCCAAATGAAGGATATGAGAATTTCGTCCATGCCCACTTAGAAGCAGCAGCGGAATTCATTCCAACTAAAAAAAAAATAACTAAATTTAGAGTCCCATAGGAGACATTATCGGTTAGAGAAAAGTGTTCAGACGTGAAAACCGCCTCCAAATACAGTAGGAAGAACTTAACCATTACCAATGCCCAGAAACTTAAAAAGGCACATAATGAATTTGCTAACATATCCCTAAAAGAACAGACAAAATCAGAGCAATAAGGTTAGAGACTCGGTTGAAGAGATATAATATAGGACAGTATGACATGATAAATGAAGTGAGCAGAAGGGAGAGCACTGCGAAAGCTAAACTGAAAGCTACCAGCCAACAAGATCGAATACACCCGTGGAAACATTCTTTTGAGAATTTACTCGGAAACCCTCCGAATGGTAATCATGAACCAATCACAAGAATTATAAGTAAGCAATTAGACATCAAACTGGGATCGTTTACTCAAGAAAAACTCGACTCGATACTGAGAAAAAATAAAAATAGAAAAGCAGCACGGCTTGATGAAACACCCCCAGAAACATGGAAGACCAGAAAATTCGACGACATAAGCATGCTCCGACACTATAACGCCGTATATAATCCTATTGACAGATGGATAAAAGGATGCATCCCCCCTTCCCTAAAAGAGGCGACCTCGGATTAGCCAAGAACTACGGAGGTATAACACTTACGTCCATAGTGGCAAATATATACAATGGCTTACTACTCAACTGCAGAGAACTCAAAATTGACAACATACATAGGAAGAACTAAAATGGTTTCCAGAGAAATAGATCCGCGACGGCTCAAATTTTGACTATCAGTCGAATTCTTGAAGGTGTATGTGCAAAAAACCTAGAGGCAACAATATTATTTGCTGATTTTAATTAATCATTGATCAGATTTCCATTTGGTATTTAAGCTGTCAATTGCAGTTTATGTTTTACCTACGCATATATTAACACTGGAAATGCACTTTGCTGATATTCAACTATACTTACTATATAGATTATGAACTATAAAATCATCTTATTTTATTTTATATGTATTCAACTCGTAAACAGTCAGAGAGAGTGCGAGAAAATATTAGTAAACGACATTGCGAATTCGAGTATAATGCCCTTCATAACTATTGTCCACCATTTTATTGATTGAATCTAAAGACATCTAACACAGCCTCATGTACTATCAATAAACCATTTGCCATATGAATTCAATGAGGAGAAAGAGAGCAACAAGTATATTTTATCATTACATCTACTGAAGTTTTTTTGTGTTTATCTTTACAAAAAAAGAAAAGAAATGCGCACAGTCGACTATTATTTATCTACTATTGTATGGCTTATTAAATTTATGTTTTTTTTCAAAATGTTTTATTATTATATGGCTGAGAGCATAGATATTGCATCAGTTCAGAAATTTCAAGTATGAATTATGATAAGAAAATAAACATTAATTCTATTATTTTACTTACAAGACAAAACTTTGCTGTTATTCCAAACAGTCAATCGTTAGATTTTTTTTTACATTCAGATGAACAGTACGCTATTCCTTGAAAAAATATTTTCCTTGTAGTCACAAACTGTCAATATATCAAACAAATATTTATTAAGTTATTTTTCTCATTGTTCTTTCAAAATATGAAATAAGATTAGTCTAAATTTTAGAGAATACCTTTCTGGAAACCTTCTTTGTTTTCGACGACAAAATTCTAACTTTATCCGATTTACCGCCAAGTTATCTTTGAAAAAGGTTATTTTCATGTGACAAGCTACACACGGACTGAGACCCATGCATGGCCATCGCACAAAAATCTTGATCCCCTCGATATACCTCTTTAGAGATACTTCGGGCACTAAGCGATAAACTCACCCATTCTAAGCATATGTTTATCTATCCGACTTCCAAACAAGTCAGATTTAACATAAAGTCATTTCATAGTCAAGAGCCACACAATAATTGAGATTCATATATCAAGCGATAACCTCAGCTCTGCTAAGAATGTGTAGCTTGCAGGTAAGGCCTACTGAGGTCAGGTGATCAAGGTAATATTACCCATACAGAGCTAATACCAGGTGAACTATCCCGAGGACAAATAATACTTTTATATGAAAATTTTACAGAAAATACTATTCACACAAGTAATGTAATCAATCTCATTGCTTCCTTGGAATGTTTAAGCTTAGCTTATATATAAGGAAGCAAAGAAGACACATTGAACCGATTCCATCATAGTAACAGTTCTTATCGTTGTCTTGATCATGATTAACGAATATATGAAGAATTTTAACGGCATGTCGACATGTCTAGACTTATATATGGTTTAGAAGTTGGGTAATCCTTTGGATGTACGTTAATATTTACATT
Organism: Sepioteuthis lessoniana; assembly: GCA_963585895.1. Lineage (NCBI taxonomy): Eukaryota > Metazoa > Mollusca > Cephalopoda > Myopsida > Loliginidae > Sepioteuthis > Sepioteuthis lessoniana. Next base: position 20,543,337 of record OY757912.1, on the reverse strand, counting down.
TTTGTGTAGTTGTTTCTTAAGGGTTAAAAAATACACTCAGTCCTATCGAATAGTAATAAGTCTTAAACAAATATATTTAATCTATATCTGGGACATAACAGGCATAAATACTCCGAGACATATTTGACCTGGGAGTTATGACAATGAGGGGTGTACTACATTCCCCAGATCTAGAATTAAAGCTTAACAATTATATGGTGTTTTGTGCCATTTTAGAGCACTATTCTATGAGCAGGGTGGTCTTAGCTCTCTGCAGAGGATTGACCCCGTTTATTCTAAGCCTCATCAATGGGAAAAGCTTGTTGATAAGAATTTGATCACATTGGATTCTGTTGCCATGTACTACAAACCAATGTTTCTTATACTAAATTTATACTATTTTTTAATTCTCTTATTGGCCAGGAGGTAATGACGCTTTCTATATCAATGGCCAGAATTCCTCTCCATTTTCTTTTTTGCATATTATTAACTCTTTTCAACTCCCTCTATCCGCTGAAAAAGCAATAAGTCCTTTGTTACTCCTCAAGTTAAGCCAACAACAACTTTAATCAATCCTTTCGTAGTGATGATTGTTCGGTACCTGCGAATCTATTCATTCAATCCCTCAAATATAAGCATGATGTTTCACAATGTCAATTTTAAGTGAAGTACAGCTGGCTTGAATTCAGAATTTGCTTCACCTAGACTTATTGTTTTAGCTTGGTTGAAAAACGTAGTCTTCCTTACAATTTACTCATTGAACGAGTTTGAGATCAAATAGAATCATACATTTCCCAGGGGTAATAACACGAAATAAAACGCTATCAGCTTCATCAGTTAGGTTTGAAGTTTGGTTGAACCTACATGAGTATACGCATGGTTAGGATAACTACAGAACGGCCATTGTTACTGCTGCGTCACGTTGAGACACTGAAATAGAATTTGAACCCAAGGAATATATTGATAGAAAATAAAATTTAACCCCATGATGTACATTATTTTTGACATTGGTACAGTAAGAATAAGTTATAACATAGAAGACACCCTTTTCTTTTTCTTATACGACGACTGTAGTAAGTGCTATATGTATGATATGATGTGGTTGGGTTTCTCCTAGTAAATCAACCGTCGTGCGTTACCTAATGTCAAAGCCTCACAGGAGAACAGTACCGGAAAGATTTAACCCATATCTCGTGTTTTTAAGAATGTTCATGACTTTCCCAAGGGCATTAGTGTAAAAGTGAACTTAATAACACAACGGTAATTCGAACTGTCTAACAAATATGTCATACGTTATCCTTTAAGATACGTTTACTTCCCTTATTAGCATGCATGTGAGATATGAGATCAGTTTTAAGGTCCAAGCAATATATACAGTTTTTTTAGGGTTTTATATCATATCAACCTTTGTAGTTTTTTTAATGCCAAATCCATCTTTATACAAATAAACAGTCCTATCTCAAGCAATTCAGCTTAACATAAATACCCAGTTTATTTGTCAAAAACATTTCTATTTCAAGTTATTCAGTTTGCTCAAATAGTTCCATACAAAACAATTCAGTTTAGTAAATGTATAGTTTTAACTTACACTCAGTTAAATGCCAAAAACAGTTCTATTTTTAAGAATTCAGTTTAGCATAAGTACGCAGTTTAAATCTCAAAACAGTTCTATTTCAAGCAATTCAGTTTAGCATAAGTACGCATTTTAGTTCTATTTGGCCCATAGATAGAACCCTATCAGGTGCTTCAATTTCGGTCCAGAGTGGACCTGGGAGCGATGGCAATGAAATGGTACTTCACATTCCCCAAAGCTCCAGCATTACTGGAACCTCACCACCAGATTGTTTAGGACACTAGTTGAGAGAGTCTTACTTCTCTGCAGAGATGCAGTCGGTGTATTTTACAGCCACAGCCGACTGGGCAAAGATATTAAGTGTTTTAATACTGAGTATAGCAACTGGTGATATAACCATATTTTTTAACCTCTGTTAGTATTGTTCTGTCTATGCTACCATTTGATGTAACTGAGCAATAATAAATGGAAGTTTAAACTAAAACATATTAGGAGGAGATTTCAACTTTTTATATTTTCACATCCAAGCTCTACCTTCTGTCAAAATACGTATATAGCAATTATCATCACCACAATCAGTCTTCGATTTTGCAACGCCGTATATAAACGGAATCCAATAGAGAGATGAGCAAAAGGCTGTATCCTTTCCTTCCATAAGAAAAGTAATCTCTGAATCAAAACAAACAACAGAGGCACAACTCTTACTTCTATAGACGCAAAAACTTATAAGGATCTGCTTCTCAGTCGAGTCGAACAAAATATTGAGAAAAGTATTACGAAAAGTTTGAACGGTTTTCGGATAAATCGATGAAAAACAATTCCAACAATATATATCCATTATAATTTTATTACTATATTATTAGATCCTATTGGTGTGCATGCAGATGGCTGATATGGCCAATGTAGGATCCACACGCATATACAAACTTCGTAGTGTTAAGGTGAGGTCCAGTAATGAGTATAATGGTTGGTGAATATTTTTCCACCGGTGCGGTCCTTGTAGGAAGACTTAACCAACATTATCTCTTGAAAAAAATTCCATACTTGTGCTTTATGACTTCGTATATACATATTCCCAGACGTATATAGTATGAGGTGAGATCATGTTTAGCGTGTGTACAGGTGGCTGATGAGGTTAATATTGTATCTAAACATATTGTGACAGTAAGAAGAAATATTGTCGTGAGTATACAATGATTAGTTGGTGAGCTTGTTCACCATTTCCGAAGTTTGTAGTTAATATTATAACTTTAACAGCTAGAGCGTTTACCGTAATATTTATCGTCGAAGGAAGGGGAATCGTCTTTTAATTGGATCATTTTGAGATGAGGCTTCTTAATCTGAGAATTAATTTTTATTTATTCGGACTTTTTGTCCTTATCTTGGTATTTTTTTTTTGTGCTGTTTCTTCTTTCACTACGTTTCGGCCAAATTTCACCTCTGGCCTTCTTCATGTGATTTTTTTTTTTCACCTGAAGAAGGCCAGAGGTGAAATTTGGCCAAAACGTAGTGAAAGAAGAAACAACACAAAAAAAATACCAAGATGAGGACAAAAAGTCCGCAATAAATAACAATAAATTCTCAGAAAGGGAATCGGTAATCCGAGTCCATATCCTGAGCGAAGCTGTTTACGTATCACATTATTCTGAAGCTTTGATGACCCTGACGGCTGGGGCTGTAGAATACACCGACTGCATCTCTGCATAGGGATAAGAACCCCAATGAGTGTACTGAATATGACATTAAACTATCTGATAGTGAGGCTTTGGTAATACTGGAGCATTGGGGGATGCGGAGTACCCCTTCCTTGCCATCTATCCCTGGTCCATTCTGGCTCGGTGTGGTAGAACCTGACAGGGTTTTATTGATGTGACAAATACAACTATTTCATGTTTAAACTGAGAGCAAACAGATTATTTATACTAAATTGATTTGTTTGAAAAAAATATTTGATCATTTAACTCTGTGTAAACAAATTATTGACGTTTAATTGAATTTTTGTGATACCTAACAATAGTAGTAAAGTTGGCGACCATATTCGAGGGTGACCCGAAGGCTCCCTTTTCGATAGCTGCTACACCGGGCCATTGGCGAACACTCTAACCATTATACCAATGTCCGGTGAATACAACCATTTAAATGAGTGCAAACGAATGAGTAATGTTGAATCGAATAATTAGTGTTAAATAGCAATCATCATCATCATCATCATATCGTGCTGGCAGCACGGATATCCCTGACCCTCTCTCGCCACTCCTCCCTATCGTTCATCGCCCTAGGCAGGTCTTCAGGACAACATCCTGTATCCTCACACAGCTGCTGAATGTACGTTCGTGCTGGTCGTCCTGCTTTTGCGCGGCCGTGTGTGGGGATCCATAAGAGTACATCTCTTATGAGTTCATCTCTGCTTCTCCAGCAATGTCCTGCATGTCTGGTTCGCCTAACTTGAATAGATTTCGTGATAGGGGGCAGGTGGCCGTACAGTTGGTGTCTTGTGGGGTGCCGCTGCCAGGACTTGTTGAGGATTGCACGCAGCATTCTTGTGTAATTGCCATCTAGTTTCTTCTCGAGCCGTCTTGTTAGCGTCCATGTAGTGCATCCATATAGCAGTATCGATGTGACCGCTGCCTGGAAGAAACTGCGTTTCATTTTATCGGTCAGGTCCGACTTCCATATAGTCGATAGCCTATTGATAGCTGTCCATGCTTTCGTTAACCTCGTTTCGATGTCCTTTTCGGTTGATTCGACGCTGCTTCCTAGGTACGTGAATTTGTCTACTAGTTTAAGAGGGGTTCCTTCTAGAGTGGAGATGTCCCCCGTTTGGTTATAGCACATATATTCCGTTTTGTGTGCATTAACATGGAGGCCTATGCTTGCTGCTGCTCGTTCCAGGCTATGCAGAAGTGTTTCGGCTTGGTCAGGTGTATTTGCCAGTATCGCTATGTCATCGGCGTAGTCGGCGTCGGTAATTGTTGTTGCGGGATATCTTCTGCTTCTTTTCTTCGTCAGTTCGAAGCCATTCTCTTTGATTTTGTCAATCGATGTTCTAAGTACGTAGTCTAGACAAATGATAAAGAGATACGGAGCCAGCGTGTCCCCTTGTAGTACTCCTGCTACAATGTCGAAGTATTCTGTGTCTCCATCTGGTGATCGTACTTTTACTTTAGTGTTTCTATAGAGAATCGTTATTGCCGCTACGATAGCAATACATGTACCAAATTTATTGTGAATAAACAAATAATTAATATTGAACAGAATTATAAGTTTTAGATGGCAATATTTGAAACTATTTAACTCGGTAAAACCAATGACAATACTCATATGTAAAGAAATTAGTTCTCTTTTCAAAATTTTATTACCGACAAACTAATCCCTAACATATCACATGTGTCTATCTAAATGTGTGCAAATAAATTACTGATGTTAAATTGTGACTGTTATATAGCAATACTTGAAAGCATTCAACTATGTGCAAACAAATAATTGATAGTATGCATAATTATTCAAATTAGATAGCGATACTTGAAACCATTTAACCGTGTGCAAAAAAATAGTTGTCCAGGTTCGTTTAAAAATGTTATGAACCAAATGTTTATAAATGATACATAATCAATATATATATATATATGTGTGTGTGTGTGTGTGTTTGTATGTGTGTGTGTGTGTGTGTGTGTGTGTGTGTAGAGGATTTGGTATTAAATAACCAACAAGGGTTGATATGTGTTCAAATCCAAAACAACCAAAACAAACCATCTAATCCTCTTGTGAAAGCAAAGAATCTGTGCGTTCTTCTAGTGATATTTAAACCGTAGGATGAACTGGATCTTTTTAGTTTTACTTTGACAATAAGTCAACTAGAAAAAAAAATTGAATCCAAAAGGGCTTAAAATAGACCTTATGCCACATTCTGCCTGTGATTGGGTAACTGCATACACACATATATATATGACAAAATATAAAAAAGTTGGACCTGAAAGAAATCAGAATTTCTAGATGACAAATCTATAGTAGTTCTATGAAACAAAATTGATATAATGGCTATGAAAATGGAGAATAATAAAATCGCCACCCTAAACTACTCGAAATCTAACCTTTGTTTAACTAGTCTGCTCTCATCACACATCAACATAAAAGCGCTAATGTTGTTGTTTTTTTACTTTCAACCCATTGCATAACATAAAAAGATCTTACAGCCAGTCATAACAAATATATATATATATTTACAATTCTTGAATTCATGTCTATAGAATATCTCAGGAGCCAGAGTCGATTTTGAGCATAATTGGATTAGCAGGGCTTTTTATTACTCATATAAAACATCAAACTTGAAGAATACACATGTAACACATTGTTATGAAAAAACAAAATTACAGATAAATGTGTCTGTTTTTTATGCTTTGATTTAAATAATATAAACAAAGATTGGATAATAAATTCAAATTATATGCCCTTACCCCAGCTTCAAAGATCAGCTGACCCCGACAGAATAGCAATAAAATTAAATCAGGCAAAATTCGAAAGAGTCTGAATCATTATTATTATTATTATTATTATTATTATTATTATTATTATTATTATTATTATTATTATTATTATTATTATTATTATTATTATTATTATCTTGTAGTCGAATAATGAATTATACAATTCTTTTCAAAAACGATGTATAAAAATCATGTTATCATCTTCCTGTATAATACACGTTGTCACGCATAAAAAAACAGTTCTTCCAAATTATAACTTTTATTGTACATTCTTAGGAAGTAAACTTTAAGTAAATGTTACAATAGAACTTAAATATTGGATTTGCAATTATCATTAACAATGATTCACTAGTTACAAATATTTATTTAAAATTCTAAAAGCTGCATAATCTTGGTTAGACCAAAAACTGTTTCAAACAATCAACCCGTTAAATGTTAACTTGCTGAATGATAAATATTTAAATTTGCTGTACTAAAAATCTGTACAGAAGATAAGGTTAATTCTAGAATGTCATTTAAAACAATCACACTTCTAAATATGGATGGATACTATTATAATAACAAATTCATTCATCATATTCATCGTGCTTAAAATTAGTAAATTTTCTAATGTTTATGTTAGTGTGTGTTTGCATATATATATATATATATATATATATATATATATATATGTGTGTGTGTGTGTGTGTGTGTGTGTGGTGCATTCAATAAGTTTCGAGACTTTTTTTGTACAAGCTTTTAAAATTGTCATAGACTCTTGGAAATTGAATATGTCATTGCTATACATATTATGAAATGACTGACAAATTTTTATGATTTCAGGTTCTAATGAACAGCTACAGCAGCAATTGGAATACACCCTACTAAAGCCTGATTGTCACAGCTGGTGAATTTCAAAAATGCAATCTGGACGTGAGGACACTTGAGAAAAACGATATACAATAAAATTAGTTTTAAACTTGGAAAAAATGCCACAGAAACGTATGGAATGCTTCAGACTGCTTTTGGAGTATCTTGCATGAACCGAGCATCAGTTTTTGTGTGGCATAAAAGATTCAAGGAAGGCACGGAGTCTGTGAGGGATGATTAGAGATGTGGGCGGAGTATGGAAGTCAACAGACCAGAGTTGATAGTCCAAAAAGTTAGGGTTAGGGTTACTACGTTGAGGTTTTAAGGGAGTTCAGGAAGTGGTTCCGTCGGAAGAGGCCAGCACTCTTCAAATCGGCTCAGTAGTATTTCCACCAGGACCATGCACCAGTCCACAACTCCATCCTTGTCACAGACTATTTGACCAAAATGGGCATCAACACAGTTCCTCACCCTCCCTATAGCCCAGACTTTGCTCCTTGTGGCTTTTGGTTATTCCCTAAGCCACGAGGCTGTCGTTATGAGACAATTGAAGAGATGAAAGAGGCTGTGACGAAGGTCATTGACACACTCTTACAAGAGGACCTCCATGGGGCCTTCCAGAATTTGTTGGAACGGTAAAAAAATGTGCATTGCAGCTGGAGGATACTACTTCGAAGGGGACCAGAGTTTCATGTGTGTACTATCTATAAAATGCCCCTACGAAAAAAATCTGGAAATTTATTTAATGATCCTCGTATATATATATATATATATATATTGTCATCAACAGACAGACAGTTTCGTTGTATCTCAACTCTTCTATGTGGCTAGATACGTAGGATGTTAGGATCGAAACCCGCTGAACTTTACGTTAGGCTTAGTGTCATACGACTCAGCCAACAAGCGAGCCACCCCAGCTCGGGAATTATATGGCATTATGTAGTAGCTCTCGTTTATTTACGTAGGAAACCGGAGTTCTCAGTTCATTCGAAGAGCTTTGCATTATGCAATAGGCAGCCGTAAATTACTCACCAGAATGCTTATATATATATATATATATATATATATATATATGTGTGTGTGTGTGTGTGTGTGTGTAGCCGTATAGTTGCTGCCTTTTGGGGTGTTGCTACCAGGACTTATTCAAGATTGCTCGCAGCATTCTTGTGTAATTGCCGTCTAGCTTCTTCGCTAACCGTTTTGTTAACGTTCAACTACTCCATCCATACAGCAGTATCGACACTACCGCTGCCAAGAAGATACTGCGTTTAATTTTATCGGTCAGGTCTTATTTCCATATGATCAATAGCTTATCGATAGCTGTCCATGCCTTCGTTAGCCACGTGTCGATGTCTTTTTCAGTTGATGAGACATTGCTTCCTAGGTAGGTGAATTTGTCTTCCAGTTTCAGATAGGTTTCTAGTGTGGAAATGTCGCCTGTTTGATTAAAGGACACATATTCAGTTTTGTGTGCATTGACATGGAGGCCAATGCCTGCAGCGGCTCGTTCCAATCTATGCAGTAGTGTTTCGGCTTGGTTGGGGGTATTTACCAGAATCACTATGTCATTGGCGTAGTCGGCGTCGGTAATTGTTTTTGCCGCGTATCTTCTGCTTCTTTTCTTTGCCAGCTCGAAGCCGTTTTCTCTGATTTTATCAATCGATGTACTAAGCACTTAGTCTAGACAGATGATAAAGAGTTATGGGGATAGCGTGTCCCCATGTAGTACTCCTGCTACAATGTTGAAGTATTCTGTGTCTCCATGCGGTGAACGTACTTTTTCTTTGGTGTTTCGATACAGGATCGTTATTGCTGCTACGGTTTCTTTAGGTAGGCCTTATGCTAGTAGGATTTGTTCCATCTTCCCTCTGTGTAGGGAATCGAAGGCCTTGGTAAAGTCAACAAATAGTAATGTCACCTGTAGGTTTTTTGCTCGTACGGCTTCAAGGATTCTACGGATGGCCAATATTTTTGTGTTCATGGATCTGTTTCTTCGGAAGCCATTTTGGTTTTCCTTTAGGATATTGTCGATTTTGGGTTCTATGTTGTTTCTTAGTAGGGGATTATAAATTTTGGCTGCTATGGATGTAAGTGTTATACCTCGGTAGTTCATTGCTAATCCGAGGTCACCCATCTTAGGGAAAGGAAGGATGCATCCCTTCATCCATCTGTCCAAGTTAGACGAACCAGACATGCAGGACACTGCTGGAGAAGCAGGGACGTGCTCATAACTGATGTACTCCTATGGACCCCCGCATATGGCTAAGCAGAAGCAGGACGACCAGCTCGAACATACATACAGTAGCAATGTGAGGATACGGGATGTAACCCTAAAGACCTGCCAGAGGCGATGAACGATAGTGAGAAGTGGCGAGAGAGGGTCAGGTATATCCGTGCTAGTGGCACGACATGATGATGATGATAATGATGATGATGATGATGATGATGATGGTATATTAGTGGAAAAATTGGGTGAATCAAAACAATGACAAGTGACTTAATGATATTTCGTCTTTACTTTAGAAAGATCTCATCTGAATGACGAGTTTTTTCTTAGGTTCTGCATTTGATGGAATAAATAAAAATAGGGTGGGGTCATAAGAAAGAGAAGCAGAAAAGACAGAAAAGTTGGGATTGATATATATATTCGAGTGCCGGTGGCAGGAGTTAATGCCTGTGAGTGTGACTCATTTTTCGGAAAATCAGGAAAATAGATAAGTTGATTGGGGGAGGTAAAAAAACCTGCGAAATTCCTGACCACATCTTTCCACTCCATACTAGGAATACGTCAAAGCGTACAAGATTCTTTTACATCACCAAACCACAGGTTTATTTCCTGAAAATAATGAATTGCCTCTCGAACAACACAACGATAATATGTTAACGAATATGATGAAATAAATGCGCATAACGGTGGCTGCTGCCTCCTCCTTGTCTACTTAGCCTTTTTCCAGGTGTTACAAAAATTATTCACAGTCATAGCCAATTACCCCTACTACGACCACTCAGACAAATATCTCTATCTCTCCTTTTCTTTCTTTTCTGTTGCTCTTTCTTAAGACTGTCCCTCCTTTTATTTTTATCTTTATTTTTATGCGTCCATTTACTCCTATGCTGAACTTTAGAAAAAAAAACTTCATTCTGATGAAGTCTTTCTAAAATAAAGATGAAATATCTTCGTTAAATCTGTTGTCAGTGTTTTGGTTTACCCACTTTTTCACTTATTTTTCCCGTCATGTCAGATATAGCAAAATCTACGATTTCTACATATATATAAGTCAATAAGTAAAATCGCCGACCATAGGCGAGGGCGATCGGAATGCTCCTTTTTTCAATAACTACAACACTATGGACTAGGGGAGGATGATATTTCTTTTCCGGGATTGCTCAACTTACGCTTGATTCGTCCCTTTTAATGCTGAGTGTTAATCAAAAATGCATCAAGTACCATTTTGAATATATGTTTATATGTGTGTGTGTGTGTGTGTGTGTGTGTGTTCGTGCCTGGGTGAATGCGTGTGTGTGTGTGTGTGTGCGCGCGCGCACGCGCGTATAATAAAACAAACGGATATGTTAATAACAGCCAGAAGGCTAGACCTAGATTTAAACAAAAACGAAAAAAAAAAAGAACTTATCGTTCAATGGATTTTGCTCTTCGAAAAGAAGAAAGTGATAAGACTGACAAATTCTTGGATGGTGCCAGAGAACTGGTGATGATACCAATTATATTTTGGTCTCTTGGAACGCTACTCAGGGACGTGGAAAGGAGGATGTAGAAAATGAAAATCAGAGGAATTATCGATACGATACTTATCACAGCATTGATCAGCTAGAATACTTATTTAGAGTCCAAGAGACTAGAGAAAACTTGTTGTGTCTTAGAGTCGAATAAAAACCAATCGGTTAGTCCTAGTTTGAAAACTCATCAAATTATTTTCCTCTATAAGTAATTCTTTTCATAACTTAGGAGAGTTCATTTATGTTGACAAATGAAAATCGATAGGGTAATACATTTGGTATCCGTTTGCCGTGCTTCTGCCTTATGTTTGATATCTATTCCCCATATACAATAAATCGTTATCTCTTACAAACTTCCACATAAACGATTTCACATGACAAAACATAAGACTCTTATTGAAAGTGAGAAAATTTAAACAAGAAAAATCAATTTGAAAAACGTTTTTAAGCGATATCGCGTTAATATATAACCAGTTTTTACAAACTTAATCCTTTAAAATGTGAATTAACAACTGAATCAAATACATTGCCCATATTACAGCTTCCTTTATAAAATTCTAAACGTCAGCCTTCCTTACAAACACTTCCAATATGTACTTTTAAAAAAGATAAACCTACGTATTTCTCACTGGAATTAACTTTTTAATGTAAAAATGTATTGTAACGTTTCCTTCCTTTGGTGGGGGTAAATTAAAATTCATTAAAAAAAATAAGGAGACTTGATATACAAAAAAAACATGTGGCCACACAAATTTCGAGTTGAAACTTCGTAAAATCAACGAAAAGTAACTTGACATTTTAAAATATAAATAATGAAAACATATCAGTGTGAATGTTTTATTTACTTATTTTGCATCATAATTATTTGTAAAGACACATTATTTGTGTTACGAATAGGAGGAAAGGCGTGAGAATATTATGGTAAAATGTTTAAAGAAACATAGAACCGGTGATATTTTTTAAAAAATATTATTTCCACACTATAAGGTGGGTGTCCTTGTGGTGTTATGGTTAAAGCGATGGACAGCAGAATCGTCGTACGCGAGTTCGTACTCCAGTCGCGCTACTGTTCTTATAGGAGAATGGCTTTGGCGTTAAATAACCTAAAATGGTTGATATGCCATTAAACAAAAAAAAAAAACATCCACACCATAAGCAAAGTATAGGAAATGGTTTTAATTTTGTCATATCTTTTTTTATTCCAAAAAATAAAACACAAAACACAAAACCAAGGCGTATCGACAATCCGCTTTCCTTCGATTCTCTTTCTCCCTCTGTCTCTCTCCCTCTGTCTCTCACTCTCTCTCTTGTGTCGTCCTTATCGACCATCATTCTTGGTAATTTCTCTAAACGGATCCCAGTGTTTGTATAGAGCTGATAATGTCCGTTTTTGCTGGTCGGCTAACACTGGTGAGTCCATATGTGGGAATGTATAAGATAATGACGATTTTGAATGTGTCTTTAATTCGCCAACATCTGTTAACATGTCTTTCTTGTTTTAGTTGGATTCTTTGCGAAGTAATTGGAAGGACACCTATTGTTTTCTAGGGTCCTCTTTCTAAGATTTGTTCTGAAGAGATCTTAGTATATTTATATTGTACATATCCAGAATTTTCTCAGGGTGTTCCGTTAAATCTTAAATGGTGTAACCATGCAGTTGTACTGACGCAGGTACAGCTTAGAAATTCTCTGTTTTAATAAAATGCATTTTTTCGTGCATAACACCTTAGTTTTAAAAATACATAAATCCACTAATTATTAGACTTTAATAAAGTTTTTGCATAAAAGTAAGTTGGCGTCCTTAGTCCAGGGCAACCAGAAGGCTCCCTTTTCAATAGCTACTACACCGAGGTGTAGGGGAGGGCGCAACACCCTTCCCTGAATTGCTCCACTTTACCCTTGATACGTACTTTTTATTACTGAGTGTTAAGCAAGGTGGTATCACGTACCATTTTTAAAGTCTTTGGTATGACGTGGCCTGGGATTTAACCCAGGTCTCCTGGACCATTGGTGAACACTCTACCCACTAGCCCAATGCTTTTAAGTTGAACATTTTTATGAAGCGTGTTCTACTCAAACTACACAAGAAACATATTCAATAACTAATTATATTCCCGCCAATTAAGTCACCAGTGTACAAACACAGACATTCAAAATATTTTTGTCACACGCTTTTCCTGATGTTTGAATTTATTGAAAATCATTGTGCTATGAATGCAGTCATATTATGAGGTTATTGATAACCCGAAAATGCCAGGTATCGTTGCTTGAAAAAAAATTAAATAAGGTTTGTATTTCGTCTGTGTTTCACTCATTTTTGAAGGGAGTATAGATCGATCTATAATAAATGCGTTTTTAAAATTTTTTCTTTTTTCACCGGAGGAGAATTATTTCAGACAACTGCATTAAAATGAATGGCACTCAGCGTAAAATTAGGATTTAAATATTTAGAATAACTGGGAATTAATAAGAAGCATGTGTTAGTAATTTTTTTTCTTTTTTGTCAAAAAGCTACTCGGCATTCTTTCTTTTCTCAGTTTAATTCAAGTCCTATTTATCAAAACAAAAGCGCGGAACTTTCAATAAATCATTGTTTTCTACGATTTTTCAAAGACAATGATGGAGGTAAATTACATTTTTGTGTGTGTATTATGTCTGTTCAAATGTTCTGCCCACTTGAATTTGAAAACTTGGAGACAAAATGCATTGCTTAATATCGCATAATCTCTGTTAGATTTTGAGTACATTTTCTTGTTGACTGTACTTACTTTCTATGGAAAATGTACAACATCCTGCTACAAACCTTACTTGACTATACGATATAATCATTTTTACTGCGATGAATTGAAAATCAAAAGGTATAATTAGATGCTTAGTTGGGTGGGTTTAATGCCATATCAACTCTTGTATATTAGTCGTGGTGCAATTGTTATCGTCGTAGGAAATGGACACGGCGACACGAGTTCAAATCATGGACGAGACTGATTGCATTTCACATAGCACTAATACTGTTGGGAAAGGTATGAATCCCATAATTCTCCCTCCAGCTACGGGTAAATAGTAGGGCAGACTAGGTTCTTCAGCCTTCGTGAGGCAACTGGTCTAAGAGAATGAAAAATCTGAATTCAAACCTGTTAAACTCCGCTTAAAAATTGACCTAGTGTCATATCCAGCCCGAGCGGAGGGGTTGGTAAATAGTGTATATTAGTCAATGTAATATATATATATATATATATATATATATATATATATATGGGGGTGCTTGTAATCGAATAGTTTATTGGTAACATTTTAAACCAGCCAGGGATCATTAGTTTGCACTCAGTTAAATGGTTTCAAGTATAGCTATCAAACTCATTAGTTTTAATATTAATCATTTTTTGTATCCTATGAACTGGTTTCCAGTAATACTAACCTTTACTTACAATTTAATATCAGTTATTTTTGGCACACAGTTAAACAGTAAGACAGTTCTGTTTGAAACCATATATGGGACCCTAACAGGTACAACCACTCAGGGACAGACTAATCGCAGTGAAATAGTACTCCACATTCCCCAACACTACCAGGACTGGATCCTCAATATCATATACAGTTTAGTGTCAGGCCACGATTTTTGCAGGGGTTCGACATCTTCTACAGCCCAAACCCACTGGGCTGCATAATTTGACAGCTGAATATAAACATTAGCAAAACGTCAACGTTTAATTTTCCAAAAAGATATAAAACTATATAAATAATGAATCAACTGTTAAAAGTATAGTATTCATATTACAATCTGAAACATTTTATATCTGCAGTAAAATGTTGCACTATTTTTTAAGGCAATTGTAAATATTTTTTTCATTCATCATAAGCATCTTTTTTCAGGATGACTGGGTACAATTCAGGGGATGAAATTAATAAAACTTAATAAAGTGTTGTAGTATTTCGTCGCCATTCATCCTGTCGCACCAGTTAGCTGAAGCATCCTTATCACCGTGTAATTATTTAAAAAGGGAAATCTTTATACAACCACCAGTTAGCTCCAGGAAAAAAAAGGAGAGAGAAACCAATTCCAAGAATATATTTACCATTTCTTTAGTTAGTTCTATTCTATCCTCATGGGGGAAGGTGAATAAGAATTCATAATAGATTTGTTCGCCGATGCTTCACTGTTACACACAGTTGAGTGATGAAGAATTGGTCATTCTGTATCTAAAAATCCCACTCTTAACTCTGCTGTCTATGATTTTCTTCTTATCACCTATGGTTGGCAGGGAAGAGCCCCTTGTTTGCTTCTATAAATATATGGAGCCTTGGATTCCAGAAAATGAAACCCACACCTCTTGTGTGAATATTCGAGGACTAAAGTACTTTGGAAAATGATACTCCCTCTATTGTCTTCTAACCTTACTTGCGCTGAAGACCAAATTTCATAATGATCATAAAAAATCGAACTCTTTCATCTCCATCGAGAAATCCACCTTGTTGAAACGTAATGATGCTTTTGTTGAGAATCGTTTAACAGTGTACAACCAGTTTGAATTTAAATCTTCCCTTTTTCTAAAACAGATTGTTACAGCAAGTTTCATTAGACCATACTGTTTCACAATTTACCATTCTTTGGGAGAAGGATGTGCTTTGGAAAATTCAACCAACCGTTTCAAAGATTAGAAATCAGGTCACCAATCCATTCCTTACTACAATAGCCGTTATACCACGGCAGTTTCATGGTATCAAAATGTATCACCATTACTCAAAACTGATTCATTCTAATTAGATTTTAATTACTATTACAAATAAGAATGAAAATAAAATTAGTATGCGTCAAATCATTTAGATGGATTGTAAAATACTTTAATAAAGTAGTCGCATGCTATCAGATAAAATTTATAAATATACTAAAATAAAATCTTAATTCAAAAAATAAAACACCGATAATTCATCTTGATGATGATGATGACGATAGTTTATTAATGATGAATTTTATATTTTGTTTTCCAGCTGGCACATCCGTGAGAAAATAAACGTTTTCAATAAATTATTGTTTCCTGTTACTTCCTTAATAAAGTCCTCATACCGACTGGTCATACATTATTAATACAATGTTCCCCTTGTGCAAAGCCTAAAGCGCTTGTATCTTTATCTTGAAATAAAAAGAAGAGCCCAATCTCAGAGAAAATGTTGGGTTAAACAAGGCTGCTTCATTAAAAATCAATGGCTTCTTCACTCTGTGTTGCTTGAGAGGAAACAGAATTAGGAAAAATAAAGATGATATAGAAATTAAAAAAATCACTGTGAAACTTGGTCTTTGTTTTAACGATTAAAAATCACCGCGTCAGCTTTTAAACAGAGAGAAAAGAAATTATTGAGAATGAATATTAAAGAAAATTACAGTCTGCCGTTAATCGAAAAGCCATTTTCGAATAAAGAATAACTATATTGTAACAGAAGGCGACAAGTTGGATAAAGAAAACTGTGTTTTTAAAGACTGATAATAAAAAAAAATAATATAAAATAATTGTAAGTTAGAAAGAAGACAGATTGAAGTCGATGGAAATTGGAATAACATAATGAATGAATTGAATCGATAATCAGAAAAGAGAAGTGTGTAAAAAGAAAAAGAATGAAAGAAAAAGGTGACGAATAGAAAAATAGAAAAGTTAATGGTGTTTATCAGAATCCGTAATGAGAGGGCAACATCCGAGAGAAAATAGCGACGTATTTTAAAGCGCTAAAAGTTTAATTAATAAAAGTTAAGGCGGTTTGAAATCAGTATTTAAAAGATAATTGATCCTTACAACATTATCCATAAAAATACGTCACTCAAGTCGTTGCTACTTTCATTTTCTTTTCTCCAGGCACATGGATAATATTTCGGGTTTATACTTTTCATCTTCTTCTTAATATCGCATCATTATTGAGCTTCAGCAGATTTCTTTCGGTGTGATTATCTTGCCATTTCTGTCATGTATTTTTTCTCGAGGAATACAATTAAAGAAACCTTAACTAATTTATTAATTAAGTTCTAAAAATCGTCTTCGTGAATTATTCTATTTTTATTCATGCTAATTTTCAATTTTCTATTCACTGAGATTTTTATTCTTTTTTTTCAGTATTTTCTTATATTTAAGAATGTTACTTTTGTTTTTTTAAAAACTCGTTTCTTTTTAGCTTGTTTGTTTTGATAAGATTACTACTTAAAATGACCGTATGATTTATGTATGAGTCATCATTTTGATTTCTCTGCTTTCAAGATGACGGCACTAGAGAGAAGAAAAAGAAGTAAAGTAAAGATAATTTTAGGGATAAACAAAGACAATATAATTTTGAGGGAAAAAATGAAAAGAAGAGAATGAGCAAGAAATAATACAGAGAAGAGACGACAGGCAAAGAACATGACAGTAAAAAGAGGAAATAGGAAGGAAATTTAACGATTTTACTTTGATCTGTGCCTTTGTGATTACTGATTAAAAAGTAATGATTACATTTAAAATTTGTGTCATTTGATAGTTACCTAAGGAGGCAAAGAGACACTTGTGAGTATGATTTTCAATGGGTGATAATATATATATATATATATATATATATATATATATATATATATATATATATATATATATACACGAGGTGCATACGATAGGTTGCCAGATTTTTCGTATAGGCATTTATATTTGACGTAGACTCTTGAAAATTCAGTATGTTATTGTTATACGTATTATGAGATGACTGACTAACTTTTATGATTTCAGGTTCATATGAACACCTACAACAGAAATTGAAATACACCCTACTAAAGCCTGATTGTCACAGCTGGTGAATTTCAAAAATGCCATCAAACACTTAAGAAGAACGATATGAAATAAAATTCTGCTTTAAACTTTAAAAAATGCTACAGAAATATGGAATGCTTCAGACTGTTTTTCGATCTTCTTGTATGAATTGAGTATCAGTTTTTGAGTGGCACAAAAGATTCAAGAAAGGCACGGTGTCTGTGAGGGATGATGAGAGGAGTGAGAGCAGTAAGGAAGTCAATAGACCAGAGATGATTGGCCAAAGGGTCAGGGTTAGGATAAGGGTTACTATGTTGAGGTTTTAAAGGAGTTCAGGAAGTGATTCCGTCGTAAGAGGCCAACACTTTTCAAATCGGGTCAGTGGCATTTCCAGCAGTACAATACACGAGTCCACAACTCCATCTTTGTCACAGACTATTTTACCAAGATGGGCATCAAGACAGTTCCTCAGCCTCCCTGTAGTCGAGTCTTTTCTCCCTGTGACTTGTGGTTATTCCCTAAGCCCCGAGGCTGTCGTTATGAGACAATTGAGGAGATGAAAGAGGCTGTGGCGAAGGTAATTGACACGCTCACACTAGAGGACTTCCATGTGGCCTTTCAGAAGTTGATAGAACGGTACAACAAGCCGGGGGATATTACTTCGAAGGGGACCAGAGTTTCATGTGTGTACTATCAATAAAAGTGCCCATACGAAAAAAGTCTGGAAACTTATCACATGCACCTTGTATATATATGTTAGTTCCATAGTTATGCTGAGCTTATTAGGCAACGATTCATTTGAATTTCCATTAGGACATTGATTAAAAAAAAATAAGTAAGCTAATTGCATTTATATACTGAAGCTAGTATAATTCTCTAAGTGTGCATAACAACGAACTTTCTCGTTACTCTATTCTGAAATCAGGATCGTTGATATATATATATATATATATATATATATATATATATATATAAAAGAAACAAAAGGTAAGATTGGTGATGTAAGTCGAGAGTGACTCGAAAGCTCAAATTTCAATAGCTACTGCACCGAGTTGTAGGGTTGGGCTTTACTCCATTCCATGGATTCCTCCTCTTTACCCTTGTTCCTTACCTTATGATGCTGAGTGTTATGCACGGTGGCATCAGGTATTACTTATTGAGTCTTTGGTACGATTCGACCTGGGATTGAACCTTGGTCTTCCGGACCATATATATATCATAAAAAGGAATTAAAATCATACATAGAGGACTCTTTCTTTCGGTGACTTCTTTTCGGATAATTATGTCGGTGACAATCGATTTTCTACTAGAAGAAAAGAAGCATGGGATTGTACCCAAAGAAAATTCTTGGAGTGAGGAAGATAAATACATTGAAAATATTCACTGTATTTGAGCTGATCTGGTCCCACTAATGGTGCTTTCTTATGATGGTCTAAGAGGGTTATTAAAAATATTGGTGTGGAATCGCTTTTGGATTCGCATTCAGGTTGGTATTTTTATAGGTAATGTCTCCAGAATGTATAGTTGCTCTTCATATGTTTATGTCTCTAGCATGATAAACATGGTGGGACCGTATACGTATGCTCTGGTCTGATTGGCAAATACATTGCGTCAAATAGCCGGAGTTGAACTACAACATCTCGGTGTCACATTGTCATCGGAAGTATGCGCTTTGATACTCGAGGCAATAATTTGGTTTATTCAAATCTCTAAAAGTTGAAAAGTGCGGCCAATATAGTAAACATTGCATGTAGATCTGCACACTGTTTTTAGGATTCAGGGGAAACAACACGTTAGATTTAAGAACGACTCCCAATTTAACCGAACTGAAACAACTGTTGACGTGTCTTTTAATTCATTCTATTAGCTTTATGGAGGTGTTGCCCATCCACGGTAATCTTAGTTTAAAATTGTTGTTTGGTGGAGAATTAAAGGAATTTCTATTTAATAATGTTAGTGATTACATCCTCTGGGTATCCATTTTTTTTAGCAAAGTCTTTTTTTATTATAAAACTGAGCTTATTGAACATAACAGCTTGATTTTTCTCGATGGCTTATTTGAGCACACCAGTTTTAGCTTGCAGACGTCGATCTATCGTAAGCCTGCATTTACTGGCTCATAGAGACGGGGAACTTGTTTTGCCCTCCAATACGCAGAATCAACATCATAAAATCTTTAGTTCCCCCTGTCTTAATATTCTACTCCAAACCAAAACTTTCTGATGAAAAGAGACTTTATACAAATATATACTCTCTTACCTCGTCTCACCCATTCCCAACAACAAAGAGCGGAAATGTGAGGATGTATGCAAAGATGCATGCCAGTATATATGCAAATATACGTAAATATGTACGCACGGGCAACAACACGTACACAAACACTAACTTTCTATAGCAAAAAAAACTTTGGCAAAAATGCACACAAAATTTAGCCCGCAAACACACAAATACCCCCCCCCACTTCTCGAACAATGAAATTAACCACATTAATCGTTCTTTTTTAAAACATTCACTCTGATAAATATGGAAAGTATGAAACCCAATTTCACAGACCCTACAATGTAAGATTATATATATATATATATATATATATATATATATATATATATATATATATATATATATATATATATATTGTCATCAACAGACAGACTGTTTCGTTCTATCAGAACACATCTGTGTGGCTAGACAGACTAGATTCCCGAAGCTGGGATCGAAACCTGGCTGACTGTAACGCCAATCCAAGATTCTAGTATTCCATTTCCATAATAAATTTATTTCCCTTATTCAAACACGTCAGATGGAATTCAAATTGAGCACTCATTCTTTGGATATTCACAGACTTTATATACTTTGGTCCTCCAAGTTTGCTAGTAAGAACCATAAACCTGTTATATATATATATATATATATATATATATATAGAGAGAGAGAGAGAGAGAGAGAGAAAGACAGACAGACAGACATAGATATATTAATAGATAGATAGTTTCTGTTGGCAGGTTCTTTAGTTAAATTTTAGATTAAAAAAATGAGTGGGGAGAAAAACATGTCCTTTCAATTTACCAAGTCACACACAAGTGAAGAAAGAAACTGATATCTTCAATGCATTACGAATGAACAGTTTAAAGGAGAATAATCCTTCTGATAATTAACTACTTGAAGAATGAGCGGTTTTCTTTCATTTATTACACTTTGGATTTCCACACTTATGATATAAATGATGAGATATGAGTGTGATAGATTGTTGACAACCAAAGTAATATAAACCAAACACACAAATAGAATAATATGATACAAGAAAAGTTTTTCAACGAGAAATTTGGGATTATTTTATTTCAGGAAAAAAAAAATGTCAATATCATTTTTACATTGTTAATGTCGAAATAGGCTGATGATATTCCAGTCGGTACAACCCCCTTTTTTTCTTTTGTTAATACTTTCTACATGACTGTACGGCCTTATAATTCTTCAGCACATATGACTCCACTATAACTAGGAATGAGTACAGGAGGGTATTATGTTCAAATCTCTTTCTCCCTCCCTATCTCTCTATACGTATATATGTACGTATATATGTATGTATATAGTTGCACGGCTATATGCCACCTCTTTCTCTGAAACATTCCAAATAGACGAAGAAGGTATGTGAGACAATGCTGAAGAAGCAAGGACAAACTCGTAAGTGATGTTTACCTATGGACCCTTTCTCATGGACGTGCCAGTATTGCCCGGCCAACAAGAACTTGCCAATGACAGCCCTGTACGGACATAGGATGAAGTCTGGAAGACTTACCAAAAGCAATGACTAATAGGGACAAATGGCGAGAGCGAGTCAGGAAAATCCGTGCTAGCAGTGTGACTTGGTGATGATTATATAGATAAATGATTTAGAGAGATAGATAGATAGAGAGAGTGAGTGAGAGAGAGAGAGAGACGGAGAAAGAGAGAGAGAGAGATGGAGAAAGAGAAAGAGAGACGGAGAAAGAGAGAGAGACGAAGAAAGAGAGTGAGAGAGACGGAGAAAGAGAGAAAGAGAGAGATGGAGAGAGAGAGAGATGGAGAAAGAGAAAGAGAGACGGAGAAAGAGAGAGAGACGGAGAAAGAGAGTGAGAGAGATGGAGAAAGAGAGAGATGGAGAAAGAGAGAGAGAGAGAGAGACGGAGAAAGAGAGAGAGAGAGGGAGAAAGAGAGAGATGGAGAGAGAGAGAGAGAGATGGAGAAAGAGAAAGAGAGACGGAGAAAGAGAGAGAGACGGAGAAAGAGAGTGAGAGAGACGGAGAAAGAGAGAGATGGAGAAAGAGAGAGAGAGAGAGAGAGAGAGAGATGGAGAAAGAGAGAGAGATGGAGAAAGAGAAAGTGAGACGGAGAAAGAGAGAGAGACGGAGAAAGAGAGTGAGAGAGACGGAGAAAGAGAGAGATGGAGAAAGAGAGAGAGAGAGAGAGACGGAGAAAGAGAGAGTGAGAGAGATGGAGAAAGAGAGAGAGAGAGATGGAGAAAGAGAAAGAGAGACGGAGAAAGAGAGAGAGACGAAGAAAGAGAGTGAGAGAGACGGAGAAAGAGAGAGATGGAGAAAGAGAGAGAGAGAGAGAGACGGAGAAAGAGAGAGAGAGAGAGAGAGGGAGAAAGAGAGAGAGATAGAGTTCATTGTTGTAAAATTGTGCATTTATTTCCCATATGTTTTACTACTTGTCCTTACATTTTTTTGGCTGTTGTCTCTCAGCATTTATTAATCTTACACGTGTGTCCGTGATTCCTTACAATATATTTCATTATTTTAATTTACCCTTTTCTCATTTGATTTTTTTTCCTTTCTTTCTTCCTTCTCACTATCATTAATTGACTCTGTTTCTTCTCTCTTTATTTGCTCAATTATTTTTTTTTTCGGGAAAGTATTCAGTCCTTAATCGACATTTTCTGTTTGTCCTCCAATAATAGGCGCCGGGCGTTCTGTCTGTTTAATATTTAATCAGCAATCAATTCACTCGTTAATTTGGGACTCATTACCTTCGTGTTCTCAGTGCAATATCACACTGGTAATTTTCTTCTATTCTTCCTTACGAACAGATGCTTCGTTTAATTTTGATCTGGACATGAATTGGAACAGAGTTAATGTCACCCTTTCTTTCTGAATATTTAAAAGTGTTTCGGCGTGGCGGGAGAAAGATTTTATCTCATTGAGGTAAAATGCTACCGTCCTCGATTTGTAGGGGAGGTGACAAGAAGTTACACATCATTTTCTCGTGATTTACACATGAGCAAAATAGAGATAACAAGACGCATTAATGTTTTTAATATTTTTAAAGATACCATGTACCCTGCGTATACACATGTTTTATCTGTAACACGAGAGAAATTTTGTTTCTAGATTATATATATATATATATATATATATATATATATATATATATATATAATCTAGAAGCAAAATTATATATATATATATATATATATATATATATATATATATATCAGGAAAAAGAGAAAAGTGAATAACACACTGATTGGCATATTGATAATTTTTAAATGTGTCAATTGAGTGAAAAGTTATCTGAAAACAAAAGTACAGCATATTTTCCTGTTATCAAAGATAATATTAATCTGAGTGCTGATAGTTTTTCATTGATATAGATATTATTCATTCAATAAACTATACCAGTAATTGTTAGCTTAAAATAAAGACTTGTATTTGTCATGGTAAAACTCTTTGTATAAGATTGTCATTATGTCAGTAAGAAAATGTATTCTGTCCCTAAAGTATAAGTAACTACTGGTGTTTGTTTCTTTTCTGAAAAATTAAAAGAAGTTAAAATTCTTGAAAGAAAATTCTTGAAAGAAAAAAAAAAAGATTTTCACTCAAAAGAAATAAACCGAAAAGGTATTTGAGTAAGCAGTAATTCATTACTTGTTAAATAATTATATATGTGTTCGCTTTTTTATACAATTTAGTAAAGGATGGAAATTAGATAAAATGGTTGATTATTTATTTTTTTCATGATTCTAATTCGCTAAGAAATAATAATTTTAATATTCTCTGAGGGAAAGTATTTTTAAGATTATTTTCGGCTTTGATGCTTCAAATTTTTCGAGGTAAATCAAATATTGCCGTGGGGGTTGTCCTCGTGGTGTAATGGTTAAAGCGATTGACTTCGGAATCGTAGTAACCGAGTTTTTACTCCAGTCGCGCTATTACGCTCCCTTTTGGACAAATACCATTGGGAAAGGTATGAACACCCTTATCCTCACAGTTATAGGTTAAATAGTTCATCTAGGAGAATGGCTTTGGCATTACATAATCTACAAATGTTGCTATGTCAATAAACAAAGAAACCAAACCAAATAACGTCATCTGTGAAGTGTCTGCAAATTTTTAAAATAGCATGAATACACCATTTGGTTGATGAATGAAAAACTACTATGACAAAATATTTTTGATGTTTTCTTGTTCACAAAATTAACACTTTTTTTAGTTTGTGAATCAGCTGAGTTCCCCCCCTCTCTCTCTCTCTCTCTCTCTCTCGCTCTGTATATATATATATATATATATATATATATATATATATATATATATATATATATATATATATATAACCTGACACAGGATAGGGCTCTACACAGTTATATCGTCAAATCTCCAACGGGTATTTCTACCGAGCAGAAAATACAACATAATGTACATTTTCATATTGGGCACGATTTAAAACATTGCTTTATAGTCCAGCATTTAATGGAATTTATTAAGTAATACAGATATGTCGAAAAATAATGAAATGTAACGTGTTTGTTCATTTTTCTGTCCGCATAGACAGATTTTGAGTTATGTTTTCTCCAGGTCAAACACACACACACACACACACGTGCACGCACGCACACACACACACACACACACACACACACACACACAGACGCACACACACACACACACACACACACACACACACACACACACACATATATATATATATATATATATATATATATATATATATGAAATAATTAGCCCTGTTCCTCAAAGTTGTACAAAATGTCCTAATCCTCAAACAGGATGTGAATTTTTGCAACGAGATGACCCATTAAGTAAGCATGAAAATATGCTGAATCTGACACATGCTATTTATGCCACTTAGAAGTTTTAGTAATAGTGAAAAGAACATTATAGTCTCCTTAGTTTTTATAACGTTTTAGATGCAAGTATTAAGAGGACTCTTATTTTGAGTTTAATATTTGATTTTCCCCCTGGTTCTACAAATATATATGTATATCATCATCATCATCATCATCATGTCATGCTGGTAGCACGGATATCCCTGACCCTCTCTCGCCACTTTTCCCTATCTCAGGCAGGTCTTCTGGACAACATCTTGTATCCTCACATAGTTGCTGAATGTATATTCGTGCTGGTCGTCCTGCTTTTGCACGGCCATATGTGGGGTCCAAAAGAGTATATCACTTATGAGTTCGTCCCTGCTTCTCTGCATGTCTGAATAATTTTCGTGATAGGAGGTAGGTGGCCGTACAGTTGATGTCTTGTGGGGTGTTGCCGCCAGGACTTGTTCAAGATTGCTCACAGCATTCTTGTGTTATTGCCGTCTAGCTTCTTCTCCAGCCGTTTTGTTAGAGTCCATGTAGTGCATGCATATAGCAGTATCGATGTGACCGCTGCCTGGAAGAAACTGCGTTTTATTTTATCGGTTAGGTCTGATTTCTGTATAATCGATAGCCATATTGATAGCTGTCCATGCTTTCGTTAACCTCGTGTCGATATTCTTTTCGGTTGA
The DNA here is from genome assembly GCA_963585895.1 of Sepioteuthis lessoniana. Taxonomy (NCBI): domain Eukaryota; kingdom Metazoa; phylum Mollusca; class Cephalopoda; order Myopsida; family Loliginidae; genus Sepioteuthis; species Sepioteuthis lessoniana. The sequence continues at coordinate 20,518,180 of OY757912.1, read as the reverse complement.
TGCGACGCTGCTTCCTAGGTAAGTTAATTTGTCTACCAGTTTAAGAGGGAACGTCTAGAGTGGAGATGTCCCCCGTTTGATTATAGCACATATATTCCGTTTTGTGTGCATTCACATAGAGGCCTATGCCTGCGGCTGCTCGTTCCAAACTATGCAGTAGTGTTTCGGCTTGGTTGGGTGTATTTGCCAGTATCGCTATGTCATTGGCGTAGTCGGCGTCGGTAATTGTTTTTGCGGGGTACCTTTTGCTTCTTTTCTTTATCAGCACGAAGCCATTCTCGCTGATTTTGTCAATCGATGTTCTAAGTACGTAGTCTAGACAAATGATAATGAGGTATGGGGATAGCGTGTCCCCTTGTAGTACTCCTGCTACAATGTCAAAATATTCTTTCTCCATCTGGTGATCGTACTTTTACTTTGGCGTTTCTATAGAGAATCTTTATTGCTGCCACGGTTTCTTTAGGTATGCCGTATGCTAGTGGGATTTGTTCCATCTTTCCTTTGTGAATCGAAGGCCTTGGTAAAGTCAACAAATATTAATGTCGCTTGTAGTTTTTTGCCCGCACACCTTCAAGGATTCTACAGGTGGTTAATATTTGTGAGGTCGTGGATCTACTTCTTCGGAAGCCATTTTGGTTTTTCCTAAGTATGTTGTCGATTTTGGTTTCTATTCGGTTTTGTAGTAGGGCATTGTAGATTTTGGCTGCTATGGATATAACTGTTATGGCTCGGTAGTTTTTGGCTAATCCGAGGTCCCCCTTTTAAGGGAAGGGGAGTATGCATCCCTTCATCCATCTTTCTATCGGATTTTGATTATTTACTGCGTTGCAGTGTCGGAGCAGTATGTCGTCGAATTGTCTGGTCTTCCACACTTCTGGGGGAATCTCGTCCAGCCCTGCAGCTTTCCTATTTTGAATTTTTCTGTGAACCGAGTCGAGTTCTTCTTGTGTGAACGGTCCTAGTTTAATGTCTATATATATATATATATATATATATAGCATTCTTCCTAATAAAGACCAATTTCATGGCTACTCTTTGATATAAATTCATGTGATAATAGAATAAGAACAACGATTGTAAAAGTGGTAGGCTAACAAGATGAGACCGGTGTAAGTGAACTTGAAGAGTTGAAAGGACTTGCAAGATTGGATGTCTTATTCGACATCATTTCAAGGACCTACTGTGAATAGCCTGTTGAAATATGAATGCACTACTTCGTTTTGAGGTAGACTTGTCATTCATAGATTATGATGGAAATCCAGGTGACAGGTACTCAATACCCATCCACCCAGATGGAACCAACACACAGACACAGAGAGAGAGAGGGAGAGAGACGTATATATATATATATATATATATATACATATATATATATATTACATTGTTGTCTGTAGAACGGGAGAAAAGTAAATATTTCAAAATAAATAGGACCGGAAATGATTTAAAATTTGGTATTTTGATTCCATTATTATTTTTACTTGAGAGTTTTTCACTCAGGCGTTATTTGGTAGTTTCTAACTGGAGTTTAAGAAACACCAAGTCTCCACAGGTCTCCAGAACAATTCTTGGTATTCTGTCCAATCTAAAAAATGTGTAGTCCGTATGGTATCCACTTATCCTATTTTTTCCAAGTCTTTTAGTCCCTTTACCAAATGTTTGGGATTGCTGCAAGTACACCAACTACGATTGGTATCATCCTATGATGTTCCTTTGCTTTTTCAGTTCTTTAGAAGATGCTAGTAATTGTCATTTTGTCCACTTATATCAATTTTACTGTGGCCGACCCAGCCAGCGAAATCCACAGGTTCTCTTTTACTTTTTTTTTTTTTTTGCTATCAATAAGATTGGTCGTCTGACCGAGATTTGGTGATCCTTTTTATTATTATTATTATTATAGAGCTTTTCACATTAGCGTTAGCCGATGGTTTTTCACTGGAGTCCGAGTGACTGCAAGTCTCCCCAAGTCTCCAGGACTCTTCCTAGTATTCTGTCCGTTCTCAATAATGTTGTCCTTTGGAAGGTCTCCACTCGTCCGCCAACTTCCAATTCCTCTAGTCCCTTAAGTAGTCTTTTAGTTACCCTTCCAGAGGCACCAATTACAATTGGTATTATTGTCACCTGCATGTTCCACAATTTTTTCAATTCTCTAGCAAGATCGAGGGACCTATCCTTCATTTCGCATTCTTTCAGTTTTATTTTGTGGTCAGCCGGGACAGCAAAGTCGACTATTTTGCTAGTTCTCTTTTTTTTTTTTTTGTTGATTATTATTAAGTCTGGTCTTCTGGCCGGAATTAGGTGATCCATTTGTATGTTAAAGTCCCATAGGAGTTCATGCGTGGCATTTTCTAGGACAGGTGCTGGGTTGTGCATATACCATTTGTTCGTATGGTCGAATTTAAATTTCTTACACATTTCCCTGTGAATCACGTTACCGACCAAGTCGTGTCTCGCCTAATACTCCCGCTGTCCTAATTTGATGCATTCGCTTATTATATGATTGATCATTTCATCTATGTCACCACATAGCCTGCATTTGCTATTTTGTTGAGTCTTATCTATTCTCGCTTTGATATGATTGCTTCTTATGGCGCTGTCTTGTGCTGCTATCAGGAGAGATTCTGTTTCTCTTTTAAAGTTTCCTTTTCTTAGCCATGTCCAAGTTTTGTCGTGTAATATATTGTTTATTAGTCGTTTAAACCGCCCATAGAGTTGTTTTCCTTCCCATTTTTGTTTCCTAGTTATTGTCATTCTGTCGTTCATCGTGTTCTCAGTTTCGTTTCTGGTGGCTGTAATGAGTCCTCCTTCGTGTTTTTGTACATAGTCTTTGAGTCGTTGTATCGATACGTCAACGCTGCCTTCAATGTTGGTAAGTCCTCTTCCTCCTTCTTTTCTTGAAACATAGTCTGTTAACGTCGTCTCTGGGATGTAATGCCTTATGCATTGTCATTAGTTTTCTTGTTGTTTGGTCCATTTGTTTAAGTTTGTCTCTGGTCCTCTTGAGAAAGGGTCTGGAATATCTAACCAGAGGTACAGCCAGGTATTTATTCCTTTGATAAGATTTCTGCTATTGAGTTTTATCTAGTTCTTCTGAGATATTCTTTCTGAATTTTTTCTTTCATTTCCGCTTATTTGATGGTGTCAGCCTCCAAGATGCCCAAGTATTTGTAGGTTTCGTTTTCTGCGAGTATTTTTATCTTATCCTTGTTTGGTAGTTCCATTCCGTCAGTTAGCAGCCGTTTGCAACTTTTCATTACAAGCATTGCACACTTTTCTATGCCAAATCCCATTCCTATATCCCGGCTGTATATTCTAACTGTGTGTATTAGGGTTCCCAGTTCTTTTTCATTTTTTGCAAATTATCATTATTATAATCAGCGTTAAATGATAGTCCTTCACTGGAGTTTGAGCGACAGCAAGCCTCCTCAAGGCTCCAGGACTCTTCTCAGTATTCTGGCCGTTCTCAATAATGAAGTAGTTTGGATGGTCTCCACTCGTCCACCAAGATTTAAGTCCTCCAATCCCTTCTGTAATCTTTTAGTTACAGTTCCAAACGCACCAATTACAATTAGTAGAATTGTCACCTTCATGTTCCATATTTTTTTCAATTCGCTCGCAAGATCGAGGTAGTTGTGCTTTTCTTCACATTCTTTCAGTTTTATTCTGTGGTCAGCCGAGACAGCAAAGTTGACGATTTTGCATATTCTCTTTTATTTTTTTTTTTTTTGTTGATTATTATTAAGTTTGGTCTTCTGACAGGGCTTAGGTGATCCGTGTGTATGTCAAAATCTCATGAGAGTTTATGCGTGTCATTTTCTAAGACAGTTGCTGGGTTGAGCATATTCAATTTGTTGGTGCGGTCAAATTTGAATTTCTGGCACATTTCCCAGTAGATCACCATGCCGACCTAGTCATGTCTAGTCTTATATTCCTTCTGTGCTAATTTGTTGCATTCGCTTATTATGTGATTGATGGTTTCATCCCTGTCATCACAGAGCCAACAACTGCTATTTTGTTGAGTCTCATCTATTTTCGCTTTGATATGGTTGGTTCTTATGGCTTTGTTTTGTGCTGCTATTAGGAGAGATTTTGTTTCTCTCTTAAAGTCTCCTTTTCTTAACCAAGCCCAGGATTTCTGATGTGAGATGGTGTTTTTTAGTCGTTTAAAGCGGCCATAGAATTTTTTTTTTGCTTCCATTTTTTCCTAGTTGTTATTTTTTTGTCTATCGTGTTGTCAGTATCTTTTCTGATGGCTGTAATCAGTCCTCGTTCGTGTTTTCCTCTGTTGTCTTCGAAGCATTGTATCGATGCGTCAGCGCTGTCTTAGATGTTGGCAAGTCCTCTTCCTCCCTCCTTTCTAGATACATATAGACTGTCTGTTTCGTCACTCATGCTGGGCACTGCTGGAGAAGCAAGGACGAGCTCATAAGCGATGTACTCCAATGGACCCCCGCATTTGGCCTAGCAAAAGCAGGACGACCAGCTCGAACATTCTTACAGCAGCTATGTGAGGATACGGATTGTAACCCTGAAGACCTGCAAGAGGCGATGAATGATAGGGTGAAGTGGCAAGAGAGTCTCAGGGATATCGGTGCTAGCGGCATGACATAATGATGATGATGATTTCGTCTCTGGAATGTAATGCCTTTTGCATGGTCATTAGTTTTCTCGTTCTTCGGTCCATTTGTTCGTGTCTAGTCCACTTGAGAAAGAGTCCGGAATATCTAACGAGGGGTTCAGCCCAAGTATTTATTCCTTTGATGAGGTTTCTGCCGGGAAGGTTTTTTTCTAGTAGTTTCCTAGTTCTCCTGATATATTCTTTTTAAATTTTGTCTTTAATTTCCACTCGCTTGATACCCAAGTATTTGTTGGTTTAATTATCTCCCAACGACTTAGTCTTGTCTTGATTTGGCAGTTCCATTCCGTCAGTCATATATTGTTTGCCGCTTTTCATGAAGATCATGGCACATTTTTCTATGCCAAATTCCATTCCTAAGTCCTGACTGTATATTCTAACGGCGTATATGAGAGTTTCTAGTTTTTTTTTCACTTTTTGCAAATAGTTTGATGTCATCCATGTACATTAAATGATTAATCTTTTCTTGTGATCAGCTAAGGTTGTACCCGACTGAGTATATAGTTAAGTGTCATCATGGCTATTATGAATAGTAAGGGTAATAGTGTATCTCCTTGAAAAATACCTCTGGATCTTTGTTTCAGCTAAGCATATTCCTCCTGCTGTCAACTCAGCTCTCCAGGTTCTCATGGTTTTCTCGATAAAGTTGATGACTCCATGTGATATTTTGAGGCAGTGCATTATCCAGCTTTGTGGAACCATATCAAAGCCTTTTTGTTGTCAATCCAGGCAATAGCTAGATTTTTGCGTCTAGTCTTGCTCTCGTTTTGGATGCGTTGATCTATCTAAAGTAATTTTGCTGTGCCTCTGGATCCTTTGCGGCGTCTTTTCTGCTCTTCAGGGAACAATCCACGGCTTGTTATTGAGTAGTACATCTTTTCTCTTATTTATGCTGTTAATATTTTCCATATCATTGGTAAGCATGTTATGGTTCTGTAATTGTTTGGAGCAGTCCCTTTGCTTGGGTCCTTTTGGATCAATGTGGTCTTTTTGTCATCCAGTCATGTACTTGTGCTCCTTGTAAGCATCTGTTAATTTCTACAGCTAATTTGCCGTGAATGGAGGCGAATTTCTTGAACCAGAAACCATGTATTCTATCATGGCCTAGCGTTTTCCAGTTTGATATTTTTTAAGCATCGTTCTGAGTAAATCGATGTGTATTTCCGCTTTTGGGCTACCTTCGAGTCCTTCTAGTTTTCTTGACATATTGTTTACCCATTCAGCCCTTTCGTTATTCGTTTATTTATTTATTTATTTAGTCCTTGAGAATTTTTCACGTCAGTTTTAGCAGATGGTCTTTCAGTGGAGTTTGAGTGACAGCAAGTCTCCTCAAGTCTCAAAGACTTTTGTCAGTATTCAGGCTGTTTTCCTTCTCTTCACTTCTTTTCAGTTTTATTCTGTGGTCCCGGCTGACCACAGAATAAAACATGGTCCCCAATTTTGCTACTTATTATAAGGTCTCGTCTCAAATACCACATAACATATATTTGCTATTTTGTTGCGTCTTCTCTGTTCTCGATTTTATTTGATTGGTTCTTATGGCGTTGTTTTGTGCTGCCATGTGGAGAAATTGTTCCTCATTTAAGATTTCCTTTTCTTAGCCACGTCCAGGTTTTCTCGTGTTAGATGTTATTGATTAGTCGTTTAAAACACCCATAGATTTGTTTAACTTCCCATTTTTGTTTCCTAGTTATTGTCATTCGGTTGATAGTCGTGTTGGCAGTATCGTTTTGATGACTGTAATCAGCCCTTCTTCGTGCAGTCCTCTATGTAATCCTCAGTTCGTTGTACTGATGCGTCTATTATTATTATTATTATTATTATTATTATTATTATTATTATTATTATTATTATTTATACTTGAGTGTTACTCAGGTTTTGGATTTTGACGTCTTTTCAACGGAGTTGATAGAGAACGTAAAGTCCCAGAAACCTATTGAGCACAAGTATATGAAATATTGACAAAAAAATATTAAATACAAACTGTAAATAATTTTCTGATCAATTATATATATATATATATATATATATATATATATATATTGAAATCTATTTGCCGAGATTTAATAAACAAAATGAATTTATTATGGAAATAGAATACTATTTCTAACTTTCTTGTTTTTTAAACAATTAATAAAATATCTACTTCATATAAATTATTTATTCATTACGATTAATTTGTCATTCGACATATTAATTTCTTCCTAATATAAATAAGATTAATTTATACGATAATTTTAATTATCAGAAATATTTTTTGTAAATTAATATCAGCATTGAATTATTAGTTTTTGATAAGACGAATTGTGTTATTTAATATTTATAAGACATAATAGTTTCAACGAAAGTGTGAATGCATATTCTATCTATAATTTTAAATAATTCACATGGCACAAATTTAATTTTTCCAGACTGAGGTTTATTTCTTATTTTCACTAGTATTTAAATTATAGGTAGGATTTTTTTGTTTTTTTAAAGGAATGAATAAAGATTTTATAATTAAAAAATAAATAAAATATATAATATCCACTCTGTAAAATGTTTTCAATTAAAGATATTTACACACACACACACACACACACACACACACATATATATATATATATATATATATATATATATATATATATATATATATATATATATATATATTTAATATTATATATATATATATATATATATATATATATATATATATATATATATATATAATATTTTAATAGAAAACTATTTTGATTAATTTTTTTAAAATCCCATTCTTGCCGGAAGCAAGTTTAACATCTGATGATGATCATTACACCCAGAAATAAATTTATAATGACACCAAAAAAGTGATATTTTTTAATTTTTTTTTTATATAAAAATAATTTTTGGGCTCTGCACGCTGGGTTTTGATGCATTTTCAATCCCAAATTAATTATATGTTGACAGCCGTTGACATTGAGCAATTAAATTGGACACTCTTCCCCTTGGATTTTCTCATCAGATTATATATATATATATATATATATATATGTGTGTGTGTGTGTGTGTGTGTGTGTGTGTATGTGTGTGTGTGTGTGTGTGTGTGTATTTTCAAGTATTGTATAAAAAAGTATCAGGATAATATACTTCGTGGCGCTGCAAGTTTACAGCTGCAAAACGGAATTGCTAATTCTATCTTATAATATATTCGGTCAACTAGCTTCATCTTTGCAACGTTTAGGCCGATGCGTCCGTCAGGCTGTTTCATGTCAAACTCTGGAGCCTACGTGGAACTTCGAACCAAATCCTCTATTTAATCCACGTGTGTTGATTGTTCTATATCGGTTGACCATGACAGGGAACAGTTGTAAGCAATAGAAATCCTGTAGTTATTTACCTGAAGTCAAGATTGAACCAGCAACCGCAAGAGCATTTCACTTAGAAATACTCTCCCGAAGCCTATATACCTTATCCTGGTTGTCTTGCTAGACAATTCAGAATGAGTTTTGATACTAATAAACCTATATAAGCGTTTGGTTAGAGCTTTGAAGTACATAGATCTATTGGAAATCTGGAAATAATTTTTCAATTTTCTTGCCTTAGTTTTTTTTTTTACTATTCCAATTATACATTACTAATAATCATTTTTATCCGATTATCATGAATTAATGAAATATAAGCCTTTTTTAATCCTATTAGTATCGGCTTCTTGATAAAATCGTGTTTGCAATGTTTTCAAGGAAATCCAATTAGTATCTTTGTACTTCTCTACTTTTTTGTGACAATTAAAATGATAACGACACAATACAAAAAATCAGTAGAAATAGGTAAATATATATTTTTTGAAGCGAAAACCTCTGGAAGTCACATTTTGCACAAAATAACAGAACATCTATAAGGGCATTTTGATATTTAGCGCGACATGATGATGATGATGTGGAGGTGGTTAGGATGATGATGATGGAAATTATAGAATGCATTTTTTTCAATTGAAATTTTTAAAAAAATCAATAGCGGTTGTTTGAAAAATATTCATTCTTTTTTCTCACTTAAACATGAAGTTATTACAAAATTCCAAGCATAGGATATCATTGTTTGATCCAGTGAATTAGATGTTATTTCAATCTAAACAGATTCTCCAGAAGATGTAGATATTTTTTGTTAATTTTTAAATTTATTTTCATATTAATTAGAATTGAACAAAATTTTCATGAATTAAAAAAAAATGGGTTTGAATGATGGAAATCAGAAAAAAATCATATTATTGGGAAAACTATGATTATTTTTCTTGACAAATCAGAGGAACAGAAATAATTATTTCAGTGCAAGGAGATATATCACTGGTTTATTGGGAGCAATGTTACTCTATAAACTCTTCTGTTACTAGATAAAAATTTTGATGAAATAATATGCATTTATGTATATAAGTGTGTGCATATAAATCCGCTGTCAAAAATATTAGAATTAGTTCGTTTGCAGGAGATCCCATAAGGTTTTTACTCAAGAGAAAAATAAAATACCAGAGAGACGCACAACGCTTTTTCTTTAAAAACTTAACTTGCTTTATAGATTATTCGCTAAAAAATAAGATTAGATTATGCAAATTCCTGAAATAATCTTTCAAATCGATGTTGAAGAAAATATTATGGAATAAACCGATAATTAGAGGAAAATACAGAATCCATTGAAAACATATAAGAATGAATATTTTTTTCTGCGCCTCATGCTTTTAATAGAGTAAGAATCATTTTAGGCATATATTTTCCAAATTTAATGCAATTGTAGTTATCTATTATTCTATCTACATGATAGATAGATAGATAGATAGATAGATAGATAGATAGACTTAAATCTAAACTTTTTTTAAAAAGCATTAGGTATGATTGTATTTAAATAAATATTTTCTCGTGTTAAACGTTTCGGTTGTTAGACCTTCATCAGGGCGTCAAAGTTACTAAATAATATGAAAAAAAAAGAAGACTTTATTTCTCATCGTTTTTTTTCTATTGACTAGATTATGTGCCTTGATGAAAGTCTAAAACTTGAAACGTTTAACGACAGTAAATATTCTTACAAATAAAATCACCAATCACCCTATGAAGACCTTATGTTTGTTTCATCTCGATATATCTTCTTTCTTTCTGATTTACTTCCAGTTGTTTGTTTGTATGGACACACACACAAACACACACACACACACATATATATATATATATATATATGCGAGGATCGTTAAATAAGATTTCTGACTTTTTTCGTACGGGCATTTTTATTGATAGTACACACATGCAACTCTTGTCCCCTTCCAAGTAATCTCCTCCGGCTGCAATACACATTTTGTCCCATTCCAAAAACTTCTGGAAGGCCCCATGGAAGTCCTCTTGTGTGTGAGTGTGTCAATGGCCTTCGTCACAGCCTCTTACATCTCCTCAATTGTCTCATAACGACAGCCTCTTAACTTAGGGAATAAGCAAAAGTCACAGGGAGAAACGTTTCGACTATAGGGAGGGTGAAGAACTGTCTTGATGCCTATATTGGTCAAATAGTCTGTGACAAGGATAGAGTTGTGGACTGGTACATTGTCCTGGTCGAAATGCCACTGCCACGATTTGAAGAGCGCTGGCCTCTTCCGATGGAATCTCTACCTGAATTCCCTTAAAACCTCAACTTAGTAACCCTAACCCTTTGGCCAATCAACTCTTGTGTATTGACTTTTTTACTTTTCCCACACCTCTCATCATCCCTCACAGACTCCCTGGCTTCCTTGAATCTTTTATGACATTCAAACATTGATGCTCGATTCATGCAAGATGCTCCAAAAGTAGTCCGAAGCATTCCATATATTTCTGTGGCATTTTTTCCAAGTTTAAAACAGAATTTTATTGCATATCGTTCCTCTAAAATGTCTTCACGTCCAGATTGCATTTTTGAAATTCACCAGCTGTGACAATCAGGTTTTATAGTAGTGTGTATTCCAATTCCAGCTGTAGCTGTTAATTAGAACGTAAAATCAGAAAAAAATTGTTGAGTAATCTCCGAAGATGTATAGCAATAACATACTGAATTTCCAAGGCCTAATTATATATATATATATATATATATATATATATATATATATATATATATCACCAATCAACCTCTGAGATTGTTACGTTTGTTTCATCTCTATATATGTTAATTATTTCGTCTCTAGGTTTTTCATTCTTTCATATTTATAGGTAGATCAATAGATAGGTAGATAGATATCGACATATTTTATCGCCACAGATCAACATATTCTAATCTCTTTAGTGCGATACTTGATGCATTATCATCTCCATTTTATTCTCGGCCAATTTCTGAAGACTTTTCTCGGTCTGTTTAAAGATGTTTATCTTCATCATAATATAGACTTCTAAAGGATGAATTCCTTTGATCAACATTCTGCGGGTGAATTTAGTTTCTAATGTGGAAACCGCTGAGTGTAATGCAATGAGTTCCTCATATGGTAAAAAAATTAAAAAATGTTTAATTGATATTATCACGGGATATCGTGGAGCATACAGTTCAGTAAACTTTATTTTTATGTTTTCACAGAGAAGCGAACTAAGGTCATCTAGTGTGAAGTGACGCCGTGTAAGCAATACTGTTTATGCTTCAAAATTCAATACATCAAATCGTATTTTCTTGATATTTTAGGTATTGATATCACTATTAAGCTAGTGGAGATACAAATATGATTTTTACTGGATATATATATATATATATATATATATATATATATATATATATATATATATATTCTTTCTTTAAGAAAAAACAACGAAACCGGTCACATAGGATTATAAATTTATTTCCATCCTGTTACGCATTTTTGAAATTTCCAAAAACACGAAAAAAATAATAGGACTTTTTCTGATCTTTTTGATAAAAAAAAACTAGAATAGACACATAATAGTGGGAGGGGATAGAAGAGGGGTGAGGAGTTACCTCTTCATTAAGCCCACTTCCGTTTTAAATTTAACGCTATATATATATATATATATATATATATATATATATATATATATATATATTACTGGTTTGATCCACGGGTAATTTGAAGGCCTAACGAAAAAGACAAAGTAAAGATCCTGTGAACTGGTTGGTTATCTGAAGAAGCAAATAGATCGCTACGTCGGGTGAAGATTGTGGAAACCGTTACGGACTGTATCAGTCCAAAAAACAATTCAAGATACTTAATATTTTGAGTCTTCCATTCATTTTTTCTAGTGAGTTCAAAGAAAATAGACATGACAGTTTTTATTTTGGAAACTTTAAGATGTGATTCTTCCATTTATAGGAGAATGAAAATAATTCCCGCTGTAGTAATTTACTTGGCTTTTTGCCAAGATGTGACACAAAGCCATTTAAATGGGGCAGCCAATGAGATTCAAACTTACTCTCGAGGTGCTAACATAATTCCTGCAGTAATCAGTCGGCGGCATAAAGTAGAAATGCTCCAAATATTACTGATTTATTTTGAATGGTTATGATGAAGTAGTCATTGTTAATTATAAAAAATTTAATTCTTATATAATCAATTCCTATGAGCAATTTAATATCATCATCAGTGCTATATTCTGGCCCAGTCTGCTGGGTGGAGCATCTCTGTCGTGGGGTAAGACTTCCGCAACAATTATCCTGAATATAACACTAAACAATCTGCTTCCAGTATTGCTGAAGCTTTGGGGAATGTGGAGTACTCCTTTACTGCAATTACTCCCAGGTCACCTCTAATTCGGAATGGAAGCTGGTGATATGGTCTTATTTATGGGTCAAATAGAAGTAAACTGTGTGCTTATGCTAAACTGAATATTTGAAATAGAACTGTTTTTACATGTAAACTGCGTTATTATGCTATAGAGAATTGTTTGAAATAAAACAGTTTTGAGACTTCAATGCGTGTAAATAAATGATTGATGTTTAATTGGATCGAGAAGAAGCTAGATAGCAATTACACAAGAATGTTGCGAGCAATATTGAACAAGTCCTGGCGGCAACATCCCACAAGACACCAACTATACGGCCACCAGCCTCCCATCAGGAAAACTATCCAAGTTAGACGAACCAGACATGCAGGACACTGCTGGAGAAGCAGGGACGAGCTCATAAACCATGTACTCCTATGGACCCCCACATATGGCTGGACAAGAGCAGGATGACCTGCTCGAACATACATCCAGCAGCTATGTGAGGATACGAGATGTAGGCCTGAAGACCAGCCAGAGGCTACGAACAATAGGCAGAAGTGGCGAGAGAGGGTCAGGGATATCTGTGCTGGCGGCACGACATCATGATGATGATAATGCTTGTGACATATAGCAATACGTTGAACCATTTAAATTCATCGACTAAACTAAATAACTTGAAATAGAACTGTTTGTGACATTTAAACTGTGTACTTATGCTAAACTGAATTATTTGAAATAGAACTATTTACATGTATAAAAATGGATTTGGAATTAAATAAGCTTCAATGGTCAATTTGCCATAAATCTAAACCTAACCAAACCACACCAGTGCAATGTTCAAAAGGTTAGCGGAGAATGTTATACTGTGTAAAAAGTTATGAGAACATTAATCCCAATTTCTGGATTTAAAATATGAATTTAATAATATATGGCCATGAACGATTTCCTTCCCTGTAGATATATGCACATAGATTTTACAGAATATAGATTTCTCAGACTTCCCATCAAGTCAGATTTTATATGTAGTCATTTTATAGTGTAAGGATCACACTCGAGTCGAGATTTGTTGGTAGCCATTTACAAAACTTGATTCTCTCGGCAATTCTCTTCCGTAGGGCCTCAGACGCCAAGCTTAAAACTCCACTATGCTCTTATTTTACACATATTGAAAGCACTGCTTGAGAGACAAGCCTCCCTCCTCATTGGATCAGCTGATATGTATTGAATAACACTGCTACATGATCTCAGTAACACCAGGTTATGAGTTTTTACCAAATTATAATATCAAAGTGATTCTTTTCTTCATAAAAACTTTCTAATAGCCTTGAATTTCAGGTATACAATTCACGTAAAAATTCAATTATACCATGCTTGTTTTAGTGAATAGACCTAACCGATAAAATGAAACGCAGTTTCTTCCAGGCAGCGGTCACATCGATACTGCTATATGGATGCACTACATGGACGCTAACAAAACGGCTGGAGAAGAAACTAGATGGCAATTACACAAGAATGCTGCGTGCAATCCTCAACAAGTCCTGGCAGCAACACCCCACAAGACACCAACTGTACGGCCACCTGCCCCCTATCACGAAAACTATTCAAGTTAGACGAACCAGACATGCAGGACTTTGCTGGAGAAGCAGAGATGAACTCATAAGAGATGTACTCTTATGGATCCCCACACATGGCCGCGCAAAAGCAGGACGACCAGCTCAAACGTACATTCAGCAGCTATGTGAGGATACAGGTTGTTGTCCTGAAGACCTACCTAGGGCGATGAACGATAGGGAGGAGTGGCGAGAGAGGGTCAGGGATATCCGTGCTACCAGCACGATATGATGATGATGATGATATATTTAAATGCCGACACTAATTATGCATTTTCTTGACACTAACAGAAAGCATAACCTACGAGTGGGATTCTAAGATATTTTGCTTAAGACATAAACATCGAATCTCGCCTGTTAAGAGATCATGGTTTTAAACAACGGATTAATTGCAGTTATATAGAACATAAAAAGAAAAGCCTGTGTGCCACCGAAACAGGTCATTCAATTAATCATTTGTTCATCTCACTTCAAATAGCCCCAAATAATACAGATATGCCACAAGACTTAAGATTGATCAGAAAATACTACTTAAATTTAAACAGATATAGAATATAATTTTATTTGAACATCCTAGCACATTGATGGCTACAGTAGTATTATTTAATTAGATTTTTCTGGTATCGCTTGATATCACAAAAATTCGATGTGAATCCAGATCATTCATCAGCAAGCCTCGATGCGTTATTCGTGTTCCTACAACGCTGGTCGGCATGCATGTCCCTTTCTCTCACTCCAGATGCATCCTTTCCCTAAAGAAATCGTTGTATCTCTTCGAATGAACAGGTTAGATGGATCTATATGAAAATTTCATCTGAAAGCACGCAGCACGCTAACAACACTGTTGGTTGTATCAAATCCAAACTCACACCAACTCCGTTGTTTGGAGGAGAGCGCGACATACGATTCCATTGCCTTATAGCAGTAGAAGGGAAGAACAGAGGTTATATCCATGAAAATAGACATGTTTTGAGTTGCTGCATGTGAAGTTGAATATCTAGTGCTTCTCACAAATACACCTGCATGAGCCGAATCCCGGCTGCATAGCCAGGAAAAGGCGAAAAGAGGCATATGATTCTATGTGAACTTAGATAAAACTGACTTCACTATTTTAAACAAAATCTAACCCTATTTACATTAACTGATGAACTTCTTAAATTTGTGGATCAGTTCAGTTCCCTCGGTAGCAGTATCTCGTTTCTTGAAAGTAAAATCAACGTACATAAAAGGATTTCGGTGTAATGGTTAGAGTGTTTGCCAATGGCCTGGGAGACCTGATTTCAATCCCAGGTCAAGTCGTACTAAAGACTCAAAAATGGTACTTGATTTCTCCTTGCTTAACAGTCAGCATTAGAAGGTAAGGATCAAGGGTAAAGTAGAGCAATCCAGGGAATGGAGTAGCGCCCTTCCCAACACCTTGGTGTAGTAGCTATCAAAAAGGGAGCCTTTGCGTCACCCTCGACTATGGTCGTCAACTTTACTTATATAAAAGGAAAGACACAGATGATTTTTGACTGGTTATCATATTTACCAACCCCTCCGCTCGGGCAGGATATGACACAAGGTCAATTTCTAAGCGGAGTTTAACAGGTTTGAAGTCATAGTTTTCCTTCTCCTAAGCTAGTTGCTTCACCAAGCCTGAAGAACCTAGTCTGTCCTACTATTTACCCATAGCTGGAGGGGGAATAATTGGATTCATACCTTTCCCAAGGGTATTAGTGCTAAGTGAAATGCAATCAGTATGGTCTAGGATTTCAACTCGAGTCACCGTGTCCAATTCCTACGACGATAACCATTACACCACGGGCTCTTGACTGGTTATTGATCATATTATAATCTCATTTTTAAATATACAACTAATATGAAAAAATAACTTGCAAAGAATTTAAGGGGTGTCTTCGTGGTGTAATTGTTTAATCACTGGATGCGGAATCGTAGAAAGTGAGTTCCAACTCCAGTGACGCTATTACGTTTACTTTCGGACAAATATCTTTGGGAAAGGCATGGACATTCTTAGCTATACGTCAAATAGAAACAGTACTGTTCATCTAGAAGGATAGCTTTTGCATTAAATAACCAACAAAGGTTGATATGTCATTAAACAAACAAGAAAATGATATATGAATTTACCAACTTCTTCACACAAGTTGACTGTGGTACAATGTCATTTCTGGAATAGTTAAACTAGTTTAACTTCAGAGTGTTCCTTTTGACGAGTTACCATACCAAAGTTTATGGGCCTAGTCTGCATCACTATTAACCGATAACGGGAAATAGAATAATCAGATGCATAACTTTCTGAAGGGTTATACTGCCCTGTTAAATGCAAACCTTATCCAGGATTGAACAGTTCTATATTGATCAATTCAGTTTAGTGTAAGTAGAATTTTAATGTCAAAAACAGTTCCAGTTCAAACAATTCAGTTCAGCATAAACACGCAATTTAATTGTAAGTACACATTTTATTTGTCAAAAAAATTTCTATTTCTTGCAATTCAGTTTAGTCACACATTTCTGATTCAACTAATTTATTTAAGCATAAGTATGCAGTTGGTTCTATTTAACCCAGAGATAGGGCCCTATCAGGTGCTACCATTCCGGACCAGAATGGATCTGGGTTCAATGGCAATGAAGGGGTGCTCTGCATTCCCCAAAGCTCCAGGATCCCTGGAACCTCACCATCAGATCGTTTAATGTCATATCCAGGACATTCATTGAGGGAGTGTTACACCTCTGCTGAGGTGCATTCAGTGTTTTCTACTGCCCAAGCCCACTGGGCAATAAACGTCTATGTCCGAAAAATCTTAACCAATAATGATACAAAATATGTAAATACGAACGTACAATGAATGCAATTCAGTAAACTCTACTGCTCAGTTGGTAACGATAGGGTGTGGCTGTTGAAAAAAACAACTACCTCTCTGCAGAGGAATGAGACCTCAAACGAGTGTCCTAGATATGACACCAAATAGTATGATGGTTAGGCCCCAGTTATGCTAGAGTTTTGGGAAATACAAAGTAGCCTTTCATTTCCACTCTGACCCAGAGTGTTAGCATTTAATAGGGTCCTATAAATGGGTCAAATAAAATCATTTGAGATTTAAAATGTGTTCAAACAAATGACTTCTGCTAAATTTATATCTTTGAAATAGAACAATTTCATTTAATAGTCTGTAAACAAATGATCGATGTTTAATTGAATTGTTAGTGTTAAATAGCAATACTTATAAACATTTAACTGTGTGCAAACAAATAATGAATGATTTGTAGAATTATTAATATTAGATAGAAAAAAGTGAAATCATTTAACTGTGTGAAAAAAAGTGAGCTCAGACTCGTTTGAAAATGCTCTCTACAAAATGATTAATAAACCTACAAAGAGGATTTGACATTACATGTCTTACAATGGTTGATATGCCATAAAACCCAACCTTACCAAATCATATATATTTAATATATATGTATTAAGAGAATTAGACATTAAATATCCTAAAATGGTTGATATGCCATAAACCAAATCAAACCAAATTATTCATATTTAATATATATATATATATATATATATATAAAGAGGATTTGGCATCAAATATCCTACAATGGTTGATATGCCATAAACCAAATAAAACCAAATCATATATATCTAATATATATGTATTAAGAGAATTAGACATTAAATATCCTACAATGGTTGATATGCCATAAAACTAAATCAAACAAAATCATATATATTTAATGAATATGTTCAAAGAGGATTTGACATAAAATATCGTACAATGGTTGATATGCCATGAAACTAAACCAAACCAATCTAACCTCTCGGCATAAAAAAATTCTACTGATCTTTAAATGGGATCAATTCATTACTAACGATGGAGAGAATTGGTAAGCATTGTTCTAAATGCCTTTTGGTTATTCTATGACAGACAATGTAATATGGTGCGCTCCTCAAAACAAGGTACTATTTCAGATATCAATATCAAAGCGAGGCCGAAAGATGAATCACATAAACTGTTATCCAGGGTAGTCACACGAGAATTGGGATATTTGCAAAATGACAGTTTCTACCACCACAGCCAACTTTTACTTCGTATATTTGGAAACTCAGCGAATCTGTATCTGCTCAATGTGTTGGTGTGACGATCTTTAAAAAAGAGTACAATTTATTCCTCCTTTGAAAAAAAAACGAAAACAAAAAATAAGTTCGCATCTTTCTTCGTATCGGTTTAAAGAAGAAACCTTCGATTTACAGCATATGTAAATTTTTCTAAGAATGGGTTTATCAATACCTTTGTCACCGAAATCAAGTGACAATCGTTTAATCTCTTGACAACATTTGATGAACCCCACCACAATGCTAAAAACATAAGTGTTGCGATTAATAATAATGTTATCACTGGATGAATTTATTTTTTCATTTTTGCAAATGGAATAAACTGCAGAGAGCAATTGGCGTGATACTAATTCTATTAGCGATCTTTCCAAGTTTTGAAAGTTTCATTGAGAAAAAAAATTGAAAAGAGCATTGACGTTTAAGCATTTTAAACATTGGCTTTTAACCCAAATAACTTATCTCATCCTTAGGCCATCTTTACAGAAATATGATATTTAGCTTTCTTCCATCTTCATTCATCTCCTATTTTCATGTAGAGACATCTGAAAAATGAATATGAATTTCATGTTTAGATAAATCCAATTCATAGCAACCAATTTATGCTGTGAAAGTATTGGTAAAAATTGAGATTAATTTGTATACAGACACAGCATATGGGAATTAACCCCAGTACTGAAATACTTAAAACAATTAAAAGATTCTCAAAAAAGATTTTTGCATTCAAAATTGTGTCTGTGCAGTTAATGTCACTAAAATCCCCAAATCGCTGAATTTATTTATTTTTACTCTAATTGATTAATTATGCCACAACGGACTATAATATGTTTCGACGAAAAGTGTGGCCTTAATGATTTGAGTCCTGGGATGGTATATATATATATATATATTATGATGATAAAAATTGATGGAAATGATGAAGAAAATTAATGATATTTATTCTTTTTTAAGTCTCGTTACGTATGTTGTTTAGTGACAGGAACCTTTCTTTGACGCATCGAATAAGTTGCATGGGTGACATAACAGGATGTGTACCTGTTTCCTTTAGGAAACATGATGCCGCCCCAGTAGAATTGCCGCATAAGTTGCGTGGATGGTATAACTGGAAGTTCACCTGTTTTTAAAGAAAAAGAAAACGACTGTATTCAGCAACGGAAGTGCCACGTAAGTTTCGTGAGTGGTTTTCTAGACAGAAGACGTGTCCATCTCCAACGCATAGCAGAGCGTGTGATCGCGATGGAGAAATAAGACCCACACAGAATGAATCAGAAAAAAATAACACACACCATCATCTCTGTTGGATGTGCATTTAAGCCATCTCCGACTCGCGTTTATTCTAGACAGACGTACATTTCGGCTAAGAAATTTTAAAACAATACAAGAAAAGAAGCAGCCTATATTTTCAGACATTACCGTTGCTGTTATTTTTCCCTGTATAGAACAGAAGGATGAGTAAAAGGTACTTATAAAATTATGAACCAAGTGGTTTTAGTAGGAGAGTCAATATGTTGATTACCATAGTTCTGGGTCACTTCGTCTTTGGTAATACAAGGACCGTTCCACGCTCCTATCAATCAACCTTGCTAAGTCAATTTATATTTAAGCCTGCTTGGTTTTGCGTCCTTTGTTAAATCGCATCCAAGATTTGTGTATTAATTACTGCCAAAGCCATTGAACAGATTCTATTTAGCAGTTTTATTGTAGCAGAAAAGCAGCGAGATTATTTATCTCATAACGTGGATTATAAAGGTGTTTATCACCTTAACCAATGATATTACTCCGAAGGTGAACGTAATAGCGTGGCTGGAGATAAAAGTCACTCATTTTGAAGCAGCAGTCCTGCGCTTCAGGCAATTATGTCAAGAGTACTCCTTCCAAACATTTTTACAAAACATAGTGACACATTTGCTGCTGTTAATTACTGGGATATGGTATACAGGTCTTGTGTTGCACAAAGATTTTTTTTTTAATTTCATCCATTTAAGAATAAAAAAGGACCAACTCTGTTTAACTTTGCTAATCTAGCAGGAACAACCATTTTACCATGCCTTGACCGTAAGATTTTTTTTCATATTTAAGCTTATTCCTATTAATCTTAGTTTTTTTTTTATATTTACCAATCTGTCAATGAATACACCCCCCATATATATATATATATATATATATATATATATAATGTGTAGTATATATATTATCCACATATGTTTAATATATATATTATATAATATCTCTCAGTATATGTATCTATACTTATGCATATATATATATATATATATATATATATATATATATGATATTTTTGTGCGTATGTAAGTGTGTACTTCTACGATAGCGATTGAATTTAAGATACGTTTATCTGGGTATCATTCACACACATTCAGATTAAGCATACACTTCTAGAACTTCCGCTCCGCCTAGGGCAATAGATACATCAAAGCAATACAACTTCAACGATCAATATGCATTTCAAAGAAACTTTGCAGCAAAATGAATTAATCGGAAAACCGACCCAATCCTTACTAACCAATAATTTGCCGTAGTCAGTTATTGGTTGTGAAAGAAATATTTCTTGGCCTACAGATATTTACGCAGGGAATAGTGATTAATGATCTAAAGATAAATGACTTACAAAATTTTGCCTGGTGTTTATTCTATTTTCCCAAGAACTTGATATGACATTATCATAAGATGTTATATTAGAGTCATATGACATTACCACTGGAAATTTTACTGGTTTCACTAGTCTAAGAAATTATCAGGACAGATTATTATGGTTTCTCTCTAAACATAATGGTTGTTATTATTTACCAAGTTGTATTTAGTCTGGCACAAGGGCTTTAGTTTCCAAACAATAGTTCATATGTACATCCACAAGGTTCATCGCCGCTTAAACATTTCTTTGAATGGGATTTCTTTAAATAAAATATTCTATTTTACTAGCAATTCTACAGGTGCCATAAGCTGCTCGAAAGTATTGTTATTTTCTTTGGTTTCCTTGTCAAATTTTATTTCAATAGTTGTAGGTTATTTCATAGCTAAGACAAATATCCCTGTAGAAGAATAACAGTGGAACAAATCAATCCATAACTAGAGAGATAAGGGAAGCATAACTTTCCCACAGGTTAGTTGGCGACTAGTAGTCGAGGGCGACCAGAAGGCTCCCTTTTCAAGAGCTACTACACCGAGATGTAGGGGAAGGCGCAACTCCTTTCTCTGGATTACTCCACTTTACCCTTGATACGTACCTCTTATTGCTGATTGTTAAGCAAGGCAGTATCAGGTACCATTTTTCGAGTCTTTCGTATGACATAACCTGGGATTGAACCCAGGTCTCTCGGACCATTGGCGAACACTCTACTCACTTAGTAGTCCGATAGTAAACACATAAAATGATTAGGTTTCGGAATCACTTTTTATTATGTCTTTTTAGCCCCAACACCACAAGGACCCACAATATTGTTTCCTACTAAGGGGTCACCCATCTAATTATTGAATAGTCTTATGGTTGCATAATTTAGTTAATATTGCTGTAACTAATACTCTTTTCTTAAACTATCACTCTTCATTTAGTTATTTACTACTATTTGCATAAATGTGGTGTTGTGTTCTGGTTAGTGAACACAAGTTGTAGTAAAAATTAGACAAACCACGATATGTGAGGAAAATAGTTATATTTACAGGAAAGAGTATTTACAAGAGAGAGACGGTTAGTAATAAGAACATAGGATTAGTGATAGGGTAAGGATATACTTCAGCAATAGGTACGGCTCTTCTGGTATGACTTGTAGACTTATTTTATTTCTTTGTAAAAAATACAAAGAAGGCACAAGGCCTTAAGGTTTTTGGGGAGGGGAAGGGAGCGGTCTTGCTTTTCTATGTATTCTAAAGGGAGCCTAGCTAGCCACATTCGCCGACCCATTCAACAGTACAATATATAACCATTCATCCCTCGTCATGTGCGCAGCAGACACCAAAATACCACATTTGCTCTATGATAAAGCCTACTTAAAACCCGTAAGTGGTATATGATTTTTATTTACAAAATATGATTTATGTACAATGAAGTGATGGGAATGGGAGAAAAAAACCCCCGAAAAATATATATACAAGAAAGAAAACAAGGAAAAATTTCCCCATTTGGTTTCCCTCCCATCCCCCCGTCTATAAAATTGGAGGCCGACTGTTTTCCGGTTCAAAAGAAACCGGAAACAAGCCGGACCTACCCTAGGTGGGACAGGGATCCTAATCTAGAGAGATAAAATAAATAAAGGGTCGGGCGCGGTATGGGTCGATAGATGCAGATAATATGATTTTTTACATATGAATATTCAAGATCTTCAATAAAAGCGGACTGGGATTCGGGTTGAGGTACAAAAATAATAGGGAGGGGGAAGATCTTGAGAAACTAACGACTAGATGACGGGGACAATGACACACAACATACTGCTAACTAGGTTACAAGGGGAAAAAACAATTCTACTTACCAGGGATGGGGTCCCTAAGGACCCGTACCGTAGACGCCATGGGCCGGCAGAGGAGGGAAGGATGACTCCAACATTGCCCCCTTTCGTACGACCAGGCTCGCTGCAGTCACCCACCTTTTGCTGAATGTTATGCGATCCAAGCGTTTTCTATCGCATCTGATTTTGACCCTCAGCTGATGCCGAAAATACAAAACCAGATCACGATGAGAAAAGTTTGCATCGTCATACAATCCCTTGTTTCGCGTCGTCCAAATCACCATTCGGGCTACAGCTAGGATCGCGAAAACACCACACGCTTCTCACCGTGAAACGGAGGAAGAACGTTGTCTACGACGTAACCAACGTCGAGCAGCACAAGCTTTTTGGGTTCGATGCGAGCCGTCCACTCCCCGACGTGATCCCAAAACGGGCGGACTCGCTCGCAGTAGTAGAAGGCGTGCTCAGCCGTTTCTTCCAACCCACTGCTGCAGCGAGGGCAATCAGGCATGTCTGCCAGGCCCGCCTTGTAGTTCAAGTCGCGAAGGGGTAACGCATTCCGTACAAGTCGCCAGGTGAGCGAGAACTCGGAGTTGTTCAAGAAGCTCGATCCTGGCGCCCAATTCCAGTGAGAGCGGATCTCCTCCGCCGTCCAGCCGTGCCGCTCGCTGAGAGGATCAGAAGCGGAACCCACCACTAATTCCCGATACAGTTCCTTCCGAGGCCATGAAAGGTCACTGGACCCAAGAAGGTTACGAAGGGCCTTTCGGCACTCGCGGACAAACAGTGCTTCGCCCAAAGGCCTACGTCGACCTTCAGCCTTTGGGTCTGAGTTGAGGCGAGGAAAAGTCCGACTCGCCTTCCGTCTCCACACTGAGTCCCCCGTCAAGACACGGCCCAGATATGCAAGTCTTTCAGCAAGCCAGTGGCTCTCCAGATCAGGCATACCCAGACCCCCGTCGCGAGTACGTTGGATACAGACCTGCCTACGGACCATCGGCCTTGCACCTCCCCAGAGCAATCTGGAGAGGGATCGTTGCAGTGCCAACCGATGTGCCTTAGGCAGAGGAAGTACAGCCAATCGGTAAAGGATCAAGGGGAAGACGTACGCGGCGCACGCCTCAGCCCTGCCCTTTAAGGACAACCTCCTTGAAAGCCAGATTCCCACCTGAGCATTCACCTTAGCATGTACCTCCGACCAATTTCGCTCCAGTTGGAGGTCGGGCCCAAACCACACCCCGAGGATGCGGATGGGTCCATCACTCCAGCGGAAGGGCCCTGGAAGAGTATTGCTACCCCTCCAAGCACCAAGCCGCAAACCTTCGCTTTTGTCAAAATTGACCTTGGCCCCTGCAATCCGCTCATACTCGACAACCGCCTCTTTCACAGCCTCTATATCCTGGCGGCGGGATACAAAGACTGTGACGTCATCAGCGAACGCGGAAACCCTGGCCGCAAGGCGGCCAACGAATGGGATACCGCGCAGTGCCGGACTTGTCCCCTCATCCCTAAGCCTGCGCAGGAGGGGCTCCAACGCGAGGACATAGAGAAGAGGAGACAGAGGGCAGCCTTGCCGGACCGAACGCTCGATCGCGATCACCCCCGAACGCCTTCCGTTCACCTGCACCACTGCCTGAGGGTTGTGGTACATCATGCTAATCCATCTGCGGAACTCCGGTTTGAATCCGGCAGTCTCCAAAACAGACGCCAAGAACCGATGGTCTACCCTATCGAAGGCCTTGGACTGATCTAAACTGATCAGCGCGGCTTCGGTGTCGTCTTTTAACCCCTCTAGGACCTCGCGAATCAAGTGCAGGTTGTCCTGGATCGATCTTCCCTTCACAGCAAAGGTCTGTTCGGGGCCGATCAGATCGCTAATGACAAGCTGTAAACGATTCGCTAAGACCCGGGCCAAAATCTTTAACTCTGTGTTAAGCAGAGTTATGGGCCTGTAATCATCTAAACCCTCCCAAACATGCCTGCCACCTTTCTTCAGCAATGTGATCACGCCCTTGGTAACGCTACCAGGGATGGCTCCCTGGGCGAACCAATGGTTGAACATATCCGTCAGAATAGGTACAAACATGTGCGACATCCTCAAGTACACTTCGTAGGGCAAACCATCTAGTCCCGGCGACTTGTTGAGGCCGACCTGCTTCAACGCATCACGGACTTCGCATTCAGTAACCACACCCTCGCAGCCAGCCGCTTCAGCCGCCCCAAGGCGGGGGAAGTCGGCGAGATAGCTACGAAACTCCCTGAGCGGGAGATCAGTGCAGCGGGCAAAGCGATCCCGAAAGTGCGCCCGAAAGGCGTCACGTATCTCACGACCAGATCGCAGCAGACGCCCGTCCGGGGTCTTGACAGATGCGATGTACCGATCGGGGAACCTTCGCACTTCTTCTTCACGCGCAGTCGCGTTCGATTTCACAGCTTCGTTGAGAACTCTTTTTAGCCTAGATCTAACTACTGATCCCTTGTAGCGCTCGCTACTCTCACGCTCAAGGTCCCTCCTAGCTAGCTCTACACCTAGGGAGTCCCCCCCAGCCACCGCCCGGGAAAGTCTATCATCTATAGATTTCGCCTCCGTGGTCCTGTCTAAGTTGAGCTGTCGACCGTACTTGGTGGCGAAATCTCTAATCCTATGTTTAAGAGAAACCCACCACCTATTCCCGGTAACCGCTCCCACTAACGCCCGCTGAATTAGGGATTCCAGCCGATCCCGGAAGTCCCGTATCTCCAGTAAGGAGGTATTGAACTTCCAGTAGCCGGCTAGACTAGGCCTATTTGCTAACCGCAGACTGACTCTAATGAGTTTATGGTCAGTCCACGCTATCAAGTGGAACGTGGGACAACTAACAAAATCAATGTCAGCTCTTCTCACTAACACTCTGTCCAAGTAGGAACCTACTTTGGCAGAGGGCGATCTATCTAGCCACGTCCACATCTCCCGCCCTGGGTGATCCAGACGAAACCTGTCGACGAGACCGTGACGAGTCACGAAGCCGACAAGGCTGCTTTCACACCTTCCCAATCTGTTAGCTCCCCGCCCGACCTTATCTATCTTGGGATCAAGGATCGCATTCCAATCACCCATTAAGACTAGCCGCTTCGTATCGTCCAGGAACGGCGCCAACCGACGAAAAAAGGAAACCCTCTCCGCAGCGATATTGGACGCATAAACCGCAACCAGACGAAACTTGAAACTTTTCACGGCAACATCGGCCACAACCAACCGGCCCCCGTCACCTGCAAAAACAACGTCAACATCAGCATCAAGGCTGCGTCCAACTAGCAAAGAGACCCCAGCGCTGGTGCGGCTGCCGTATGCTGAGAAAACGTTAAAATCGCTTTCCAGCACCCGACAGTCGGCACCGCAAGTGAAGTGAGTCTCCTGCACTGCAGCAACATCTACCCCGAGGTTTCTGAGTTCACCAAGCAAGCGCGCACACTTGCTTGAATCCCTCAATCCCCTCACATTCAAACTGGCAAGGTTTAGAGTCATCAGTCCCACTTACCTTACTCAGTGTCGACTATGGGCCGGAAATCCTTCGGGGTGAGGATGCCGACGGCCTGACGCAGGGAACCGGTGCCGAGCTCAGTGCTAACTCGGTCGTCCCTGGTAATTCCCCCGACATCCATAGGGTACCTCAGCTTTAGGGACCTATAAAATGATGGGTGAACTAAAATCGGGACCCTGCCCGAACAAAAAGGAAGCATTTTTTTTAGCATTGCATTTTTTGTGTTGGCCAACATTACGTCCGCCCGGCTGGCTTCGTCAATAAAGTTCCATAGTTCTTCAGTCCGATTGCCAGCCGTACGGACGAATGTGGTCAACATTGGAGCGTCCTTGAATATGTAGGGGTTAGTGATGTCTTTGTTGTTTATTTTTTTAAATGAGCGCAATGGCTTTAATGAGGTTTTTAAAATGTGGTCATGATTTGGGTTTTCTAAAATGTCTTCGCAGAAGATAAAAGCTGTCATTGCATGGCGGGCTTCTGTTGAAGCCGAGCGTGCTCTTGGTTTTTGACCTGATGATGATGTTGATGCTGTTTGTGGATCAGGTGAGAGTCGTGTCACTGACTGTGATCGTGTGAAAATTTTCGGTGTTGTGATTGGAGAAAGTGAGGGGGGTAGTGGGATTTCGATTGGGTTTATTGGAGTGATTTTTTGTATTTGTGGGAGGGGAGGAATTATTTGAGCTGGTCGCTCATTTGTGGCTGGTGACTTTGATATTTTCTTTTTCCCCTCCCCCTTAGGTTGAGGTAGGGAGGGTGTTTGTTGTTGTGTTGTTTTTTTTGGATTTCTTTTTTCCCCCTCTTTTGTTGGCGAGTCTTCGCTATTCCTTCTTCTTTTTAAGTTAATGCTCATGTCCATGGGTTCTATTGGTGTTGATGATTGTTCAGTTGCAGTGGTCGATGTTGATGATTGTGTTTTAGTAGTAGTATCAGTAGGAGTAGCGATGATTACAGTTGTTGAGTCTTTTGTGGTATTTGTTTGGTTAGTTTTGTTTTCTGTAGGTGCTATTGACTTTTTTATGGGAGTTTTTTTTCCCCCTTTTTTTCTTGTCACTTGAGTCCACCCCTCCTCGTCTTTTTTGTTGGGGTTTTCTTGATGATTTTCGATGTTTTTGGTGGGTGTCTTGGTTGTTATGATCTCTGAAGCAGTAGTAGTGGTAGTAGTCGTTGTTGCGGTGGTCGTTGTTTTTTGAGGGCAGTTTTTAGAAAAATGTCCGATTTTGTTACACGCCCAACATAAGGGTTTCCTGCCCTCAACGACCACCGTCATCGTTTGATCTCGGTATTTTATTTTATGAGGTACGTTGTTAAACCCTCCCCTATCGAGGCACATGATGAAGACATAATCACCGTATGCAGTTCCTCGTGTTGATGTTATTTGGGAAACTTGTTCAACGCCGCCATATATGCTTAAGTAGGCGGCGAGAACGTCCCCACTCAATTGCATTGAGACATTACATACGGTGACCCTTATTCTTCGCTTGCCTCGATATTCAGGTTGAAGCCGGAAGAAGCGCGCTGCAATGCTACCACCGGCCAGCCTCCTGGCCACCTCCTCCGAAGGGAGTAAAACATCCCAGGTTGCGAAGCTCCTGCGGCAGAAATACTTCCCTGGGATGTTTGCGCTTTCCAGCAAGTCCTCGAAAGTCTCCTTCCCAAGTCCTGCCAGTCTCCTGGTCCCAAGATCAGCGACTACGAAGGACAGGGTCCCTGGCTCAACCTCCCTCACAAGTTCCGGCACAGGAAGCACTTCGCCTTCCCCAAAACAGCTGGCACACCTTTCTGCCCCGTCCCCCGCGCAGTCACCGGGGGCTCCCCGGCTCACACAGTGTGACGACCAAGAGACCGTTGCCTCTCTTGGCCTCCGGGCCGGTGGAACAGCACCTGCAGACGACGACAAGTCAAAAGGTGCCTCCTCCGGCACTGGGGAGGGTCTCGCTACAAATACGTCCTCGGGCGAGCTAGCCCCCTCCATGGCTGCGAAACACAGTTTTCGATAGTAGAGAAAATAAACGTAATCCAAAACTGACTGGTAGGCTTATTCGCAGACTGATCACCGCTACTGCCATATATGGCAGATGGAAAAGTTCATTATGCTGAAAAGGTAGGTGATACCCTAAATGTGGAACAAGGGTTTCAGGTTGCTGATAGTTGCAACTGCAGCTTAAGTATTAAATCCATTTAAGTATTGACGAGTCTTATAGCAACTTAACTTCAATAATCTAGTGTGATTTGAATGTAAAATATACTCTTTGCGTTGTTATTACTACATTGACGAAAATATGTCATTATAAGTCCCTGATTTTCTTCTGGTAATTGCTGGTATTTAAGTAGTCACTCATCTAATTATTAGAGTGTCTGACTGATATTTAACTTCGGTAATCGAGCTTGAAATACTGCTTTCATCGTGACATGCCCGTAAGACTTACTCTGCATTTTGTCATTTCATAGAATTAAACCAACTTTTTATGTAACAAATGAAGAATTGCGTATGGTGCAGAGGAAATACCTCCGACAGTTTGAAATGTCATCTCTGCCGTGTAATGGACTTTCACAGTTTAAGTGTCGCTCCATGTAGAGGCAGCGCAGTCGGATGGGTTTGAGGAATATACTGACAGCATCTCTGCAATGGAGTAAGACCCTTCCACCAAACGAGTGTCGCTGTTATGACACAAAACAGCATCTGATGATAAATAATGGAGTTTTGGGAAATGTCGAGTACCCCTTTCTTGCTATTACTTTCAGGTTCATTCTGACCCACAGTGAGAGCACCTTATTGAGTAACATCTATGGTCAATTAAATATTTTTTACTTTTAATCTCTGTCTAAATAAATGACTCATGTTTAATTGAATTGTTAGTAATACATTGCAATATTTAGAATGATTCAGTTGTGTGCAAACGAATGAGTAATATTCATATTAAAGAGAAATATTTACCAACCCCTCGGCTCGGGCAGGATATGACACAAGGTCAATTTTTAAGCGGCGTTTAATAGTTTTGAATTCAGAGTTTTCTTTCTCTTAGACTAGTTGCCTTATCATATTTACCAACCCCTCGGCTCGGGCAGGATATGACACAAGGTCAATATTTAAGCGGCGTTTAATAGTTTTGAATTCAGTGTTTTCTTTCTTTTAGACTAGTTGCCTTATGATATTTACCAACCCCTCGGCTCGGGCAGGATATGACACAAGGTCAATATTTAAGCGGCGTTTAATAGTTTTGAATTCAGTGTTTTCTTTCTTTTAGACTAGTTGCCTTATGATATTTACCAACACCTCTGCTCGGGCAGGATATGACACAAGGTCAATTTTTAAGCGGCGTTTAATAGTTTTGAATTAAGAGTTTTTTTTTTTTCTCTTAGACTAGTTGCCTTATCATATTTACCAACCCCTCGGCTCGGGCAGGATATAACACAAGGTCAATTTTTAAGCGGCGTTTAATAGTTTTGAATTCAGAGTTTTCTTTCTCTTAGACTAGTTGCCTTATTATATTTACCAACCCCTCGGATCGGGCAGGATATGACACAAGGTCAATTTTTAAGCGGCGTTTAATAGTTTTGAATACAGAGTTTTCTTTCTCTTAGACAAGTTGCCTTATCATATTTACCAACTCCTCGGCTCGGACAGGATATGGCACAAGGTCAATTTTTAAGCGTTAACAGGTTTGAATTCAGAGTTTTCTTTCTCCTAGACTAGTTGCCCAACCAAGGCTGAAGGACCTAGTCTGCCCTACTATATACCCATAGCTGGAGGGAGAATATTTGGATTCAAACCTTTCCCAAGGGTATTAGGGCTATGTGAAATGCAGTCAGTCAGGCCAGGATTTGAACTCGTGTCGCCGTGTCCATATCCTGCGACGATAACTAGTTGCCTTATCAAGGCTGAAGAACCCAGTCTGCCCGACTATTTACCCATAGCTAGAGTGAGAATAATTGAATTCATACTTTTCCCAAAGGGTATTAGAGCTATGTGAAATGCAATTCGTCTCGTCCAGGATTTGAACTCGTGTCACCGAGTCCATTTCCTACGGCGATAATCAATACTTCACGTGCACCTCAAATAGCAATACTTGGTAACGTTTAACTGATGCACAATATAATTATTAATACTATATTGCAATGCGGGAAACTAATTAATTGTGTGTAAATGATAGAATCATAATCAATAGAATTAAAGTTTAATAGCAATACTTTCAATAACTTCACTTTGAACAAATACAAGAACAGTATTAAATAGAATAAGTGTTAGATAGCAATAATTGAAACTATTTATCTGTGAAGAAACAAGAGCAATACTTGTGTTCAAAAACACTTTTTCTTACTCATCTAAAAAGTAAAATTACCAATCATTTAAACCTTGCAGACAAATGGCTGATGTTAAACTACACTGTCTCTGTAAAACGGTTTCAATTATTGCTATTGTAATGTATTCAAACAAGCTTGCTTATAAATGATACCTGCAAAATGAGTTTACAAATCAAATATACGTAAAATAAATGTATCAACAGGATTCAAAATTAAATAATCTACAATGGTTGATATGCCATAAAACCCAACTAAATATGAATTAACAATATGGATCAAACAAATGTCTAATAAGTTTTTTTTTTTTTAATACAATCAGTTACAAAAATCGCTTAGTCCAACGCAATATACGCGTTTGCAGCATAAACGTTTTTTTAAGACTGTTGAATTTATGACTGCCACTTACATAGCTTTTCATGCACCTTTTATATTGCTTCGGAATGATGTTTTTTCCGAACAGAAACTCAATAGTGACATGGGTTGAAAATTATATTCAGAGCAGCAACATTCAATGGACAAACAGTTCCATTTCAAACAATTCAGTTTAGCATAAGTACCCAGTTTAATTGTAAGTACTTTAGATCCCCAGCTGACTGGGCAAGGGATGTAAGGAGAATGTACGGATTTTTGTGCATTTGTGTTTTGTGACGAGATACATGAAATGTGTGATGTCCATTAACACAAAGGAGAACATTTATACTTGGCCCAACTGTCACTTTCATTTTGGTTTGGTTTGTTTTGTTTTCTTTGTTTAATGACATATCAACCTTTGTCGGTTATTTAATGCCAAAGCTATTCTCTGAAAAGAACAGTAGTGATACTATTGAAACCATTGCTGGAAGGATAAATGGATTCATACCTTCCCCAATGGTATTTGCCCGAAAGTGAACGTAATAGAGCGACTGGAGTACGAACTCGTATACTGCGATTCCACAGTCCATCGCTTAAACCATTACACGACGAGGACACTCTACGGTCGCTTTCGAGTCTACTTTTTTTTTTTTTGTTAAACTATTAAAAGGCAAAATTTCATTTGCACCAAGAAAACATATCCAAAATATACACATAAACAGAACATATATATATATATATATATATAGAGAGAGAGAGAGAGAGAAAGAGAAAGAGAGAGAGAGTGAGAGAGAGATGAGAGAGAGTGAGAGAGAGATGAGAGAGAGAGAGAGAGAGAGAGAGCAAAAGAGTTAACTGATCTCTATAATAAATAAAACTAGTTATTTAGTCCAAAAAAACATTACTCAGAGGCATTGCAATTTGAAATTGTATTTTTCAGATGTATTGACCAATCAGTTCCTCCATTCAGGATTGCGACATTCTTTTTTTTTTCTTTTTGTGGAGCAATCATCAGAATTTGAATTATTTGGCGAAACTAGTTGGGTCAAACTAACGATTAAAAGATTCTTTTTTTTCCTTTCAAGAATAATAAGAAAAATAAACCGAGAGTTTTGATTGACTTTAGTGATCGTTAAATGAATCCAGTTTCGAGACAATTTTCAAGTAAATCATGTAAATAATACAATTGACTACGCTATATTTCAGAATTCAATAAACATCCGTCCTTATTTTACCTGAATTTCTCATTAAATCTAGTGAAAAATTACAGTTATATATATATATATATATATATATATATATATATATATATATATATATATTCTGTGTTGGTTGTCACTAATTCACTTTATGGGTTTGTGGCGAACCAAGTGCATCAACACAATACAAATTATTATTGTAATCCAAGTAAAATCTCATCCCAACATAAAATACCAATATTATACAATATTCCATAGTATATTGCAATACAACATATTCCTACACCATGATATTTACTGTGATTCTTGTTGACCATACTACACAAGCTTAATTACACTTACAAATCATATCTTCATCTTATTTTCTTCGAAATGCAATGATGATATTTTGATCTTTAGTTATAATCACCAACACATAGAGAAATTTATAAAGAATTTTTTTCTCGTCTCCACAGTAACAATGTTTTGAAACAACTGCGTTTTCCCATCCGGTAAACAAAACCTAAGTTTATCGCGCTGTGCATGTATCTTCACTAAACACCACTTACACATCCACATACAATAATACGCAACTATAACCCACACAAACACGCATACACTCACACACACATACACTCACAAGCACTCGTTAAGATTTCTAAACAATCCCAACGGTTTTTGCCTATATTTTTCGATTTTTTTTTATTCATTTATTTTCGCTATCCGTCTGATGATTGTTGTTTGTAAAACTTTATGAAACCAAAGAAGGCTGCAGATAAACTTACATGGCATTAAATTTATAAATCTAATATATATTTATCTATTAAATATATATATATGTTTGTGTGTGTGTGTGTGTGTGTGTGTGTGTGTGTGTGTGTGTGTGTGTGTGTGAGACAGACAGACAGACAGAGAGCGTGTATGTCGTATTCATTTATGATGTATCTTATATCGATATCCATCTATCTATCAATCTATCTATCTAAACATGAACAGGAAAACACACACGCGTGCGCGCACACACATA
Source organism: Sepioteuthis lessoniana (assembly GCA_963585895.1). NCBI lineage: Eukaryota > Metazoa > Mollusca > Cephalopoda > Myopsida > Loliginidae > Sepioteuthis > Sepioteuthis lessoniana. The sequence continues at coordinate 20,485,314 of OY757912.1, read as the reverse complement.
TATATATATACATGTGTGTGTGAGTGTGTATATATATATACATATATATATGTGTGTGTGTGTGTGTGTGTGTGTGTTTGTGTGTGAGGGAGATAAGTGTGTATGTCGTATTCGTTTAGCATGTATCCTATATCTATCTATCTATCTATGTAAACATGAAAAGGAAAACACACACACACGCACACATATATATATGCGTGTGTGTGTGTGCGTGTGTGTGAAAATTTTCATATATACATACATTTGTCATGAATAGTTTTCTGTTTTTACAGTAGTTTTCTTAATATTTGAACTTATATTATTTTTATTGATAACAAACCATAAATCAGTAAAATAGTTAAAACAACAATGAAATACGTTTGATTAAAAACGACAGAATGTAATAGGTTCCTATTGATTCAATTAACAAAACAATAACAGAAAAGACATATGCCAAAGAAACACAACCAATATTTTGTTATATATATATATATATATATATATATATATATATATTCAATTGCTTGATGACTCATCTTCTATTATGTCTCTTATTGATTTTAGTATTGGTCTACTTTTTTCATTTGATCTGCAATACAGTATTACAGGTTTAAATCACTTTTTAGTATCATGACACACCTCCTTCGATTCGCCATCTTTTTTGTAATAGTATATATATATATATATATATATATATATATATATATATATATATATATATAATTTCCTATATCAGTGATAGAGTATATATATATATATATATATATATATATATATATATATATGCTAAGTTAGCGTAGACATATAATATGTTTAACTTATCCTAGCTCTGACAGAAAGAGGGTGAGAGTGAGGGAGATTATTTTCATAATGTTCGCAACAATAATGACAAAAGAGTTGCATTTTTTTTTTTTTGGTTCGTATGAGCTTGCACCATTATTATCCCTGTCGCATCATTATATATACATTAGATTTTTGGAGGCACATTCTGTGTAACGGTTATTGTCAACTGGAATCGCTAAGACAATTTCACTTTACACTTTTACCCTGGAGAACGGCAAGTATCCTTATCTTCTACTGTCCACTTCTGTGTAAAATTACTGCGATTCGAAACTTTCGTAAAGCAACTTAGTCAACGACACGGGCAACTGAGCCTCTCTTTATTATTACGTCATGTCGCATCCTGCTCGTGACAAAAGATGTGGGTAAATATATACTCAAAGCTATTATGAAATAGTCGAAACATATAAACGCAATCCCTACTTTGGGACACCTTAGGTGCCAAGCCCCAAAATCAGCACTGCTAAGCAGGTATTTATGTTGTATACCCATGATAAGTGATGATTTGCCCTGAAGAATAAACCATAACACTTGTTTACAAAAATATATATAAATATAACTCTTAGTTTTTCTTCTTGAAGTCAAAACGTCTGTGGTGTGATAGAGACAGAAGAATGGAGGGAGACGAATAGGGACTGCTATATTGACCCATAAATTCTCTTGATAATACGCTATGTTATCTTCAACGCCCCACTTAGCACATCCGCTTCTTTAGGGTACTCACCCGGAGGTTCTTTCTAGCTTTTTCATTTCAAATTTTCTTGATGAGTTGAATTCTTCTGTCTTCGCATTTCTCTTCGCTTTACTTCTTTTATCCAAGTTTGTTGTATTTTCTCTTTCTCTTTCATATATGTTTTGTTCCTGTCTTTTCCTCCGACTATCGTTTTTTTTTTCTTTTCCTGTTTTGTTCTTCACTCCTGGGCGGTCAGTTTTCCATTTGTTCTACCTCCTTTATTTATATTTGTTAACTTCTTCATCGGCGGTTTTCTTGATCATTCAGTGTTTAACCTCAAGTTCGAAATAATCCCATGTCTCTGTTTTTATTTGTTTTTTGAAACTAAAAAGTGTAGTCAATGCGTATCAAATATATAAAGGTTGTATACTCAAGATGAAGGAAGAAACCACAATACTTTGTTTTAAAAATATAACTCTCTTTATTTTACTTGGAGTCGGACCTTATGTATTAAAAGAGAGACAGACGGACGGAGGTAGACGAATACTGACTGCCATTCGGACCCATGACTTCTTCTCTTGACCATAGCAAGCTGTGCTATCTTCAAGGCCACATTTTGAACTTCTGTTTCTTGGCTAGAGGGTACTCATCCGGAGGCCCACTGTGGATTGTTTTGTGTGACGCTGCCCCGGCGGGGTGCCCTGCCACTCGCTGGCACTCCAGTAACAGACCATATCTCTTCTGGGAACAAGCTGAGTCTGACTCAAGACTCTCACTCACATTGCCTGTATCTCACGTGGGGATTTGCAAATATATTTTCCTACCACCCACACATTTCCTTTCAACCACGTAATTGCTTCCGCTTATTTTCACAGGTGCATTCTGTGCAGAGAATCCCTGATTGACGCCTCGGTGAAGAGTCAATATGCAACATTCAGGTCAGGTAAGAACTCTTATCTCTCCATAGAGGATACAATCATCTATATGATATTCAAAGTCCCAAAGTAATTTAATTTATTCGTTGAATTGATATAAAATCAAATATGCTAATGAATATAGAAGTTTTAGAGCATTTTCTTGTTTTTAACCAACGACGAAAAATATTTTAGTGGGTCATGACAATCAATATTCAAAGCGCACTCAATGTTTTCAATCATTTTTGATTTGGAGTATTCCGGCTAAACACCATTCCAAAATCACAAACTTTAAAACATTAACCATAAACCAAGGACAATATAACATATTATCATCATCATCAACATGTGGTGCTGTGAGGACTGATTCCCATGACTCTCTCCCTCTTGCCGTTCCTCACCCTAGTACATCGTTTTCTGCAGGTCTTTTAGACCGCATGATGTATCCATACGAGATTGTTGTAGATAGGTTCTAGCTGGTCATCCAAAACCTGCTGCTCTGTATAAAGGGTTCCACAGAAGAACGTCACATATAAGTTCGTCCTTACTTCTCAAGCAGTGTCCCGTATGTCTTGTTCGTCTGATTGGATGCTTTTGGAGATGGGGGGTAAGTGGCAAGATAGCTGCTGTTTTGTGGGATATTCCTTCCAGGATGTATTCAATATAGCTCGTAGCATTATTGTGTGATTGCAGTCAAGCCTTTTCTCTGTTGGCTTATGTACTGCATCCATCTAGGCAATAGTAACTGTTATGTTTTTCCGGTAATATTGTCTGTTGCATTTTGGGTCAATTACTATTATTTATTTTCCGTTACTAGGTCCGTTGCACTGCTCATATGTTACTGTTCTTCAGTTTCTTTGACTTGGTCTGGTGCGCTGCCCATCATTTACTAGTATTCGTTTTCGTCTACTCTGTCAGTTGTATTGATGTTCTTAATTTTCCACCGTTTGGTATGCCCTACTACCCATCGGTTGCTGTTCTCTTTCCTTTACTTGGTCAGTTACGCTGACCATTGGATGCTGTTTTTCGTCACTAATTCGTTGCAATGCCCATCGGTTACTACAGCTCGTTTCACCTGGTAGGTTGCACTGTTTGCTGCTGGACGTTTTTGGTCAAATGGTCTGTGGTATTGTCCATTGGTTGCTGTTGTTCCTTTTTGGCCACTTTGTCCGTTTCACTGCCCATTAGTTAATGTTGCTCTTTTTTATCCTTGGTTCATTGCTCTACCAATTCATGGCTGTGGTTTTTAATTTGTCCTTTGAGTCACTGTCTTTTGCTTTTTTTCGCTTTTCATTTCTTGGTCCGTTGCACTGCCAATGGGTTGCTGTCACTCTTTTTATGTTGTTTTGTATGTTTCAGTACTATTATTCACCTCCTTCTATTCATTCCGTTGCACTGCTCATCCGTTGCTGTTATTCGTTTTTCGTCACTTGGTCCGATGCACTCGCAAACATTTTCTTATGTTCGTTTTTCGTAACTATGTCCGTTATCGCTTGTATTCTTCTGTCTCCTAGTCTGTTAAAATAATCATCGTTGGGTGTAGATAATTTTTTGTCACTTGGTCTATTGGGCTGCTGTTGGTCGCCTTCTTTTACTTGGTTCGTACACTTCACGATACTTGCTGTTTGTTTTTCGTAAGTTGGTCCGTTTCACTGCCTATAAATTACTCTTTTTTCTATTCTATCCCTTGGTCTGTGACATTGCGCATTTACTGCTGCTGCTGCTGTTCGTTATTAGTCGTTTAATCCCTTGCATTCCCCATCAGTTAGTTTTGTTCGTTTTCGGTCACTTTGACCTTTGCGCTGGTTACTGTTCTTCCATTGGTTACTGTTTTCCTTATTCGTCACTTGGTTCGTTTCGCTGCTCGTTGCTTTCTTTTATGTGTCTTTCGTTACTTGTCCTGCTGCGCTGCCATAGGGTTTTTGTCTTGTTCGTTTTTCGTCATTATTGCGTTGCCCATCATTTGCTGTTGTTCGTTTACCGTTCTTTGGTCGATTGCGATGCGCATCAATTGCAACTGTTTGTTTACTGTCGCTTGGTCCTTTGCGTTTCCAAGCGGTTGATGATTTTTTATGTAAAAATATGTTTGCTGAAGAAAAAAACGACCTAAATTGTCCAGTCCTTCATCTCAGAGACTATTAAATGTTTAAACTAGAGTAGACAAGTTGAGACAGATTATTTTTCCTTTCTCTTTCAGGGTTCTGTGACCCTAATTCTCAACACATACAAATACGAAATAAATAAGCAAATGAATGAATAAAACATGGATATATCATATTTAAGAAAAAAAATCGTCATACGACGCTCATTTATGCATATTAGAGGAAGAATATAAATAGTTTCGGCTCACAGTTTGCAAATCCTCAGGATCTTGACTGGATGAATTCTATTTTGTTAAAATTCTATTCTAAAGGATTTTCATTTTAGAGTATAAAAGACTGAATAATATGTTTAAAGTGAGAGAAAAAAGCTTTCCATGACATTGAAATTCAATATAAAAATGCTTCAAAATTGATAGAATGACATCACATTCATCCGGCATTAGATAACTAGAAAAATAATAGCTGGATCGTATTAATTCTATTTATGACACACACACACACACACACACACACACACACACACACATATATATATATATATATATATATATATATATATATATATATAATGGAGGTATTTTTAGTCTAATGGAAACGGTAATACTAGTTCAAATACTGAGCGAGACTGCTTGTATTTCACAGATCCCTAATGGTTTTTGGAAGGTATGAAATCCTCTCTCTCTCTCTCGCTCGCTGTGAGTAAATATTACCGAAGGCTGGGCTCTTTAACTTTGGTACAGTAACCAGTCTAGGAGAAGGGAAACTGAGTTTAAACCTGACCTGGAGAGATAGGTTCTTTCAACATATGCTACGTGAATATTAACCACATGATCAAACCAGGCTTCAGTTTCCGTTAGGTTAAAATATCAATTTCCTCGGAGAGTCATATCTATAATATTAAAAATGTACGTGAATGTTCTGAGAAAACTATACACCTAATATCCAAGAAGTGTTTTGCTTGTAATAAGAAGAATTATGGAAAAAAATCAACAAAGCCAACAACAAACAAAACAAACGAGCAAACCCAAAGATTTTATGATGAAAGAAAAACAGTTCTAATCTAACGGTAATTAATTAAATCTCCTTTTAAACAGATACTACATATGTAAGAAGAATTTGTTTCCTGGTTTGATAGCTGAAAACATTGCTTTAAATATTCAATTGGATTATTATGATTAGCTGCCTTTTCTCTATAGTAGCCAAACTTGCTCGAAATAGAAAATAACGCCAGGGATTCTGCTCGGTGAAAGGACGTTTATTTAGTTTTTTGTTTTATAGCATATCTATGTTCGTGGTTTATTAAATGCTAACATAATCTTTGTAAAACCACAAGAATACATTTTAACTAACAGGTGGATGGTATAAAAGGTTTCATACCTATCCTAATTGTATAAGTCTGAAAGTAAATATAATGGTACGACTGAAGTTCAAACTCACTTACTTCGAGGCCGTAATCATGTTCTTTAGCCATTTGGACATAGGTTCTCCTTGACGAAGGTGGAATAACTAATTAATTCATCATTAAAATTGTTATTTGAATTTGATTTATATTTTATATAATAACGTTTCTTCGACAAAAGAATTCCATTTTTATTACACTATGAATCCATTACTTATCATAGTCAATGTAATAAAGAAAACAAAACGAAAACATAACTTTTCCTAATGAAGATAACAAGAAGTTGGTTACGATATGTCTACTAAAGAGACATTTAGTTGAATTAATACTTATCTTAATAATGATAGATATATAGAAAATATTATTAAATGTTTAATAGTCATCTTTACTTTAATTAGAAGAATTATTTTAATTAATTAAAATAAACCTCAACTCACGATATTGACCATTTTTTTAAAAATAAATAGCAAGTTAAACTCTAAGTAACGAATTACTCGAAATATGATAAAAAAGAAGAATATTTAAACATTAATGTATAAAGAGATTCAGTAAGGTAATAAATTACCTTTTTTGTTGTATCTTCTGGCCGGAAACGTGTTAGGGAAGTCTAGATCATATCCTAAGCCCTCATGCATTAAACTCCGTCAGAAGAAGGTCATAACGACCTGAAATGAATTTACAATGGAAACACTGAATTGAAGTTTTTTCGACATATATATATATATATATATATATATATATATATATATATATATATATATATATATATATATATATATATATCCCGAGGAAAAATTCAAGGGGGAGGAGAATCCATTTGGAGTGCTCAATGTCAACGGCTATTGACTATATAATTAATTTAGGATTGAAAAATACATCAAAAGTCACGTGCAGAGCAAAAACATTTTTTATACAAAAATAAAAAGAAGAAATTTCATTCTTCGGTGTCATTATGAATTTATTTCAGGTCAATGTCGATGTACTACACCGTTTTACTACACCCATTTTATGTGTAAACAAATATTTAAGAAACTGCTACTTAATTTAATAATTATATTAAAAGTTAATATTTATTAGATACATTATTATATCTTTTGCAATAATTATCTTTTACTTACACCTCTTAACTTAACAATCGATATGCAAATTCTTCTTAATCAAAAACCAAGGTATTTTTACTATATGTCCCATAATTAGAAATACGATTTTAGTAAATTAATATTAGCATTGATTTATAACTTTCAGACGACGTAGATTATGTTAGTTAAAATCTATAATGCAAAATAATTTCAACGAAATTATGAATTAATATTTTATTCGTAATTTTAAATGAGTCGCAAGACACAATTAAATTTTTCAGTATTCACGGTTTTTTAGGTTTCAGTAATATTTAAATCGGGGTACCATTTTTTTTTTTTTCTTTTAAGTGGAATGTATAATTATTATATCGGATAAAAATATATTATGATATTTCCAGCTTTAATTTTTTAGATTAATATATATACTTTAATTCAAAAAAATTTAAATATATTAAATTTTCTTCTTTTCGTAAGCAATATAAACATACCCAAATGATATTCAAATACTAAACATTATTTTTCTTTTACCATCTGAAGAGGGTGATCATAGACCGGCCATTGGTGTAATTAGTAGATTTTTCGCCAATGGTTCGGGAAACCGGGGTTCATACCCAAGCCACAAAAAATGGTTCTTCATGCCGCCTATCTTAATTCCTATATACAAAGTAAACTTCGGAATAAACGCATGAGAAAACAAGCAAATACAATACACTCTAATATATATATATATATATATATATATATATATATATATATATATTTATTTATTTATTTATTTTTTCAGAACCTAAATAAATGTTACGAACAAGATTTCAAAGCCCATATTTAGAAAACAAAGAATTATAACTTCTGCAAATTTGAACAGATAGTTTCCTACTGAATATTTACGCATAATACCAGCACATAGGAATATATATATAGTCATCCACATACAGATCTTTTCGTTCTATCAGAAATCATCAGTGTGGCTAGACAGTAGTTTTCCGTAGCTGGAATCGAAACCCGGTTGACTGAAACGCCAAGCCAAAGCTTCTAACCATTCAGCTACAAGGAGATATTAGCTGCAAAGTAAATTTCAAACGGTTATGAATTACAATTACTATTGTTTACATACATCCGTTCAAACGGTTGCCGAGACCTCAATTCATCTACGAAGAGGCTTGCAATGAGCGCTATTGGCAACACGATTACTTCTTCGCCAGAGAACTCAACCCCATTGGGGTAGGGGAGTATATATATATAAAGTAAATCTGAAATGTACCACAATATTTCAAGAATTGATTTCATAGTTATTATGTGATTTGGCAAACAACAGAATGTAAGTTAATGCTAAAACATAAACAAACATTTTCTCATAGAATTATTCACCTGAACAGATATGGTTGGTGTAGTTTCTTTGTTTAATGGTATATCAACCTTTGTGGATATTTTATGGTAATGTCATCCATGTAGAAGAACACTAAAATAATTTGCCCAGTCAGCTGGGGCTGTAGAGTACACTGACTACACCTCTGCAGAGGGGGTACCCCCCTAATGAGTGTCCTGAATATGACACTAAACAATCTGATGGTGAGGTTCCAGCAGTGCTGGAGCTTTGGGGAATGTGGAGTACTCCTTCATTGCCATCGCTCCCAGGTCCACTCTGGCCCGGAGTGATAGCACCTGATAGGGCCCTATCTATGGGTTAAATAGAAATAACAGCATACTTATACTAAAATGAATTGAGAAAAAATGAATAGCTTGAAATAGAAACATTTTTGACAATTAAACCGTACTTACATTTAAACTGCGTGCTTATGCTTAATTGAATTATTTCAAATTGAACTGTTTTTCGACATTAAAAATGTATTCACACTTAACTGAATTATTACATATAACTGCTTAAATACTTTGAAATAGAAATGTTTTCGACAATTAAACTGTGTACTTATGCTAAACTTAACTGTTTTCAATAGAACTGATTATTTACATAAAAATGGATTTGGCGTTAAATAACCTACAAAGGTTGATATGCCATAAAACCAAACAAACGGTAATATTTAATCCACTGATGAGGAAGTTAGACGTTTCATACCTTCCTCAAATATATCAGTTGGAATAGCAACTTCATAGTACGACTGGAGTTCGAAATCACTAACTTCGAGGCTGCAGTCCTGCACTTTTGTCATCACGCCACGGGTTTCCTCTTTATAGAAAGCTTGCGTTGTGTATGGTCATCGAGATAGTTATAGTTGAAAAACAGATGTATTCAGCGAACCAGAAACCAGATAAAGACCACGACGAGAACGAGCTTTCAGTCTAATGGATCAAAAAATTGAATCCCAAATGTCACTATATTCTGGGTAATAGTGGATCTGGGAATAAGGATTATGAACAGTTACTACACACTACCCATATCGCCAGAACTGGAGCCATACGATCATATGAATTATTGTGTGATGCTTTAGAAACCTGACATAATATATTGTTTATTTTACAGTACAAAATATAAAGATGCATGTTCTTCAAAATCATAAAAAGAGCGTCTTCCATGACCTGAGGATGTAAAGGCATTGATGTGACTATATTAGAAGGGAATCCCTTGAAGATAACAATCATATTATATATAAATTTATATATATATATATATATATATATATATATATATATATATGTGTGTGTGTGTGAGTGTGTGTGTGTGTGTGTGTGTGTGTCTGTGTGTAGTAATATATTGATAATTAATATAATTTTGAAGAAAAAGTTAAATAAAAACGTGGTTAGACAATGAACAGGAAGACTCTCATCAATGATGTATTGATATATTCCAAGATACATTTGACATTGAGGAAATAAAAAAGAAATATATGTTCAAACGATTTGTTCAGGATTCATCTGAATGGAATCCATTAAACTTTGAATATGTAAACATTGTCTGAATTGAAAAAACAATGTATATTTTCTTTTCTTTTTCTCATTCAAACGCTAATGAACTGAAGTTTTATCTATCTGTATAATCGGCATTGGTTCTTTATATCATTCGGTTATAATTCAGTTGAATCTTGAAAATTGCAATATTATTAAAAAGATAATTATGCAGTGTTTTTCATTAATAAACTATCATTTTGTGCGTAATGAAAAATACATAATTTTTATTTTGTGTGCATAAATCTACCAGGGATAAAATGGCATATATTCAATTCAACGTCATTTTGTGAGGTTCCGAATTAAATTAGCTTAGACAAAGTCGAGATGAAGAAAAAAAAAACTGACGTGTGGTCACAGATAAATATCCCCCTCTTTATAATCATCGTTGTAATTTTCTTCTTGCCCATGGGTATTGAAGTAATCTTGCTAAAATTAAAAAAGCACCGGTTTGGTTAAGTTCTTAGAATAAACTTTTGTGATAGTTGTTCAACGTCCATCATGTTAGAAGAGCGCAAAAAATGATACAAAGACATATTTTAATAACCTCTAACCGTCTCTGAAATTTAACGACCGACTATGGACAGCCCAAGCTGCAAACATACATTCGCGCCAAACCGTTACCTAAACAATGAGATAGCGTGTAAAATGTCAGTGCTGAAATGGAACAAAAATTCTTTCAGACCCTCTGGCTGCAGACACAATGAAGCTAACACAAGAGATCATTGAAGCTAGAAGAAAGTAAATTTTCTTATTTATAGAGTAAATCAAAGCCTGATAATTCTGTTTTATGCTAATTAATTGTTTTCTTATGTTTTTTACATGCATTTAAAACAATTTTGAGAATATAAATACGCTTCCCTTTACGTACATACATATATACATACATACATACATAAAGATTTTCTGTGCGGGCGCGAACGCGCGCGCGTGTGTGTGTGTGTGTGTGTGTGTGTGTGTGTGTGTGTGTGTGTGTGTGTGTGTGTGTGTGTGTGTGTGTGAATGGAAAAATTTTAAAAGACTAACGAAAAAGGTGAAAAATTCAATAAATTTATTCCTTTAACATGCGTGAAAAATTTGTTAAAAAAATTACACACTTTTTTTGAAAGGGAATTACATACATGTTAAAGCTTTCATGTACATTACTTTGTATTAACATCAAGAAAATTAATACCAATTTGCAGTAGTAGATTATATATTTTGGGAATATAAAAGAGCGATAATGTGTGTAATGTTAATTTGATAATCACAGTAGGATGTTATATTATTGCGAAGTACACCTATCAAAAGGTAAACTTCAGCAAAAAAAAACAAAAAAAAAAAAAACAAAAAAAAAAAAAACAGGAACTGAAGATATTCGCTCATTGACATAATTAAGTGATTGGGGAAATAAATTCATTCAGAAAAGAAATGAATGAAAAATACATCACAAATCAATTTAACTAAAAAATGTGTCGAGCATAGAGACGGATCTCCATTCCTTTGGGAAGTTAATCCATTTTATCGCTTTATTCATTAGATTTACTTAAAATCCAAATTAAAGAAAAAAGCTTATTAATTAACACATGATTCCCATTGGTTAAGCAAGTATCTTTTTAACAATTAAAGAAGAAACATGTTTTATAAATAATTTTGATCACTATTCTTTCATATGAATGAAAGTAATTCAAATATTATGGTCTGCTATCACAAACAATTTCTTTTAGAAAATGCCAGCTTCTCAAACGAAACTGATAATTGGTCCATGAATCTAAAAATAGTGGAGGAAATTTTAAGGTTGTAGGAGCATTTTTTACAAAAGATAACATTGTTGTTTCGTATGGACATATATATATATATATATATATATATATATATATATATATATATATATATATTTATATATATATTCAACAAATTTTTGACTCACGTAAAATATATACATTTACTGAATTTTACAACTTTGTTTTCTTCAGTCATTTAGAATCTTTTCATTTACCCATAATATATATATATATATATATATATATATATATATGTGTGTGTGTGTGTGTGTGTGTGTGTGTGTGTGTGTGTGTGTGTGTGTGTGTATATATATATATATATAGTATCGAAAGAAAACTATATTATGTAGATTAATCAATCCAGCAAAGTCACAAATGGGTAGAGTTAGTAAAATTATTTTGCAACACATCTGTGCCACACTTACAATAGCATTAAATATCAATCAATGGCGTAAAACACAATTGCATCAAATAGTTCAAAGAGCATGACAAAAATAATAAATTTTCCTTTGTTAAGTACGACATTAAGAGTTTTACCCATCCATAACCGAAAAACAAACTTGGAAAATCATTAGAATGAGCAAGTGCCGTAAAAGACGATTATATTATGATAACATTATATGGATTAAAAAGGGGGCTGGTGGTAACTTTGATACCCCCATGGGAGCTTTTGATGAGACTCAACATTGTGAGCTTGTGGGGTGCTTACTTCTGTATAACCTTAACAATATAGTTGATTCCTATATTCACGGACTTTATCATGATGATGGGTTGATTATCTTGGGCAATATTACCCCTAAAAAATGTGATACCATTAGGAAAAAATTGCGTAGGTTATTCAACAGATTTGGGTTCAAATTGGAAATCCAAACGAATCTAAAAATTACACATTGTTTGGATATCACACTAAATGTGTCCCATTTGGGAAGCCAAATCAAAACCCACGTTATGTTAATATGGGGTCCAACCACCCATCCCAGTGTTCAAACATATCTCTAACAGTATTGAACATTGGCTATCAACAAATTCCTCCAATATAAACATATTTGAACAAAATAAACAAGACTACGAAAAGGCACTAAAAGATTGTGGCTACAATATCAAACGTAGTTATAAAAACACCGAAACATCTAACATATATAAAAGGAAAAATAGACCAAGGGTAATTCTTTTGTTTACATCTCCGTATAATATGGAGGAAGTTAATAAATTAGGTAGTGAATGTTTTTAAATTATTGAAAAGAAAATTTCTAGTAACACACCCACTAAATAAAATATTTTATAAAAATTACATTAAGCTAAGTTTTAGCTGTATACCAAATATCAATAGTATTATCAATAAATCTAATACAATAAAACTTAATAAAGAACAATATAACGAGGCCCCTATATGTAATTGTAATGATAAGACTGAGTGTCGTCTTAAGGGCAAATGTCGGTAGGAATGCATAGTTGAAAAGGTGGAGGTATATAATAACGAACCACACAATTGTAAAAATAAAAAGGTATACTTCGGATCCACACAGGTAGCGTTTTAGCAAAGGTACTATAATCATAAATCTAGTTTTACACATGAAAAATATAACCATAGAACTAGTTTATCAAATTATGTGTGGGAAATCAAAAACAGGGGAGGCATTGATCCAATTTTAAAATGGGAAATAGTAAAACAATGTCGTAAATATAGGGCCGGTGATAGGTATTGTATACATTGCAATGAGAAGAAATTTTACAATTATAAAGATTTGTTAAACCAAAGGACTGAAATATTGAACGCCTGCAGGCACAAAAGAAATTGGCTCGTCTACAATTAATTTCTTTTAAAACTAGTATTTAAAAAAAATGTAACTGTCATTTTATTCAATGGCTTTATTTAAATATATTTTTTGATAATAAACATAATTTTTTGTACGCTTCTTTTATCTCATTATTTTCTTTTTTTATTGATATGCTAATTTTCTGCCCGGTGTGAGGTTGGTTAGTTTTTTTACTATAGATATACTTTTCTTTCCATACTTCTTTAGTCGGCATTGGGTACCCTGATGAGCTGCTTAGGCGAAACTATAGTAGGTTATTTCCTGACTCACTAAGTAATTATCGATACTATTTTGCTCTACTCAGTATTGAGCACGTTTTGCATTGTAGCTTAGCAGCCCGAACGATGTTTTTTTTCTTTTGACCAACCATTTGCGTTTCTTTTGATTTTTTTTCAATTGGTATGACAAGGTTGGCCTTTTCTTTTTTTTCCAATATATATTTCACCCTTAACAGTGATTCGTTGTATATTTTCATCTTGCCGGGTTTTTTTTACCGTAAGGGCTATCATTTAATATATATATACATATATATATATATATATATATATATGTTGGTCCAGAGAAATAATACAAATGTATTTTAAAGTGCGTAGGTAAACGAAGAGATTTGTATTTTTTAATTAATATATTTTTCTTACATACGTGTTATATATGTGTATGTTTCCAGCTTGTTGCTACCGTCAGAAAAGATGTATGGCAGAAGGCTTTGTTAACGGGGTACTCAATAAAACTTGAAGTCACTTTTCTTTGCAGTTTGAATTTTTTTCAGTTTGTTATGGATCTTATATAGAGGTCGACCTCTCTTTTTCTTAGAGTGTGTTTATCTTAGTCTGTTTTACCCCTCTCTGATATTTGATGTTTTTGTCGTTGTGTGTGTGTATGAAAGTGTATATGTGTGCGTGTGCGTGTTTTGGATTGGTCTTGAGTTTCACTAACAGTTATTGTTCTTCGGAATGTGTGTGAGTGTGTGTCTTGAGGATTTTTTGTGTATGTGTGGCAGTGTGATTTTTTTAATTTTCTGGTAAACATAGAATGTTTTTGTCTGTGTAAATGTATACACATGTCAATGTATGTTTGTTTATATATATATATATATATATATATATATATATATGTGTGTGTGTGTGTGTGTGTTTATTTTGTATTTTCCCTATATATGCCCTGATTTCACACGCACATGCACACTGAAACAGACATAGGACGACCAATTCGAACTTACATACAGCAGCTATGTGAAGACACAGGATGTAAACCTGAAGACCAGCCGGAGGCGATGAATGATAGGGAGGAGTGGCGAGAGATGATCAGGGATATCCGTGCTGACGGCATGACATCATGATGATGATATATATATATATATAAATATATATATGGGGTGTGCTAGCATCCGCAGTTGATATATTTACATATATATATGTGTGTGTGTGTGTGTGTGTGTGTGCGTGCGTGTGTATGCGTGTCTGTGTCTGGGTGACTGGGTATGTTTCCAAGATCATTCTGCTTATTTTTATTAAGGGACTAGAGTCATTTAGTGAGAAAGATGGATTTTGTGATATAATGCTACACATATCTCACAGGATAAAAAAAACAAATTCTGGTAGTATTTTTCATTGTAATCTCTATTTATTAAAGTTTTTTTTTTTCTTATCCATCTATAAATGAGCTTCGGATTTCCCCTATTATACATCAGTATGAGGACTTGCTTTGTCTTGATGAATCCCAAAACAGGTGATCTGAAAGAAGACAAGGTTATTATTCACATTTTTTGTGCTATACTTAAGTAAGTTCCCAGCTGTTCAGAAATGTCATCTTGTATTCTGTCAGACAAGATGAACTCAGTAACACAATCCACGATTTCATATAAGGTTAACATTTTACTGTCTTTATTGTGAATACTATTACGAAACTCTGAAACCAATTTTGTACATTCGAAGACATTTATCTCAATAATACATGTTTTACTTGCACATCACACATACATCTGTAAATTTCTCATGATTTTCTCTTCTCAACTATCACATTTTTATTCACAGATCTTTTATAATCCGGATCGTTTTTTGATTTTTTTTTTTTTTTTTGCTATCATTTTGAATAGCCTCAATATAATAGTTTTGCTAGTTTAGAATAAATTTTGATATAAAGAAATTTCAAACAACGCAAAATTTTCATTTATGAAAGCAAATTTTTAAAAAATGTTTGTTTTTTAAGAAACCTTTCTTTATTGAATTACCCCTGTATATGTGTAGACATCAGCTACGCATATTATTCAACATTCCTTTACATACATACATACATACATGCATACAGACAGACATATTCCTTTATAGACTAACATATAAGAATATCGAGGTTTTCCTCTTTGGACAAAGTTTATGTTCAGGAAATGGCTGGTAAATGTAATTTATATAAATGCCGATCATTAATAGTAAAAATCGTTCTTTGTTTTGAATATTAAAGTTTTACAATTTTCTTATTTATTTCATTACAATAATCCAAGTAATCTGAAATATTCAAATACGTAAATTTGTGTAAAATTACTTCACACAAACAAATCCTAAAATAACTTATAAAATGTACATATTTTTTAGTTTCTCTTTTTAATTTTTCTCTCCATTAAGATTTCCTAATGTATTTGTGAAGACAACATATGTGTTTACTTATTAATTCATATCAATATATATATATATATATATATATATATATATATATATATATATATATATATATATATATTAGATAAGCTTGTAATTATTTTAACATCAATCTAGTATTACCTGAAAGATGGTTTACCAGAAAAAAATGTTGTTATCTCATCAACTATAAAAAAAATCTTCAGAATAGCTTTTACAGTCATACACGTGCGTTCACACACACACACACACACACACACACACACACACACACACACACACACAGACATACGCGTATATATATATATATATATATATATGCAGCTCTTCTTTTTTAAAGACATTTGATCATATTATTTTTTACAAAATATATGGAGCCTACCTAATTAATTTCATCCAGAAACCAAAATACTTGAACGGATCAAAGATAGAATAGACAGGCATAAATCGTCTGCTCTATTTAATCAAAAACACGTGTGTGTGTGTGTGTGTGTGTGTGTGTGTGTGTGTGTGTGTGTGTGTGTGTGTGTGTGTGTGTGCAGGTCTGCAATTGTTGAACAGCCTCTAAGATATGTTAGTTACTGTTTTATCTTCATTGTGTCATCGGAAAGCTGGAGCCTATAGGAATTCTTCAAAATAGCACTATACCTCCTTATCTCAGGATTTATAATTGTGATATATAGGTGGTGAATTCTGTAAGTTTCCAGGCATTTAAAGTTGTAGACTCTTGAAAATTTAGCTGGTTATTGCTATACGTCTGACCGATTTTTATGGTTTCAGGTTCAAATGAACAGCTACAACAGGAATTGGAATATACTCTACTAAAACCTGATTGTCACTACTGGTTAAACTCAAAAATACAATCTGCACGTGAGGACACTTTAGAAGAACGATATGCAATAAAATTCTTTTTTCAACTTGGAAAAAGTGCCACAGAAACGTATAGAATGCTTAAGAATGCTTTTAGAGCATCTTGCATGAATCGTGCATAAGTTTTTGCGAGGCATAAGAGATTCAAAGAAGGCAGGTATTCTTTGAGGGATGATGAGAGGTGTGGGAGGATTAAGGAAGTCAATACACCAGAGTTGATTGACCAAAGGGTTAGGGTTAGTGTTACTATGTTGAGGTTTTAGGGGATTCAGGAAGAGATTCCATCAGAAGAGGTCAGCGCTGTTCAAATCGGCTCAGTGGCATTTCCACCTGGACAATGCACCAGTCCATAACTCCAACCTTTTCCCAGACTATTTGACAAGATAGGCATCGAGACAGTTCCTCAGCCTCCCTACAGTCGAGACCTTGCTCCCTGTTAGTTTTGGTTATTCCCTAAGCTCAGAGGCTGTCGTTATGGGACAATTGAGGAGATGAAAGATGCTGCGACGAAGGTGACTGATACGCTCACACAATCGGACCTCCATGGAGCGTTCCATAAGTTGTTCTAACGGTACAACAAGTGCATTGCAGCCGGATGAGATTGCTTCAGAGGGGACTAGAGTTTCATGTGTGTACTATCAATAAAAGTGCCCATACGAATAAAGTCAGGAAACTTATTTAATGATCTTCGTATCTTCATAATAATGTATAATATAGATTTGTGTCTTAAAGTTGGATTGAGAATACCGTGTATTAAAAATTTTGCCATGATAAGACACTTGCTTCTCTAACATTAATAAAAAGTTGGTAATCGCAGTCGAGACTGGCCCGCTGGGTCCATTTTCAATAGCTGCAACACCAACTTTTAGTGAAGGGCGTTATTTCTTTTCCCCTGATTACTCCCTCCTAACCTTGATACATACCTTATAATACTGAGTGTTAAGCACGAAACTATCTACTACAATTTTTGAGTCATCGGTATACTCGAACTGGTATTACGCTCCGGTCTTCCGGAGCCATTAGTCAACACTCAACCAGTTAGACTATTTAAAACAGAATAATCCGTAGTCTGTGCACGCACTTTGAATTTCTCTCTGTCATATTCAGACTCTTTCAGTTACAATTGAAAATTAACCTCATAAATTAACCTCATATTTTCTCATATAATCTTACTTGAGGCATGCAGTGCATAATATAAATTAAAGGGCATTGAGCTAGCTTTAAATAACTTATGAAAATATTTAAACTACAGAAAATTACTTGGTATTTTTTCAGAACGTTTAGTTTACGAGTGAAAAACATTGGCTTCATTTTTCTTAGTGACCTTTTTTAACCCTTGAATGTACATTAAGCTACCGGGTGGTATTTACCTATTCAGGACTCAGAAGCGTTTCAATCTTTTAATTCATACAAGTATTCATTTATTTTTCATATAATGCTACAAATATGAATAGAATCCAACTCACATTTTTATGAAATCAAAAGAAGACTTCAAAGGGATAAAGGTCTTTTTGATAGAAAAATATAATCTTCCCAGATAAATAACAGAAATAAATCAATAGGTAACACGTTGGTTAAACCTTGATCATGAGGTATAAAAGATTATAATTCATTGATTTTGTCAAAATGCCAACCTGTCTATAGCTATCGCTAGAGGTTAGAGAATCAGGTTCATTTACGTTCATATATACATGTACTCTGTTGTTGTTTTTTAAGAGTGTTTTTAGCATAAAACCATATCGAATACGAATTTTTTAAAAACATTTTGGTTTGACCCTTGTAAGTAACTTTAATAGTTATAACAACTAAGGGTCAGAATGTTTTTTCGTGAAATGGCAATGAAGCTGTACTTCATATTTCTAAGAACTCCAGAACTGGAGCCTCACCGCCAGATAAAGTTTAGTTTCATACCTATGACCATACTTTTGGTGGAAGTCTTACAACGTTTGAGGGGATAAAGTCCTAATATTCAAAGCTACACCATATAAAAATGTGTATATAACATGCATAGAACATCAGTTAACTTTTTGCGAATACTTATAAATTGTAAAGCTTTTATCAGATATTCTTATATAAAAGTAATTATTTATTTTATATTTGTAATTATCTAACCCGTTCACGATAGTTAGGAGTCAACACAAGGTCAATTTTCAAGCTGAGCTTGGATTCAGTGTTCCTTCTCCTAGTCTGGTTGCCTTACCAAGTTTAAAAAGTCCAGACTAAACTACGATTTACCTTATAGATAAAAGAATACTTATAATCTTATCTTTCCAAAGGACATTAGTTCTGTGACATGCAATCTGCATCGTTCTGATTTATACATTTATTTTATGTTACATCATATTGATCTGCGGTGATGTATAATTGGGGAAGATCAGCTTTAACCTGTTTGTAATTTTGCTTTAAGGAATCTCATTTGACATGAAAAATGGAATAGTTACGTACTGCAGTCTAAAAGAGATGAATATATCCATTCTCCTAACTCTCCGGAGAAAGAAACAATAAGAAATGTATAGCATAGTTGGATACTTTGAGAAGTAATGAGAAGCCGACATCAAATGTTGTAGATTTATCTCTACGCATGAAAAACACTGTTTGTAATTGAACTCATTATTATACTGCTCTGTTCAATAAGTTGATAAAACTGGTTCGGAATTACATCGAGATGACTTTGGGTAGAGATCAACGAAACATTTTTCGAGGGGAAACTGATTTGAAAATAGTTTGAAACTATAAAAGAGCACGACATACAAAGAATTGGTGTTTAAGAATAACATAAAATGCTCCGTTTATCTGTTAGTTGCTAAAGTATTTATTAAAATGGAAATAATTAAAAAGCTTATTGGGGGGGTGGTAATTGTTAACGGACCCCTCTGCGGAATCGCAGTAAATGAGTTCGAACTCCAATCACTCTATTACGTTCACTTTTTGACAAATAACCTTGGAATAGGTATGAACCCTCTTATAAACCCAGTTATGTGTTAAATATTACCACGACTTTTTTTTTCAAAAGTTTGGATTTGGCATAAAATAACCCAAGAAGGTGGATATGCGATTAAACATCTCGTTAAAGTTTTTTTTTACAGAAATACGAGGTGCATACGATAAGTTTCCAGACTTTTTTCGTATGGGCACTTTCATTGATATGAAACTTTGGTCCTCTTCGAAGTAATCTCTTCTCGCTGCAATTCACTTGTTGTACCATTACAACAACTTATGGAAGGCCCCATGGAGGTCCTCTTGTGTGAGTGTATCAATGACCTTCGTCGCAGCATCTTTCATCTCCTCAGTTGTCTCATAACGACAGCCTCTGAGCTTAGGGAAGAACCAAAAGTAACAGGGAGCAATGTCTCGACAAAAGGGAGGCCGAGGAACTGTCTTGATGCCTATCTTGTCAAAAAGTCTGTGACAAGGATGGAGTTTTGGACTGGTGTATTGTCCTAGTGGAAATGCCACTGACCCGATTTGAAGAGTACTGGCCTCTTCCGATGGAATCTCTTCCTGAACTCCCTAAAAACCTCAACATACTGACCCTAACCCTAACCCTTTGGCCAATCAACTCCGGTGTATTGACTTCATTACTCCTCCCACACCTCTCATCATCCGTCACAGACTACCTGCCTTCCTTGAATCTCTTATGCCTCTCAGAAACTGATACTGGATTCATGCAAGATGGTTGAAAAGCAGTCTGAAGCATTCCATATGTTTTTTGGCATTTTTTCCAAGTTTAGAACAGAATTTTATTACATATCGTTCTTCTAAAGTGTCAGATTGCATTTTTGAAATTCACCAGCTGTGACAATCAGACTTTAGTAGGGAGTATTCCAGTTCCTCCCGTAGCTGTTCATTTGAATCTGAAATCATAAAAATTGGTCAGTCATCTCATAAGTTGTATAGCAATAACATACTGAATTCTGAAGAGTCTACACCAATTTTAAATGTCCATACTAAAAAAGTCTGGAAACTTATCGTATGCACCTCGTATATGTCTAAGTAATTTTCTCTTGGTTGGGGCATAACTTTTCAGTTACACCAACATGTAAACAAAAGATTTGGGAAATATATATAAAAGCATAACGCAGCTACTTTATTTATTGATACACCACAGTCAATCAATGCGATGCAATTTGTTCCAATCAAATTTTACTTCACTTATTCAAGTATTTTGATCAGAAATTTAAAATAACTAATAAGTATAGATACAAAACTTTTTAATATATTCATTTTAGTTCGCATTTAAAGGTGCAGTGATGCAATAGTCACTTCTGTTCCTTGATGTACTAACTTTGGTGTAATTATATATGTGGATTTCACTGCCTTTGTCACTTAGGATGGTCATGGGTGTTTTATTTTCTTTTTTTAATGTATTGAGTATTGGGAAGGAACAGAATAGAAGATCCCCTTTCTTTCCAAGCCTGACTGCAACTGAATTCCTTTATCTTGGTTGTACGGATAGAGATCCGACCTGGCATTGAACACAAGCCCCCGGACCATTGTTTAACACTCTACTCACTCTCGGGGAAAAAATGTATCTTTTTTCCCGAAAGTGAGTTGAGTGTTCACCAATGGTCCGGGAGACTTGGGTTCAATGCCAGGTCGGGTCATACTAAAGACTTTAAAAATGGTACTTGATACCTCCTTGCTTAACACTCAGCAATATAAGGTACGTATCGAGGGTAAAATGGAGCAATCCAGGGAAAAGAGTAGTACCCAACCCTATATTTCGGTGTAGTAGCCATTGAAATAGAAACCCTCTGGTCGCCCTCCACAAGGGCCGTCAAATTTACTTTTTATTAACGCTATGGGAAATAAAAACTGCCTCATCCTGGACCAGAACTCGGGTCGCTGATTTCATTTCCTACGATATAACCGTTATTCCACTTGCACCTCCTGATGCATTTAGGTACAATTATATATATATATATATATATATGTGTGTGTGTGTGTGTGTGTATAAGTATAGACATATCATATGTTTATCGATACGCATGTAGGAACGAGTATATCTGTATAAGCATGGCCATTTTTGTACGTGGAAGTCATTATAGAAAAGTAATAGAATAGAAACTGAAGAAGTTGTAAGATCAAAAATTTTTAAAGATGATGATCATTATCATTATCATGTCGCGCCATCAGCACGGATATCCCTGAACATCTCCCGCCACCTCTCCCTAACGTGCATTGCTTCCGGCAGGTCTTCAGGAATACATTCCGTATCGGCACAGAGCTGCTGTATGTAGGTTTGAGCTGGTCGTCCTGCCCTTGCTCGTCTTTGTAAAGGGGTCCAAAGGAGTACATCACTTATGAGCTCGTCCGTACTTTTCTAGCAGTGTCCTGCATGTCTGGTTCGTCTAATTTTGATAGTTTTCGTGATGGGTTGTACGTGGTCGTACAGATGCTTCATTGTGGGGTGCTTCCTCCCGGACTTGTTCAATATTCCTCGTAGCATTTTTGTGTAGTCGCCGTCAACCTTTTTCTCCATACGTTTAGTTAGCGTTCATGTAATGCATCCATATAGCAGTAGTGACATGACAGTTATTTGGAAGAAACTGCGTTTTATTTCATCTGTCAGGTCCGACTTCCAAGTAGTAAAGTTAAAATAAAATGATCTATGAATAATAATATTTAAAAGAACAAGTAATCGATAGTAAATCGAATTGGAAAAATCGATTTTTATTTTTATAATAAACTGTGTTCTTATTCCTCGAGAGATCGTAAGTAATTAAGATAAAACGCATCTTTGTCGATCATCTGATTGACGCTGCACACGTTTTAGAAAATTCAGTTAATTTGTAATATAGAAGCTGCCTCTCACCTTAGTTACCGGCTGGGTGACCGACCGGAAAGTTTGAATAATGTGAACTTTCGAGGACACATGAGGATTTTAAATTATCACTTAATTATTTATAGGCAGAGCCAAAGAAACAAGTTAATTTGGTGTCGAGAGAAACCGCTACCTTTTAGGTGAGGACTACGCTTTACTGACACTTGTATCGACTGAAAATTCTAATTTAAATTTTTCTTACTTGAGATAGGGTTGTAGAAACTGTGTATTAACGGAAGTGGGCATTCTTCTGCAATGAGATGTGTGAGTTCTCTTCTTTTGCCTTATGTGAACCAATCGTCATCTTTTTATCACGACTTTGTCTCCAGCAACTTTCGCCGAGATCCAGCAACGCAATACATATATTAAGACTGGGCGCCTCGGGTAGTGGAACTGTTAGCACGCTAGACAAGCAAACCTTCAGGAATAAGTTTAAGTCTCATTTTGTGCTCGATTCGTTCGGCCTTATGCCACATCTAAGTAAAAAGCTTAGTAAATTGGGCACCACTGGTGATGTAATAGTTAGCAAACTAGACAAGCAAAACTTCATGAGTGAGTTCGAGTGTCACTGGCTGCCCCATCCATTTAACCTTGTACCACATCTAAGCAAAAACACTTCGTAAAATAATACATTTTTAGAAAAAAAGTTTATAATATAATGGCTGCATTATATCCTCCATCTGATAGTTTTTTTAACTGTATATTACTTTTCTAGTCACTTCAGAGACCTGACAAGAGTTCCGTGCAGATGTCATATTTCTTCTGTCGTTGGGAACAGGAATAATCTTCGCCTATTTTAAATAAAAAAGAACGCCAATTTTGAGATTGTCACCTGTCAAGAATATCCCAAATTGACAAATTACTCTAAATATAAATTGGTATTTTCGGAAACAAAGCAATGAACATGACTTTAACATTATTCTCACTATTATTACCATTATTCTCACAAATACCAATTCAGACGATTAATGCGCGGTTCCTTGTATTAAATTATTCCCTGAACTGAGAATCCATAACCGAAAAAAAAAAAAAACAGATTGAAATATACTGAATCAAGAAGAAGAAAAAAAGAAGATTTAGGCTGAAGTAACCATACGCACATTTAGAGGAAATGGCATAAAACCAGCCCAATATCTCTCATTTAAACATTCTCCCTCAATCCTTAAAACTTTGTCTATTTCTCTGTCTGACTCTCTGTCTCTATCTCTGTATCTCGCTCGTTCACACATACATATTACTGTTTTGATCAACGGTACCAAAACTCTATGTATATTCTTTAGCAAGCTCATTACCATCATTGCAGATTAGCATTTGTCAATTTTATGTCTAAATAGAACACACGCACACATACATTCGGATAGATAGATAGATAGATAGATAGTCTTATATGGCCAATAGTATTTTATTGATATTTTGTTAAAAAAGTAACTGAATTAACATGTCGAAATAATGAAAGAAAAATGTTTTGAAATCTTAGACATTCAAACAGTCTACTAACAAATAAAAAAAGACGTCAGACGCTTGAAGCCTTCACAATAAAATAAAAGCAATCACCTGAAGCTTTATAAAGTCTCTGTTTCCAGTGTTGAAACAGATTTTTTTGAATCTATAATTAGTCGATACAAATTATATTCATGATTGCTGTCCTTGAGAATTACCATGTTTATGGAAGAACAGCGGACACTTGAAGAACAAGGTAGATGGCTGGGTAAGTTTTTTTAATGGTATATCAATCCTTGGTGGTAATTTAATGCCAAATCTCTTTATACACATCATTTTAAACACGAAGATTTGTAAGTAACATTTTTAAACAAACTCATTTGATTGGACCCAGTTAAACCGTTTCATGTATTGTTATTTATTGTTTGCACACAGTTGGAAGTTTTCAAATATTGCTATCTAATAATTCAATTTTTATATACAACACTTTTTTGCCCACAGTTGATAGTTTCAAGTGTAGTGAATGATTTAACAGTTCCATTTAACCCAGGGATGTGACTCTAAAGAGTACTATCCTGCGGGTAGGTGTAGACCTCGAGGTGATAGCAAAAAAGTGGTAATCTACATACCACAAGGCAGAAGGCCTCAAGTCTTACTATTAACTAGTTTTGCGTTTTATCGTGAACAATCTTTGGTGGGTGGGCTTACTCCTCAGCAAAGATGCAGTTGGTGTATCCTAAAGTCCCAACTGGCCGAAGAAGACTTAATGAATCAAGACATGCATTCTCAAATGCATGAATAGTAAAGGGCTCCGGATTATTTAAATCCGTTGTTTAAACAAGGTTTTTCAACAAATATTACTATACGAAATCTTATGTCAGAGAAATATATATATCATCATCATGTCGTGCCGCCAGCACGGATATCCCTGACCCTCTGTCTCCACTTCTCCCTATCATTCATCGCTTTTGGCAGGTCCTCAGGGTTACATCTCGTATCCTCACATAGCTGCTGTATGTATGTTCGAGCTGGTCGTCCTGCTTTTGCGGGGTCCATGGGAGTACATCACTGATGAGTTCATCCTTGCTTCTCCAGCAATGTCCTGCGTGCCTGGTTCGTCTAACTTCTATAGTTTTCGTGATGGGAGGCAGATGGCCCGTATAGTTGGTGTCTTGTGGGGTGTTGTCGCCAGGACTTGTTCAATATTGCTCTCAACATTCTAGTGTAATTGCCGTTCAGTTTCTTCTTCAGCCGTATATATATATATATATATATATATATATATATATATATATAATGCGTACTCATTCTATCAATTTATATAATGTCTAGTATTGTAGCATTGGGCCTCATTGAAGAGGCTGTTTTATTTTAAAACGTAACAATTGTTAGTCGAATATAATTCTACTCTTATATGCATTCAGAGGATTCAGCAGTACATCTTTTCAGGCTCGATTCCAATCATACAAGATGCCTCTAGAGCTTTTGTAAGATATTCATGCTTATTACATGTCGTTTTCTTCAGGATTAAAAGAATATTCTCCTGCCAATGAACCAGTCTTTTTACTTGACGCCTCATATTTCTTACTCAGCGTGTTCATTCTTAGAAGTGGGCGTTTCGGCTTACGAGAATTGGCTCAAGAGTATTCTTGCGAATCAACTTTCGGGCGCTTTAGTGTGTGCGCAGTCAGCGAATTAATTTGAATAAAGAGCGCCAACGAATTGATCGTATCTAGTATCGCAGATACTAGGAAAACAATCGGATTTTCACAAAGGAAATAGAGTGCTTTCTTAATCATTGGAAGGTTCTATTCCGGATATGCGAAAGCACTGGGCAGTATTGATTCTGCATTGAAATTCGCCGTGTGTATATCAAACCTGTGTTAGAATTCAGGCTCTTCATAAGATACTTTGTAGGTTACTGAGAATGATATAGGATGTTAGCAAAATTAAAGTAAGGTTTCAGCAGTAAAAACTATATCAGAGCTTTAATCACAAAGTCGTTATTATTTCTCTGCAGTGACTAAAGCTTACAAAGCAACAACAAAGACGCCTTAAACTCAAAATAATTAACCGAATTCTCTCTGTTTAAATCAACCTTTCCAAATAGTTCTTTAAAGAAAGTTGTGCTGATTTGTATTTAGTGTGAGGAACCATTGTCGAGTTAGCATTTGAATCTGTGACTTTTCAGTTTGTAATATTGTCGTTGTCTATTCATAAGTTAGTGTGTACATTAGAGACAGTCTTTGCGAGACGGATGAAGCGATCAAGAACAAGGATAACATTTTTGTGACCGTGTGTGTACGCGTGTGTGTGTATGAGAAAGAGAGAGAGAGAGAGAGAGAGGGAGAAATAAATAGAGAATAATGAAATAAATATCACCAAAAGAATAAGATTTCGTTTGAGAAGGAAGAAGGCTAGTTTCGCCTACGCTTGTCGATTAGAGGACGCAAAAAAGTCATGTGTAATATTTTCAGAAATTAGATTTGTATCTGCTCCAACAATCATTCCCAATAAGAAACCTATTTTTCCTGACCAGGTTCAGGTACACATAGAAACGAGGTTCACTGATGCTGATAATTGCGCACAAGTGATTGGGAATTCAAGATACATGTAAGCGCTCTGGTCAGAGCTTTTCAAATACTATAGTGAATAATAACGTAATATTTATCTGAATTCCCCTAAACGAAGCTAATCAATTTACAATATTTTCTTATGTTTGGTTTGGTTTGATTTATTTGTGTTATTAGCATATCAACCCTTCTTTGTTATTTGATGCCAAATTATCTTTATATATATGTGTGTATCTTTCGTAAGCTGATACATTTTAGGTAACTTTTTAAACAAGTCAAAAATCACTTGTTCCCAGACAGTTAAAAAGTATTGGGTTTTTGTTAGCTACAAGAATATTTTAAAGAATACGTTTGGGATAATCATGCATGGAGCCAGGCTTGACATCAGCAGTAGATTGATCAAATTGAGCCTTCGCGACAAACCATATAAGGAGAATGTTGCAAGTCATGTGACTTATTTGGATGCTAGGTAATAGATTGTCAATCCACCAGAATTCCGGCCTCAAACATTACGCCTCGTCACTCAACCGGTGGTCGCCTTAGTGGGGTCATACCCTTCTGCACAGGCGCTGTCGACGAATTCTACTGTCTCGGCCAATAGATATATATTTTATAATGATAAATGTAATGATTCATTGATTGATTCATTGATTCAAGTTTTACATCTGAATCATCATGGTATATGTTATGCCATTTTTCTTGTATGTTTATATTTATATATTTTGTGTAGTTGTTTATTAAATTTTAATATATATATATATATATATATATATATATATATATATATATATATATTAGAATAATTATACGATTTTTAGTATTGTGATCTAATACAAATAATTTGTACATTATTTTATACCTCTAATGTTTTCTTAATATCTAATATTAATGGCATCAACTAATTATTTCTATTAAATGATTATCCAGTTCAGTCGCATGGGGCTGTTGAATATACCGACTTCATTTCTTCAAAGGGTAAAGACATTCCCTCGTAACGAGTGTCCTTGATATGATATTAAAAATCTGACGCTAAGGTTCCAGTAACGCTGGAGCTTTGAGGAATGCAGAATACCACTTCATTGGCATTGATCCAAAGTTCCACTCTGGCCTGGGGTGGTAGCAACTGATAGGGTCCTATCTATGGGTCAAATAAAATTGCTTAACATTTAAACTGAGTGCAACAAAAGACTAATATTAAATTGGATTGTATGAAATAAAACCGTTTGATCTTTTAACCATGTGTAAACAAATGATTAATATTTAATTGATTGTCTGGAACTATTTTAATTTGTTGACAAGTGTTTACGAATCAAATAAATCTAATATATGTATAAACCGGATTTGGTATTATATAACCTACAATTGTTGATATGACATAAAACCAAACCAACCAAACAAACAAATAAATCATTATCATTTGATGCCACTCATCTATTAGGTTTCAATTTTATGGTTAGAATACTTACTGAACAATTGTAGCTTTAAATAACTATACTTAATACAAATAATTTACAGTTTTATATATTGTCAAATATGAATGTTTTTTAACAGATCTATTTTGACTTAAAGTTAGCTGGAGGTGCCCGTGGTGTAATGGTTATCGTCGTAGGAAATGGAGATGGTGACACAAGTTCGAATCCTGAACGATTGCATTTCACATAGCACTAATACCCTTAGGAAAGGTATGAATCCAATTTTCTCCCTCCAGCTATGGGCAAATATTAGGCCAGACTAAGTTCTTCAGCCTTGGTGAGGCAACTGGTCTAGGAGAAGGAAAAATCTCAATTCAAATCTGTTAAACACCACTTAAAAATTGATCTTGTGTCATATCCTGCTCGAGTGGAGGGCTTAGTAAATATGTATAGTTGTTTGTTTGAGTTTTATGGCATATCAACCTTTGTAAGTTATTTAACGCCAAATCCATTTTTATGCAAATAGTTCTATTTCAAACCATTCATTTTAGCATGAGTACACAGTTTAATTTTCAAAAACATTTCTATTTAAATCTATTCAGTTTATTCAAACAGTTCTAATTCAGCTGATTCAGTTTGGTGTAAGTACATATTTTGTTTATACACAGTTAAATTTCAAAATGTACAATATTAAAAAAAAATTCACGTAGTGTAAGTAGAGTTTCAATGTCAAAAACAGTTATTTTTCAAACAATTCAGTTTAGCATTAACACACAGTTTAAATGTAATTACTGCTTAATTGTCAAAAACATTTTATTTAAACTATTCATTTTAGTCGAACAGTTCTAATTCAAGCAATTCAGTTTAGCATAGGTATGCTGTTAGTTATATTTAACCAATAGATAGGGCTTTATCAGGTGCTACCACCCCGGGCCAGAGTGGACTTGGGAGCGATTGTAATGAAGGGATTCTCCTCATTCCTCAAAGCTCCAGCATCACTGGAACCTCACCATCAGATGGTTTAGTGTTATATCCGGTACATTCATTGGTTGGTTGTACTTTACAGCCCCAGCCGGCAGGGCAATTGACACTTAGACTTGACTCAAACGGGTACAGAGTTGACTCGGGAGTAACTGCACAGAAGGGGTACTCTACACTCCACAGATCTCTCGAAAAGGAACCTTACGACCTGATTCAGTTTAGTGTCATACTTAGAACAACATTTATTGCAGACTGGAATAAGCCTTCTCCAGTTATTAGAATTAGTGTTTTCTAAGCATTGCCAACGAGATGCAGACACCTAATAAATTCTAATATCAGTTAGATGTCACGAAAGTTCGTCGGTTTCTCATGATTTAACAAGGATACTTGAAACTCTACATCTGTCTGCAACTAATGAGTATTAGATAGAAATTCTTGATATTATAACTTGTTGAATAAGAATGATTCGATGGTTGTTGGTTGCATGAATTTATGACATATCAACCATTGTTAGTTATTTAATTCCAAATCAATTTTTATAAATATAATTAATTCTATTTAAATAATTCAGTTTAGCATACAAAAACAGTTCCATTCAGTTTAGCATAAGTACGCAGCTTAAATGTTTGTACACAGTTTGATTGTAAAAAACATTTCTTTTTCAAGCTATTCAGTTTAGTCTAGAAGTTCGAATTTAAAAAAATTCAGTTTAGAGCAAGTATAGTTTTTTGTTTACACACAGTTAAATTTCAAAAACAGTTTTCTCTCAAACAATCTACTTTAGCATAAATAAGGAGTTTAAATATCAAAACGGTTCTATTTCAAGTAACTCAGTTTAGCAAAAGTACGCGTTTTAGTTCTATTTGACCTATTGATAAGACCTTATCAGATGTTACCACTCTGGGTCAGAGTAAACGTTTGAGCGATGGCAAAGAAGGGGCGCTCTACATTCCCCAAAGCTTCAGTATTACATAAAACTCATCATCAGATTGTGTAGTGTCATATTTATGACACTCGTTGGTGGGGAGTGTTCTTACCGTTTTGCATAGCAGTCGATGTATTTTATAGCACAAACCGACTGGGCAAAATAATGATTTGATTAATTAGTGCAATTGTTAAATAGATGTAATGGAATATTGAAAATATAGTGATGCTGAAACAAAATAAGGAATATTCTAGTGTAATAGTAAATGGCTCTATTATAAATCAAGATTAATTTTGATTAAAAAAAAAAAAACAACATCAGAAGATTGGCACAAAACAGTAATTTTTTTTTTCAATTATTGTATTAACAGACCTTTGAAACGATTTGCATGCCTTCAAAATAAATTCTTCAGACATTTTATTCCATTCCTCTTCAATAGCGAACCAAAATTTTGATGGAAAATTGCATTTGTTTTGCTTTCTAAAACTCACCATATAGCGTGATCAAGGGGATTAACGTCTGCGCTTGATGTAAACCATAAAGAAACTTCAATTATTTGGGAAATATTTTGACTTGGTTTCGGCGTTAAACAAATAATAGATTAATTATTGTTTATTTTCTTGCTCACTTCTATTGGGCTGAATTTTAATGACAGCGTTTTCAAATAATAGAGCTAATCATGAAAATCTACATTTATTGTTTCTTCTATTCTTCCAAAATTGGTCAAACCAGACAAAAAAAAAGTTTTAAAAACCATTCCATATTTTGTTTCTGCATGATATAATTATGATCAGACATTTACAAATTAATAAAATTTCGGCATTAAATAACACATAATGAATTTGTGTGGCGTTAAACAAATAAAAGAGAACAATTTTCAAACGTTGATAAAATCTTCATTATACATATATGTTATTTTAGAATGATGTCTATTTGTTTTACCGAGTTCCGAAATATTGTTTTTAGATAAAACGTTTGTTTTTTTTTTTTTCTAAAACGAATTATGTTGCCTTTTTTATTAGATACACAAAATTTTATATCTGAAATTAGAAACATAATTATTTCGTAGTGTTGCACCTTTTACAAATGCAAACTGATCAAAATATAAAATAAATGATGTATTTTTTAAAATTTTATTTTGCGCCTTCCGAGTGTAATGATGTAAGTTTCATAATAGCATTTTTTAATATTAAATTAGAAAGATTAACACATATAAATATAGACAAATCCAATATTGCTAATATAAAATAATTTTCTTTTTAACTGAGATTTAAATAAAAGAGAATAATGGAAGATTTCATGTAAATAACATAGGGAATTGCGATATCCGTGTTTTACGTAATTCCTGTTAGAGGCACAGAAACATAATCTCTATTATAACGAGAAATAAATCATGCTGTTAGATTTTCCATTAAAATTATAATATATATATATATATATATATATATATATATATATATATATATATATATATTATTCATGGAATTTAGACTGTGACCCCTAGTTTTCATTGAATTTTTTTCAAAACAACAATTATCAGGCAGTTAAGAAAATTAAATGAATCGAAAATCGAAAAAAATACTGTCAAAAACCGTTGAGATTTCGTATGAATGTTTACGTGTGGTTGAGTGTGTATGTGGTGGGGGGTTATAGTTGCGTATTAATGCGTGTTTGTATGATTATATTGCATTTGGTTCGACACAAACCCACAAAGTGAAATAGTGACATATCATATTGTTGGATATCTTTCCATATTTTACTTATATATATATATATATATATATATAAGTAAGTATAGTTGGTGCAAGGCGTACGAATTCCTATGGGACAACGGCCAGGATCAAATAGTTATAGCAGAGAGCTATTGCTGTTCATCTTTTAGGGAGGCACCTATACATGAGAATAAAAACATAGCAATCGAAAGATTGTTATGCCTTATTCTCAAACCACAACCCTAAATTGCATCACTCTTCACGCGGGTAAAGAAGAGGCCTGTCCAGCTGGGTTTGGATCTCTGGACCCAGTGTTCAGAAAACCAGCTACAGAGCTCAAACTAAAATCCAAATTACTATAATCCAAAAGAACAATACATATAGCGTTAGGACTTTAAATAGAATTGGCGAACTTCCAGAGCTGACAGCTTCTGCGATAGATCATAATATAGACATAATGTGCATACCAGAACACAGATACCTTTATAGCGAAGATATGAAATTCCACGATACCACCAATGGATGGACGTTTATCTCGGCATCAGCATGGAAAAATTCTGTCAACGTCACGATAGGAGGTATAGGTATTCTTATAAGACAGACCCTAAAATCCCTAAATAACATCGAGGAAATACAACCTAGGATAATGGTACCTGTGTTTAATGGCAGCTCCTGCGCAATAATCATCTCCTGCTAAAGCCCTACCCATGTCAGTGTTGTATTATAGTTAGTGAACACAAGTTATAATAATAATAAAACAAACCACGATATGTGTGGAAAAAGTTATATTTACAGGAAAGAGTATTTACAAGAGAGAGACTGTTAGTAATAAGAACATAGGATTAGTGATAGAATAATGATATACTTCAACAAGAGGAACGGCTCTTCTGGTCTGACACGTAGGTTTATCCTTCCCAGACTGCTCTCCGCAACTGCCATATATGGCAGATGGAACAGTTCATTATGCTGAAAAGGAAGGTGATACCCAACAGTTAGTGAAGAAACATGTCTAAATACTAAATTACAGAAAAGAGAAGTAAAAATATGGACTTCTACCTACGCAAACAATGCTGAAGCACAAACAGACTACATTCTTATATTTAAAAATGAAATAATATAGCATTGAAATACGAGGCATATCCCCTTTCGAGGGTGTGTCCTCCGATTACCGAATTATCACGGCAAAGATACAACTGACCCCAGGAAGGAATGACACCTAAACAACCACAATTGTACACTAAGACTGTCCCTTGCTTAACAATAAGCGTATTAGAGGTAAATATACGTTAACACTAATAAATAAATTGGATGCACTTCAGGAGATATCAGAAACACCTACTCCGAATGCCGAATATGAGCACTTCGTCAATGCTTACTTGAAAAAAGCAGTAGAATGTATACCAAAAAAACAAACAAAAAGGTAACCAAGAGTCACATTGGAGGCATTACTGATTAGGAAAAAAAAGCGTGCAGACGTAAAATTCGCCTCCCTACGCAAAAGTAAGAACCTTACTAATATCAATACTCAGAAACTTAACAAGGCACAAAATGAATTAACTAATGTTTATCTAAAATAAATAAAAATAGAAGACATTCAAAATCAGATAAATAGGATTAAAGACTCGGTTGAAGATAGATAATCTAGGATTGCATGGCAGACAGTGAAAGAAGGAAACAGAAGGAACAGGACTGCGAGATCTAAACTAAAAGCTGCCAGGCGAAAAGAACGAAGGCACCCGTAGAAACAACACTTCTAGAATTTACTTGGAAAAACAGCGAAAGTCAAGCAGGAACCAATCACAAAAATTATTAATAGTCAAGTAGGCATAAAACTAGGACCTTTTACGCAAGAACTCGACTTAATACTTGAAAAAATTAAAGTATGAATACAGCAGATCTTGATGAAATACCTCAAGAATATGGAAGACAAAGGAATTCGATGACATACTGCTCCGACATTGTAATGCCATATATTACCAAAACACAATTGACAGATGGACAAAGGGTTGCATCCTCCCTTTCCCTGTGTAGGGTGACCTCGAAATAGGCAAAAATCATCATCATCATATCGCGCTGGTAGCACGGATATACCTGACCCTCTCTCGCCACTCCTCCCTATCGGTCATCGCCCTAGGTAGGTCTTCAGGACAACATCCTGTATCCTCACATAGCTGCTGAATGTACGTTCGAGCTGGTCGTCCTGCTTTTGCGCGGCCATGTGTGGGGATCCATAAGAGTACATCTCTTATGAGTTCATCTCTGCTTCTCCAGCAGTGTCCTGCATGTCTGGTTCGTCTAACTTGGATACTTTTCGTGATAGGGGGTAGGTGGCCGTACAGTTGGTGTCTTGTGGGGTGTTGCTGCCAGGACTTGTTCAGGATTGCACGCAGCATTCTTGTGTAATTGCCATCTAGCTTCTTCTCCAGTCGTTTTGTTAGCGTCCATGTAGTGCATCCATATAGCAGTATCGATGTGACCGCTGCCTGGAAGAAACTGCGTTTCATTTTATCGGTTAGGTCTGATTTCCATATAATCGATAGCCTATTGATAGCTGTCCATGCTTTCGTTAACCTCGTTTCGATGTCCTTTTCGGTTGATTCGACGCTGCTTCCTAGGTACGTGAATTTGTCTACTAGTTTAAGTGGGGCTCCTTCTAGAGTGGAGATGTCCCCCGTTTGGTTATAGCACATATATTCTGTTTTGTGTGCATTAACATAGAGGCATGTGCTTGCTGCTGCTCGTTCCAAACTATGCAGAAGTGTTTCGGCTTGGTACCAAGGTATAACCCTTACATCCATAGGGGCCAAGATCTACAATGTTCTGCTACGGAACCGCATAGAACACCAAATTGAGAAAAAACTTGGGTAGAACTCAAATGGATTTCAGAGAAATCGATCCTCGACACCACAAACTTTTGCTATTCGTCAAATTCTAGATGTATGTACAAAAACTTTGAGGCTACAATATCATTCGTTGACATCTCCAAAGCATCTGAATCCATACACAGAGGCAAGATGGAGCAGTGCGTCGTTTGTTCTTGCAACTTTATCATGGTGCGTCTGTCTATTTATTGTGTCGTTGTGATGCTGCATGCACATGTATATGTGTATATAAGCATGTTTATTATGTGAGAATATAACACGAGCAGCTGTTGGCATAGGCTTCTATGTCAACGGAGGCAAGATGTAATACGTGTGCTTCAATCAAAGAGGCGACGTCTCCACACGAAATGTTGGTGCCTTGATACTAGTGGATAACTTCATCTATCTAGGAAGCAGAGTTTTATCAACGGAGAATGGTATCAATACGCGACTAGCAATTCATTTTCTTAACTGTCTGATTGTTGTTTTGCAAATAAACTCCATGAAACCAAGGGGTCGCAGTCTAAATTCAGAATTACATATATATATATATATATAATTGATAGTGATAGAAAGATTATGATGGAGAAATGGGTTTTCGAAATTTAAAACCGATTGATCATATAACATAAAATAAAGAAATAGTTACACAGACAGAAAAACTAATGAAAATGGAAAAAATGACAAAAAATTGAACTGCTTTACGACGAAAAGGTTGTGTATAGAAAGAAAAATTAGATGAGATTAGAATATGAATATTTTTAAAAATCACACCTCAAAACTACATTTGGAACCATTCAATTTCTCGAGTTTCCTGATGACTTTTAGAGCACTCATGCAGCATTTTTGTGTGTGATGGGAACGTAAAGTAATCTCCTTCATGCGTATTAGCTATTCATATCAAAACTAATCTATGTGATCAAATCCAAGATTTGGAACCAAACTTTCTACAGATTTTAAAAGTAATTCTTTGAACGAAGCTAATATTTGTAAATAATTGTTCTTATAGTAAAAATAAATTTTAAAAAAGGAGCTATGTTGCCTTTTTTTATTTAATTTACTCTTCTGACAGATCCTTTAGAAAGACTCTAAATAAAATAAGTGTTCATAAAACGAAAACTTCACAAGATGTTTTTAAAAATAAATGTTTGGTTTCGTTTCTTTGTTTAATGAAATATCGACTTGGTTGGTTATTTAAAATCAAATTTTCCTTGTAAAAATGTATTGATGGTAGGATTAAACCCATAGCAGGGGAAATAAGGAGTTTTCATTGTTTTCTAAAGGTTATGAGTCTGATAATGAATGTTATAGCGTGAGTTGAGTTAGATCTCACTTACTTTGGGGTTGGAGTCTTTTACTTGAGCCATGCAAAACAAATTTATCAACCCCTTAAGAGAAATGAAGGAGAGTAAAAAGGAACAAGAGAAAAGTTTAAAGAAAACCAAAAGGAAATAAAAGTCTGAAATTGATAGACACTTGTTTCAAAGATTTTTGATAAGACGTTGATAAATGATTTATAAATCAGCTTTGGCAACATCAGTTGCTTGACAAGACACTTTCTATTTATCTTTCAATTTCTTTACAGGCTTTTCTAACATACAAACTGAAAGTGAGAAGACGTCGTAAATTTATCAAAGAGCTTTTATTGAGTATTTGCCGCATTATGTCTGACTGATACATTCTTTCAAAAAAAGACGCCATTATAACTCTTTTACGGACGACATTGGCGTCTGTTAATTTCTAATATGAATCTCCAATTCGATTTGTCAAGAAACCGAGCTCTGAGTTTCATAAAAACACATACCTCTTTTTCTTAAGCCAACTTATAATTGATTTCGAATTTTTCACACTAGAATTATATGGTGGTCTTTTATTGGGGTATCAGTGGCAGCAAGTCGCATCAGGCCTTCCAGTATTCTTGGTTATATCTGCAATGCTGTTATCTTTTTGGTCTCGATTCCTCCTCTGATTTCTACTTCCTTCAATACAATCTCCAAGACACCCGGGACTGATCTAAGCACACTAACTACAACTGGTACCACCGTCAACCTCATGTTCAATAGCTATTTTAGTTCTCAGGCCAGGTCCAAATATTTGTCTGTCTTGTCACTTGATTATTATTATTATTATTATTATTTGCTCTTTTGGAGTTCTTCACATCAGGGTTAGCTAATGGTTTTTCACTGGAGTTTGAGTCTTTATTTTTCACTGGAGTTTGAGTCTTTATTTTTCACTGGAGTTTGAGCATGGCTCCTGGACTCGTCTCAGGATTCTGGCCGTTCTGAGCAATGGTGTCATTTGGATAGTCTCTACCCGTCTACCAACTTCCCACTCCTCCAGGCCTTTTAATAATCATTTAGTTATTGTGCCTAACGAACCAATCACAATTGGTACAATCATCACTTTTATGTTCTACAGCTTTTTCAATTCTCTAACAAGGTCGTGGTACTTATCCTTCTTTTCACATTCCTTCAGATTTATTCTGTGGTCCGCCGGGACAGCAAAGTCGACAATTTTGCAAATTCTCGTTTTTTGTTGATTAATATAACGTCCGGTTTTCTGGCCGGGAATAGGTGATCCGTTTGTATGTTAATGTACCATCGGAGTTTATGCATGTCATTTTTACAGACAGGTGATGGGTTGTGCATATACCATTTGTTAGTATGGTCGAATTGAAATTTCTTGCACATTTCCCAGTGGATCACCTTGCCGACCCAGTCGTGTCTCGCCTTATACTCCTTCTGTGCTAATTTGCTGCATTCGCTTATTATGTTATTGATCATTTCGTCTCTGTCACCGCATAGCCTACATTTACTGTTTTGATGTGTCTTATCTTATCTTGCTTTGATATGATTGGTCCTTATGCTGTTTTCCGGTGCTGCTATTAGGAGGGATTCTGTTTCTCTCTAAAGTTTTCCTTTTCTTATCCAGGTCCATGTTTTCTGGTGTGAGTTGTTTTTACTAGACGTTTAAAGCGGCTATAGAGTTGTTTTCCCTCCCATTTTTGTTTTCTAGTTATCGTCATTCTATCGTCTATCGTGTTGTCCATATCGTTTCTGATGGCTGTAATGAGTCCTTGTTGGTATTTTT
Organism: Sepioteuthis lessoniana; assembly: GCA_963585895.1. Classification (NCBI taxonomy): domain Eukaryota; kingdom Metazoa; phylum Mollusca; class Cephalopoda; order Myopsida; family Loliginidae; genus Sepioteuthis; species Sepioteuthis lessoniana. The sequence continues at coordinate 20,447,529 of OY757912.1, read as the reverse complement.
CTATGTTGTCTTCGAGCCGTTGTATCAATGCGTCAGCATAGTCTTTGATGCTGGCAAGTCCTCTTCCTCACTCTTTTCTAGATACATATTGGCTGTCAACGTCATCTCTGGGATGTAATCCCTTATGCATGGTCATTAGTTTTCTTGTTTTCGGGTCAACTTCAGAAAGGGTCGCGAATATCTAACGAGGGGCAGAGCCCAAGTATTTATTCCTTTGATGAGGTTTCTGCAGGAGAGTTTTGTCTAAAGAAGTTTTCTAGTTCTCCTGAGATATTCTTTTCGAAACTTGTCTTTCGTTTGCACTTGTTTGATGATGTCAGCCTCCGAGATACCCAAGTATTGGTAGGTTTCATTTTCTCCGAGTGTTCTAATTTTGTAATGATTTGATAGTTCCATTCTGTCAGTCTTATGTCGTTTGCAACTTTTCATGACGAGCATGGAACATTTTTCAATTTCAAAATCACCCTTTGGATGTTTGTTTCTGCTAAGCTTCTTCCTTTTACTGTCAACTGCACTCTCCAGGTCATCATGGTCTTTTCGATGAAGTTTATGACTTCATGTGATATTTTGTACATTTTGAGACAGTGTAGTATCAAGCTCTGTGGGACCATATCATATGCCTTTTTCTTGTCAATCCAGGCCATACGTAGATTTTTCCGTCTTGTCTTTCTCTCATTTAGTGTGTTTTGAACTATGTATAGTAATTCTGGTGTGCCTCTGTATCTTTTGCAGCCTCTTTTCTGTTCGTCAGGGAACAATCCGCGGCTTGTTAACGAGTAGTAAATTTTTTCCTTTATTTATGCTGTTAATATTTTCCACATCATTGGTAGGCAGATTATCCGTCAGTAATTGTTTGGAGTAGTTCCTTTGCTTGGGTCTTTTAGGATTAATGTAATCTTTCCTTTGGTCATCCATTCAGGTACTTGTTTACCTTGTAGGCATCTGTTCCTTTCTAATGCTAGTCTGCCGTGAAGGGAGGTGAATTTCTTGAACCAGAAGCCATGTATTCCATCATGGCTTGGAATTTTCCAGTTTTTAGTGTCGTTTTGAGTAAGTCGATGTGTATTTACATTTTGGGGCCTTCTTCAAGTTCCTCTAGTTCTCTTGTAATATTTTTTATCCATTCAGCATTTTCGTTGGTTTTTTTTTTTTGCCATATTTTCGTTCAAAATCGTCGGGTTACTTTTGCATCCGGTTGTTGGTATGTTTTCGTGTCACTCCCTCCCAATTGTTGATAGAATTTCTTTCGTTATTTGGAAAGACCTGTTTTATCGGTATTTTCTTACCTTTGGTTGATATCTCTTTAATCTTCCTTCTTTCGCCAGCGCTTTCTGGTTTATTTCCTCAAGTTTTAATGTTATTTTTTCTTGTGTTGCCCGTTCCTTTTTGTTCTAGCTTATTTCAGTGCCCCTCTTTTTTTTTTATCATTCTGACTTGTTTTCGGAGGGTTTTTTTTTTATTTGGGTTTCCAGCCGAATTCCCATCCCCGTTTTGACTGTTTCTTCATGCTTTTAAGGGGATCCCAATTTTTTTACAAACTAATTTTGCTCCTGCATATATTAGTTCATTTAGCTCGGTTATATTATTCGTCGGTATATAAGGTCGTTTGTGATTTATTTTATTGGTTTTTATCTTAAGTTTTTTCCATTCCAAGTTTCTTAATGATGGTAGAATAGGCTTTTCTCTACTCATGATTCTCTCTATATTTTCTAGATTTATCTTTTGTTCTTGTGATAGTGTGTTTTCCTGGTTGCTTGCTTGTGTATCGTTTGGAAGTGTGGTGTTTTCATTTTGCAAAGTTGACAGTTCTGTTTCGTTGCATCATTTTTGTTTGACACCACTTGATGTTTCTGGTACTGTATTATAGTTCCGTTTGTGTGTTCAGGAAACCAACCGTTCTTAATTATTGTCCTAACTTGATCGGCAATCGTTTGGCTAGTTGTCTGAAATTTCGAACATTCTTGCCGGATCTATATCAATCTTTTCCGGTATCCTCTTTGTGAAGGGTTGCTCCTAAAATAGCATTGTAGTGCAAGTTGATTATCTTCCCTAGTCCATGTTTTGCGTTTAGGTCTCAGATCGTTGTGTTTTCTTACGTCGTCGCTCATGTACCGGAGAAAAGAGCAGCCAACATTCGTAAAATGACTACCGGGTTTCCCATGTTGGCTATCAGGAGAGCACCTGCCGATCATGACACCCATGCCTGTTGCTTGGGTTCCACGTTGTGTATTATTGTGATTGGACATTTTGATCATGGGTGGTATATTGCAGCTATACAAGACCCAGAGGTAGTTTATGATCTGCGCGCCTTACACAGATGTGACCAAGAACAGCTACTATGGCTGTATATAAACAGCAGGTCACAAAAAAAAATTGGGGTTTACGGAGCTCTAAGTTTTGACTTAGTTAAAGTCCGTTATCAACCTATTTTTATTTTGCTTCCGGGCCTGAAGTCCGGAGCAACGTTCGCAGTCTCCTGTATCGCGTTCATAGTTTATATCTAGAGACCTATTTTTGGATTATTTCTATTGAGGCTGATCATTTTTGTAAATAAAACTTCTGATGAATCAGCAGTGAAATTAAGGGCAAAAACTATTTATAGAGTAAGTAGATCGCTGAATATCATTGATTTTAGCGAGTTAAATTTAAAGAAATTTTACATATTTCAGAATCGTCGACCTGGAAATAATTTAGCCGATTAAAATATTCTTTATTTAAAGTGGTTAAAAATTGTACATTAAAAGATTCAATGCTGTATTCTTAAAATAAAAAAAAAACAGCACTCACCAATCCTCCTCTGAAATAAGAGATCTTAAATCCAAATCCGCTTTTATCGTCCCAATCCTTATAACAACTAAGATATTTTTTTTTTTTTTTTTTAATATCTATCGTACAAATGTGAATTTCGAGATCTTTCTATTATAAACTGGCTGGGTAATATTTTAGTAAATAGACGACTAGCTCGCTAAATGTAAACAAATCTTACATATTTCAGAATCATTGACAAGAATTTTTTTTCGAGCTTTTTACCCCAGTTTTAGCAGATCAGTTTATCACTGGAGATTGAGTGACAGCATGTCACCTGGACTCTTCTCGGTATTCTGGCTGATTTCAATAACTCTTTGGTGTGGATGATCTTGACTCATCCTGTTATTTCCATATCCTCCGGGTTCTTGTACCAATACTTTGGTGACTGTACCAAGAGCACCAATTACAATTGGTATCATTGTCATTTTCATGTTCAACAGTTTTGTCAATTCCCCCCAAAAGGACAGGTACAAATCTTTTTTTTCACTTTCTTTCAATTTTACCTTGTGATCATCTGGGGTAGCAAAGTCAACAATTGAGAAAGTTTTTAGGCCGAGATACGTTGATCCGTTTGTAAGTCAAAATCCTAGAGTAGTTTGTGCGTCTCATTCTCCAGTACAGATTGTGGGTTGTAAGGTCAAATTTTAGTTTCTTGCACAGTTCCTAGTGGATTACCTTGCTCCCCTATTCATAGTCATATACTTCTGTGATTTATCATTTCTTCTCTCTCACGATATAACCTTCATATGTTTTGTTATATCTTACCTATTCTTGCTTTGGTATGGTAGTCATTCTGGCGTTGTTTTGAACTGTTATTAGAAGAAATCCAGATCCTCTCGTAAGGTTTCCTTTTTTTAGCCACGTCAACATTTTCTCGTATGAGATGTCGCTTGTTATTCGCATAAAATGTTCAAATAATTGTTTTTCCTGCAATTTTTGTTTTTTGTTTATTTCCGTTCTGTTGAAGCTCGTGTCGTCATTATGGTTGCTGGCGGCTGTGATCAGTCTTCTGCTGTACTTTTCTATGTTGTTTTTGAGTCGTTGTATCTATGCGTCAACGCTGTCTTCAATGCTCGTAAGTCTTCTACCTCCTTCTTTCCTTGAAGCATATAGTCTATCATCGTCATCTCTGGGATGTAAAGCCTTATCCATGGTCATCATTTTTCTTGTTCTCTGCTCCTTTTGTTTAAGTTCTTCTCTGGTTCACTTCAAGAATAGTTCCGAGTATTTTAAAAGTGGTACAGCCCAGGTATTTATCCTTTTGATAAGATTACTAAAATATAGTTTGTTTCTGAGTGGCTTTCTTGTTCTTCTGAGATACAGTTCATTTTTTTAATTTAGAAATTGCATTACTATGAAAGCTCCCATTCAATCAGCTCTTATGATTTTTTGTAAATAAAAAATATAAAGTTAGAGACCGTAAACGAGGGTGAACCGAAGGATTCCTTTTCGGTAGGGAAGGGCACTACGTCTTTCCCTAGATTGCTCCACCTTACCCTTGATACGTATCTTATAAAGCTAAGGGTTAAGCAAAGAGGTATCGAGTACAATTTTTGAGTCTTTAGTATGACTTCACCTGGGACTGAACTTTTGTCTCACAGCCATTTGTGATAACTCTACCACTTAGGTAAAAATGGTGAATCTTAATTTCTCTAATATTTTCCTATAATTGTTATTTTTTACACGTTATTATTTTTATTACTTCTTTGTCTCCCAATCTCAAAATTGTTCTCTAAATTTTATGTATCGACGTTAGAGCTCAGATCTGCGTACGATATACGATATGAAATCACACTATTATAAATATTTCTTGAATACACTTTTCATTGTCTTTGGTTTGATGATTTATTTCAAATATGTATTTAAGTAGTATTTGCATATTAATTTTTTTTGTCTGCAGGGTCTTTTCGAGTGTGAATGTTCAAAATATTTGATCTGAAAAATACGACATTGGCAAAACTGAACCTATTGAAATAAACACTCTGAAAGAGGTATGGTATTGTGACTGGGTTTTAATGCATATATAACATTACCCCATTTTGTGAAATGACTCACTAAATAAGTTAATCTTTAAACACGTGCATACGGTCTGCTTTTGGAAAATAGTTTTATTTTTAAGAATTCTGGCACCGCGTACGCCAATGGGGGATCTTTCATTAAAGTAATTGAAAAATCTCTTTGATATATTTGAGAAATCTTTAAATCTCCTTCCAAAATGAGTAGCCTAATTTTCAGTATCCTGTGGGTGAGTATAGAGATAATATGTTGCCCCTTAGTGAAATCTTCTTTTATGTTTAATGATTAACTATAATGGAAAATGTTCTTACATATACATTGAGGTTAGTATAGATTAAAATACAACAGGTAAATAAAATATTACCATGTGCGGCTCTTTCGGCTCCTTTTCTTAAGTATTCTGAGACAAAAGAATCCGTAGGGAATCATTTCTATTTATTCTGTTGCATCTGAAGATTTTAAAGTTTACACCTTGGGAAATTTTATGTGTATTATCAACTACAAAGGAATACGTTCTTCGGACAGAAACAATTTTGATGATAATGTTAAAGTGATACAATATTTATAGATTAAGTATGATTACAATTATTTTTTTAAAAAGTACCACTTGGGTAAGTGGTGATTTAAGAAAGAAACTATACATTATATATATATATATATATATATATATATATATATATATATATATATTGGACATGTTTGATTAAAGAACTTTCCTTTTTTATGATAGCATTTTATTTCTTTTCTAATGTTCTGACTACTTTCTTTGTGTCGCAGTTCTGTTGTTGTAGAAGTTCCTTAAGTTCTTTTCCCCAGTGATTTCAATATTATCCATTGATCATCTTCGTTGGGGGGGATGATTTTTGTCGGTATTGTTAGTATTGATTTAGTTTTTCTTCGAAAATTACTTTGTTCGAAGAGTTTACTGTTCGTAGTAACATTTAGCGTAAAATAAAATTCTCATCCAAACTGAAAAAACAAAACAAAAACAAAGCATTACGAACAAAAAAATAACCCAACCAATGATAATGAATGGATAAAATCTAAAGCACTCAGAAGAACAACTTCGAACAGCTACTATATCAACAGGACCCTGACAAAAAGACACCAGCAAAAAGCTCGAGCAAAAACAATATCTAATCACAAGCTTTTAATCAAAATTGTCTAAAAAATAAATTGCTTTTAATATATATATATATATATATATATATATATATATATATATATATATATATATATTGTGAATGCTCAAGTGGTGCGTGTAGTTGAGTTATTTTATGATAAGCCAGAAGAAGAAAAAGAAATGAGCTGACGAGGTTCCAAAGGTCGTTTCCCAGACCCGATGAGAAAAGAGGATTCATAACTTTCTCAAGAATATTACCTCCTGGTAAACTGCAAAACCAACATTTAAACTCGAGATGGTATTCCATTTCCAAACAGAATAACCATGACGCTAAGAGCCCCTTCAAAAGTACATGAAGGAGCTACAAGTAATACGATAATCTATTTCAAGTCACAAAATCAACAACAAAAGAGAGGCACCCTCGTCTTTCATATATTCCCATGTGAATGGAATTGCAAGTTAGTTGATATTGTTGACCATCGTATCATTGACATTTGGCTGCTGACTCACAATTAACTCAACGCTTCCAAATACTTGTATAGATTTAAGTGAGAAGTATAAACATGGCCACCGAATGTTGTTGTCATTAAGACTTTCTTTTAGTGAATTTATACATTTAAGCAACAAGATATATTTTAAATTCCTAAATGAATAAATATTAGTAGTTGCCCTAGTTTTGGTTTCTTTGTTTAATGACATATCAACCTTTGTAGGTTATTTAATGCCAAATCTATTCTCCTAGAAGAACAGTGGTACTCTTTAACCCATAGCTGGGAGGATAAGGGGGTTCATACCTTTTCCAAGGGGTATTTGCACGAAAGTGAACGTAATAGCGCGACTGGAGTACGAACTCACGTACTACGATTCCGTAGTCCGTCGCTTTAACCATTACACCACGAGGACACCCCCGTAGTTGCCCAAGGTTTAGGAAAGGATAGGTCTTTGGCAGTCGGAAGGAAAATAGAACGGTTGGTGCACTGATAGCCTTATAAAACCGGAGTTTTTTGGTCCAGAAAATATATGATGCAATGGTGCAGCATTTTGTTACCAGCTCATCTAAAAACGCCTCGCTGGCCTTACTCAATCAATTACTGCTGTAAACAATTCACCTATGTAAGCAGTCTTCTGGCTCACATTTTTAACTTAACTGATGAGCGCTTATTCCCCAACATTTGTTCACGAGGAGGATGTGCCACAAGGTCAACTGTTAAGGAGAGTTTAACAGGTTAGAGTTCAGAGTTTTCCTTTTTGTAAACTGGTTTCCTTGCAAAACTTAAAGAGCCCATTCTGCTCTATGATTTACGTATTCCCACTCATATTTCGTGCAACTCAATTTTGAAGTTTGTTTATACATTATCAATTCATAATATTCAGCATTTTTAAAAAACTACAGTAGCGTCCAAATCTAAGGGACAAAATTTTAAAACCTAATATTTGTTAGAAATAAAAACTGTGAAAAGCTGAAATTTTGACAACAGGTAGTCGTTATCATCCACAATAACATGCTAAAATTTGAATCATTTGCAAAGGATAGAAAAAGAATTATAACACTTATTTATTTATTTTCAAATTTGGAACGTCGAAAAGTAAGGGACAAAATTGAGAAAAACAGTGTAAACAGCCAAAAAACAATAAAAATACATGAGCCCTTGCTCTCAAAGACAGCTGCGCAACTTCGACTACAAGAACGAATCAGTTCTTGAAAATCCTCGATACTAATTTTAGACCATTCTTCTTGAAGCTTCACCCACAAATCCTCCGTGTTAGGGAGATTTCTTTTTTATAACTTTCACTCCTAAGGTCTTCCAAAGATTTTCTATTGGATTTAAGTCAGGACTTTGCGGTGCCAATCCATAATTTCGAAATTTTGTTTGCTAAGGTAACTCATTACCACCTTTGCCTAGTGACATGGGGCATAACTTGCATAAAGGTAGCCCTATCGAAACCTCAGTTCTGTATGATTGGCACAACATGATCTTGAACAATGTTTTTATAGATCTGCGCGTTTACAAGAGTTTGTAACCGGACAAGAGGCGTTGTACCTTGGCTAGAAAACATTCCAAGTACCATGACGCTTCCGCCACCAAACTTGACAGTTTTCTTAGTACACTTTGCACTTAATATTTCACCAATACGTCTCTTTACATTGTTTTTTCCATCATTTCCAAATAAATTAAACTTGCTTTCATCACTGAAAAATACTTTTGCCCAATTTTCATATGTCCAAATTACATACCTGTTTGCAAACTCTAATCTCTTCTTCTTATTCTTCGAACTAACAAGTGGGGTTCGATTAAACAGCCCTATTTCATGCAGTCGTCTAGAAACAGTCTGTCTTGACACATTAACACATGAGGTACTATTCATAACCCTGTTAATTTCTGTGCAAGACTTAAAACGTCCTTTAATGACATACGCTGCATTATTCGATCTTCTCTTGCCGAAGATTTGCGGGGTCTGCCGGTTTTAAAAGCACTAACTCTTTTGCCAGTATCATTGTAGGATTTAACAACCCAGCCTACAACACACTTGGAACGTTTCACTTTCTCTGAAATCTCTCTAATGGTGTGCTTTTCCTCGTGTAGCTTCACAATAGCTTGTCTCACAGAATAATTAAGTTTTTGGCGTTTCGCCATGGTGCCGGCTAATGCAACGTTTACAAATGACTAAGTAAGACTTATTCTTTAGAGAAAATCAAAAATTTGAATAAAGCATACAGTTTACATTGTTTTTCTCAATTTTCTCCCTTACTTTTCGACGATCCTATTTTGAAAATGAATAAATAATTGTTATAATTCTATTTCTATCCTTTGCAAATGATTCCGATTTTAGTATATTATTATGGATGACAACGACTACCAGTTGTCAAAATTTCAGCTTTTCACAGTTGTTATTTCTAACAAATATTAGGTTTTAAAATTTTGTTCCTTAGTTTTGGACGCTACTGTATGTCTTCCAATCTTTAATATCTCTAATACTGTATTTAATGGCTAATAAAATATAAGGGCTTATAAGACACAGCTCAAAGTAGACAGACATTTAGAAAAAAAAACAAGATGAATGAATGTCGATAGAAGATTTTCGTTAGATAATCGTTGCCCTCCCGAGAATTAGGTCATTATTAAAGTTCCGCATATGTTTAGGTCCTTATTAAATCCCATTACTTTGCATTTTAAAAACTTAATAGGTTTGTTTAGGCATAGGAAATGCAAAACATCGTCACTTCCTTGTTGGTATTATTTCATACGAAATCCTCCTAAGTATTTTATTCTTTCCCCAGAAAGAGTTCCCGTTTTGGTTTAAAGTGATCTTCAATATGTTTAAATTTGTTGAGATGTGTGGGGTTTGATTTAAGGTTCAAAACCACTATTATATTGCAGTAGACATTAAACTAAAGTTGACTGATAACCTTATCAGATGAGGGGTGATTTGATGGGATAAATTTCTGCAATATCATGAGCATCTGAAAAGCTGACTCGTTCGGTAACAACTTGTAAATATATTTTGAAACTGCCAGTTCCTAATTAGTCATTTTGGAATTATATCAGAACTTTTCAGACTACCAAAGACTTTAAAAATGGAACTTGATACCACCTTGCTTAACACTCAGCATTATAAGGTACGGTTCAAGGGTAAAGTGGAGCAATCCAGGGAATGGAGTAGCACCCTCCCCTACACCTTGGTGTAGTAGCTATCGAAAAGGGAGCCTTCGGGTCACCCTCGACTATGGTCGCTAACTTTACTTACTACGAATACAAAAGACAAATCGAACCTAATGCAAGTAATCTTGTATATAAAGCTTTATATAGGAGGTTGCTTGCAATGATAATATATCTGCTAAAAACTGAATGCTTTGTTATATCAAGGGCTCAGTTTTCTCTATAGTATAGACTACTTCTTACATGAAAATATCCCAAGATCTGCCTACTTTCAGTAAACTCTTTGATTTTCTTCCTCGTCTTCAATTTTTTCTCATGCATAACATCATCCTCGGGTTTTATTATGGCTATAAGTTTTACTGTCACTAGCGAGCTGCTTACTTTTGTCTATTCAATTATTTGTCGACATCAAGAGACTCTAAAGGTTTAAGTCACGCGAACTAGAGTTAGAACACCATTGACAAATGGAACGCAGCTTTTGCAGTAAATCTAGCTGATTAAAAGTGACCCTGGCAAGTAACCGGCGTTTTTTACATGGCAGCCATATCTTTTATTCCAAGAATGTGCACAAATGATGCATAATTAGCTAGAAACAGCACATAAGCTGATGCACAAATATCTTAGTGGTGAACTCAAAGATTAAAAATGATTAAAAATTATATTTTGATCTTCATATTGTCAATCTTTGATTTGTCTTGTGATCATCTTTTGAATTGCTGATATATATATATATATATATATATATATATATATATATATATATATACGAGGTTCTTTCAATGAATATGGGAATTTGGGGGAAAAGTGGGTTTTTTTTTAATTTTTATTCCTAAATGTAAACTTTACATTGTTCAGGATTGGTCTTCGCTCCAAAAGAATATTTCTTTGCATATTGTTCAAAATGGCAAAATTTTAGTGGTTAAGATTTTCACAGTGGTCTGTCATTAAATGTGAAATTTCCAGAATAATATGTGCTGCATTATGAGAAACATGTTTCAGTAAAACCAATTTTACAAATAAGTTATAAAAGTGTTTGCCTCTACGAGCTTGAGTCAGAAAAAGTGTCCAGGTAATATTGACTATCCGGCAAAGAAAAATGCCTTTCTATGCTGTCAGAATACACTGACTGCACCTCTGCAGAGGAGTAAGACCCCCCCCTAACGAGTGTCCTGATTATGACACTAAACAATCTGATGGTGAGGTTCCAGGAGTGCTGGAGCTTTGGGGAATGCAGAGTACCCCTTCATTGCCATCGCTTCCAGGTCCACTCTGGCCCGGAGTGGTAGCACCATATAGGCCCCTATCTATGGGTTAAATAGAACTAACAGAATACTTATGCTAAAATAAATTGTTTGAGTAAACTGAATAGCTTGAAATAGAAAATATTTTGACAAATAAACCGTACTAACATTTAAACTGCGTGCTGATGCTTAACTGAATTATTTCAAATAGAACTGTTTTTCGGCATTAAAACTGTATTTACACTTAACTGAATTGTTACATATAACTACTTGAATAGTTTGAAATGGAAATGTTTTTGACAATTAAACTGTGTACTTATGCTAATCTGAATTGTTTTAAATAGAACAGATTATTTGTATGAAAATGGATTTGGCGTTAAATAACCTTCAAAGGTTTATATGCCATAAAACCCAACAAACTAAACCAAACCAAACTATCTTGACAGAGAATGTAATCTAGAAGCCCTGCTTGGAACCGATAGATGATAGGGACAAATAGCAAGAGAGAGAGTCAAGGAAATCTGTGCTAGCAGTGCATGATGATAATGATGATGGCATTCAAACAATCATAAAGAAATTATACGATTTTCTTTTTTTCTTTAAAAAAATAAATTGTAGTGAGTTTTTGAACCGAGTAAAGTAAATTATATAATTCTTTTAATATAATGAGTTTAGTGTTAGTTTTTTGAAATAATTTTATCTCTTTGAAATTATAACATAGTATTTAATAATTTCGGAAATTGTATGTTTCTTCATAGATGTTATAAATGGATGCGACATTCCTTTCCGTTAAATTGGTATACAGGTAAAATTAGTTTATATTCACAGCAACATTGGTTCCTTTCTTCTGAAAGTTTTACACTTTAAATATATCTTAAAATGGAACACACCTTTGTCTATGATAAACCGCATCACTAACACAACACAACGACAACATTTTTAATGGAACTATCGCATGGCTCTTGCTAACTGTCAAGTCAAGCTGAGAGCACCAAATCCAGCCAAATCACCGAAGTAAAGTCTCAATGAACCTGCTGGGTAAATACATGTGTGACCAATTAGAAACAGCAGGTAGTGTAAGCATCGTCAGAGCCTATGAGACAGACTAAGCTTATCTTACCAAATAACAACAATCCCATGTCACTATTATTTCAACTATAATATAATGTCTTTCAGTACAGTGTAGTAATGTGTATATTATCTAAGAGTAAATAATATGCAATTTCCCTTTTCCACAGGATTAAGTTTTTTATGAAAAAGACTACATCTACGGACACCGAATATACTAAATTACGTGCTGATATTTTGGAGGCACTAGGGGAGAAGTGGATATAATCGTGGGAAATTTTCGAGGCGACCCAAGTTCAAATCCTGGAAGAAATGGCTGCGTTTTACTTTAAGCAAATTCTCTTGTGAATGACATGAATCAATATTCTCCCTGACCATAATGTTCGGTAAGTAAATATGTCAGAATAGTATATTTTGCATCGGTTAGAAACTAGTGTTGTAGAATAAAAATTCTTAATTCAAAATAGGTTCAATTTGCTTAAGATTTGATCTCATGCCAGTGGAAAAGAGATTAAGTAAATAGATATAAATCAACATTTTACCCCATAAATCTCAAGAAACTTTCCTTTTGTATATATATATATATATACTAGGGTCATTCAATAAAGTTATATAAAAATGTTATTAAACTTTGAAGAATATCATTCAGGGGAAAGAAAAGAATGATCTTATTGTTTACACTGACTTTTAAACAGGTGTGATTTTCCTCACATTAGCATTCACATTGAACAATATTAAAAGAGAGAAACACTAATGTAAGTACAGACAAAACAGGACTTTCCAAAACAACGAAAGAAAATTCTATCGACAATTGGGAGAGAGTGACACGAAAACATACCAGCAACCGGATGGAAAAGAAACAAAACATATGTCCACGAAAAAACTTAAGGAAAATGCTGAAAGGATTAACAATGTTACAAGAGAACAAGAGAGACTTGAAGAAGGACCCAATACGGAAATAATCATCGACTTACTCAAAACAACACTAAAAAGAATATCAAACAAGAATACGCCGGGCCATGATGGAATACATGGCTTCTGGTTCAAGAAATTCACCCCCATTCACGGCAGACTAGCATTAGAAATGGAAAAAAATGCCTACAAGGTGTGCAAGTACTTGAATGGATGATCAAAGTAAGGACTACAATAATCCAAAAGGACCCAAACAAAGGAACTGCTCCAAAATAGTTACAGACCGATAACCTGCCTACCAATGACGTGGAAAATACTAACAGTACAGATAAGGGAAAATATTTACTACTCGCTAACAAATTGCGGATTGTTCCCTGACGAACAGAAAGGAGGCAGCAAAGGATCCAGAGGTGAACCAGAATTATTCTACTAAGATCAACTCATCCTAAATGAGAGAAAGACAAGATGGAAAAATCTAGCTATGGCCTGGATTGACAACAAAAAGGCATATGACATGGTCGCACAAAGCTGGATACTACACTATCTAAAAATGTACAAAATATCATGAATTCATAAACGCCATCGAAAAGACCATGCAAACCTGGAGAGTGGAGCTGACCGCTGGAGGAAGAAGCTTAGCTGAAACAAAGATCCAAAGAGGGATTTTCCAAGGCGATGCACTATCACCCTTACTCTTCATAATAGCCATGATGCCACTTAACCATATACTCAGAAAATTCACAGCCGGATACAAACTTAGCAGATCGCAAGAGAAGATCAATCATCTAATGTTCATGGATTACATTAAACTATTTGCAAAAAATGAAAAAGAACTGGAAACTCTTATACATGCCGTTAGAATATACAGTCAGAACTTAGGAATGGAATTTAACATAAAAAAAATGTGCCATGCTCGTCATAAAAAATTGCAAACGACATATGACTGACGGAATGGAACTACCAAATCACGACAAAATTAGAACACTCGGTGAAAATGAAACCTACAAATACTTGGTGATCTTGGAGACTGACACCATCAAACAAGTGCAAATGAAAGACAAGATCCGAAAAGAATATATCAGGAAAACTAGAAAAGTACTCGAGACAAAACCTTCCAGCAGAGACCTCAACAAAGGAATGAATACTTGGGCTGTGCCCCTAGTTAGATAGTAATCAGTTTTCCGAAAGTGATTTATAACTGCCAAGTCAAAAATATGAGCTGATTCTAAACAATTGCTTTTCCTTGAATATTGTCCCTCCCAACTATATCCCCAACATTCCGAGTTCTTAAACAAGCATTTATGACTTTATGTTTTATATTCCTAAGAATTAACTTATAAACACATGCGTATTCTAGTTTTGAATCCAAAATAAAAACTGGAATTTTGCAAATTATCTAAGGCATAAATGACCCGCACATGTACTCTTCCCTCGAGTGAATGTGAACTTGGGAATGGTAGCAATGAAGCTGAAGTATACATACACAAGATATCCAGAACTATCAGATACGAATAAGTTTTGAATAGGTCTATAAGACGAATTGTTGCCAAATTGGCTTGGGTTGTAGAATATACTGACTGCATCCCTGCAGAAGGGGTAACACTCCCCTAATGAGTTTCTTAGATATGACACTAAACAATCTGAGGTGACGTTCCAGGGATGCTGGAGCTTTGGGGAATGAGGTGCACCTCTTCATTGCCATTGCTCCCAGGTCCACCAAGGCCCAGAATGGTAGCAGCTGATAGGGCCCTATTCATGGGTTAAATAGAACTAAACAGTTTACTTATGTTCTTGTGTATTACTTGAAAAAGAACTGCTTTTGACATTTTACGATAAACCGAATTGTTTAAAGTAGAACAGTTTTTATATTTAACTGAGTGGGCAAGAACTATACTAATATAAAACTGAATGTTTTGAATTTGAATTTTTTTTACTAAACAGAATCACTTGAAATAGAAACATTTTTGACAATTCAACTTAGCACTTATGCAAAACTGAATTATATAAAAATGGATTCAGGATTAAATAACAAACAAAGATTGACATGACATAAAACCCAAAAAATAAACCAAACAAATTGACGAATAGCTGAGACATTAAGTTTACTCTTGCTGAACTCTGCATACACAGGATATGCAGACTATCATATATGAATGAGTTTTACACAGATCGATCTGACGCATAGATGAAACCCTAAAATGTACTTACTACGAGACAAAATGGACTTGGGAATAGAAGCAATGAAGATGAAAGCCACATTAAAAAAGTTAGCCAGAACTGGAGCCTAATCCTCAGATGCAGTTGAGTGTGGTACTAAAAACAATCCTTCCCTCAGGAAAGAGAGTCATGTCCATCGGCAAGGTTGAAGTCAGCGTATTCTTAACATCACTGTCTTAATGTTGGTGGGTCTGAGGTTCCCTCATATAAACCGTTGAAGTTTATTAAATGCTAAATACGGTTTATTCATATACATCGTGTATATATAATTTGTAAACACATTTTCAAAAAGAGATATTTAAAAGAATCTTAGCTCAGTTTCCACTGTACATAGTTAAATGGTTCCTAGTATTGCTATACATAACTAACAATTCAATTAAACATCACTCATTTATTTACCCACATTTGAATAATCAACAGTTCTACTTCTAATAATTCAATTTAGCATGTCAGCAAAGGTAAATGGTTCCAAGTATTGTTATTTAACACTAACCATTCAATTAAACATCAGTTATTTGTTTGCATTACGTTTAAATAATCAAACTGTTCTATTTGACCCTATGAGGTTGAAATCCTTGGTCAAAGTGGACCTAAAAGTAAGGGAAATAAAGGGTTAATCCAAAATCCCCAAATCTCCAAGACTAGAACCTCGCCATTACATTGTTTAATACCATATCCAGGATACTTTTTGGGGTGAGGAGCTACTTTTCTGAAGATATGCAGTCACCGAATTCTGCTGCCGCAGCTGACTGGGCTTGATGTTTGGGTGGGTGGGGGTTCTGAGCAATTTTGATTAATGTAGGTATATAAAGGTGTAAAATAAACTAAAAGATAGAAACGAACGGGCGGAATTGAAAGAAGGAGGAAAACAAAGATGAAAGTACTGTTAGGAAGGACAAAAAAAAAGAGTATATAACAGAGAAAAAACATTGTCGGTTAAAGAAAGCAAGGAAGAGTATTATGAAAACGAAAATAGGAGACGGGACGAACAATAAAAAAAGGAAAAAAAAATGAAGGACTCGTGTAAAGCGACACATAAAAATCTATGATGGGAAGCAAAAATCATTTTACTAACTCAAAGATGAATTAAGACAGGGAGAGACGCATAGAAGAAATGGAAATAAGTGTTTAAAAAGCCCACAGCAAATATGGCTATTCATGCGAGAAAAATAATGGCAAAGACGGAAAACGTTATAAAAAAGAGACACTAATAACATATATTACTGAAAGAGAAACACTCAGATGGATAAATGTTTTCTGCACATGCGTGTCATATACTGCTGGGAGTTCAGACAGAAGGAGAAGAATATAATGACTGGTTTTCTTTTCTTTTCATTTTTTTCTTCCACGCTGATAAGAATGTTTCTCCGAGGAGTTGTAAACCGTGAAATACAAGGAAATATATCAGAGTTAACGATGTGATAGTTTTGTGAAAAACAGAGCTTGATACACAATGAAGATTATCATCTTGAGAAAACATAAAATATAGATCATTGGCTGGGCATATCATAATATATATCACATAAACGATTCTCAGTAGGCTCAATAAAAATCAAACGCATGGATTTGGCGGCAACCAAAGGTTGAAATATATATATGCATCAATATATAATCTATCTATCTATACATATTCACACACACACACACACACACATATATATATATATATATATATATATATATATATATTCACACAGAAGCGCACGCGCACACACACATACCCAGTTTTAATTATATATATATATATATATATATATATATATATTTATATTGCTCCCAATTTCTCTTTTCTATCTCTCTCTCTCTCTCTCTCTCTCTCTCTCTCTCTCTCTTCATATAGATATATGTCGAGCTTAAATAATATATATTTATATATATATATATATATATATATAATTCAAGCTGGACGTATATATATATATATATATATATATACATATATATATATATATATATATATATATATGTTTGTGTGTGTATGAGTAAGAAGTCGTCTGTGGTGTAATGGTTACCGTTGTAGGAAAAGGACACGCCGACCTATTCGCATTTCTCATAGCACTAATACACTTGAGAAATATATGAATCAACTATATTTTCTCCAGCTATGGTTAAATCGTTGGTTGAACGAAGTTCTAACCTTGATATAGCAACCGATTGAGGAGGAGGAAAACTTTGTATTCAAACGTGTTAAATTCCGCTTAAAATTGACCTTGTTTTAACGATATGTTCCTGGTCTCTGCGATTATCAAAGCAAGATTTAATTCATGGCCAACGCTGTGTTAACTATTTATCACTTATATTGAGCACTCAGTATATATATTATTATATATATATTTAAGAAAAACTAAAACCGGTCACATTAGGATTATCTTGTTATGGGTATTGATATGAATCAATAACAACAAAAATAACAGGACTTCATCTGATCTAATGGAAAAAATAATTCAGCATCGACACAGGAAGAAAGGGTGTAAGGGGGTATAAGAATTTCTCCCCATTTCGCGCACTTCAGGGTTTTAGTTTTTATTACAGGTTGGAATTATAGTTAATTAATTTTTATAAATTTCAAAAATGTAAATACATTTCAACTTAAAAGTACAGATTTAATAATAATTTAGGGAAGTACAACATGCCTTAATAACCTTACGTAAGGATACAGTAACACTTATCTTAAATTAAAATCAAAATTTAGGATTAAAATTTTAATTTCAAAATTTATATTCGTGCCGATTAATTCAGTTACCTTTCCATTGAAAAGTACGAACACATAACATGTTATTTTCTCATCTTTTTATTTTATTTTATTTTATTCATTTCACCTCAAATTTCACATTAATCATATGTTTTGATTAATTAAACATTTTCAATGATAATTTGTTTATTGTTTAAATTTATTTCTATGTCTACATCTACCTATTAATTCACATCACTGATTAAATAATTTTTTATGATCTGGGTATATCATTATTTGTATTTTTTCTTCTAGGCACAGATTACATCTACTATAAAAACATTTTGGAGTATTCGACTTTTTCAATATGGACCATTAGTAAACAAAACGAATGTAATTGTAAAACTCGAATGAATTGTCTCATGGATGGATTATGTAACTTACATAATGTAGTATACCAAGGAATCCTTTACACAAAAGAAAATGTTAAGGATAGAAAAACTTATATAGGAATTTCCTCGACGAAATGGAAATCTAGATATGCTAATCATAAATTTTCTTTCTCCCATGAACATCTGAAAAACCAAACAGCCCTATCTAAGCATTTTTGGAGTTTGAAAAATAAAATATACCCAGGCCCTGAAAAATTGTTAAATAAGAGATGTGAATTAATAGCTAGATGTAGACATAGGAATAAATTTAAAATATAGAAACATTATCATAGAAAATACTTAAATAAATAAATAAAAAACGTAGGATTAAATTGAGATTTAAGGTAAATGAATAAAAAGGAAATAAAATAAAAAAAATGAGATGGAACCATATAATGTATACGTACTCTTCAGTGGAGGGGTAACTGGATTAATAGGCACGAAAATAAAATTGAAATTTAAAAAAAAATAATTTTAAATTTTGAATTTAATTTAATATAAGTATCATTACGTAAAGTTATTAACAAAGTTATATTTATCTAAATTAGTATTAAATATGGAGTTTTAAGTGGAAAAGTATTTAGAATTCAGAAAATAAAAAATTAAAAAATGAAAAGATTAATTTACTATAATTCTAACCGGCAATAAAAAAAAATGGAATGGGGCTAAATGAGGAGAAAATCTACATCCCTCTTCTATTCCCTCCCACCCTTCTATCCTGTGTCTATTCTGAATTATTTTATCCATAAGATCAGAAGTAGTCCTGTTAATCTTTTTTGGTGTTTTTGAATTATATCAAACATAACAGGATGAAAATAAATTCATAATCCTAATCTGACCGTCTTTTTTTTTTCTCTTAAAGAATATATATATATATATATATATATATATATATATATATATATATATACGGTTTTATTTTGTTGAGTTATATAGTATGTTAACCATTGAAGGTTTTATTGCCAAATCAGTTTTATACATATATATGATTTAGTTTGGTTATTTTTATGGCATATTATCCCTTGCAGGTTATTTAATGCCAAGTTCTCTTTATTCATATATATGGAATGTATAGGAGTTGGTTTGGTTCGGTTTGGTTGGTTTTCATAGAATATCAACCATTTACTTCTCCAGTCGCATATATATAATGTGTAGACGCATAGTTTGTAGGTAACATGTTTAAACGAGCCAAAAATATTTAATTACAAATGTATAACCATTTAAAAAAATGGTTACACATTTGTAATTCAATATTTTTTGGTAAATTTACGTTTAAATGACTCGGAGTTAATTTGTTTTCACGGTTAAATGGTTCCAAATATTCTAACGGGAATATTTCTTCTTCGTATTAATCCTTTGTTTGCACTCATTTAACTGGTTTCAGATATTGCTATCTAACACAAATTGTTGTATTTGCACACAGATGGTTTCAAGCAGTACTATGTAACACTAACAAATCTGTTTAGCCACAAATTTACAGAGTTTTTAATCAATACTAATAATTCTATTTAAATTACTCATTCATTTGCACACGTTTAAATTGTTCCAGGATTTGCTATTTATCACTTACAATTAGTCATCAGTCATCTGTTTATATAAGATTAAAGAGTTCTATTTCTAGCAAGACAATTTGACTGAAATCATTTTTATACACAGTTTAAATCTCAAAAAGTTATTTCTGAACCATAGATAGGACTGTATAAGGTAGCACCACTCCGGATTAGAGTGGACCTGGGTGAAATCGAAATGAAGGGATATTCCCCATTTACCAGAGCTCCAGGACTAAAGCCTCTCCATTATGTAGTTTAGTGTCATATCCTGGAAACATTTGGGGTGAACGTCTTAACATTCTGCAGATATGCAGTCGATGTATTCTAAAGCACCTGACGATTGGGCTGAAACTAATTTCGTTTTGCAAATAATTTTTTGCATGAAAGCAAACTTTGCAATTTGTATATAACAAACATTATTTTAATCTGGAAAAAATATTTGTTTTCAGGTTAGTCAAATGCATTTGAAACAGAGAACACCAGGGTTGAACAGAGTTCTTTCATTAAAAGTTTAGTCGTTAACAAGTTAAAACCATGTAAAATGTCCTGAAGAATTTGTGAGATGTACTGAGAAAGGTGTTTTAGCCAAAAGTGTTTGTAAATGGGCTAAACATGAGGTTGGCGCTACATGCTCAAATCGAAAGAAAACATTCTATACCATCCAGTACACCAGAACTGGATCTTTAAAATCAAATTCAGGTCTATATCAAACGAAAGGTATTCTTTTGAAGGAGATTCCTTAGGGGATACAGTAAGAATATCTAAAGTCCCACTAACAGGGATTTAGTATTGGATACGTTTACGTGAAACCATTCAACTATATGCAGATTATTTAGTTCGAGATAACTATACTAGATAATCTATACAGGGTGAGGAAGCAAAATATGGAAACGTTCTTTTTAGTCTGATTAGTCCAATTTATGAAAAGGTTGCCGACCTTAATCGAGCGTGACCCAAAGGCTCCTTTTTCGATAGATACTACACCAAGGTGTAGGGGAGGGCGCTACTTCTCTCCTTGGATTGCTCACATTTACCCTTGTTTCCTACTTTGCTGAGTGTTAAGCAAGGAGGCAACAAATACCATTTATTGAGTATTTGGTATAACTCGACCTGGAATTGAACCCCGGCCTCCCGAGCTATTAGCGAACACTCTAATCATCACGTCATCAATAACTTTTTCATTAAAATTCACCTCAAAACTAGTGAGCAAGGAAAGAAACGTCGAAACCAATTCAAAAAATTCTGAAATATTTAGATTTTTTTATGACCTCCATCCAGCCCAGATCTTAACCCACGTTGTTTAGGCTAGATGGAGTGTTTTAGAAAACAAAACAAAAATGCAATTTCCCATCAATATAGTTGTTTGCTTGAGACTGCTATTGAGGAGAAATGAAACAAAATGTCTGAAGAACTTATTTCGAAGGCATGCAAATCGTTTCGAAGTCGTGTTTATACAATAATTTTAAAAAATGGAGGCCATACTGAGTAAATTTACAGTATTGTGTCAAGCTTCTTATTTCGCTGATTATTTTTCAAAATTGAAATTTGTCGAAGAGTCGTTTATTATAAAACTAGAATATTTCTTATTTGGCTATCGCACTCTGTAACTCTGTAATAAATTAAGAAATGTTTTAACAAGAAATGAGCAAATAAACGAACAATGAATGCAATTTCATAACCTCTAGGTGTGAAATAACTCTAGACAGTTTGACATGCCGTTAAACATAATCAAATATCGATTTAGTTTATCTATTATTTCTAGTCAATGATGAAGATCTTGGGAATTCAAATATGAACTGTTTGTTATAATTGATTGTTTGCATATTATTTTGCATAATGATATATTGTTGATTTTTTTAAATATTAATAGCTGATAATTGCTTGTGGAAAATTACAGAGATTACGTGATAAACTTCATGAACCACTCCCGGGTAAATTCTCCTAGTAATCACATCACGATTCAATTATTGCACTTAAAATAATAAGATACTCACGAAAAACATCAATTCATCCCTGATGATGGAAGGCAGAACAATACCAGCGGATTTTTTTTTAATTTCCATGCCGGCCGACTAGTCCTATGTGATTAAAACGAAAATAATGTGGCATGACCATTGTCACGTTTTTTTTTTTTTTTTTTTTTTTTTTGAGTTTTGGGAATCTCAGGGAAAAAAATCCCAAGGCTTTTTATGACACAGTAAGGGCAGCAAATCCAGAACATTCCGAATTCTCAAGGTTATTTTTGGTAAATGGTTATGATTTCGTTTCTGTGTTTAATAGCATGTCAACCTTTGTGGGTTATTTTATGCCAAAACCATTTTTCTAAAAAATATAAATGATGCCTTTTAACCCATAACTGGACGGAGAAGGGTGTTCTTGTCTTTCCCAATGGTATTTCTTTGAAATTAAACGCCCTAACACGACATAAGTTCGAACTCGTTTACAACGATTCTGCAGTCCAGCGATTTAACCGTTACACCACGAGGATTATGGTGTCAAGCTGTTAAAATTTGAACACATCAAATCATTTTAATTCTGTTTTTAATAACAATTAAAGTAAGTAAATCTTTATATCATTTAATTATAAATTTTCAAGTATGTCGCCTAGTTGACGTCAAATTTTAATACACTTGTCACTTTCTGTCTTTTTGAAATTGTGATGTTCTTCAATTAAAAGAAAATTAATGGGTGATACACAGAATAAAAGTATTATTAGGGTATCCGTTCTTTTTCTTTGCTTAATGATATATCAACTTTCGTGGGTTATTTAATACCCAAACCTGATTTGTTGAGGAACAGATGCAGTATTATTTAATTAATAACTGGTGGCGATAAAGGGTTTATTCCTTTTCTAAATCTGTTTGTCCGAAATTAAATAGCACGACTGGAGTTCGAAATTCATTTACTAATATGTCAGCCAAAAACTACGGGGATTTTCTTTAAAATAATTGTGGATACTAAGAGAAAAATGGGAACTGTGCTGTCATCTATCACGGAAAAAAAACAACAAACAAAGACTATCAAAAAAAAAAATCAATGGGAACTATAAAGAAAAAAGTGGACTTAAAAGAATTGACAAGTATTTCTAGAGAAAGTGTGGTTGACTCAGAGTTTGGCAAGTTAATTCAGACAATTACAATACTGCAAAAAGTACTACTACAATTACAACAGCTGCTGCTGATATTGCTGATAATAATAATAATAATAATAATAATAATAATAATAATAATAATAATAATTATTATTATTATTATTATTAATGATAATAATTATAATAATGATATTAGTATTATTATTTATTACTCATTAGAGTTTTTCACATCAGGGTAAGCTGATGGTCTTTCACTGGAGATCAAATGACAGCTAGTCTCCTCAAGTCTCCAGGACTCTTCTCAGTATTCTGGCCGTTTTCAATAATGCTGTTGTTTGGATGGTCTCCATTCGGCCGCCAACTTCTAAATCTTCCAGGCCCTTTAATAATCATTTAGTTACCGTGCCAAAAGCATCAATATTATTATTATCATTATTATTATTATTATTATTATTATTATTATTATTATTATTATATGGGAATGGAAAGAGCATATCAGAAAGGTCAAATGGCTGTATAACATGGGAAAAGAATTGCAAGAACTCAAAGAAGGCTCTGAGGCTCTGAGGATCAGAGCAACACTCAAGAAAATACCAACTTTAAAGGAACGTGGCCATGACGGTATACATGAATTCAGGTTTAAAATTTCCCGCCATTCTTGAACTGAGTAGATGCTAAGTAGAAGAAATACACCCGAATGGACTACTAAAGGAAATATCAACCTGATCCAAACATACTCTTAAAAGGAACCGCAGCCGAATATCTATAGACCAATAAACAGTCTACATTTGATCTGCAAAATCCTAACAGCACAGATTAAGGAGTAAATTTATTAAGAGCCAATAAGCCGAGAACTGTTTCCCAAATAACTGAAAGAATACCACAAGGTAATAAGAGGAGTAGGTGATCTTCAGTGCATTGATCAATAATTTCTCAAAAAGTGAATGGAAAATGCAACTATGGTGTGGATTGACAACAACAAGGTCTACGATATGGCCTCAGGAACCTATATAATAGAGCGTCTAAAATGAACAAGATATACAACAACATCATAAGTCACATCACGTAAACTATGAAAAACCGAAATGTGGAATTGAGCGCTAGAAGAAAGAGTTTAGCTGAGGAGTAAAATCCAGGGAGGCGTATTCAAAGGAGATGCGCTATAATCATATAGGGATGAAATTTGGCATTTTGAAAATGAGCAAGTACAAACGACAAGTGACGGAAGGAATTGAACAACGCATCAAGAAAGAATAAGAATGCTTGGAAAAAAGGAAATTTACAAGAATTAAGAAAATTAGAAGCGAACATCATCAAACAGGTATATATGAAAGAGTAAATTAAAAAATAAGAGTATCTCAGGAGAACCAGAACACTAAATTACATTGCAGAAATCTCATCAAAATATATGCACTTATACTGTCTCTCTTGTAAGATAATCGATACCATTCTTGAAGTGGACGAGGAAAGATCTTTGACAAATGGATCAGACAACAAGAAAACTAATGACGAAGCCAAAGAGACGTCATGGACAGTTCATATGTGTCAATAAAAGAAGGAGAAAGAAAACTCAAAAACATTCAAGATAGTCTTGATATATCGATACAAAGACGCGAAAACTACATGAAAAAGAGCAAAAAAGACAAAATAAAACGATAAGAAACAACACAAACAAAACAATGATCAACAGATCATCATCATCATCATCATGTCGTGCCACTAGCACGGATATCCCTGACCCTCTCTCGCCACTTCTCCCTATCGTTCATCACCTCTGGCACGTATTCAGGGCTGCATTCCGTATCCTCACGTAGCTATTGAATGTATGTTCGTGCTGGTCGTCCTGCTTTTGCCCGGCCATATGTGGGGGTCCATAGGAGTACATTACTTGAGTTCGTCCTTGCTTCTCCAGCAGTGTCTTGCATGTCTGTTTCGTCTAGCTTGGATAGTTTTCGTGATGGGAGGCAGGTGGCCATATAGTTGGTGTCTTGTGGGGTATTGCCACCAGGACATGTTCAATATTGCTCGCAGCATTCTTGTGTAATTGCCGTCTAGCTTCATCTCCAGCCGTTTAGTTAGCGTACATGTAGTGCATCCATACAGCAGTAGCGATACGACAGCTGCCTGGAAGTAACTGCGTTTCATTTTATCGGTTAGGTCTGAACAACTAACCCAAAAAATAGAAATTGGAAAAAAACAACTGTATTCATTTTTCAAGCGATAAACAAGCAAAACCTTAAAACAGATATGGATAGGGCTAAGGAAATTGAAGCATAAAACAATGCCATAAGGACCAACTAAGTTGAATCAAATAATGCTACAAAATATCAACTGGTTATTATGAGGTGATAGAGATAAAAACATTAATTATATGATAAATGAATGTAGCAGATTATCGCAGAAAGTGTATAAACTTGATATCACTAGGGACATAGATACACTATCAATTCAGCAAAAAATCTAAATTTGACTAAATGTATATGCACAAACCAGAATCTGTCCTAGAGAATTAGACATACAAATTTATCTGGGCTTTCTAGATACAAACAGATCACCTTATCTCGGCCAGACGAAAAAACCTATCGATATTCAACAAAAAGAAAAGAAAAGAGAAAAAAGAAAACCAACCGAATAGTTAAATTTGCGTCCACGCAGTCCACAGATTAAAGATAAAATAAAAAGAGTGATAAGTACCTAGATTTTGTCAAAGAACTAAAAATATATTATGGAACATGAAGTTGACGGTGATATTAATTGTAATTGGTGCATTCAGAACAATCCCCAGAGGATTGGTAAAACAACTTGAAGAATTTGAAAAGAAAAAAAGGACGTGTGAAGACCAATCACACTATAGCTTCTTTTAAAGTCGGCCAGGATAGAAAGAAGAGTATTAGAGACTTGAGTAGATTTGCTGCATTTGTCAGAGAAAAATCATCAGCATCCACTGGTGTCAAAAAAGCTTTCTCATAAAAATAATTATATTATCAACTTGCAAACTAGTTTAGAAGCAGTTTTATTCTAACGGGCACAGTTTAGCTGTTTTTAAAATGACATCATCTACGTTTATCAACAATAAAATGACATTTCTATAATATATCATTTTTTCTGCCGTCTTCAAGCTTTTTAAAAATCTTAAAAACCTACCTTTTCTTACAGCCTTTTGAAATTTAAATTAAATTATAGCATTTTTCAATACCCATTTCTATTATCAGTTAGCCATTTTAGAAAGGTAGGCTTTTGATGGGGTGAATAAGAGCAGGAGGAGAAAAGGGATCGTTTTCTGGGGGAGTAGCAGTAGTAAAATCAGTGTTCACTCACAGAAAATATTTAATTCCGTTTATGAATTAATTTGTAATAAAACTTGGAAGCAAGGTTCCTCAGTTCTCCAAGAGGCTTCTTAGTATTCTTGCTGATTTCAGCAGGTCTTGACGATGTCAGTTCTTCCTCTGGTTTCCAGTTCCATCAGTCTCCTTTCCATGTTTTTTCTGGGTTCGTTTAATGACTTCAACTTATATTTGCGTTACGATTTCCATGTTTCAAAACTAAAATCTTTAAAATCATAATGGAAAATATACATATAAAACTAAGAATAAAGAAGTAACGATGCAAGTAAGAACGTGAGGTTAACCCATAGTCTGATTAACATAAAAAGGAAGAGTCAAACTTAAAACATGAATATTTTAAGGCGTTATTGCTTTTTTGTGGCTCTTTTAAAGTTATTCTTCCATGCTACAATACTAGGTTACACCAGTGAATGGAACACGGATAATTATAAACATTTGGGTGTGGTATAGCCACAATGTACTTCCTAAAGTTTTTAAAGAATACAAATACATATGCATGTAGGACTCAGATGTCATATCTTAACGCCATGATTGGCAAGTGTCGCTTAGTAGCTAATATGGGAGACAGGTCAGCAACATGCGAATGTTGACAGTTATAATTTCAGGTACACAAAGACAAATGCAACAATGGATCTGAGAAACACCAAAGGATAAAAAAAGGAACTTAAGGGGGCAGCAAAAATATAATCCATGTTTATTTTGAAAACAATATTACACATAGATGTTATAGAATAAGATAATCGAACTTTGGTCAAAATTCTTTTAATTTAACTCACTGAGTCAAAGACTTTCCGCCAAAGCAAAGTCGAATTAAACGAGAGGCTGGAATTTTACTTCGGGATTCTGGCAATATATGCACATTTAAGTTGTGAATTCTATGCCCAAAAAGAGTCTCTCTCTCTCTAAAAGAGGAAAAACACGAAATATTGATCACCAAAATATTAAGAAACCAAGCATCACAAGATTAAAATCAATAAAATATGACAGAAACTGTATACCGTTGATAAAATGTATTACCAAAAGAATATAATCCTTATAGAAGCTGGACCGGAAAAAAGTCAAGTTTGAAATCAAGAAGGTAAATTATCTATTAAAAGAAACATTCCAAAAGGTAACATCACTGAACGAAATGCTATAGTTTTTGCAGGAGAAAAAAACTAGTCCGTGATAAAATTGATATATAGTTAAGGAAATCGAAGAGAAATATTAAAACATTGAGGTAAGAACAAATAAAGAAGCCAGAAGAAAGAAAAATACACAGCAAAATCGAGTAATTAAATGAAACAGATGACAGCAGAGTAAATTGACATGTGGAAGAAGCAATCAAAACATATTGGTGAACGTTTGGTTTCTTTGTTTAATGGCATATCAACCTTTTAAAGGTTAATTAATGCCAAAACCATTCTTCTAGAACAATAGGGGGTACTATTTAACACAGGGAGGATAAGAGGGTTCATACCTTTCGTAAGGGTATTTGCCCGAAAGGGAACGTAATAACGTGACTGGAATACGAACTCACTTACTACGATTCCGCAGTCCATCACTTTAAAAAAAGGAATGATTGAAAAGATAACGGTATAAAAATAAATAAAATAAAAACAAAAAAGACCTTCCAAAATGACAAAAATAAATTCTAAGAAATAAGACCGTGAAGAAAGCACGTTGATAAAAAGACCGCCGTATGCGAAGGAAACAAATAAGACGCTTTAATAATTAGAAACAAAAATGAAAAGACAATACGAGAAAAACTTACAATACAACCTGAGGAAATAAACCAGAAAGTACTGGCGAAAGAAGGAAGATTAAAGAGATATCGACAAAAAGTAAAACAATACTGACAAAACAGGACATTCCAAAACAATGAAAGAAAATGCTGTCAACAATTGGGAGGAGATGACAATAAAACATACCAACAACCAAATGCAAAAGAAACCTAACGATTTTGGACCAAAATATGACAACCAAAAAAACATAACTAAAAGGCTGAATAGATAATCAATATGACAAGAGAACTAGAAGGACGCGAAGAAGGACCAAAAGCGGAAATGCACAGTGATTTACTCAAAACCACACTTAAAAGATATAAAAGTGGAAAATGCCAGGCCATGATGGAATACATGGTTTCTGGTTCAAGAAATTCACCTCCATTTACGACAGACTAAAACTAGAAAAGAATAAATGCTTACAAACAGCACACGTACCCGAATGGATGACCAAAGGAAATACCCCATTGACACAAAAGGCCCCAAACATAGGAACCGCACCAAACAACTACAGACATATAACATGTCTACCAATGTTGTGGAAAATATTAACAGCACAAATTAGGGAAGAGATTTACTACTCTCTAACAAGCTGCGGATAGTTCCCTGACGAACAGAAAGGATGCTGCAAAGGATCCAGAGGCACAACAGATTACTTTACATAATTCAACACACTCTAAATGAAAGCAATACCAGACGTAAAAAGCTAGCTATGACCTGGATTGACTACAAAAAGGCATATGATATGGTTCCGCATAGCTGGATAATAAACAACCTCAAAATGTACAAAAATCACATAAAGTCATAAATTTTATCGACAAAACCATGAAAACCTGGAGGAAGATTAGCTGTTACAAAGATCCAAAGAGGTATTTTCCAAGGAGATGCTCTATCACCCTTACTATTCATAAATGCCATAATACCACTTATCCACATACTCAGGAAATGCATAGCTGGATAAAAACTTAGTAGATCGCAGGAAAAAAATCAACCACCTAATGTACATGGATGACATCAAATTATTTACCAAAAATGAAAAAGACCTGGAAACTCTGATACACGCAGTTAGAACATATATTCAGGACATAAAAATGGAATTTGGTATAGAAAAATGTGTTATGCTTATAATGAAAAGTGACAAACGACATCTAACTGACGGAATGGAACAACCAAATCAAGACAAGATTAAAACACTCGCAGAAAACGAAACCTACAAGTACTTGGGAATCTTGGAGGCTGAGATCATCAAAAAAGAGGAATTGAAAGACAACATTCAAAAAGAATATCTCAGGAGAACAAGAAAAGTACCAGAGACAAAACTCTCAAGCAGAAACCTTATCGAAGGAATAAATACCTGGGCTGTACTTCTCGTTAGATTTTTTCCGGACCCTTTCTCAAATGGACCAGAGACGAACACAAACTAATAGACCAAAGACCAATAAAGCTAATGACAATGCATAAGGCATTACATCCCAGAGACGATGTTGACAGACTATATGTTTCAAGAAAAGAGGGAGGAAGAGGACTTACCGTCATTGAAGACAGCGTTGACGCATCGATGCAACGACTCGAAGACTATATACAAAACCACGATGGAGGACTCATTGCAACCATCAGAAACGATACTGATAGCACTAAGGACAACAGAATAACAATAACAAGGGAAAATATGTGAAGGAAAACAAGTCTATGGACGTTTTAAACGACTGATAATCAACATCTCACACGACAAAACCTGAACATAGCTAAGAAAAGGAAACTTTAAGAGAGAAACAGAATCTCTCCTAATAGCAGCACAAAACAACGCTATAAAAACCAATCAAATCAAAGCGAGAATAGATAAGACGCAGCAAAATAGCAAATTTAGTCTATGAGGTGACATAAATGAAACAATCAATCACATAATAAGCGAATGCTGCAAATTAGTGAAGAAGGAATATAAAACTAGACATGACTGGGTCAGCAAGGTGACCCACAGGTAGATGTGCAAACAATTTAAATTTCACCCTACAAACATATGGTATATGCACAACCCAGAACCTCTCTTAGAAAATAACACACATAAACTCCTAGGGGATTTTGACATACACACGAGTCACCGAATCTTGGCCAGAAGACCAGACCTAATAATAATCAACAAAAAGAAGAGAACTTACAAAATTGTCGACTTTGCTGTTCCGGGTGACCACAGAATAAAACTGAAAGAATGTGAAAAGAAGGATAAGTACCTCAACCTTGGTAGGGAATTGAAAAAAAAACTATGGAACATGCAAGTGACAATTATACCAATTGTAATTGGTGCGCCTGGAACAGTAACTAAAGAATTACTAAAGGGACTGGAGGACTGGGAAGTCGGCGGACGATTGGAGACCATCCAAACTACTACATTATTGAGAACGGCCATAATACTGAGAGGAGTACTGGAGACTTGAGGAGACTTGCTGTCACTCAGACTCCAATGAAAAACCATCGGGTACCGTTGATGTGGAAAACTATAACGAGTAAATAATAATAATAATAATAATAATAAAATCTGATCATACAAACAAATGGTATATGAACTTACCCGCACCTCTCCTAGAAAATAACACACATAAACTCCTATGGAGCTTTGACATGCACACAAATCACGTAATCTCGGCCAGAATACCAGACCTTGTAATTAATCAACAAAAAAAAAAAGAGAACTTGCAAAATTGTTGAATTTGCTATTCCACCTGACCACAGAAGAAAACTGAAAGAATGTGAAAAGAAGGATAAATACTTCGACATTTCGAAGGAATTGAAAAAACTATGGAACATGCAGGTGACAATTATACCTATTGTAATTGGTGCGATTGGAAGAGTAACTAAAGGATTACTAAAGGGACTGGAGGACTTGGAGGTTGGCGGACGAGTGGAGACCATCCAAACTACTACACTATTGAGAACGGCAAAAATACTGAGTAGAGTCCAGGAGACTTGAGGAGACTTGCTGTCTCTCAAACTCCAGTCAAAGAACATCAGCTAATGCTGATTTGAAAAACTCTAATTAGTAAATAATTATAATAATAAAAATAACAATAATAATACCTTGTAAGAAGAAAGACGTAATGCTAATTAACAAAAAAAAAAAAGAACGAGAAAAAAGAGAAACGAAAAAGAGAGCATAGTGTCACGAGGATTTTGCCGTTTTAGTGGACCACTAAGCGAAAATGAAAGAAAGCGAAATGAGAAAAGTGCTTGGATCTTACCTAAAAGGAAAACGACAGGAACGTAAAGGTGACGGTGATAATCTCTTCAGTCGGATGCAAACTTCGAAGTGATGCAAACAGTGTGGAAATGGGAACTGGAAGAATAGGGAATTAAAGGAAGAATCGAGAACATAAAGACTTTATCAATGTGAAATTCAACCAGAATACTCAGTAGAATCCTGGAGACGTGAGGAGACTGGCTGTCATACAGACTCCAGTAAAAGCCCACCAGGTGACACTAGTGTGAAAGGTCGTTTGAATGATAATAACATTAGCTCATTTCATTTATTACGAAAAAAATTAACTGAACTAGTCAACTTTTTGAAGGTCCGGAAGACAATTAGAACCAAATCTCTTTTGGAAATATGTGTCTGAAGCTGTAATCTTAACAATTAATCTATGGCCAAGAATAGTTTTCTTTTATTTTACCCTAGCTAGTTTTTACGATGTAAAAAGAAAATCACTTCTGCTAAAATACATTCATTTTTAAAACATAAATTGCGGAGGGGTTACCGTAAAGTGTATATGCATTTTATTTACCTTCTGATGACGGTTTGGGATAATCCCTTGTGCTTTATCCATGTAGATTTAACTGAATTTTAGCGAATGTTTGTTTAGAATTAGAGCATTTAACTTAAAGTGTGAAGTTTGGTTTGGTTTGGTTTTATGGCATATCAACCATTGTTGGTTATTTAATGCCAAACCATTTTATACATATATATTGAATTATAAGCTAATATCCGAAAGAGAAGTCATATATACACAGAACGAGCCATTGTACAGAAAAATAGGAATATATGTGCATAGAAAAGTTATTAGTAAAATAAAGAAAAATTATAAGAAAAAAAAATAGAAGTCAGAGAGAAAATACATAATGTTTACAACAGGAAAACATACAATAAGTCAGAACTTGGGAAGAAAAGAGAAAAAGAGAGAAAAGTGATACATGATAGGTGAAATAGACATCTGAAATTTTGGTATGACCAAAGTTAAAAAAAAAAAAAAAAAGAAAGAAAAGAGAGGAAAAAATAAAAAGAATATGGGAACTGAAAAAAAGAGAAATGCTTAACGAGCGATGCAAAAAAGACTAAAAAGTTAGAAAGAAAGAGAAAGAAAAGAACGATACGAATAGTCTTCTGGTTTGATTTTGTTTTTCTGTTTTTTTTAGATTGATTTTGGACTGTAATAATGATTGCATTTTTTTTATGTTCTTTGGAATTGTTTTTATCAATTTTTTTTGGGGGGGGGGCTTCGCAGCAAAAGAATGAGATAGATAAGAGAAAATTCAGAAGGAGAAAAGGTAGAGAAAAATGAAAATAAATAAGAATTACTAAATATCATTCTATAACTTTAATTATATTTTCGTCTTTGAGAAAATCTGATTTTAAGGAAAGGAAATATATGACCCAATTGCCCTGATGGTTGATTGTATTAATTGTTTTATTTGGTTTGGTTGGGCAGTGATTTATTTCACTTATGTCTTTAGTTAATCAAAATATTTTAACAGAAATATTAGTCAAATGTAAAGTTTCAAGTGAGTACACCAACAGTCAACACAAGAAGAACAGATGTAAACACAATGGATTAATCTCTTGTCACATGTTAGTTAAAAAAGAAATAAAAACAATAAATATACTGTAACATATTGGTCCTCGAACGAACTGTCAATTAAGAGATGCATCAGTGTAAATAACAGGTGCATCCGGTCGAAGATATAAGGGAATCACCTTGACCGTGGACGGGTTGGATTCAGGGCAATTGCGACGCTACAAGAAGCAGGTGAGAGTCAAACAATTATATAACCCGGTGCTACAGACGGTTTGAATTAGCTGGAGTCAGTTGGTGTTCGAGTTACAGATCGAGGCAGTGAGAACAAGCTCCAGACAGAGGGCTTGCGGTCCTCAGTGACCCCCGGTTGAGCAGCTCAGCAGAATGAGAAAGAAGTGCTGCTATATTCAGAGGAACTTGGGGTCAATATGTTGCAGTCTGTTCCGTCTCCAACTCACCTCTCACACAAAACCCATTCGCAACCCTTTCGAGAATAAAGTGTGAGAGGTATATTTTTCTAAAGAAGTGTGTTCGTTCGTCATTATTGTTGATTATGTTTCCGCATGTACATGTATACGTATATTTGTATCACGGCTATACAACAGTTCGGACGCGTTTGAGATGACGCAATAACTTAGCGAGATGACATCAACTACAGATATACAAAATTTAGATATTTAAAAATTAGCGAATGCTGTCAGTTGTCAGTTGGAAGCAATTGGGTTGAGATGTCGGTCGGGCCGAGATGTCTCTCTTTGTGTCAGTTCAGAGACCCTTACAGATATTTTTTTCTATCTCATGGTACTGTATGCAGTCTGAATATCGAAAAATAAACGGTTGTTAATTGTTGACGGAGAGTCCTAGTCTTTGAGTTGCCAACACCCAGACAACTTTTTTTCCAACAGATCACGGCAAACTTCGGAAATGTTCAGTAGGAATTGCGTCATTCCCTATCAGTGGATCTTTCAAACACAGTGAGGGCACATAGAGGATTGGTAAACAAACTATCTGGAAACGCATTTGGCGCCGTTACTAGGGTAAGACCAAAGTAAAAGTATGGTGACAACTATAATACCGCATTTGTCGACGTTGCTAGGATAAGAACAATCATTATCATTTTATTCTGTAAATGTTGTCCTGTACAACGGTATATGCTTAGGCGATCAAACCGATTTTGTTTATCGGAGACCACGATATTGTTACTGTGGCGCCATGCCAAGATATTCTTACATTTCTTACAGTACACAAATGATAGCGTTACAAATGGTAAACGTGCCCGAGCATAGTATTATCTGTGGCTTATAATGGTGAATGTTATACAAGGAGGCATCAAGTACCATTTTTTGAGTCTTCAGTATGACTCGACCTGGGATTGAACGCTGGTTTCGCAGCAAACAAGACGGAAAAATCTAGTTATGGCCTGGATTGATTACAAAAAGGCATATCATATGGTCCCACGAAGCTGGATACTACACTGTCTCAAAATGTACAAAATACCACATGAAGTCATAAAATTACTGGAACAGACCATGAAAACCTGGAGAGTGGAGCTGACAGCAGGAGGAAGAAGTATAGCTGAAACAAAGATCCAAAGAGGCATTTTCCAAGGAGATGCACTATCACACTTACTATTCATAATAGCCATGATATCACTGAACCACATACTCAGAAAATGCGCAGCCGGATACAAACTCAGGACATTGCAATAGAAGATCAACCATCTAATCTATATGGATGATATTAAATTATTTGCAAAAAATTAAGAAAAACAAAAAAACAACGGGAAACTCTCATACACGCCGTTAGAATATACAGTCAGGACATAGGAATGGAATGTGGCATAGAAAAGGGTGCCATGCTTGTCATGAAAAGTGGTAAACGATATATGACTGACGGAATGGATCTACGAAATCACGACAGAATTTGAACGCTCGAAGAAAATGAAAACTACAAATACTTGGGCATCTTGGTGGCTGACACCATCAAACAAGTGCAAATGATAGACTCGATCCGAAATGAATATCTCAGGAGAACCCGAAAACTACTCGAGACAAAAATCTCCTGCAGAAACCTCATCAAAGGAATAAGTACTTGGGCTGTGCCCCTAGTCAGATATTCGGGACCCTTTCTCAAGTTGACCAGAGACGAACTTAAACAAATGGACCAAAGAACAAGAAAAGTAATTACAATGCATAAGGCATTACACCCCAGACCGACGTTGACAGACTATATGCATCTAGAAAAGAGGGAGGGAGAGGACTTGCCAGCATCGAAGACAGCGTTGAAGCATCGATACAACGGCTCGAAGACTACATAGAAAAACACGAACGAGGACTAATTACAACCATCAGAAACGTTACGGACAACACGATAGACGAAAGAATGACAACTAGGAAACAAAAATGGGAGGGAAAACAAGTCTATGGTCGCTTTAAACGTCTAGTAAACAACATCTCACACCAGAAAACCTGGACCTGGCTAAGAAAAGGAAACCATAAGAGAGACACTGAATCTCTTCTAATAGCAGCACAGGACAATGCTATAAGGACCAATCATATCAAAGCAAGAATAGATAAGACGCAATAAAACAGTAAATATAGGCTATGCGGTGATATAGACGAAGCGATCAATCACATGAACGCAGCAAATTAGCATAGAAGGTGTATAAGGTGATAAACGACTGGCTCGGCAAGGTGATCCACTGGGAAATGTGCAAGAAATTTCAATTCGACCATACAAACAAATGGTATATGCACAACCCAGCAACTGTCCTAGAAAATGACATGCATCAACTCCTATGGGACTTTAACATACAAACGGATCGCCTAATCCCAGCCAGAAGACCAGACCTCATAATAATCAACAAAAAAAAAAGAGAATCTGCAAAATTGTCAATTTTACTGTTCCGGTGGACCACAGAATAAATCTGAAGGAAAGTGAAAAGTACCTCGACCTTGCGAGAGAATTGAAAATGCTGTGGAACATGAAAGTAACGATTGTGCCAATTGTGATTGGTGAGTTAGGCACAAAAACTAAAGGATTATTAAAAGGCCTGGAGGACTTGGAAGTTGGCGGACGGGTAGAGACTATCCAAATGACATCATTGCTGAGAACGGCCAGAATCCTGAGACGAGTCCTGGAGACTTGAGGAGACTTGCTGTCACTCAAACTTCACTGAAAAACCACCAGCTAACACTGATGTGAAAACCTCTAGAGGTGTAAATAATTATACAACAAATGAAAGATAATTTGCAACATTGTCGATTTTTTTGTCCCGACTGACCACAGAATAAAACTGAAAGATGGTGAAAAGGAGGATAAGTACCACAACTTTGCTAGAGAATTGAAAAAACCTTGGAAAATGAGGGTGACGATTGTACCAATTGTAATTGGTGCTTTTGGCCCAGTAACTAAAGGGCTATGAAAGGGACTGGAGGACTTGGAGGTTGGTGGACAAGTGAATACCATCCAAACGACAGCATTATTGAAAAGGGCCAGAATACTGAAAAGAGTCCTAGGGGCTTGAGAAGACTGTCTGTCCCTCAAACTCCAGTGAAAATCCATCCGCTAATGCTGATGAGAAAATCTCTAAAGGAGTAAATAATAATAATAATAATAATAATAATTATTATTATTATTATTATTATTATTATTATTACCAGTATATAATAGATTCACGTATCTGTTATCAGTGAAAATAATTTGCTCACGTTTATATGACTTCAACTGTTTTAACAAATCTTATAAACTTTGAAATTAGTCTGTTTGTAACATAATGTAGAGGACCAAT
The DNA here is from genome assembly GCA_963585895.1 of Sepioteuthis lessoniana. NCBI lineage: Eukaryota > Metazoa > Mollusca > Cephalopoda > Myopsida > Loliginidae > Sepioteuthis > Sepioteuthis lessoniana. Next base: position 20,411,064 of record OY757912.1, on the reverse strand, counting down.
GTTAATAAAGACAGCATAATTAATATGAGGGCTACAAAAATGGGGAAGTTTTTTCTAGGATGCATAATAAAACAATTAATTTCTTTTCCTGAGATAAGTTGCTTTGGATAGTAGTAACTTTTCCGCCAGCACGAGGAGTCACATTAGGCTATCGTAGATTTTGGGGGGCGTAACTTTATACGGGTCACCCGTCGGTTAAGCAAGCTTAGGCTGCTTTGAGAATATGAAACACTGTTGTATTGTCTTGTCTGGCTTACAAGTAAACTGTTCCCAGATGCTTTTGAAAATGTTCAGACATTATAGTTTTTGCAGGGATCATGCACGCGCGAGTTAGCTCCGTGAAGATTATGACAGCGTATTTTTTTACCATATCTTATTGGTCAAAAGATTCGGTCGTTTGTTTTTATTCTTTAAAGTTGGATTTTCTGCAACTTATTGAATTTTCTAGGATACGTGCGTGAACTTTTTTCGGTTCGAAATTGCACCAAAGTTGATCCGTTTTTGTTTTTGTTCTTTTCTGGAACTTTCTTTATGAAGGAAATTACATCATTTCCTATACATGAATTGAACCATTGACAACATTCAACCACTTAATATGAATAAATTTCAAAATAAGTTATCTATCAACAATAATCAGAATCTATAATAATTGTGGGTTACTGAGTATCATCCGTAATTTATGGGATTTACTTTCAGGTTTAGTTTCCACAAATATAACAAAAATTTTACAAGTACGTTAACAAATGGGATGTGACAACAAGGAACATTAAGAAACAAGCAATTTAATAATCATAACAAACAGGATAAAAATAATTAAAATACAGCTGTGGCCAGTTGAAAAAATATGGTTTGTTCACCGGTGTGTGCGTGTTTACATGTTGGGAAAAGTCTATTGAGTTAATGTGTTCATAACTGGCCGAAGTAAAAAGGATAAAAAACTGACTTTACTTACATACATGTTTATGCATGTGTATATATATGTGATGGACCAAAAGTATGGGCCTTTTGTTTTCTTAAGTCTATACGTGCGTTTTTTATGATCTTTGGTGACAATGTGTCACGTTCTAGTAGTCTGCATATTAAAATCGCATGCTTGTTCGCTTTAAGTCTTGTGGCGTTGCCTTCTGCTATCCGTTCTAGTCTTTCGGAGTGGAATGTCCTTGTTAATTAAATTCTTCGTTATTTATACTTTTGGATCAAAATTAGGATTTTGCTAGGTTTTATTGCGGGTCCTAAAATTCAAGCGCGCAGGCACTTCTTACCCAATCAGATTCATATATTTACTTATTTATTTTAGAGCCTAAATATTTTTTTGTTAATTAGTTTCTTAGCCGGATTTTCTTGGATGTTCTTATTCCGTGTTTTTAGCTGATTGGTTAAAAAATATTAAAGTGTAACATCAATGTCAAAGCGATTTTGATCCGAACTTTCTAGAATGTTCTTATTCATATTTTTGGAAGTGATTATTTTAAGGCAAAAAAATGTGTATTCTATATAATAAATTACATATCTTGCTTAAGCACTAAATCAGGTCCTAAACCCTTTCAGACATTTGATGAATTTGTATCATTTGACATCGCAACATAACGGTTTTTTTTACTACTTTTTCGATAAATCTCTTACGTAACAAGATTTATGTGTTTAGCCTACTTAGAAGATTTTCCAAAGCAACATCTCACGTCAGGTTTTGTGGATTGCTTCTTGAATTTGTCTTAAGCTCCTTTCCGTTGTTTCAAGTGAAAGTTCTTTTCTCATGGCCAGGTTTCGTTTTAATCGGCTATGCACAATTTCTTGTTGAGGTTTGCAAAAACTGACACTACTAAAAACTTATTTACATATTTTGGCTTTTTATAGTATTTGTGTTGGAAATGTAAATTACCAGATTATTTCGTAAAAGTTTTCCTCAAAATAAGGTTATTCCATATCTTCCTATGTATATGCTTTCGAAAATGAGGCTTATTTCAAATAATTTTATCTTGTGAATATTCTCTAAATGAGTTAATTCCATAATTTATTGCCAGAAGTAGTATATCCAAGTCAGAAATGGCATTGTTTGAATATCATTGTTTTGCAGTTCTATCTTGTGTTAATGTACATCACGTTTTACTGGCGGATTGAAACTTTCTCTAAATCATCAACTTATCTTAATTTTATTTTCTCTCTTGTAAAACGATTTCATAAAAAACCTGCTGTTCTTTTGTACATTAATGCTCACCGGCGTTTTTCACATTCATGCAACTTAGCCGATAGGTTATTCGATTTTTTAAAAATCCAGTTAAATCTTGTATAAATATCATTTGTATTGTTTAATATATATAACGTCTCTATAATTTTGCTTCAAACTGTATGAAATATATAAGAACTTTCACATACCATAACAGCGACTGATGTTTCTTTTTACCCAGCGGGGGATAAGTATTATTATATTATCATTTAATATATCAGTAAAATAAATCAATATGAAAGTTAACAGACGGTTTACAAAAGCTGCAATAGACAAAAAGTCTATATCCCGTTGTTGCCTTTTAAAAGAAGAGTTGTAAAATAAGGCAAACGAATATAGTTTTGCGTTTTTGGTTTAGGAATTCGTTATTTGAAGTTTGGTCTTTTTATTTCTTAGAACTGAAAATATTCAGAACCAAAAATGTATTTTTCAAAGATCAGCACAACTTTTAGACATATAAAACCATAGATTAATAGACTAAGTCTTGATTCGTAAATGAGAAAAATATTTAGACTGAGAAATTAAGGAAACATGATGAAGCTAAATATAGTCCATAGGGTTAAACTTTTATGTTAAAAAATAATCAGTATTTTCTTTGGTCTCGAAAATCCTTGATTTAGTATCGATCTATGGTTACACATTCATGCTTAAGAGTAATTCTATTAAGAATATTTTCTCGTCAGTCGGTTTTCCGGGTTGTTTAATATACTTTTTTTTATATATAAAAACATGGTTCCACGTTTCAAGGTCTGTGCACATTTTATATCTCACTGAAAATAGATACTATTAGTCGATCATGTCTTGGGATAACATGACTAATTCGCTATCTGCCCACGTTTTGCTTTTTTAGATTCAGACAATCGATCAATGATTTTTTGGGGTCACCCGGCGATAAGTTAACGGATAAGTCCGCATCATTAAGCAAGCAAATAGAGTAAAAGTCGATGTCAATATACACAGAGCAAAACACGGCTAGCAAAAATTACAATATTTAGTACAAAAAAGTATTTTGAAAATGACGCATATATTAAACCATCCGAAGAGTGGTAAGTTTCACTAAAAGCCCAGTTTATGTCTTAAGAGTCCCTCAAATCGTCCTGTACGATTTAGGTTTTTCTATTCTCGCTATTGTCTAACGCTTGTTAATCTCAAATGGCGGTTAGGTTTGCTTTCTTTAATCCTTGGTACTACTTTATAAATTCTTATTGCTTTAATTTTTAATTTTTAATTTTTTTTTTTTTTTTGGCTTTTTCAAAGCGTTGTATTATTGTCGGGTTTTTCTGCTTTCTATGCACAGAAGAGTCTGTTACAGGGTCAAAAACTCAGAAGCTTCGGGAAAACTGCTCACTCATTCACTCTCTCAATAGTGTACCTAAAATACCATCTCATCTCGATTTCGCTTCGCTTCTTCTCCTCAACGGGTCTGGTACAAGGCTACCTTTAGGTGTTACATTATTTCAGTCTCTCTTTGCTTCTTTATAAGATTGTCTATCGGTAGGCCTACATCACGTCAAAACAAAATGTAATCTCTCTCTCTCTCTCTCTCTCTCTCTCTCTCTACTTAGTAGTCTGTAGTCTGACGCAAAGTCGGAGCCCAGATATCCGTGAAATCTAGTAGCTATGTTCTGCTCGGTACGGCTGGTTTACGTCTGCTAGGGACAAACCCATTAATTTTATTTACATCTTAATCGGAGGGGTTGTGAGGGGTGAAACATGTTGATGAGTTTTTGCCGAGGAGAATGAAAAAAATACCATATTCGAATTTAGAAAATACATTATTATAATTTTAATCTTTTATACTGAGTTGCTTTTGATGATTGAGAGGTCTGGAATTTGATCTGCATCAGGTCTTTCTCTTTAAACCACCCCAGAACACAGCGATCTGTTAAAACAATTCCTTATCTTCTGACTGCTTTTGTTTTAAACAATAACAGATTATCTGTCTTTCTCTTTTCATCAAACAATTGTTTTTTGTCAAATTCATTCTCATCGAAAATAACACAATTTTTATCAACTCTTCATTTCAAAAATCAATTCTGCCGTTACACATTTGTAATATATTAATCTATTCTGCCAAAATCCAAATCAGTTTCTTTTTTTCTCAGGTTTTTTTCCTCAGTTTAACACAATTTCTTTGACTAATCTTCGACTGTATAGGGTTACATGTTTATAAGTTTGTTTGTTATTATTTCCTTGTTTTTTTTTCTTATGGTTCCTGCATTAAAAATAGTATTTGATTCTTTTTTATGACTGAAGATGTGGCCTTACTTATATACAAGATGAATAAAAATTATTAACACTTTTTAAGGTACGTTTATGATATGATATCAAGCAACACCTCAGTACCTCTTACTGTCAACTTATTCTTAGAATCTTAAACTGGTGGTTAATAAAATGTTGATATTGCTTAGTTAGTTGGTTTGGTTTCTTTGTTTAATGGCATATCAACTCATTTTAGTTTATTCAATGCCAAAGCCATTCTCTTAGAAGAACAGTAGCTGGGAGGATAAGGGGGTTCATACCTTTCCCAAGGGTATTTGCCCGAAAGTGAATGTAATAGCGCGACTGGAGTACGAACTCGCGTACAACGATTCCGCAGTCCGCTGTTTTAACCATTAAAACACGAGGACTCAGGGATTCAGGTTGAGGTACAAAAATAATAGGGAGTGGAAAGATCTTGAGAAACTAACGACTAGATGACGGGGACAATGACTCACAACATACTGCTAACTAGGTTACAAGGGGAAAAAACAATTCTACTTACCAGGGATGGAGTCCCTAAGGACCCGTACCGTAGACGCCATGGGCCGGCAGAGGAGGGAATGATGACTCCAACATTGCCCCCTTTCGTACGACCAGGCTCGCTGCAGTCACCCACCTTTTGCTGAATGTTATGCGATCAAAGCGTTTTCTATCGCATCTGATTTTGACCCTCAGCTGATGCCGAAAATACAAAACCAGATCACGATGAGAAAAGTTTGCATCGTCATACAATCCCTTGTTTCGCGTCGTCCAAATCACCATTCGGGCTACAGCTAGGATCGCAAGAAACACCACACGCTTCTCACCGTGAAACGGAGGAAGGACGTTGTCTACGACGTAACCAACGTCGAGCAGCACATGCTTTTTGGGTTCGATGCGAGCCGTCCACTCCCCGACATGATCCCAAAACGGCTGGACTCGCTCGCAGTAGTAGAAGACGTGCTCAGCCGTTTCTTCCAGGCCACTGCTGCAGCGAGGGCATTCAGGCATGTCTGCCAGGTCCGCCTTGTAGTTCAAGTCGCGAAGGGGTAACGCATTCCATGCAAGTCGCCAGGTGAGCGAGAACTCGGAGTTGTTCAAGAAGCTCGATCCTGGCGCTCAATTCCAGTGAGAGCGGATCTCCTCCGCCGTCCAGCCGCGCCGCTCGCTGAGAGGATCAGAAGCGGAACCCACCACTAATAACCGATACAGTTCCTTCAGAGGCCATGAAAGGTCACTGGACCCAAGAAGGTTACGAAGGGCCTTTCGGCACTCGCGGACAAACAGTGCTTCGCCCAAAGGCCTACGTCGACCTTCAGCCTTTGGGTCTGAGTTGAGGTGAGGAAAAGTCCGACTCGCCTTTCGTCTCCATACTGAGTCCCCCGTCAAGACACGGCCCAGATATGCGAGTCTTTCAGCAAGCCAGTGGCTCTCCAGATCAGGCATACCCAGACCCCCGTTGCGAGTACGTTGGATACAGACCTGCCTACGGACCATCGGCCTTGCACCTCCCCAGAGCAATCTGGAGAGGGATCGTTGCAGTGCCAACCGATGTGCCTTAGGCAGAGGAAGTACAGCCAATCGGTAAAGGATCAAGGGGAAGACGTACGCGGCGCACCCCTCAGCCCTGCCCTTCAAGGACAACCTCCTTGAAAGCCAGATTCCCACCTGAGCATTCACCTTAGCATGTACTTCCGACCAATTTCGCTCCAGTTGGAGGTCGGGCCCAAACCACACCCCGAGGATGCAGATGGGTCCGTCACTCCAGCGGAAGGGCCCTGGAAGAGTGTTGCTACCCCTCCAAGCACCGAGCCGAAAACCTTCGCTTTTGTCAAAATTGACCTTCGCCCCTGCAATCCGCTCATACTCGACAACCACCTCTTTCACAGCCTCTGTATCCTGGCGGCGGGATACAAAGACTGTGACGTCATCAGCGAACGAGGAAACCCTGGCCAACGAATGGGATACCGCGCAGTGCTGGACTTGTCCCCTCATCCCTAAGCCTGCGCAGGAGGGGCTCCAACGCGAGGACATAGAGAAGAGGAGACAGAGGGCAGCCTTGCCGGACCGAACGCTCGATCGCGATCACGCCCGAACGCCTTCCCTTCAACTGCACCACTGCCTGAGTGTTGTGGTACATCATGCTAATCCATCTGCGGAACTCCGGTTTGAATCCGGCAGTCTCCAAAACAGACGCCAAGAACCGATGTTCCACCCTCTCGAAGGCCTTGGACTGATCTAAACTGATCAGCGCGGCTTCAGTGTCGTCTTTTATCCCTTCTAGGACCTCGCGAATCAAGTGCAGGTTGTCCTGGATCGATCTTCCCTTCACAGCAAAGGTCTGTTCGGGGCCGATCAAATCACTAATGACAAGCTGTAAACGATTCGCTAAGACCCGGGCCAAAATCTTTAACTCTGTGTTAAGCAGAGTTATGGGCCTGTAGTCGTCTAAACCCTCCCAAACATGCTTGCCACCTTTCTTTAGCAATGTGATCACGTCCTTGGTAACGCTACCAGGGAAGGCTCCCTGGGCGAACCAATGTTGAACATATCCGTCAGAATAGGTACAAACATGTGCGACATCCTCAAGTACACTTCGTAGGGCAAACCATCTAGTCCCGGAGACTTGTAGAGGCCGACCTGCTTCAACGCATCACGGACTTTGCATTCAGCAACCACACCCTCGCAGCTAGCCGCTTCAGCCGCCCCTTGGCGGGGGAAGTCGGCGAGATAGCTACGAAACTCCCGGAGCGGGAGATCAGTGCAGCGGGCAAAGCGATCCCGAAAGTGCCCCCGAAAGGCGTCTCGTATCTTACGACCCGATCGCAGCAGACGCCCGTCCGGGGTCTTCACAGATGCGATGTACCGATCGGGGAACCTTCGCACTTCTTCTTCACGCGCAGTCGCGTTCGATTTCACAGCTTCGTTGAGAACTCTTTTTAGTCTAGATCCAACTACTGATCCCTTGTAGCGCTCGCTACTGTCACGCTCAAGGTCCCTCCTAGCTAGCTCTACACCTAGGGAGTCCCCCCCAGCCACCGCCCGGGAAAGTCTATCATCTATAGATTTCGCCTCTGCAGTCCTGTGCTGTCGACCGTACTTGGTGGCGAAATCTCTAATCCTATGCTTAAGAGAAACCCACCAACTATTCCCGTAAACCGCCCCAACTAACGCCCGCTGAATTAGGGATTCCAGCCGATCCCGGAAGTCCCGTATCTCCAGTAAGGAGGTATTGAACTTCCAGTAGCCGGCTAGACTAGGCCTATTCTCACTAACACTCTGTCCAAGTAGGAACCTACTTTGGCAGAGGGGGATCTATGTAGCCACGTCCACATCTCCCGCCCTGGGTGATCCAGACGAAACCTGTCGACAAAACCATGACGAGTCACGAAGCCGACAAGGCTGCTTTCACACCTTCCCAATCTGTTATCCCCGCCCGACCTTATCTATCTTGGGATCAAGGATCGCATTCCAATCACCCATTAAGACTAGCCGCTTCGTATCGTCCAGGAACGGCACCACCCGACGAAAAAAGGAAACCCTCTCCGCAGCTATATTGGACGCATAAACCGCAACCAGACGAAACTTGAAACTGTTCACGGCAACATCGGCCACAACCAACCGGCCCCCGTCACCTGCAAAAACAACGTCAACATCAGCATCAAGGCTGCGTCCAACTAGCAAAGAGACTCCAGTGCTGGTTCGGCTGCTGTATGCTGAGAAAACGTTAAAATCGCTTTCCAGCACCCGACAGTCGGCACCACAAGGGAAGTGAGTCTCCTGCACTGCAGCAACATCTACTCCGAGGTTCTTGAGTTCAGCAAGCAAGCGCGTACACTTGCTTGAATCCCTCAGTCCCCTCACATTCAAACTGGCAAGGTTTAAAGTCATCAGTCCAACTTACCTTACTCAGTGTCGACTATGGGCCGGACATCCTTCGGGGTGAGGATGACGACGGCCTGACGCAGGGAACCGGTGCCGACTTCAGTGCTAACTCGGTTGTCCCTGGTAATTCCCCCGACATCCATGGGGTACCTCAGCTTTAGTGACCTATAAAATGATGGGTGAACTAAAATCGGGACCCTGCCCGAACAAAAAGGAAGCATTTTTTTGAGGGAGGAATGCTCCAATTCCGCCAGCCTCAAATCCGCACAGCTGGCTTCCGGAATGAAGCGCCACGGCTCCCTTGTGCGGTTACCAGCTGTGCGAACAAAGGTGGTCACCTTGGCTTCATCCCTAAACAAATACGGGTTTGATATATTTTTTCATTTATGGATTTGAATGAAAATAATGGCTTTAAGAGTGTCTTTAATTGATTATCTGTGATTTTTGATGGGTCTGGTTCTGTACAAAGGGAGATTCCAATTAATGGTTTTCTTATTTGATTTGTTTCGGAATGGGTCCTTGTATGTGTTGGTGATGATGACGGTGATGGTCCAATTCTGTTTACGGATCTAGATCGGGAGAAAACTTTGGGCGTGGTGATCGGAGAGAGAGAAGGAAGAGTTGGTAGGAGGGGGGATTCTTTCGGTGTATGTTAAGCTGGGGAGTGGGGAATATGTGCCGGGCGTTGTGGGTTATTTTGTATGATTGGTGTTGGTCTTGGAGTTTTTTCTGTTGGTTTCTGGGGTTGAATGGGCAGGGGTTGTGGTTTTTGTTTCTCCGGTTGTGTTTGTTGTTTCTTTGGTTTCGGTGTTGTTGGTAAGTTTTTACATTGTTTCTTTTCCCCATCTTTGTCTGAATCCCCACTGTCTCTTTTCTTTTTTAAGTTGAACGTTGTTTCCATTTCTTCTTGTTGATTTTTTGTTTTCTTTTTATTTGGTGTCTGTGTTGTCGCTGGTGCTGCTGCTATTGTAGTAGTAATAGTATTTGTTGGTTTCGTTGGAGATGATTTCTTTTTATTCCCTTTTACTAGGGTCCACCCTTCTTCCTTTTCAGGTTGGACCCCTGTTTCCGGGTTTGAATTTGTCGATGTTGTAGCTGTTGTTGTAGTCGTTGTTGTCGTTGTCTTGGCGTTTATGGTATCAGACGTTGTGCTGGTTGTTTTGGGTCCAGTGATGGTGGTCTTTTGAGGGCAGGACCTCGAGAAATGTCCTAGCTTTTTACAGTTCCAACAAAGAGGTTTCCTGCCCTCAACGACCACCATCATCGTTGTGTCCCTGTATGTAATTGTATGAGGGATTGAGTGGAACCCTCCCCTATAGTAAAGACATAGTCACCGTAAGCGGTTCCATGCACCGATTTAATGAGTGTGTATTCTTCCATGCCGCCATAAGTACTCAGATAGGCGGCGAGGACATCTCCATTTAGCTGCATTGAAGCATTGCAAACGGTGACTTTTATATGTCTTTTTCCTAGATATTTCGGTTAAAGCCGGAAGTACTTCGTGTTGATGTTGTTAGTAGCTAGCTTTTTAGCTAGCCTTTCTGTAGGTAACAAGACATCCCAGGTGGCAAAACTTCTTTTGCAGATGTATTTCCCTGGGATGCCTGCACTTTTTAAGGTCTCTTCAAACTTTTCCTTGTTTAAGCTTGCAAGTCTCCTGGTCTTTATGTCGGTTACTACAAATGATAGTGTCTTTGGTTCAACTGCCTGTACCAATTAAGGTATCGGCAAAATTTCATTTTCTCTAAAGTACTTACCGTACTTGTTTACTGTATCACTTTCATAATCCGACGGTTTCTTTTTTTGTTTTTGTATCTGCGTCGACCAGGAGACTGCATTTGTCGGTGTAGTTTGTCCGGGTGGAATAGTTGAAGACAATGATAAGTCTTCCGGCTTCGGGGAGGGTTCAATGTCGATGAAAATGTCTTGAGTTATCGGTAAATGAGTGTTTGGATTTTGAGATTGCTTCCGAGATGGTTCCCCCATAGTTGCATTTTTAAAACGGCAACAAGGGGGAATGGTGTTTGAAATGCGAATGGACTACAATAAATACAATGAATCGTTGAGTGAAAATATGACGGTCGTTTTGGGGTTTTTTTTTTTTTGCTGTTGTTTTTTAAAGTAAAACAGTAAAATCGAGGTTTGACCCTCCTCTCAAACAAATAACAATAACAATTTGTTTGAGGGAGGTCACGTAGTTGTAACAATAATAATACAATAACAACAGGTTTCAACAATGATAATTACTTACTTTTCCGTAGAATAACGTAAAAAATCCAGAAAATGGCGAGGAGGCCTATTCTCAGACTAATCTCCGCTACTGCCACAATGGCAGATGGAACAGCTCATTATGCTGAAAAGGTAGGTGATACCCAACACTAAGCAGGTATATCTATTACAAAAAAACAAAACAAAAACAGGAAGAACATTACGGACACCACCTTCAAATAAAGTATTGAAAGGAATGGTTTATAGATGGAGACTTTAAATCATAGATATGATACTACTTTTTGAATAGCCTACAAACATACTTACAAATAAGATACAGTAAATCAAAAAATAAGAACACGTTTGTTCCATGTTTGAAAATAGATTTTTGTAGTGTTGTATTAATTTATTTTCATAAAATAAGACAAAAACAAACACATCTATACAGTATGATTTAACATAATTTTTTGTATCTCTGCTTTTTTTCATTTTTAAAACCAAATAACAAACAAACAAACAAACAAACAAAAACACATCGTCAATGCTAATTAAAAGCAAAATGTACACGAGATAATTAATCACAGCAAAGTATCGGTCACCTGCTGGAAATCCGTGCTTATAGTATCCTAATTTTGCTATAAACATCACCATTCGCGGTTGTTTTAAACGCTCTTATATACAAATGAAAAAGTTAACCTAATTTAGAAGATGATTATAAGTTGTTGGCATGAATGCCAGACTATGATTTCGAACAATGATTGTGTTAAATCATGAAAATCTTTATACACACGCAATTTACCATTTCGGCTCAGATCGAAAAGGCAATTGTTTTATTTGTCTAGAGTTCACGAGCTATTCGACGAGAAGCCCTCCGAATATAATTTATCTTCTTTATTTCTATGAAACTATACAACAAATGCACATAGAAAAGTAACACCGTTGAGTCGATCTAAGATTCTACTGGAAAATAGCAATATTCCAGAAAACCATCAGGATTAGTTTGTATTTTTTTTCTTATCTGGGATGATAAAAAAACCTCAAAGTAGCCAACGTAAAAATCAACTTCTGAAAAATTTACACATTTCTCCAAATTAGAAACTAAGAGGCTATTATCAGAAAATAATGCCATCTTTTATCGATCCTTATGACGCATCTGTAATGATTAAAACACTATCTTTTTAGGTGAAAATCTCTGTTAAATTTTGCTTTTAATTCAGATCGTTCTCGCCAAAATAATCACAGATTAAGTACTGATCATATCCACATTTTGGTCTCCGAAATAGTTCATCAAGCGTCGATCAATATCAAATTATGCACTTTTTTTTCTTCTGTGGAAATTCTGTGATACCTGGCATTTTTCGTGTTACACGCCATTTCAATGTAAAGATTTATTAACTTATATTATTACATTCAAGAATCCGAAGAAATGGTGTGACACTCATGTGAGAACACAGTGCAATGTCTTCTTTATTGATTGGATAAAATCAATATCCATGTGGGAAAATAATATTCTAAATAAAATTCCGTAATTATATGTACACATATATAAATGTATGTGTGTGTGTGTGTGTGTGTGTGTGTGTGTGACCATGTAAACCAATGATTAATTTTTAAAAAAGCATTAATTAAGAATTAATTAAGAATACAATGGAAAATTGAAAATATTTATGATTACAATTTACCATTTACAAAGGAATTAAAGAATTAATTAAAATAATATTTAGAGAAGGTGGAGATCATAAAAGAGCTTGATTAACAGGAGGAGAGTCCCTTTTGGTTTTAATTCAGAGTTTTCCTTCTCCTAGACCAGTTGCCATACCAAAATTAAATAGCATAGGCTGCCCAACTATTTGCTAATATATGGAATTGAAATAGGTGGTTGCATACCATTTTCATGGATATTAGCTATTTGTGGAATGCAAACATCCTCTTCAAGGGTTTGAAGTTGAGTCACTGAATCAATTTCGAAAAACGATATCCGTTATATGTTATTACACAAATAAAAGCAAACCAATCAACTATTTCAATATTTCTTCTAGTGGCAGGTTGCTCTTCACTTTCAATTGATGTTTAATCTTCCTTTAAATTGTAATGTTCATCAAAAATTTTGGCATGGGCTTGAATTTATCTTGATTTATGTATTTTTGCACTTAAAACTTATCTTGTAAAAACATTTATCCTCGATGTGGGAAAAAAAGTCAAGGTAGACTTGTTGCTCTGAACATTCTGTCATGAAGGAATACAAAGAGCAGAAAATTTAACGGAAACGAGTCTATTAGAGTTCGTGCGATTCTGAAAGTTAACTGTGAATCCAGTATCAGTACTTATATATATATATATATATATATATATATATACTATACGTTTCCAGACTTTTTTTGTATGGGGATTTAAAATTGGTATAGACTCTTGAAAATTCAGTATATTATTGCTATACATCTTATGAGATGACTGACCAATTTTTATGACTTCAGGTTCAAAGGAATAGGTACAGCAGCAATTGGAATACACCCTACTAAAGTCTGATTGTCACAGCTGCTGAATTTCAGAAATGTAATCTGACACTTTAGAAGAACGAAATGCAATAAAATTATGTTTAAACTTGGAAAAAATGCCCCAGAAACGTACGGAATGCTTTAGACCACTTTTGGACCATCTTGCATCTGTTTATGAGTGGCATAAGAGATTCAAGAAGGCAGTCAGTCTGTGAGGGATGATGAGAAGTGTGGGAGGAATAAGGAAGTCAGAACACCAGAGTTGATTGGCCAAAAGGTGAGGGTTAGGGTTAGAGTTACTATGTTGAGGTTTTAAGGGAGTTCAGGAAGAGATTCCGTCGGAAGAGGCCAGCTCTCTTCAAATCGGGTCAGTGGCATTTCCAACAGGACAATACACCAGTTCACAACTCCATCCTTGTCACGGACCATTTGACCAAATGGGCATTAAGACAGTTCGTCACCCTACCTATAGTCCAGACCTTGCTCCCTGTGATTTTTGGTTATTCCCTAAGCTCAGAGGCTGTCGTTATGAGACAATTGAGGAGATGAAAGAGGCTGTGACGAAGCTCATTGACACGCTCACAAAAGAGGACTTCCATGGGACCTTCTAAAAGTTGTTGGAACGGTACAAGAGGTCCACTGCAGCTGGAGAAGATTACTTCGAAGGGAAATAGAGTGTAATGTGTGTACTATCAACAAAAGCGCCCATACGAAAAAAGTCTGGAAACTTATCGTTGCACCTCGTATATATATATATATATATATATATATATATATATATATATATATGTATATATATATATATATCTTGTAAAACGAAAGATAAAACACTAAACTAAGAATAAGAAAAGAGCAGGAATAGGAACATAGAATAAGCTCAATTTTGTTTTCTTTTTTTTAATGGCATATCAACCTTCGTGAGTTATTTAATACTAAACCCATCATTGTAGAAAAACACTAGTTGTGTGGTTTAGCTTGTGCCTGGGGAAATAAGGTTGTTCACAACTTTCCAAAGGGTATTGTCCAAATGTGCAACAGGAGTTTGAAAACATTTACAAATATGTCAAAGTCCTGCTCGTTAACCAGTATTCCACTGACGTAGAATAAAAACCGCCGAAAAAAAAAATTAACAGAAATGATGTGAGATTGCAGCCTTGAAATATACTAGTTAGAACTTGAATCGTGATAGTTCATTATCCCTCGGACTAATAGACTAAGTTATAAACTATCTTCTCCACTATTGTGTTAATTTGTATCACTTCTGTTCTTCAGCAGTTATTGTTTTGGCTTTGAATAACAGAGAAAAATTGATATGCCATTAAAATAGGATATCAAAATTAATGTTAGTGTTGTATAGTCACCACCATGACCAACTGCACAAACACATAATACATATACATCTACATATGCACGCATAATCATAACGACGACAAAATGAATACAAGCGACACAGTCTTTTAGAAAAATATACCTCTCACTTTTTTTAAAAGAGTTGTGTGTGAGAGGGAGGTGGAGACCGAACAGAACTGCAACATATTGACCCCCACTCCTATTGCCAGAACCGTGTTTCTTTCCCGTTCTCCTAGGCTGCTCAACCAGGGGCCTGGGGGTCCAGCCTCTCTGGGTGCTGGTTTTCTCTACCTCATCTTATCTTTAACTCATCTGATCTCCAACTGCTCAATCAGGGGTCCCGAGGGCCCCTTCTGCTGGGTGCTGTTTTCTCTCCAGCACCATTACTCCAACTCTGATTGAACTTCCCGTGCACTGAGTTATATAACACTTCGACGCCCACTCAATCTCTTTCCATAAATGGCCAACGGAATATGCAAATTCCGCCGTCTTTGGAATGGCATGTTTTGATCATCATCAAGCGGAAATAACTGTCATGCAGTTCACAGGTCACCCTCTTCCAGTGCATCAGTTTGTGACTGTACCGTGGGATTTTAACCCTGTCCAATATTGTCAGCTACGCCAACGGAATATGCAACTTACACCGTCTTTGGAATGGCATGTTTGGCCGGGTCGGAGGTCAATATACAACATTAGAGCTTGATGACTAATTCATAGAAAATTCCTAACGTAAACAATTATTTAACATTACAGGATTGCTTTAAAAACACTACAGTAAATCAGAACGTAAAACTATTTATACATTTTTTCATAAACTGATAAATAAAAATTGAGACTGGTACACCTACTAAAATTGTCATGCAAATACATCAACTACGAGAAAACACGGTATTCAAAGACCACATAATATATCAGAGAAAATTATTGCGCCATGAGCTACACTCTTTCGAGCATGAGATATAAGAATTCAAAAATTCCAATTCAACTCTTAATAATTGACAATATTGCATGCGTTTGATAACTTCATCAGCTTAACAGTGTACAAGACCGTCAGGTCGGGCCAGTGACCTTTGTTATCAGTCAAATTTCTGGATATGATGTGTCTGAGCGTTTAAGTTGCCCACGCAGATAATCTTTAGAAAGTTATATTGCGAAATTGGGCCGTCTCCAATTACTGAGATCAGGTCTATGATAACTTGATACTACTTAAGTACAAGTTATTATAATTAATTATCCATGGCGTTTTTCATTCAGCTATTAAATTTATTTGCTTATATTACAACTCACTTGGGTTATCATGTCTACAGCATCTAAAAATAAAAAGAGTACAATTATATAACATTTGGCTACATCCAATTTAGAATAAATCCTCTATATTTGGGTAAATGTTAGTTGGTTGGGGTTTTACGTCATATCAACCCATGTAGGTTATTCGATGACTCTTTCTGCAGGTACACATATTAAATACATGATTTGTATACGATAGTTTGCTAAAAACATTCTGAAAAAGTTCATTTATTTTCACACAAATTGAATTTAACAATTACTCCAAAACTTAATAGTTCTATTTATATACAGTTAAATTGTCTTGTGTAATGTAGTATAATTTAGTGATGTAAAGATACGAAACACATTTACGAATTTAAAACACAGGCGGTTTATTAATTTCAGACTTCAGTTTTTCGACGCCAGGAGAGAGACACAATTCCTACTATGCTAACCCCATCCCGATGCGCGGCACATCTTGTTGTGTTTAAGATTTCAATTCATCTCTGCCGGTCGGGACCCGGAAAAATTAACTCTTCGACTCAATGGCCGAGTCCCCAACTACTCGACTCTATGGTCCGATCTCAACTCTCAACTGACAGCCTCCATGGTCCAATGTCAACTTTCAACTGACTCTTTTTCAAAATCCTTAAATTCTCATGACCATCTACTCCGGGTACGATGTCATCCACACTCGAGCCCTATTTCCTGTCTGGGGTTTATTATGGCAATGGTAATTATCATATCCTTTGCGCACGAGCTGAAAACTGTACCCATTGACTATGCACCTTAACTCTTAACCCGAATAGTTCAAAGCCCAACCAAACTGAATGATAAAATATAATTAACGATAAATGATTTGTATGAAAAAATCATTCATTTATTATATATCAATTCACTAACAATTCACTTCAACATCAGTCCTTTTTTTACTGTTATTTGTTTTTTAAACAAAAATTCTGTCTGTAACACATGAAATAAACCAAAGATAATTTGTTTGCACAAATTCAAGTGGTTTTGAATACTGCTTTCCATTTAAATTTTATTTAGTATTAATCATTTGTTGGGACAGAGTTAAATATTTTCAAGTATTCCTATTTAACACTAAAAATTCAATTAAACATCAGTCATTTTTCACACAGTTGAATAGTTAAACAATTCTATATGGCTCATAATTGAGACCCTAACAGAAACTACCAATCTTGGTCAGAGTGTACCTAGGAGTAATAGCAATGAAGGGTGTACTCCACGTACCGCAGTGCTCAACGAGAGGAGCCTTACTATTGGATGGTTTATTGTCATATCCAGGAAACACGTTCGATGGGGAAGTTATATGCCTCTTCAGAGATGCAGTCAGCGTATTCTACAGCCACATCTGACTGTGCTTTGTTGAGTGTTAGAGCCAGTGCTAGACAAAAAAACTGACACGCAGACAGAGAAGAAAAAGACAAAGACGATATATGTTATATGTATGTTTGTATGTAAGCATGTAGGTTGTTTCGTTGGTTGATTTCTTTTACGGTATACAAGCACATAATGAGTTATTTAATCATTGAAAAAACAATCACTGAATTTCGAGTAACTTATACTATTAAGTAAGTAAGTATGCCGGCTAACCGTAGTCGAGGGTGACCCAAAAGCTCACTTTTCAATAGCTACTACAAAGATGTGTTGGAAAGTGTAAGGAATTATCTCTCTGGATTGCGCTTTTTACCCCTTATGACCTAGTTGCCATGATGTTTGATTGTATTAATTATTTTATTGTCTAGTTTGGTTGGTTAACGAGTTTTCCAGTGTTCTCTTTATTTATCTAAAATCTTTGAGCAGAAATGTAAGACAAATTAGAAAGTTCAAGCGAGTCCACCAACGAGGAACAAATGTCAAGAAAACGAATGCATGTCTTGTCACTGGTTATTTTAGAGAAATGAAAACAGTAAATTTGGGACACGTTTGTGGTGACGCAGTAACATAGAGAGATGACATCAACTACCGATAAACAAACTTTACGTATATAAAAATTAGCAATTGTTGTCAGTTGTGAGTTGGAAGCAGTCGGGGTGAAATGTTGGTCAGGCTGAGGGGTGTCTCTTTGTGTCAGTTCATAAACCCTTACAGATTCTCTCTCTTTCTCTCTCTCTCTCTCTGTCTCTGTCTCTGTCTGTCTGTCTGTCTCTGTCTCTGTCTCTCTTTCTCTGTCTCTCTGTCTGTCTGTGTCTCTGTCTGTCTGTTTCTCTCTCTCTTTATGCAGTCTAAACATGGAACAATAAATGATTGTTAACTGTAAAGGGGAAATTCTTCTTGTCTTTGAGTTGCCAAAACCCAGGCCACTTTTTTTTCCGACGGATCATCCAACCGTCATAAAAGTTCCGGATGGATTGTGTCATGTCCTATCTGTGGATCTTTGAAACACAGCGTGGGCACAAAGACGATTGATAAACAAACCATATGGAAATGAATTTGGCACCGTTAAAAATATAAGACCAAAGTAAAAGTACACTGACAACTGAAGTGCTACATTTGACACCGTTACCAGAATATGACCAATCATTATTATTACATTTGGTACCGAAAATGTTCTCACGCACAACAACATATGTTTTGGTTTTGGTATCAGTGTTGGCTATTGGAGACCGCGATAATGTTACAGTGGTGCTCATTGGGTGCCCCTTTCGTTTAGCCCTGTGCTACATCTAAGCAAAAAGCTTAGTAAATTACTACAGTGGTGCCATGCTTAGATATTCTTACATTTGTTACCGTACCCAAATAAAAGCGTTACAAATGGTAAACGTGTCCAAGCATAGTATTATCTATACCTTATTATAGTGAATTTTATTCATCAAGTACCATTTCTGTGTCTTTGGTATGATCCGATATGGGATTGAACGCCGGTTTCGCGGATCACTAGCAAACAGTCAAATCATTATTCCAACGGGCTTGTAATAGTGATAATTATTTATGAATTATTATCAATATATTATTATAGACTCATATATCAATTATCAGTGAAAATACTTTACGCACGTTTATATGATTTCAATCGTTTCTATCAAATCCTATAAACTTTGAAATTGATCTATTTGTTTCATAATGTTGAGGACTAATGTTAATAAAGATAACACAATTAACATGAAGGCTACAAAAATAGGGAAGTTTTATTCTAGGATGCATCTGAAAACAATGAAATAAAATTATTCTTGTGTTACGTTGCGGTGGGTAGCAGTGACTTTTCAGCCAGCATGAGGAGTCATTAGGCTATCGTCCAATTTGACGGTCGTAATTTGATACGGGTCGCTCATCGGTCAAGCAAGCTTAGGCTGCCATAAGAAAATGAGACACAGTTGTATCGTCTTTCCTGTGTCACATGTAAACTGTTCCGAGGTGCCTTTGAAAATGTTTTGAGTTTATAGTATTTGCAGGGATCATGCGAACGCGCGTTAGCTCCTCGAAGAAAATGCCCACGCCTTTTTTAACGAATCTGATTGGTCAAAAAGTGTGATCGAGTGTTTTGAGTTTTTAAAGTTGGGTTTTAACCATCTTCTTAGATTTTCTAGAACGAGTGCATGAACGTTTTTAGGTTAAGAGCTGCACCAAATTGATCCCTTTTTTTCTTGAACTTTCTTTACGAATGAAATTACATCATTTCCTGAACATAAATTGAACCCTAATAGACGCAAACAATACGGATCAGAGTGAACCTTGTATTAATTGGAAAAATGGGTTGCTCCATAGTTCTTAGACCTCCATAATTGTAACCTCACCCTCAGATATAATTCAAAGTTATATCCTGGATACAAGCAAATACATCTCCGTCTCTGTGTGTGTGTGTGTTTCTTTTTGTGTGCGTATGGGTATATTATAATTATTTACAGAAATATTCAAGAATTATAATTAGAGTAAGCCCATTCAATATCTGTATCAATATCTACAATTTTATTCTTTCAGGCTGAACAAGTGTCAGTACAATTGTACATTTGTATTACTTGGATATAAACAAAATGCTCGGAAGAAAAGCTTGATCAGACGAAGACAAGTATACTGTGTTCTCTTTTGGACTAAGCATGAAAGCAGCGGAAAAAAAAACTTGCTGCTGTACAGCCACTTAACTCCCATTTTTTCCAAACCATCAAAGACAAATAAGATAATCATAAGCGTGTTCTCCTCCGGAAGCATTCACATAGACATGACAACAAGAGCCGACCAGTAAAACCCCAGATTCATCACCTCTTTCCGAACGCTGGAGGTCTCCTAGAGGACTTGACAAGAGCTATTACCAATCGGGAAAGAGGGCAAAAGGGCGTCCAGGAAATCCGAGCTATCAGCACGAACTGATGATGATGATGATGATAATGTTAGTTTTCAGGTCAATTTTTCATGGCAACTTGGTATAAGTGCAACATTTATTAATTATTTTGTGATTTATTTCTTTGGCGTGTCGGCAAAACGCACTCAACATCTTATACGGTAAACGGCTATTGATTATTGCGTATATACTTACTTATATATATATATATATATATATATATATATATATATATAAGAAATTTGAAGTTTTATATAAATCTGATGGTATATAAGCCTAAAAATATGACAAACAAAAACACAAGATATACAGAGGACAACTTTTTATAGTTGAATAATGACGCCAACGTAAAATGTTTCGGTTCGTATGATGATTTTTTCGGCACACGCACGCGCGCGCGTGCGTGTGTGTGCAATGTTTTGTATGTCAGTTGGGCCAATCGGCGCGGGCTATAGAATACACCGACTACATCTTTCAATTTAATGTCCCAGTTATGACATTAAATAATGTGATGGTGAGGCTCCAGTAATGCTGGGACTATCAAAAAGCCAGATTACTTCTTCATTGCAATCACTCCCAGTTCCACTGAATTGTTTGAAATAGAACTGGTTATATGTATATAAATTGTCTTTAAATAATATACAATCGTTGATGTGTCATACAAAATTATTGTATTGGATAAAATACTTGAAACCATTTAACTGTGTGAAAAAATGAGCTCATTAAAATAAGTTATCAACGCAATATGTTGACAAATCATATATACATATATATATATATATATATATATATATATATATATATATATATATATATGTGTGTGTGTGTGTGTGTGTGTGTGTGTGTGTGTGTGTGTGTGTGTGTATGTGTGTGTGTGTGTGTGTGTGTGTGTGTTATTCAGTCCAGTTAAACTGAAGTTATCAATAATTCCGTCAGGACAAAAAAATCATTCTACTATGAACATTTAAATTTTCCTGGTA
Organism: Sepioteuthis lessoniana; assembly: GCA_963585895.1. NCBI lineage: Eukaryota > Metazoa > Mollusca > Cephalopoda > Myopsida > Loliginidae > Sepioteuthis > Sepioteuthis lessoniana. Next base: position 20,390,115 of record OY757912.1, on the reverse strand, counting down.
AAGAGCTGAATGTAACTGATATTACAGAGTAATAATTCCTTTAAGAAAAACAAAAGAAAAGGATTGCATTAGGATTATAAATTAGGGAATTTTATAAATTTTAAATTTAGAATTTAAATGTTAAATTTTAGATTTAATTTAGGATACGTATTACTGTAATCTACGTAATGTTAAAAAGAAATGTTGTAATTCCCTAAATTATTATTAAATTTGGAGATTTACGTTTAAATGTACTTAGAATTTAAGTTTAAAAAATTTAATTTAATTTGCTGTAGAAAGTGAGTTTAGAATATACGTCGAGTTACTTTATTGTGATTCCAACCAGTAATAATAAAAAGAAAAATCGGAAGTGGACAAATGGGGTGGAAACTCTTAACCCCTCGTCTACCAACTCTAACCCTTCCCTCCTGTGTCTATTCTGACTGTAATTATTTTATCCATTAGATCTGAAGAGGACCTGTTATTTTTCATGTTATTGATTCATATCAGTACCCATTACAGGATGGAAAAAATCTATAATCATAATGTGACCGTTTTTGGTTTTTCTTAAAGGTATATATATATATATATATATATATATGTACATATATATATATGTGTATATATATATATATATATATGTGTGTGTGTGTGTGTGTGTGTGTGTGTGTGTGTGTGTGTGTGTGTGTGTGTGTGTGTGTGTGTGTGTGTGTTTAAAGAAAATTTGACATTAAATAACCTACAATGTTTGATATGCAATAAAATCTAACCAAACCAGCCAAACCAACCAACTGTATTATTATATTTTACGCTTTTTTACCATTATGTAAATTACCTAACATCCCGCTCAATATATCCCTGCAACTTAAAATTTATCAAGTGTCATTTTCATATATCTATAAATCAATCATAGTTCCAAGCTTAAATTCAATTTTCCAGGTGCATTTTGTTAACATTTCCCTTATATATATATATATATATATATATATATATATATATATATATATATATATATATATATATATAGCCTTCTATTCCATTTACCTTTTGACCGAGCAAATTGACAACGAACAAAATCTATTTTCCACGTAGTCAATTATATTGTCTCTGCCTTTTCTGCATATGATGAAGGTTTTCGACTACGTACTCGTGTGATATTGGATACTTCGAGCTATATTAAAAAGAATTTGGAAGCAACATCCTATAAAACAGTAGCTGTACGGCCACCTACCTCCCACCTCTAAAACCATCCAAATAAGATGAAGAAGACGTTTGAGAAGTAAGGACGTGACGTTCTCCTATGTACTCCTTCAAACGAATTTACAAGTGTTAGACGACCAACTAAAACTTATCTACAACATTCCCTGATGGATACAGAATGTTGTCTAGAAAACCTGCCAGAAGCGATGGATGACAGAGATGAATGACCGGAAAGAGTCAGCAAAATATCATAATGATGAGTTTAATGACAGTGGTTCAGAAAGTAACGATTCATTTTTTTTTATCTTGTCGAGCGATAACAAAGAAAAACTTGATGGAGGTGCCTGTAGTGCAATGGTTATCGTCGTAGGAAGTGGACACGGTGACACGAGTTCAATTCCTAGATGACACTGATTGCATTTCACATAGCACTGATATCCTTGCGAAAGTTACGAATCCAATTATTCTCCCTCCAGCTTAGGGTAAATAGTAGGGCACACTGGGTTCTTCAGCCTAGATGAGGCAACTAGTCTAGGAGAAAGAAAACTCAGAATTCAAACCTGTTAAACTCCGCTTAAAAATTGACCTTCGGTCATATCCTGCCCGAACGGAGGGGTTGGTAAATATGGATAACAAAGAAAAACATTAGATATTGAACATTGCCGTAAATATACTATTATTTTTCATAAGTGATTCTTACATTGAGTGAGGGTAAGGTGCTCATATGAAGTAGACAGGTATCATTGAATTCCTCCATGACGTCATTGAAGTTAATAGGCGCAGTACTGAATGTTGATAGTGATCAAAATTGTATATTAATTAAGACGTTCTTAATTTGTCCTAGAATGTATGATATTGATGTGACTAAAAAGTAAAGTTTAACACCAGGGTCAATCAACGAAATGAAGTGGTACTCAGTCTTCTAATTTAGGAAGAGTGAACCATGAATAATCAACTAACGAAGTAAATCTGTTTGCCTATTCAACGGTGTTTGGAATAAGCTGACTGTATATCAATCAGAGGGGTGAAAGCTTGCCATTGAAAAGGGGGCGTCCTGTTTATAGCAATGCACTGTTCAGTAGTGAGGCTCTAAGGCTGGAGATCTCTAAAGTGAAGTGCTCCTACCTTGCCACTACTCAAAAATCTACTCTGATTCGAAGATATCGCACCTTTTATTGTATTATCTATGGTCAAATAAATCTGTTTAATAATCATCCAAATTCGATTTGAGCGTGTGTAAAAACACACAAAAACATATAAAGGTTCGCAAAAAATGACGACTCTCAACTGATTTTTGTTGGTTTGTTTGGGTTCATGGCATATGAACCTTTGTAGGTTATTTAATGCCAGATCTATTTTTGCACAAAAAACAATTCTACTTCAAACAATTCTGTTTAGCATAAGTACACAGTGTTATTTTCAAAACATTTCTATTTCAAGCTATTCGGTTTAGACAAACAGTTCTAATTAAAATAATTCAGTGTAGATTAATTATAGTTCCTGTCCACACACAGTTAAATGTCAAAACAATTTTATTTCAAACTATTCATTTAAGCTTAAGTACAGTTTACATGTCGAAACAGTTCTATTTCAAGTAATTCAGATTAGCATAAGAACGGATTTTAGTACTATTTGACCCTTTGATAAGACCCTATCAGGTACTACCACTCCGGGTCACAGTGGACCTGGGAGTGATGGCAAAGAAAAGAGTGTTCTGCATTTTTCAAAGCTCCATCATTACTGGAACCTCACCATCAGATTTTTTTAGTGTCATATACCAGGACAATCGTTGGGGGGATCTTACCTTCTGCAAAGGTGCAGTCGGTGTATTCTACAGTCCCAACCAAATGTGCAAACACTTAACTAAAAATAATTTCTTGAATCAATATAACTGTGTGCAAACATATGGTTTGTATTAAACAGGAATACTTACTTTAAACAATATTGTTATTGAATATGAATAATTACAATAAATGATATAACTATTAGTAATAGATAGAAATACTTTAAACTATAAAATTATGTGAAAATTAATAGTGTCTGATATAACTGTAAATTATCTGCATTAAGAATAGTCACATAAAGAAAAAATGCTAGTGATGATTATTATTCATTTGAAATCGAATAACGGTTGGCAAACAAATAACAACTATAAAATAGAAATGATTATTTAAATCCTAAAATTATTTGTATTAGATGGGAATACATGATATACTATGAGTCAAAAAAACAAACTCTTAGGAATCCAGGAAAAAATGAAATAATGTCGAATGAAGCCGATTTTATAACAATTTGGTATAAATTAACTCTAAACAGAATTATATGCCGTTAAAATCAATCAATCAAGAGCCTATAGAGAAAAGCGACAAAATATTTTGTTTAGTGTAAAAGATTTCAGTTACAGGGAGATATTTGAAAAATTAGAATTATCAACTTTTCCGAGAAAGAAGAGTGAGAGGCAATCAATTTAAAACTTTTAAAATAATCAATAGAATTTCTGATAATCGTAGATACTTAAATTTTTTTCTCTTCGGACTGGAAATTTGCTGTCAAAGCAAATAAAAAATTTGCGTCTTTTAACAAATGTGGTATTTTTACGAATAGCGTTAAACATTTTTGTAACAAATTACTGAATTAGATGAAAAACAGATATAGAGCAAAAATAAATAAAAGAAGGGGATAGTTTCAGAGATAAGGCTAATAAAAGAATTTTAAAGGGCATTTTTCAGAATTATCGGATAAATTAGTAATCAGAATTTTCTGTGTGTTTGAATATATTAATAATTTATGTGTTCTGTGCGATGGAGATGTCACAGGAGGCACAGCAAATAAATAAATCAACCAGACAACTTTTTTTCCTGAAAATAAAACCTCCATCCAAGCATCACGTTTCACCTGGATTCCGCGTCAAAAAGGGGAGGTTATGTTGATCGACTAATCCCAGGAGACCATCTCTAACGGACCGTCTCCTTGGGTTAAGTTTGTCGTTTGGCACCCCAAAAGAGGAATGCCGAGAGATTCTAGTATTTTTTGTCGGTCTGGCCCAGCGGTTAGAGTGTTCGCCAATGGCCCGGGAGACCTGGGTTCAATCCCAGGTCGAGTCATACCAAAGACTTTAAAAATGGAACTTGATACCACCTTGCTTAACACTCAGCATTATAAGGTACGGTTCAAGGGTAAAGTGGAGCAATCCTGGGAATGGAGTAGCGCCCTCCCCTACACCTTGGTGTAGTAGCTATCGAAAAGGGAGCCTTCGGGTCACCCTCGACTATGGTCGCTAACTTTACTTTACTTACACCTCATTAAAATAATTTTGTACCAAATCTGACCACATGTGCATATGATTAGTATCAGATTTTTCTGGAAAAAAATGACGATCACCTCCATTCTAATTGATTTCACAAGGACAGCAGACATGAACTTAATCATCGACTTGGTTGCGATTTGAAAAGTAACGAACAAACAAACAAACAAACAACAAACAACAAACAAAAACTAAAAAAATGAACTAGTTTTGTTACTTCATAGTTACTTATCAAACAATCAATATTATGTTTCTTGTATTCGATGTAATCTTTCTGAAACTAAATAGAAAATTTTACTTTCCGAACATCCAGAGTGTATCATCTTGCTGAAATCAAATTGTAAACCCTCTAATGATCAAAGGCGAAATTGGATACTGTAGGAAATGTACTGTCAAGGCCCAGACAGTTAGCGGGTAGATTTTCTTCGTATCAACTGATCTATTTATTTTTCTCTTGGCAATAGTTAATGATACAATCTCATCGTTTAACAAACAAGCGTGACCAAATACGAACATATCCCTGCCATACGGACATTTACGAATGCGAAAGATGTATTCCTTTTAACCATTTTCATTAAATCTGTGGATGCATCCTTAATTACAAAAGATATTCAACTTCATTATACGACATATGAAAGTGAGAGAAAGAAAATATCTTATCTACTAGAGTAAAAACTATGTATTATGTATTTACCCAAACTCGTTGCCACAAGCAGCACCTGACATAAGGTCATTTCAAGCGGAGCAGAGCTGGTTTGAATTCCTTTTCCTTGGCTGGTTTCCTAACAACGGCTAAAGAACCCTGTATAGTTTATTATTCTCTGTGGCAAATTCGTTATATCAAATTCAGTGCCGAACAAAGCCATGTTTCCACCCACTTAATAGGACATAGAATACGCTAACGGTATCTCCTCTACTGGATTATGAACTCCAACAAAAAGCGGTGTTCTAGGTATGCATCTGGTGGGGAAGCACCAATTCTGAGGCAGAGGGGATTGTGGAGTTTCCCACCCTTGCCACATTTCATCCATGTCCATTCTTATCCGTAGTTGTAGTATTTGTACGTGTCCAATCAATGTGTCAAATAGATCTGTTTAAAACTGACTTGTATTCGAGTGAACGGTGTTTGGAAAACAAACTGTAAAGAAACTAATACACAAAAAATATAAATATTAACGAACAATGAACGATAGTCCATAGTCTCTACACATAAAATAACACCAAACAGGTTGGTATGATATCAAAATAAATCAGTCAATGATAGACATCAACGAAAGTGATTCAAAATTGTGGGTGGTTGTTAGTAAGCGGCGATTGTATTCCATGACCGAATCATTTCTAGTCATGCATTGTACCAGCTGTGGTTAGTAGAATCGTGGTAGCTGATACTCTGATACGTTCTGCATTGTTTAACTCCGTATGTGTTTTAAAACCCAGAAATATGAACGTTTAACTTAGTTTATTTCGGTTATTTATACATTTCGAGGTTCATCTGGGACATAAAGCCGAGTAAGCAAGCAATAATTGTGCGACAATGGAAATCGTGGAATAGTAAAAAGATTGTTCAATAAATTTCGTTAACGTCAGCCAAGCTTAGAGAGGCCTAAAAACGTCAATTCAATGGATGTGCTCAAAGTCACTGAAAATTTTTTAAAGATTATTACACAGAGAAAATCAGGTGAGCTCAGCATCTCAAAACCCAATGTGGTTCATTACCATTATGATCTCGGCAGATACGGTGCGTGCCACTTAAAGTAGTTACAGGCAAGCTCTGCATCTCAGAGTCCAGGGTGGTTTATCTCATTCATGACCTTGGCGAATCCGGCAAGTAGCACTTGGAGAGTATCAGGTGAGCCCATCATTTATCAGTCCAATGTGGTTCATCACATTTATGATCTCGGTAAAAGCATTCACAGCTGCTGAATTGTGCTTCACGTAACCAAAATATTATAAAGCATCCGATTATTTGGCCGGCCATATCAGTTTCGAAGGATTCAGATTTTCTAAAACATCATCTGACCAATGAGTATTAGTTGGGATTCAACAATAACACAATATATATATATATATTATTCTTTGAATCTCTTGTGTAATATTTTGCTTTTATTGGCTTTTCTCTTTTTAAACGTGTGAGATATTTAATTTTTTCGGCTCTTTTTTACTTTTGATTTGTGGATTTGTGTTCTTATTTTTTTGGTATTTTATTTTTTTAAATATTCTTACTTTGGCATTAGTAAAATAATGTTATATCTCGTTTATTTTCCTTTTATGGCTGTTGGAATAGGTTTCATACATACAAGCTACCTTAAATGTTTAATCTCGTGAGTGGTTTGTTGTGTTTTATAGCATATCAAGCTTTTTAGGTTGTATAAAGCCAAATCCTATTTGCATACTTATATATATATATATATATATATATATATATATATATATATAGAAAAACCTTTAAAAATCACTCATGTTTGTTTGAATATATAAAACAGACCTGACCAAAAGAGAATCATCATCATCATCATCATATCGCGCTGGTAGCACGGATATCCCTGACGCTCTCACGCCACTCCTCCCTATCGTTCATCACCCTAGGTCGGTCTTCAGGACAACATCCTGTATCCTCACATAGCTGCTGAATGTATGTTCGTGCTGGTCGTCCTGCTTTTGCACGGCCATGTGTGGGGGTCCATAAGAGTACATCTCTTATGGGTTCGTCCCTGCTTCTCCAGCAGTGTCTTGCATGTCTGGCTCGTCTAACTTGAATAGTTTTCGTGATAGGGGGTAGGTGGCCGTACAGTTGGTGTCTTGTGGGGTGTTGCCGCCTAGACTTGTTTAAGATTGCACGTAGCATTCTTGTTTAATTGCCGTCTAGCTTCTTCTCCAGCCGTTTTGTTAGCGTCCATGTAGTGCAGCCATATAGCAGTATCGATGTGACCGCTGCCTGGAAGAAAAGGGGGACATCTCCACTCTAGAAGGAACCCCTCTTAAACTAGTAGACAAATTCACTTACCTAGGACGCAGCGTCGAATCAACCGAAAAGGACATCGAAACGAGGTTAGCGAAAGCATGGACAGCTATCAATAGGCCATCGATTATTTGGAAATCAGACCTAACCGATAAAATAAAACGCAGTTTCTTCAAAAGAGAATAAAAGAATAAAAGTTTATTAGGAAGATGAATTTAGTAGTTGAAAATTTTTAGAATTTTTTTAATCATATATAAGAAACGTGAATGAGAGAAAGAAAGAATAAAAAAAGAGAAATATAAGAAAAAACATCCGGAAAGAAGGGAAATAAATATGCGAAAATGTTGAGTTTTGTGGCATATCAACCATTATAGAGTATTTACTACCAAATCCTGTTTATACTTATATATTAAATATATGATTTTGAAAATACATTATGTTGATAACAATCTCAAACGAGTCTGAGCTCTTATTTGCACAAAATTCAATGTTTTTAAGCATAGTTATATAACAGTCAAAATTTAACATCAGTCATTTGTTTGCACACATTTTGTTCTATTTGACACATAAATAAGTCTCTGTCAGATGATACCACTTCCCATCAGCGTGGACCTCGGAACAATGGCAATAAAGGGGTACTCTACACTACCCAAATCTAGAAGCCGGGAGCCTCGTCATCATATGCAGGACACTTTTGGCAATAGTCTTATTGCACTGCAAAGATGCAGATGATGTATTCTACAGCTCGAACCTATTTGGCCGGGAAAATAAGAGAAAAAAAAAGAAAAAGTGATGATTGATAACGCTACGATTAAATAAAGAGAGGATAATAAGACAAAACTTGTTCATCTGAAGGATAGACTTTATATATATATATATATATATATATATATATATATATATATACTTAGATCTGCCTTGTCAAGAGTCAAATCATGATCAGCCTAAAAAGGCTTAGCAACCATTTAAAAAAATCCCCTCGTACCACTCAGGGCGTTTTCAGGTGTATTTAAGATTGAATGAAACTGCTGCTCACTGCCAATGTCATGGTTGGTTTGTTGATTTCTTAATGCAATGGCACATCAATATTTGTGTGTTATTCAAGGTCTACTATTCCTTTTAGAACAGCATTGATACTATTAAACCTAAAACTAGGTGTGATAAGTGGATTAAATACGTTTACAAAGCGTTCTATTCCAAAAAGTGAACATAATAGAGTCACTGAAATTTGAACTCGCCTTCATCGAGGCCACAGTCCAATGAGTTAGTCCTAAAGCAACGGTTGAAATATAGAACATATGCCACGTCATGGTTCAATCCCAAGACGAGGAAATGTATGTGTGTTCTTGTAATTGGCTACAGATAGTCATACGCCAATAAAGATGGACTATTTAAAAAGTTGATATTTTAGACGGCCAGGGAAATACATTTTTATTTTAGGGCTTTATTCACCCAACAATGAGTCTTGAATGTGCCTGTCAGTTCAGTACAGAAATTAATTTTGGTCATTTATTTTCCAATACGCAAATTGGAAATGAAGACTTAAACATAGATAATGTCTTGTTTCAACCGTCTAAAAGCTTGATGACAACAATACTTTTGAAGTAAAAGGCTTGGCAAATTTGGCAAATGTTCAGAAACATTTTATCCTGTAATTATCGGTCACTTATACAGCGTTGTGTGTTAATGATGTCTTCTGTACTAATGACATTTTATATATTGGCGTTCGTTTCTGTGACTGTTGACTGAAGTACCGTCTGAGAAAGGGCAAGAATATTGATTAGAGTAGAAAGAATGTTTGGCTCAGTTTTGATATTTAGCGAAATTCGTAGCGTTTACTGTCAATGTAAGTTTGGGATTATCTTTTATCCTGACTGCAAATTAACCTATATATCTACAACATAATCTTTTTCAGATTTAGATTTTTAAAGAATGTATTTATAGAACTTATTAAAGTTTAGTAGCTATGTATGTCACTAAATACATCGGTTTGGGAAAAGAGAGCTAAGAATCCAAGTGCAGCTTCAGGTAAGAGCTGTTAATGTTCTCATAGAAATAATGATTTAAGTATCCACATCTAATTGATATTTTTTCAAATTAGTAATCTACATTAACTGTATTAAATATAAAAGATTTTGATGAAGATGAATCACCAAACTAGTACAAACTACTACGGCTAATAATAATAATAATAATGATAATAATAATAATAATAATAATAATAATCTGGAGGATTTGGAAGTGGCGGACGAGTGGAGACCATCCAAACAACAGGATTATTAGAAACGGACAGAATACTGAGAAGAGTCCTGGAGACTTGAGGAGACTTGCTGTCTCTCAATCTTCAGTGAAAGACCATCAGCTAACGCTGATGTGACAAACGCAAATGAGTAAATAATAATAATAATAATAATAATAATAATAATAATAATAATGATAATAATTCAGGTTACTCTCCTGGAGACGTGAGGTGATTTTTGTCACTTCAGGGGGAAAACATCAATTAGAGATGGTGTGTAAAACTCGAAATAATAAAAATCATTAGTGTATGCCATTATAAATTAATTAAAAGTTCTTGTGTGATGGCAATGAGATTAACTGTATCTAAAAGTGAGTCTCGAATCCTGGAGATCTATGTAAAGTGGGGTATACCTTCATTGCTATGACTTTTAAGTCTTCTCATACCCTGAGTAATAGTACCAATTAGAAATCTGTCAATAGGTAATATATATATATATCTGTTCAAAAATTGTTAGTGTTCAATTGGAATTATTTAAATAATAACCCATAATTGTGAGTAAATAAATGTTTATTTTTATTTTACTCATTGCATGTTTTTTTCACTCTAACGTGGTTGGCTTTCAGTGGATTCTGGTTGAAAGCAAGTCTCCTTACTTTACTTGTATTCTTGAAAATGTAAGGCATGTCAGCGTTAGGATTATTTTGATTTATTCTCTTATTTCGGACAGTTCCGCTACAATTTTTCCTGCCTTTTAGTAGAGCTACAAGAGCACGAACTACAAGTGGTATTTGTTACTTGGCAATGTTCAAGTTTTTATATGGCTTTTAATTTTCTCTTATTTTTACTCGGTGGTTCCCTGGAATGGTATAAGAAACTTGAAGACAAGGTCTTTTTTTTTGTCTATTAACAATACTTCTAGTTTTCTGACCAGTATTAGGTGATCTCTTTGATGCTCCAAATCCCTGAGAATTTCATGCATATCAAGTTCCTAGATGGATTCTGGTTCAAGTATACACTATTTGGAAATATGGTCAAAATTCTATCTTTTTCACAATTCTAGAAGATTCCCTATGTTGTAGAGTTACTGGAAGCTCCCCCCCAACAATGAAGACTGGTCTTAGGACTATATTAAGGTCGTGCTTTCTCTAGTATGGCCGTATGTCTGTTTGCTGTAAGTCTGAAAGTAGTCTGCCCACTGTCTTTCGACAAAAAAAAAAAAAACGACATAAGTCACTTACATTAGTCGGCAGACTGTATTTCTTTCTGGAAGTAAATATCTCTTATCTTGAAATGTGTCGACTGTTACTATAAACGACGCAACACGTGACCTACTAAGTCGAGCCAAGTGTTACACTCCTTTATCATTATTAGTTAATTTGTAGAGTTACTTGAAACTATGCTATGTATAAATCATTAGGATAAGTGTTGTGTAGCCTGGTGATTGAATAATGAGACCGTAAAGAAGCATAACACTTTCTTTACAAATAAAGACGTTACTCTCTTTATTCTCTCAAGAACCTTCATAAGAGAGATCGGTGATGATACAAGATGTTGCCTTGAAGACCTACCAGAAGCGATGGATGATAGAGAAGTGTGGCGGGAGAGGACCAGGGAGATCTGGGCTGGTGGCACGACATGATGGTGACAATGATTCTTCCAAAGGGTAAAAACTGGCGTATGTGTGAGAGAGACAAAGACAGGGAGACCTACGTAGATGAAAGACTGCTATATTGACTCTTTCTTCTTCGCCCACGTTTTGCTTCCATATTCAGGGCCCTGTTTGGTACTACTTCTGCTTCTCAATCAGTGGAAGGGAACACTGCCCCTCCTTTATGCACTCGCTGGCAATGACTCTCGTTACTCTGTGATTCTGTGACTCTAAGACTTACAGTAACTGCCGTGGGTACCCGATTATAGATATTTTCATAACGCCTACACATTCTTCTGGCTGCAAAACCACGTGATCTCCTCACACCTATGGATTGATTGTTTTCTGGAAACCAATTTATTTACACGAGTTTATCCTACGTAGAGAAATACCTGATTAACGGCTCTGTCAAAGGTCAATATGCAGCAAAAGTTATCAATACACTAAACCACTCTAGTCTCATCAGCCAGACTTATAACACACTGACACACGTATACCCTTTACAAGGAAACGTTTCCCTCCGCGCCAAATTGATGTTCTTGATATCACACTAATCTGCATGTCATGGTGCAATTCTAGTTCCGGTGATTTGGTTTGATTATTTAGTTTAATAGCATATAAACATTCGCGTGTGTTTAATTCTAAATCCGTATTCGGAGAAGAACAAGAGTGGTATTATTTAACCCATATCGGAGCGGATAGAGAGATCTATAACTTTCTGAAGGGTATTAGTTGGAAAGTGATCGTAATAGCATGACTATAGTTTGAACTCAGTTACTACGATGTCACAGTCTAGCCAAGTAGCCACTACAGTACTGATTATCTGGTGAGTATGGAGTTCCCTGTTATTGCGATTATCCCCAGATTTACAGTGACCAGGAGTGGTAGAACCTTCTTGTCACATCAATGGGTCAAACTCTATGTTGAATGCTATTTTATCCAAGAGGAATGCATCCAAAAAACATTTTAGTTGGTATACATTATGTTGTATACTACGAGTATACAATTGCATGTGTGCATATACAAATATATGCGAAACATAATCAACAATAATAACGAACTTCAATGAACGAACTTACACACTTCTTTATAAAAATATAAATCTCTCACACTTTATTCTTGAAAGAGTGATGGTGGTTGTGTGTGAGGGATGAGCTGGAGACGGGGACAGACTGCTATATCGACTCCAAGTTCTTCTTCGACCATAGCAGCACTTATTCCTCATCTTGGCTGGGTTGCTCAACCGTGGGTCACTGGGGGCCCAAAGCCGTCTGTCTGCCGCGAGTTCTCAATTCTGCATCTTGTCTCCAACTGACTTGAACTTTCTGGTACCTGGTTATATTATTGTTTAACGGCCACCTGCTTCTGCTGTTCTTCCTCTTATTTACACCGGTGCATCTCTAGATTGACGGCTCGGTCGAGGGTCAATACATAACAATTATTTTTAGTAGCTAGGTGCATTTGATATCATAGAACAATGCACATTTTTTTTTCTATTTGATAGGATTACTCAATATCATATAATTGTGTGCAAAAAACCCAACTCTTAAGCATTCACTAAGCAAAAGAAATGAACTATAAATAAACAGTAAACGTGTGATTCCTTAATCTTGAAGCATAAAATAACCCTAGAGGTGTTAACATGCTGTAAAAATCGATTACTTGCTAGTTTATCAAAGCCATCAAACTAAGTGCAAATTATTTGTATTAGATAGGAATACTTTATATCATACAACTGAATGTAATAAATGAATATAGACCAATATAATACAAGATTTTAAAAGAAATTGCTGGGAATCATGGAAAATGTAGTTATGATCAAAATATTCGGCTTAAGCAATCGATACATGTATTGATATACAAAAAAAAAATTAAACTATATCTTATCTTCTATATCTACTACATTTATGGCATGTGGTTAAATTCCCTGAACTTTTGCACGGCACAAAATAGAGTTCATAAATCTGTTTTGAACCGATATTGAAGATATAGTGTTAACGGAGGGCATTTTTAAAAATCCTATTCACTTTGAGATATAAAGCTGTCTAATATGTTATAGCCTTTCTAGAATATGTCATCCTTCAGAGAGTTCCTGTCTACATATCTGCAAACTGGTTGACATTCTGAGAAGATTAAATGATTTTGTATTTTTATTTACTTAAAACGTACTATGTTATTATTTCATACGTATGCAAAAATTATTTTGATGTTTCGCTATGGGTTTTCATAATCATTCTCCGCTTGCAGGCCTTACACCCTTCGGCATCTGGATTATAATCATCATTTTAACTTTCTCATTTACACTTAGGAATATTATATTTACATACGATGATGCATTTTTCAAAAGGTTGTCAGAGTTGTGTCAAAACTACTGGTAACGATATCAAATAAATACATATATTTTTTTTAGATTTACGATATATATCATTGCATTGCAACACCAATAATTTCATTTGGAAAAAAAATCATATATTTGATTAGGGAAGATAGATAGATATTACTTGTGCTTGTGTGTGTGTGTGTGTGTGTGTGTGCGTGCGGGCGTGCGTGTGTATGTGTGGGTGTGTATATTTATAAATATGTATATTTTTGTGTCTGTCTGTGATCATATATATATATATATGTGTGTGTGTGTGTGTGTGTGTGTGTTAGTGTGTGTGTGTGTGTCTGTGTCTGTGTGTGCGTGGGTGTGTTAGTGTGTGTGTGTGTATCTGTAAAAATGTATATTTTTGCGTGTGCCTGTGATTATATATATATATATATATATATATATATATATATATATATATATATACTGCGTTATGAATTATTAACGAGGTGACATTTTTCGTTTCTGTCCGAAGGCTACTTGTTTGAACTTAACGAAATTTTCACAGGCTGATGGCGACAGCTATCTGTGAACGCTGTGGAAAAAAACTGTTAGTATCTTCCCAAGTGAAGAGAAACTGCAGCTATTCGCATGAATAACACGATATTTTAGTCTTCAAAATTATAATCGAGTGATTTCATGATCGTGTAATTAGCCGTCAGAAATGTGACTTGACCACTTTTGTGAAATACATTATAGTATTTGAACTTGCAAAATGTGTATCAATATATTGGAAATAACCACAATTAGCGGAAGATACGGCCAAATAGTGAAAAAAAAATTTAACAGAGCCGATAAGGGTTACTTGTGTGTTGTTTCCTAAAGTTTTCAGTCATGAATCGAACGTTAATATGTTGATAATCCAAGCCGGGTCATTTAGGCGTACAGAATAAACAACAGACTGAAGAACTTTTCCGTGTCTTCATTATCAAAATGCTAGTTGATGGTCATCAACTGGAATTTGGGTGCCAACAAGTCATTTAAATTTTCCAAGACTCTTCTCAGTATTTTAGCCGATCTCAACCATGCCGAAGTGTGGGTTGTCTCCACTTCTCCTCTTATTTCCAAGTCCTCTAATCCTCTTATCAATCATATGGTGACAATACGAAGATCAATTACAATTGGTATAAACGCAATTTTCATGTTCCTCAGTTTTTTTCAATTCCCTAGCAAGGTCCTAGTACTTATATTCTTCTTCTTCTTCTTCTTCTTCTTCTTCTTCTTCTTCTTATTATTATTATTATTATTATTATTATTATTATTATTATTATTATTATTATTATTATTATTATTATTTGCCAGTTATTCGCAACAGCTTTTCCTGATGGTCTATTGCTGGATAGAGAGAGATAGCAAATATCCTCTGGTCTCTAGTACTCTTCTAACTATTCTAGCAGATACCTTTTTCAGTGACTAATTTTGCTCCAGCGAGGATTATTTTATTTCGTGATGTTGTTTGTTGGGATATTTTTCAATTGGCCGTTTACTTATTCAGTTCCGGACTTGATTGTCCTGTAGTCTTGGTTCCTGACAGAAGACATTGTGGTTTTCTTTTCGGGCATGATTTTGTTCTTCATTTTTCCTTCTTGCGTCAGTGTTTACATCGCTGGGTTTTGTTATTTCTGCCATGATCATTTAACGATTGGTTTTGGTCTAGACTTTCCCTACATTTAGTATCTCGGTTACTGTATTAGTGATTTGTTGATATGTTTGCTTATATATTTTTTTGTGAATTCTCAGTATTTAGAAGTCAGAAAACCAGCCATTCTTTATTGTTGCCATAACCTGATTAACGAGCCATAGATTTGTTTTCTTAAATCTAGCAAATTATGTCCATATTTCTATCATAACTTTTATATACCTCTTTTCAATTGGGTTACTCTTAAATTAACAGTATAGTGTTAGTTTGGTATCTTCAATTGTCTACTTTCTACTGTATGATCTCTGATTTGTGTGGTTAAATTGTTCATCATCTGAGTATACGAAAGAAGAATTGCTTATGTACCAGAAAGAATAAAACCCTTTATTCTCAGGATACTCACTAGATCCCCCATGTTGTCTATCAAGGGAGCAACTGCCGATCATGACACCTGAACCTGTTTCTAGGTCCCCTGTTAAATTATGGTTTAATTTGTCATTGTATATAGTGGCAATACCAGATCCAGGGGTTGTTAATTATCTACGCGCCGATGCAGCTGTAGCCAAGAATCCTTACAGTAATAGTACAGTTGAACGGGTCACAAAAAATAAATAAAACAAAATAAATAATTTAAACTATTTCCAAATATTTTCAGTTTTAACTTAGTTAAAATCCACAGAAAATTTTTTTTTAAATAATCTACTTCTTAAAATTAGCCCCTGAGCTATTTATAGGTAGCTCTGTATTGTCAATATGGCTCTTGCTTTTATTGCCGTAGATTATTGGAGTCACGTTATTAATAAAACTAGCCTCTTTAGGTTGTTTAAATTTCTGAGACAAAGCATGATAGTTTTTATCATTAAGGGTTTTCGGACTATTGTCTTCATCTTTATTGTTATTTCCACAACGTTTCGGCCGATATGTCCTCTGGCCTTCTTCAGGTGTTTGTCGAACTCGGGAACCTCCATGGAACTTCGAACTACGTCCTTTATTGAATCATTTAGGTTAGGAATTAGAATTTTTCCAACAAAATTTTAATTGTGAATTTAATTTGTTTAACTTAATAAACGCCTTCAAATCCTCTTGTAAATATTTTGATTTACCTCTAATTTAAGAATTAACAGATAAATAACGAATTTATCACACAACGAAAAAGATAATGGTTCTAATCAGACATGAACTTTTTGGAATAGTTCAACTGAAATAAATGGTTAAAAATTAATCGCGTTGTCTTCCTTTAAATTACCAAAAATTGGCAAAATGTTCAGTAAGCGGCCACAGTGAAAAATTCATGATTCAATTCAAATTAAAGACAAGTTTTACTGACCGAGTTGTAGATAGTAAACAGCCTGTATTTGTTCCCTCTCTTTCTCAGCTGGTATGAGCTTGAATATTACCGTTTTCTTGAGGGTGGTTATAATAAGAGGTCATTAAACATTCGTGAATATTTGACCATTAAATTATAATTGGCATTACAGTAACTTTCATATTTCATAGTTGTTGTTTGTTGTGTTGTAGAGCCATGACCAACTATACAAACACATATGCATGCAGAATCATAACGACGACACAATAAAGACGAGCGACACAGTTCTTGAGAAAAATATACTTATCACTTTATTTGAAAGGGTTCGAAAAGGTTACTAAAGGTTTTACTGTGAGAGGGTGGTGGAAGCGAACAGAACTGCAACATATTGACCCCCACTCCTATGGCCATAACAGTGTTTCTTTCCCGTTCTCCTGGGCTACTCAACCGGGGGCCTGGGGGCCCAGCTTCTCTGGGTGCTGATTCTCTCTAACACGGCTTATCTCCAACTGAGTGAACTTCCTGTGCACCGAGTTATATAATAGTTCCACGTCCACCCTCTTCTTGTGGGCGCCAAAAGTCGCCCTCATTCAACCCGTCCACGGTCAAGGTTATATTCTGATATTCCTCGACTGGATGCACCTGTTATTTATACAGGTTCATTTTCTATTTTGACAGCCCGGCCGGGTCGGAGGTCAATATACAACAGGTTTTTTGTTTATTTTTTTTGTTATTTTTTGTTTATTTTTTTTGTTATTGTTATTCCGTGAGAGTTTTTCTACGCCAGATTTTGCTGATGGTCTTTCACTGACGTCTGATTATCAGCAATTTTCCTTAAGTCTCCCGAACTGCAGTCTTTGGTATACACTTTAAGCATATTTACCAACACCTCCGCTCGCGTAGGATATGACCGAAGGTCAATTTTTAAGCGGAGTTTAACAGGTTTGAATTCAGAGTTTTCTTCTCCTAGACTAGTTGCCTCACCAAGGCTGAAGAACCCAGTCAACCCTATTATTTACCGATAGCCGGAGGGGGAATAATTGGATTCATGCCTTTTCCAAGGGTATTAGTGCTATGTGAAATGCAATCGGTCTCGTTCAGGATTTGAACTCGTGTCGCCGAGTCCATTTCCTACGACGATAACAATTACACCACGGGCACCTCCAAAATACACGTTTACTGCCATTACACTCAGGTCCCTTCTGACAAGGAATGCTGGTACTTGTGAAGGTCCCATCCAAGAATCAAATAGATCTGTGTGTGATAGGAATGTTTGTTACCATATAACGCTAAATTATTTGAATTGTTTCCTCAAGATATTATTGTTTACTAAGAGTTATTATTAATTACTTGAAACTATATAATTGTGAGTAAACAACTTACTGAACTGGAGTAAGTACGTGAAACCATGTAATTTTATGTAGATTATGGATAGTTATTAGGACAATGTGATATATACTTAATGCTAATAATATGTTGTAGTTATTACAGTTGTCCTATAACCATGTGAAGAAAAAAAGCTGTTCAGAAATAAGTACAGAAAAATAAGAATATAAACCTACAACGGACGAGATACTTTAACCAGTTGAAATAAAATAACTCCAAACAGGTTGAATTATCGTAATATCAATCAAAAACTAATCAATGTTATTTTTTTATAAATAGCATCTCGTCTATTCAGCCAGCCGATTTTTTTTCTAATAATTCGATACTATTTTCAGTCCATTGAAATGCTATACCATTACTTTGTTACTTTGGCAAGTTTTCCTTAGCGTCAAACTACTTCATTCATTCATTATTATTATTATTGTTATTATTATTATTGTTGTTGTTGTTGCTATTTTTTTTTGTTACCGTCTAGCATTTAGAATCTTTACCTTCTTCAAATAATGACAAACTTTTGGATGCCAACAAATATAACCTTTTATATAATACGGTCATAGACGGTAGACAACATGTGCTTTCTTTATATTCATTAAGCTTTCAAATACTTTGGTATTTTATAGATATTAGTTTTTTTTTCATTTGGAAAAAGAAGTCAAGTCATTGATGTTAATTCTGGATTACTTCCATGTTCTTTGCCAGAAAAGGTTTATTTGCCCTCTAATTTGAATCTCTCTAAGTATTTATTTTAAGTTGACTTGGCGGGATAACCTTACAGGATATCGCAATTGAAGTTATTGAACAATATATATATATATATATATATATATATATATATATATATATATATATATATATATATATGCTAGGTCGAATGAATATTGCGTAAAGCAAACAAAAAGCGGGAAAGCTTGTCAATAAGCAGACATAAACATATCAGGAATATAATCATTTGATATTAACAGGGAAACGGCGGATATTAGACGATTGTATATTTGTCCCCATGAGAGTATTCCCAGTGGGATTTCGTACACTTATCCTAGCGTAAATTTAACTTTAGAAAAATCATCAAAACTTTCTATCTGGATCACCATCGTTACTTTTAACACCTTATTTTCAACTTCGATGTTTCAACTCTGATTTCATCTTTTAAAGTAGCCAATGGTAAACGGGATGCAAATAGGGACCCACTGAGTGCGTGCGTGTGTGTGTGTGTGTGTGTGATTGAGAGAGAGAAAGATTGATAGATAGATAGATAGAAAGAGAGGGAGGAGAGAGAGAGAGGCTGATACACTTGGGTGATCAAATGTTTTACCTTACAGAAGATACGAAAATTTATCCGCTCTGGGTCAGTAATGTGGTAGTCACAGTGCATGTAACCTCAATAAATATGACATTAGTTCTGATTTAATAAACCAAAAACGACCTGTCACTTCATATAAATGCTGGGTGTTGACATTTGGCTCGTTACGCAAATACCCGAAAACCACCAAATTTCTAACCGAAATTTTAATTTCGGTTAGAAATGTAGTAAATTTGTTTAAATTTAAAAAAAAATAAATTTACTACATTTCAAACCGAAATTAAAATTTCAAACGGAAGTAGGCTTAATAAGAAGATTGATTACTCTTCACCCCTCTTCTCTCCCCTCCCTCTCTTATGTGTCTATTCTAGTTTTTTTATCTAAAAGATCTGAAGAAGTCCTGTTAATTTTTTTCGTGCTTTTGGAAATTTCAAAAATTCGTAACAGGATGGAAATAAATTTATAATCCAATGAGACCGGTTTTTTGTTTTTCTTAAAAAAATGTATTGCTCTGTATTATTTTTACATTGAGCTCTTTACCAGGAAATTCAAATATTCACTCATGAATAATTTCTTGTCCTGAAATTTACTCCCAACTCCGGTTTAACTGGACTAAAGAATACTATATATATATATATATATATATATATATATATATATATATATATATATATAAAATCTCACTATCTTCCGTAAAGACATATGCTCAACAACTTAAAAGCAGAAAAAGACTATGGTATTAAAACTGTGTTTATTCATAAATTTCTTCCTGACAACTGAAGATAAAATTTACCAGTTCGAATGAAAACTATAATGTGGTCACTCAACATTTTGGAAATACCAAGTTTCTTGACATGAGTTAAGGTTGTTTAGTTACAAATGGAAAAGCAAAACAATAGTTGGTTATAGAGTTCAGATCATTTATTTAACTATCTATTAAATATTCATTTATCAAATTGATTGTCTCGTCTTATAACTATTATTATTATTATTCGCCTGTCATATTACAAAACAGTTTAAGATATTTATAATAACATCTGACAATGAGTTTAAAATAAAAGGCATGTGATGTATAACATTAAGCAACTAGATTTATCAAACTTATTATACATAGCTTAAAAATACCTCACTGGACATTGGCATAATGGTTAGAGTGTTCGCCAATGGAGACCTGGGTTCAATCCCAGGTCGAGTCATACCAAAAACTAAATAAAATGGTACTTGATGCTACCTTGCTTAACATTCCGCATTAAAGATCAAGGGTAAAGTGGAGCTATTCAGGAAAAGGAGTAGCACTCTCCCCTACACCTTGGTGTAGTAGCTATCGAAAGGAGAGCTTTCGCGTCACCCTCGACTACAGTTGCCAACAACAAAAATAATCGACCGGAAGTAACAGACTTATGATGTACAGTGGATTAATATTCCATTAAAAATATCGGAATGATATTGTGTTTTAATCATGTTTTCGTAAATGTCCTTTTTGTTAAGATGAAAAATTCATTTTGCTTTACTAATGAAACAAAATGTATGACCTTCCTTTTGTAGAGTGAAACTTTCTCTGAACGAAATCTCAATAAAGTTGTTTCTTTTTTTCCTGAGAAACTGAGCGAAATTGTCTTCGTTCTATATTGAAGGGAACGAAACGCATCCAAAAGTATTGGGACTTTCTACGATCATAAAAACTTTCTCTTACTCGTGATTTCTTGTTCTATTCCAATCCTCCCAATAGTTTTAATTTGTATCGTTTATCAAATACGCAGACCCTCTCACTGCTATAAATGCTTTTCTCAATTACTAAATTGAAAACAAATTTCAATGAGTTTCTTGAATACACTTTGTCTATGGAAACCACATATAGTATCAATTTTTCTTCATATAAATACTTTTTTTTTATTTTAAAAAGCGGGTCATTTCCTTCTCTATTATAAAAGCCTTCTTTAACATATTTAGGAAATTTAAAAAAGACATATTGCTTGCTTCTCTAACGGATGATTTCGTCACATAATCTTTATTAAGATGTTATTGTTTAACATTCGAATGCTTTCATCATTGTCGACTTGTTTTCCGTCTTAAACAAACGCCGCTAATTAAGTCGTCTTCATTTTGTTTGAATATCGTCTCTTGTTTTGAAGCTGCTCATTCATTCTTTCATAATTTCCTCTTTAGACCGAGTTATAAAGAAATGTTATGACGACTGAGAGATACTCGATGTTAACTCAAATGACCCTATTGATTTGATTTTTTTTTTGTTCAAAGTTTCAAACGAATAATCTTTTTCGATCAGAATGAATGACCTACCATCCGAGTACATTCAAATCAGTAATTACCACACGGACCATGAAAGAGAACTTACAAGTGAATACTATTGATTTCTATCCCCGTGTTGTAATGATTTTGGTATCAATACCTATTAGGATTTATCGACAAACTCTTTTTTTTATTTACATGCCGGCGAGAGTATATGTCTAAAATATTAACGTCGGTCCTTCAACTTATATCAGCAGAAATATTAGCTGATAACAAAAAAGGGATTTGAGGAATTTGAATAATTGGGAAGAGATATAAACATTCTTGTTTTTTTCTTCATATGAATTATTCTGTTTATATTTCTTATATGAATACAAGATTTCTTTTATTCATTTTGACTGTCTTTCTCTCGTGTACAGTCTTTATTATATCACATCTTGACCATTGAGAAACACTTAATTCAAGATTTTCAATTAATTTTAAGAATAACATTGTTAGCAATGCTTTTAAATTAGGTATGATAGTTCTTGGCAACAATGCTCGCAATTATTCCTTACAATTGATAATCCTTTTCTTCCTTATTTCTAGAAAGAATGTCTTTACATTAGGCACATAATACCTCTATACTGACAATAGTGTTTTCATTACCTCCTGACCTCTGACAATTCCTTACTTCCTAATTTCCGATACGCTTACGCATTTTTATATTCAAATCGTTAGCAATGCATCTACAATACACACACACACACACACACACACACACACACACACACACACACACACACACACACACACATATATATATATATATATATATATATATATAGAGAGAGAGAGGGAGAGAGATCATCTCCCGTGCTTGTGTAACGAATTTAATCTGCTCATTAACACATCTTCGTTTTAACACAAAGTTAAATTCGCATTTCATCTATTATATCACTGTTAGTTTCTGTGATTATCAGGATCTTCTTTAAATCATGAGAAGAATTGAATATTCTACTGACCATCGTGTCCTGAATACGACTTTAAAAATGAAAATCCAAATTAAAGGTAAACATTCTGTCACTCGTCTACCGAAGCGCAAAAAATATCTCCAAGCTAAAACCTCCTAAAATTAACCAATAGTACGTTGATAAGATCAATCATTTTGAACCTAAGGATCCAGAGAAATTTGAACTTTAAATCAAAGCTTTGTTAATTTTTGATTTAAGTGCTGAGACATGCAGACCAAATACATGAACACTGACCGAGGACCACAACACCATAATCAGGAATTTATTGGAGCAAAAAGAACTTCTGACCAACTAATTAATTCTGTGTAACATCTCTACCTCAGAGCGGTCAGTGGCTCAATTGAAGCTCAAAACATTCAAAGCCGAGGTTCAGTAAATACAAAATCATGGGTAGAAGAAAAAATATCCTGCCTATCTAAAAGGATTTCGAGACCTTTTATATTATTCTCTCTAAAATCTATGGTCCAAATTTATCCTCTATCACTCTACTCCGCTCAAAGGATGGCTTTACGTTTCTTACCAAACACGAAGATATTCGTGATCACTGGGGAGAGCACATTAATAAATTCTTGAATAGAGAGTCTAATGTTAATAACGGTTTCACAGACCAACTTGATCAGCTCCCCAATATGGGCAAGCTTGATAATCAACCAACTCTTTATGAAGTTACTTAGGTCGTTTTATGAATGAACGCTGGAAAGCCCCTGGCCGGGATAGAATTAATGCTAAACTTTTTTTTAATGTCTTGGTTTCAGAGTAGATGTGATGCTACTCGAAGTATTATTATACACTTAGAATCAAGATGTACCTCAGGACTGAAGGGATGTGCGTATTATTCCTCTGTTCAAGAAGAGTTCTAGAAGCCTATGTGACAATTATTGAGGAATTGCTTTGCTCACTGTTGTTGGAAAGGTTTTTGAAAGAATTCTTTTAAATCGCTTGGAGAAACACGTATCACCATTCATTCTTCCAGCGCCATTCTTCTTAGTCACCTATTATGGTACTCTTGAAGAGGTTGTATCAGTTGTAAAACAGGGCTACGTTCTTGAACCAACATTATTTGGAATCTTCTTTCGGTTGCCTCTAAGATTAATTCAAAAAGAAAGATTGATGGCATTTACATTCGTTGGAGAACATATTTAATAAAATATTTAAAATAAGATGTCTTATGACAGGCTTAAAAGAGTCTACGGTGCCTATGCGGGAGCTTTTATATGCAGATTATAGTGATTTGGTAACCTACCGACAGCATGATATGCAAAACCTCATGGATTGCTTCTCAGGAGCCTTTACAGCATTTAGTTTAACCATCACCGTAAACATTACTATTTGTTAAGCATCACCCTGCCTCGAATAAGCGCTTTCTGGATCCTGCAAACTTTGTGTATGATAAGTGCCTTAAGTTGTAGATCATATCGTTTATCTTGAGAGTGCACTGTCACAAGACAACTCTTTGAATAGGGACATTTTCCCCAGGTTTCTGAAAGCTACCAGGTCCTTTGCTTTGGTTCAGAAGAAGTTTTGGAACCGACGTGCCATTAAGCTTTTGTAGACCTGTGAGACTTGGGTTGCATACAGGTAACATTTAAGGACATTTGAGAGATTCCATCAGAACTGCCATCTCTAAACTTCAGGGATAGAATGGTTGTCCTTAACAGCAGATATCATTGAACCGTTTAAATCTTTCAGGTGACATCTTGAATCTTTCAAGATGCCATCTGCGTAGTATTGAGAATTTGATCCTTGGATCTCGACATCGCTGGTTTGCTTATCTAGTTTGCATTATTGATTAGCGAATAATTATTTAATGGGGAAATCTCAACTGGCAAAAGTTGCCCATGTAAACCCAAGTTGAGGTTTCAGGTCTGCCTCAAGGGCATATTAAAAATATTGCCATCCCCATTGAGAACTTGAAGAAGCTAGCTTCTGCCATCCACTGGTCTGTGGAAGAATTTGAGTTCCACCTGATTAAAAAGCAACTATTGAAACAGGCGATTAAAAAGGATAAATTTGAGTTCATCCATATCCAATGTGGAAAAATCCAACATGTAGTTTTTTTTGTGGAAGAGTGTATCCCTCCAAGGATTGTCTGGTGTGTCATCTGAGAAAACTCAGGGATACAGTGCCGAGTACTACCAACAATTATGTATGTCTAATATAAGGAACGTTATTTAAGAAGTCTCAGTTGATTGAAGGGTCCAAAACCTCTTAAGTGCTTGCAAATGAAAAACAAAAAGTAAAATAAATGTTTTTGCTTGTGCGCAAGGTGAATCCAAACTCTCTCTCTCTCACTCTTTCACACACACACACACACACACACACACACACACACACACACACACACACACACACATACCTCAACTACACTATTGAGAAGACTTACAATGCAACTTTCTGATACAACGTTCATAGCACAGCATTTGAAACCAGTGCTAACGTACTAAAATGTATTTAGCTACTGACGTTATTTATTGAAACAAATTCCAAAAGTAAACGCTACACAATACAACAGTACAAACGCTCATTCTTACAAAGTAAGAATGTAAATACACAAGTTATATCATTTTTGTAATACATCCTCCTCTGATGATGGTCCAAAGCTGTGCAGAAAGTAATTGGTAAATAACTAATTATGGAAGGTTTATTAACCGATCCCCGTCGAATATCATAAGATCATTACGGGAATTCGGAAGGATAATCAGAAAATTAGGTATACAAAAAATGTCTAATATGTGCAATCAAATATATATATATATATATATATATATATATATATATATATATATTATCGAACAGACTTTCGTTGAATCACAACTCTTCAGTGTGGCTAGACACGTTAGACGCTTGAAGCTGGGATCTAAACCCGCCCAACTTTATGTTATATATATATATATATATATAGCCTTTGACAACATTGATTTCGTCAATCTTTGTCCATTCCATATTATTTCCTTTCTGATTTTCAAGTAGATTTGCGTAGATCATTTACAAAACAGTTACATTTTTACATAGACAGAACTTGCCATATGTTTGTAATGCATAATGTTTAATTGTCTAAATTTGTCTATTCGTGGATATTCATTGTATGAATCATTGCATATAAATATAGATTAATCAGGTAAATAACTTTTAAAGTCATTTTTATTACATTTTCAATAATGCTTTAGTATTTTTTCTCTAAAGGAAAGAAACGATTGGAGAGCGGATAACAACGTAGGAGGATTTGTCAAAAACGTTCTAAAAGAGCTAATGTTACGTGCAATTTAGTGTATATATGTAAAGGTTAAGCAATACACTTTAATAAGGATGAAAAAAATCCGGACGAAATCATCTTTTGGAGGACCTGTCAGTCATGTTCTTAAGTCATGGAGTCTGAGTGGTACACATGTCCAGTGAAACAGAATCTCTCCTAATAGTAGCGTAAAACAATGCCATAAGAACCAATTAAATCAAAGCGAGAATAAATAAGACTCAACAAAATAGCAAATGTAGGTTATGTGGTGACAGAGACGAAACGATCAATCACAAAATAAACGAATGCAGAAATTTGCACTGAAGGAGCATAAGACTAGACACGGCTACGTGGGCAATGTTATCCACTGGAAGATGTGCGAGAAATTTATTTTTGACCATACGAACAAGTGGTATATGCACAACTCAGTGTCTGTCCAGGAAAATGACACAGACAAACTCCTATGGGATTTTGACATACAAACAGATCACCTAATCTCAGCCAGAAGACTAGACTTCATAGTAATCAACAACAAAAAAAGAGAAGTTTTGAAATTGTGGACTTTGCTGATCACAGAAAAAAACTGAGAGATAATGAAAAGAAGGATAAGTACCTCGACTTTGTTAGGGAATTAAAAAAAATATGGAGTACGAAGCTGACGATTATACTAATCTTGATTGGTGCTTTCGGCACAGTAATTAAAGGAGTACTAAAGGGACTGGAAGACTAGGAGGTTGAATAACAAGTGGAGACCATCTAAACTACTGCACTACTGAGAACGACCAGAATACTTAGAAGAGTCCTGTAGACTTGTGAGGACTTGCTGCCACTCAAACTTCAGTTAAAGTCTATCAGCTAACGATAATGTGATAGCTATAATAATAATAATAATAATAATAATAATAATAATAGTAAGATGTAGATTATGTGACAATAGAGATGAAACAATCAATTCCATAGTAAGCGAATGAAGTAAAGTAGCGCAAATAGAGTATTCACGACTGGGTGGAGAATCTGCTCCGATAGGAATTGTGCAAGAAGCTTGAATTTGACCTTACGAATAAATGGTTTATGCACAACCTATAATCCGTCCTGAAAGATGAGATGCGCTAACTCCGCTGGTATTTTCATATACAAACGGATCAACTAATCTTCGCAAGATGGCCAGACCTTGTGATAGTCACAAAAAAAAAGAAATCTTACAAACTTGCCGTTTCAGCTGATCACAGAATACAGTTTTAAAAAGTGACAAGATAAATAAGTTCCAAGACCTTGCAAGATAAATGAAAGTTCCTTGGAACATGAAAGTGACGGTAATACCCATCGTAATTGGTGCGCTCGGTACAGTCACCAAAAGATTTGCTAAAGGGAATGGAAATAAGAGGATACTTGAGAAAATCTAAGCTATAGCATTATCAAAATCGGCCATATTTCTGAGTCCTGGATATTTGCGGTCACGCAAACTCCAGTGATAAATCATCAGCTAACATTTGAGTGAAAAACACACAAAAGATTAAAATAATAATAATTATAATGAATATTTTCTAAAATAACAACTTAAAAAGTGATGTGTGTTTTTTGAGCAGAACACGTTCAAAACCCATAATTCTAAAATACCAGCCCCTGATATCTTTTCTGTTTATCGAAAGTTTCACGTGTCGCATCTTTCATGAGAATACAAAAAATATTTCTTCTGATCATAGTAATGCATGAGACTCAGACCATCTGTAAAAAGTAAGGAAATGGAAGAAGGTAGCAGAGATTTATTTATCTGGCGTTTGCCTGAGATTTTTTCTCCGGGTTTAGACACAAAATATATTTACACCAGGTCTTTTTGGTATTACTAGTGTTGTCGTGTTAAAGAATAAAACACTTTTACGATTGGTCTGTAGAGATTGTTTTTTCCACAAAAAACTGTGCAGTGATTCAGTTGGAGATCATATTTTAGCGCATTCAATGTTTCATTGCATTTCAGCCCTTCATTATTGATGACCAAATACAGATTATTACTGACTTTGGGCGTAATCTTGCTTTCACAAGTTGAACACATTTTTTTTCTCGCATTTAAACAAGTGTTCATTCTGTGAATATAATTATAAATGATCCACTTTTAGTCAATGTTGTTTACTTTTTCCCAGAATGGTTCCATCATGAGTCTGGTACTTAATATTGAAAAGAAGTGAATTTCTAATTAGGTTAGGAGCTCTTGGAATCCAGTGGAAAAAAAAAAAAAACTTGTCAAGTTTTCACCCTGTATCAAACTCTTAAATTGAAATGGTGATGGTTGAATGGATTTAATTCAGCAATTATAACCACATGTCCTTTTCGGGGGACCCTTAAATTTATAGGAAATTCTTTTTAGATTTTGGTTAATTATTTTAATTTTGGTTAATTATTACTAATTTAATAAATACTTTCCTTTAATAAAGTTTAAGTTTATATTTGCAGTAATAAAGATTAAGTGGATGATTCAGTGAGTTTGCTATCCATTTTTATATTTCCTTATAAAAATGGCCGAATAAATCAGAAAATTAGAAATTTGGATTATAATTGGTTAAATAATAGAGGAACTTCTCATGATCTCATTTTAGATTCCATATACGGTTTGATACCTTCAGATCGATGGGGAAAAAATTAAGCCCACATAGAAAAATTCACAAACGGATGCTAACTCAAATTCCCCTGGCATTTTTTAATCTTTTTTTTTTTCGTTCTTTAGTGAGAATATCACTGAATGCAGCCCAATGAATTATCGTTAACGCGTAACATGTCTACTGTCACATATATGTGACATTGACATACTTTTTTGTGAGTCAGTACAGTTCCAAAATTATTCATGGCTCCACTCAGAAAACTGTTTTATGTATTTAAGCAATAATCTCTATAAAAAGAAATTGGAATATTTCGTATTTGTTACCATGAAAGTGAGTTCGAAGTACATGCTATTATGTTCGCTTTCAGGCTATTACCCTTGAAAATGCTAAAAATTCCTTTATCTTTCCAGCAATGTGTGAAATCGTTCAACTATTCACATTCATTAATGTATACTTTTCTTCTCTTTTTTTTAAACCATGGTTAATATTTAAGTATATTATGCACCAGATTCGCTGGGTGTAGGAATTGAATACATTGTTTTTATCCTTCTCCCAAAATGGTTGTTGTTCCTAAATTAGAAATCCCAGTCTCTCCTAATATTTACACATATTTGTTGTCGGAAAGATAGTGTTAAAGGATTATATTGAAGCAAAAAGGGAAACTTATGATCAAGATGACTTATAGTGAGCCCTTCCAACCCAGTGACACAAACACACACATACACACACACACACACATATATATATATATATATATATATATATATATATATATATATATATATATATATATCTGTGTGTTTGTATATATATATATATATATATATATATATATATATATATATATATATATATATATATATATATATATATCTTTGTTAGCTCAGTAGACTAGGTCTGTTGAATATGCCAATTGCATTTCTGCAGAAACAATCTCCGGGATATGATACTAAATAATCTGATGGTGAGCTTCCAGTCTTGAAGCTTAGGGGAATATGGAGTAACCACACATTGTCATTGCTCCCAGGTCTACTCTCATTTGATAGCATGTTGGTAGCATTTGATTAGGTCCTAACTACGTGACAAATAGAACTGTTTGGCATTTAACCCGTAAACTAGCAAATGATTTATGTTTAATTGAAATATTAGAAATAGAACTCTTTAATAATTAAACTCTGTATGAACAAATGGCCGATTTTTCATTGAATTATAAGGGATTCATAATAAAGCTAGGGGGTATTTAACTGTGTGCAAACGAATGAATAATGCTTAATTAAATAGAGTTAAATACTAATTCTAGTAACCGCTACACCGTGTGCAAAGAAGGAATTATTTTTGAAAAGAATTATTCGTTTTAGATAGCAATAATTGATATAATTTAAGAAAGCTGTAACAATTGCAATATTACAGTGAACATAAATGAATTTGAACTCATTTAAAAATGACGTGACTTTCAAACTATTCACTAACAAATCATATTTACATCCGTTTAAATAATGCCCAAACAACGATTAATAATGAATAGAGCTATTCGTATTAAAAAAAAAATGCTTGAAACCATTTAACTGTGTACAAAAAAAGGAACCCTGGCTAATTTTTAAATATCATTAACAAAATGTGTCTACAGATCATACGCAAATATATTTGGTTCGAAATAACCAACACTAGTTGATATGCCATAAAACGAAATCAAATAAAACCCCTCACATATATTTATGAATACAGAGACTATAAACGTATATGCATCAGCCGATTGGATAGAGTCATACACAAAAAGTAATAAATATGATACTTGATGACTTGATTGCTTAACATTAAGTAAAGTGGAGCAATCCAGGGAAAGGACTAGCTCCATTTCCTTTCACCCAGTGAAGTAGCTATTGAAAAGGAAGCCCTCACATCACACCTGACTATCTCAGTAAACATAGTTTGGCTATCTTTTTTTATCTGAAGTTGTAAAGATTTTCGGGTCATAACTCAGTTTACTGGGGAAATAATTAATTGGTTTTAACGTTTGTCAACTTCAGTTTTTTTTTTTTCTCTGAATCTCCATGTTAGAAAATGGCAATAGATGTGCCTTCATATTAAACAGTTTTCGTATTTGTTTCTCATCTGGTGTTTTTTTACACTCGGTCCAATTGAACGGGTATCATTTTTAAACAGATTTATTTGCCCCATAGATTATATCGTAAAAGGTATTACTACTTCGAGACTGGGTTGATCTGATAGTAATGGCAATGAAGCGGCGGTCCACAATAGCCGAATATTCAGAACTGAAGTTTTATCACCAGATGAAGCTTCATTTAATCCATTGGACACGCCTGCTTTTGTTGGGGAAGTTCTTTCCCATCCAAATGGGATACAGAAAACATATTCTAAGTCATGTAGGCATGACAAAAAGCTGGAGAAGGAAGTGACTTAATCTTTTCTTTTATTTTATATTTTATTTTCCACCAGTTTTTGTTTAATTTCAAGATCATTTTTGAAGTGAATAGTAATGATTTCGATCGAGTCACTAACTTCATTCACCCATCTCATATTCTACTGGATGGAACGATAAAATTGTCGCCTTAGAAAAGACGACATGATTCCATTTCCATTTGATGAAAACCGGTTTTCTTTTTTGTTGCTGACAATCAACTAGTTGGCCAGTTGTGTACAAACCCCAAGTGTGATAGGAGTCTTCTATCACGTCTGAAAGTGACACAATGTTGAACGAACGATGATCGGAGATGCACCATGCTCTCAACCGATCCAAGTTATGACAACAGGACCCTTGCCAGCACCCTAAAAAATGCAAATCTAGATTGCCACGAATAAAAGGGACGTCCCCAGGGTGATGAA
This sequence comes from Sepioteuthis lessoniana, assembly GCA_963585895.1. Taxonomy (NCBI): domain Eukaryota; kingdom Metazoa; phylum Mollusca; class Cephalopoda; order Myopsida; family Loliginidae; genus Sepioteuthis; species Sepioteuthis lessoniana. Next base: position 20,358,854 of record OY757912.1, on the reverse strand, counting down.
AACAAAATTTCCGGTAACGGTTTTTGGTGTGGTTTCAAGTGAGAGCCACATTATGCCACCTCACATCTTTGAAGTCGGCTTGAAAGTCAACACCAAAGTGTACCTGGATGTGCTGAAGAGTGTGGCGATGCCTTGGTGCAATCAGTTGGCAAGGGGCAGACCCTGTGTGTGGCAGGAGGACTCGGCGGCGGGTCACAAGTCCAAAGAGATCCAGACTAGGCTTCAGAAGGAGTGCTACGACATTGTACCCTTCTCTCACTGGCCCCCCTCCTCCCCCGACTTGAACCCGCTGGACAACTTCGTTTGGTCATACGCCGAGAAAATGACCTCCCACAAGACCAAAGCCAGCCTGATCGCCGCCATCCGCCGAGTATTCGCCGAGCTCCCGCCGGCGCTTGTGGAAAAGGCATGCTCCCAGTTCCAAATCGGTATCAAGGTGGTGATTGAGGCTGAAGGCGGCTACATTGAATAGATGTTAGCTCTACTACATAATCAAGTTACCTGAATTGATTTTTTCAATAGAAGTTTTAAAATAAAGCTGTAGTGTTGTTTTCTTTAGGGCGACAATTTTATCGTTTCACCGTGTAGATGTCAGCTCTACTACATAATCAAGTTACCTGAATTGATTTTTTCAATGAAAGTTTTAAAATTTAGCTGTAATCTTGTTTTCTTTAGGACGACAATTTTATCGTTCCACCCTGTAAATTGATTAAGTTTTGACTAGTTTAATAAATCATGTATTAACCGTCCAATATAAAAGTTCTACAGTAGGCAATTATTGAATTATATAATATATTATTTGTCTGAATTTCTGAGACGAAGCTTGATGATTTTTTATCATTAAGGGTTTACGGACTATTGTCTTCATTGTTATTGTTATTTCCACCACGTTTCAGTTAATATGTTCTCCAGCCTTCTTCAGATGCTAGTCGAACTCGGGAACCTTCAGGGAACTTCGAACTATTTCCTTTATTGAATCCACGGGAGTCGCCTGTTCTGATTTCCTTAGCCATAACCGGGTACAAGTGTTAAGTGTTTGAACCTGACAGATAAAATGATAAAAATAATATATTGATTAACACTTAAAACACTGCATATCTACAAAAATGCCCCCTATTTATCGTTAAATTTAGAATATATACTTTCATCGTCATCATATCGCGCTGGTAGCACGGATATCCCTGACCCTCTCTCGCCACTCCTCCCTATCGTTCATCGCCCTAGGTAGGTCTTCAGGACAACATCCTGTATCCTCACATAGCTGCTGAATGTACGTTCGAGCTGGTCGTCCTGCTTTTGCGCGGCCATGTGTGGGGATCCAAAAGAGTACATCTCTTATGAGTTCATCTCTGCTTCTCCAGCAGTGTCCTGCATGTCTGGTTAGTCACAAAAATGTTTCTTAAGATATTTCGAGTAAACTGAGCAGTTGGTATTTCAAAACATAAATCGAGCAAGGAATGATCCTTTGTTTCTGAGGAGAAATAGTGACTTTTAAAAGTCGTTCATTTCATGAGTATATAAGATAAACCATGCAAATAAGAACGTTACATTTTCAACGTTTGATTCAAGTTATCTTGAGACGTCTTTATATCACAAACTTATTTCGTAGAAGCATTAAGCATTGATGAGAATTGTCAACCTCGGATTTTATTGACATTTAATTATCGTTTCACCAAAATTACCTCAATGTTTTTGTTGTTTCCTTTTTGAGTTTCTTTTGCTTTTCTTTTCTTTTTCTTACTTTTTGAAATAAAAATGATACCACTATACGCCCGGAAGTCTAAACGCAATATTAGTCACAAAATGCCGACTGATTCTTCATGAAATTTTCTGATTTTCTTTTCTTTTTTAATCGTCTGCTTGCTGTTGTTGTTGTCGGGACGGATCGATTGTTAATTTAGCGGTCAATTCCAGACAGAATTTTATTTTTAGATACAAAAAAGTTGTAATTGCTGTTCTGTGTAAGAGTGTTGCAGACAGTTTCTTTGTTCAGTCGGGACACGGATCATTTTGGTTGAGATGATCACAATGTATCTATCATTCTCAGACGACGTTGTTTGGAAGCCGGAACAAGATAAAAAAAAAATACAGGTAACTTGATAGTCACTATGAATTCATAGGAACTCTCTATTTATAATTAAAAACACAAACAACAAAAAAGAACTTAATTAAATTCCCATTTTTATTTCCTATCTTGGATTTGCAATATTATTTCATTATAGGGAATAACACTTCTAAAAGTCTTCCATTTGAAAAATAACTTTCACACAAAAAAACTGTGTTATGTTAACCGCTGTATAACAATTACTTCTTTGTGTTTAATTCATTTTAGACATAATTTACAATGACACCATGAGATGGGCAAATAGAACCTTCTTTTCCTCTTTGATAGTATAGTAATAATTCTGAGATGATGAAAATATAAAAAGTAGAAAAAAGTAGAATTATTACTAGTCCGAGTAAAAATGTTTGCCATATTTTAATAACGGAAGACACATCTGGTAGAATCAGATGCCTTTGCAAATGTCATGAACGCCAACGACCATTTTGGACTTCGAAATGGCAAGCTTTCCTCATCGTTTCAAGCCTCGGTGACTTGAAGCATGTCCACGGAATCTACTTGAGCTTGCCTTATCGATGAAAATTTTGCAAAACCTGCGAAGATTTAAAACCAATTTTTTAACGTACTTTCGCACAACCATTTTTTCTTTTTCTTCTTCTTTTTTTTCTTTCTGCGACGTTATGGCTCAGTTCGAACTTTGAAACCATAAGTTCTTAAATTTGACTACTTTCTTCTGTATTCCTTTCAAATCACTTTGGTAATGAAGCAATGTACAACGCGTCATCGAACCAATTATTACTAAACTATCTAACAAAGCAGTTACCGCACATGGCTTGCACTGCTTCAGTTACGTGATATCCGCATAAACATTTACACGAACCAAAATGATGGGAAACGTTTGACTCAACTTAGCATAAGTCAATTTGTTTTCCTAATTGACTAATCTCCTTGCATTTTATCACTAGAATATCCTTTTATATGCAACTTATTTTTGTAAAAGAATGAAATAAAAGTAAAAGAATATATGTTTTCGAGATATTTTTCTAGTTTTAACAACGAGTAACTTATCCCCCTTAGTATTTATCTATTTGCCTAAAAAGATTTTAGTATACGTATTTTCCTAACAACTTAGCCACGCGCAGGATATGTCAAAAAGTCAATTTCAAAGTGAAGCATGACTAATTAAAATACAGATATTTCTTTCTCCAAGACTTGTTGCCTTAACAAAGACAAAGAACCCAGTTCACCTCAATATCTCCCCATTGCTGGAATTAGGACATATAGATTATTGGTTCTACCATGAGTATTAATGCAAAGAGAGAACTAAACAGTCTCGTCTAGGCTTTGAATTCAAGACTCTAATTCCATTTCTTTCAGTGATAATCGTTGCCCAAATTTAGCCTCTTTATTTAATGTAGAGTAGCAGACAAGATATCCAGTTCATTAGATATTTAGTATGATCTCTATCCTAATAGATGTGCACTCTGATCTCAGTTCAGGACAGCGTAAGATCGAATGAAAAACTGGTATTTTCCCAAGATACAGATCTATCCAGTCTACAGCAACATTTTTTGTACGATTGTAGGGCTGTTACCATAAAATTTGCCATAAATGTCATCGCAAGAGTTGCCCGAACGGGACTGAAGACACTGTCCTTTTAGAACTCAAGTTTCTTCAAGAATAGTTAGCCAACGATGCTGAACTATTCCCCTAGGATAATGCTACAGAGGCGAATACAAGACTTTCTCATGAACACTAGTGAAAGAGAAAGAGCCTCAAACCCCATTTAGATTTCCATTTTCTCAGACGAAAAATGTTATAGCGTCGTGCCCCAATCATCAAATTTGGATAGCTCTATCTACTCTAAAATATCCATCAAACCATATTCCGAACACAGAAATTTTAATAAATTAAAATATTAATAAGATATTATGTAGAATTAAAGATATTAACAAACATTTTCCGAAAAAAAAATTAAAATAACTATATCGTATAGAGTAGGTTTGGTTTAAAATCTACGACTTTAAAATACGATTAACAATATCCTCACTTGGGAGCATGATCATCAGACAGAAAATAAAATAATCCATCTAATAATTGTAGTAATACCTGAAATTCAGTTTAACGTCGGAAGTACCGAATGTTTATAGAAAAAGAAATTAGGTTATATATATATATATATATATATATAAGCGGATGTATACATGCTCACACATTCACACTCTCACACACGCATTCGTAGCGTATTATCGAAAAAATAATTGAATAATTCACCGATATACAAATTTGATGAATCATAGTTCCTTAACGTCTTATAAATTATTTATAAATAAATAATATTTCTTTAAATTCTTTAGAAAAATATTCAAATTCTTTTTTTTATTTTGGAACGAAGATAGGAGCGTAAATATTCTCCAATATTTAAATTGCAATAAAGAAAATTTCATATATTCAATGTAGCAGTTTGCATTGTCTACATCATGTAAATATATTTTGTGTGCACTAGTTTACTTCATTAGCTTATTAGGTGATTAATTGTTTCGTCCTTATCATCACAGTCTACACTTGTAATTCTTTTGCGTATTATCTATTTTTGCTTCTACATAATTGATGATAAATGCGTTGTTTTGTGATGCTCTTAAAAGAGTTCATTTCATTTCTTAAGCTTACACTTTTGTAGCCATGTCCAGGTCTCCTCGTCGTAGATTTCGTTACTTTGTCGCTTGAACTATCCGTACAGTTTTTTCTCTTCCCATTTCTGTTTCCTAATTATTATTTTTCTGTTTGTCCTAATATAGTTATTGCTATTACTAGCCGTTATAGTTAGTCCATTTTTTTACTATTTTTAAGGTTCTCTTCGAGGCATTGAATCCATACATCGATATTATATTTAATGTTAGTGAGTTCTTTTACTTCTATTTGGACACATATCGGCTGTCAATGTCATCTCTTCAGAGTAAGACCTTTTGTATCATCATCAACCTTTTTGACCTCTCATCCATGTGTTTAAGTTCCACTGTTCATTTCAGTAATGGTCACAAGAATCTTGCAAGAGGGGCCACTAAGGTGTTTATTCATTTAATCGCATTACTGCTGGGGAATTTGCTTTCGACTAGCGTTTTCGTTCTTCTGAGTATATTTTCTCATTTGTCTTCCTTTAATCTCCATTGTTTGATAACGTCCGATTTCAGTCACTGCAGTTACATCTAAGTTTCTTTTTCTCCTAGCACAGTGATTATTTCTTGATTTGGCACTTGTATTTCTTCCATTATTTCAACTTTTTCACTTTTTATTATGAGCTTAGCAAACATTCAATGCAAAATTAAATTCCTATATCCTGGCTGTATAATCATTTTTTATTTTGTAATGGAGTTTCCAGTTCTTTTAATTATTTCAAACATTTCATAATCGTCCATGTATATTATGTGATTAATCCTTTCTTGAAATTTGATGAATTCGTGAACCCCAGTACACTGCGTGAGTGTTTGATTGAAGGACCGCCGTGGATTTTCACATCTGCTAAAGTTTTTCCTCATGTTACCAATCCCCTTTTCCAACTTTTGATGGTTTCCCTAACGAATATTTTGGCATTATCAGATATCTTGAACATTTATAAACAGTCTACTGTCCAGTTTTGTTGGACAGTATCATGTACATTTGAGTTGTCAATCCACACTAAGATTATGAGTTTTCGCCTCGCTTTGCTTTGCTTGAAGATGAACCCATCAATGTACAGTAATTTACCTCTTCTTGTTCCTTTCCTGCATTCTTTTTGCTTTTCGGGTAACAGTCAGTGATTTACAGAGTAATAGATCTCCTCCCTAATCTATATTGTTAAGATTTTCCATATCATATATAGGCATATTAGCAGTCTATATTTGCAGGCCATTGTTTCTTTTTGGATATCGTTCAGGATCTGGATTGTCCTCTCCTTAGTCATACATTCGGATACATTTGCTTTTTCTAGACATCTACTTAGTTTCAGAGCCAGTCATTGATTTGCGTAAAATCTTTTAAACCAAAATTTAACTTCAAACTGCCTGGCTATGATGCGACACAAAGTCAATTTACCATCCTAAGTTCTACAGATTTGAATTCAGAGTTTTCTTTCTCCATTACCGTTTCCTATACCAAAGGTTAAATTGCCCAGTTAGCTCTACCATTTGCCTATATCTGGTATAAGAATAGTTTGATTTTTACCGCTTCCAAGATTTTAAACGCTAAGCAACCAAAATCCATGTATGCAATTATGGCCCGGCGTTTTCAAATTCGGTTCTTTTTACATATTGCAATGAGTGATTCAAGGACCATTTCCGCTTCAAGACCTTCTTCATATCTTTGAAATCCTTTTTTCGTGTTATTTATCTTGTCAACTTTTCTGTTCCCATATTTTACTCCAAAATTGACTTGCTTTCTATTGCACCATATTGTTTATTTCTCCTCGTGTATCTTCAACTACTTGCTGGCTGAAATTTAATTCGTTGTTTTGAAATGTCTTGTTTTGCTTGACATTGTCTCGATATATATTTTATGATCCTTCTTTCTCCAGTATCATTTGATTTATCCCTACAAGAGCCAAGTTCGGACGGTTGTTTTGTTTTGGTCTTTTCATCTCAACGTATACTTGATTGTTTTTTTATTTCATCTGAAGTACTTTCGTTTGTAGTAGCAGTTTAATAATCTTTTCTTTCAGTCTAATTTCCCATACATTTTTGTATTTCTGTTCACGTTCCTTGGAAGAACATTGAATTTATTACAGATTAGCTTTGCTGCTGCATAAATTAGCTAGTTTAGTTCAGTGATATTGTGTGATGGGATATTCAGTAATAATATTTTTAACTTCTGGTTTTCCATCTTGACCTTTTTTCCAGTTTTGGTTTATATGGGATGGTAATGTCTTCGATTTATTCATGGTTTTCTTTATTAACTCAACATTTATTTTTTCTGCCTACTTTAGCATTTGTTTTGAGGTGCCGAGGTGTGCGTTGTATCGATTTTCTGTATTGTGTGTTTCAATTCAGTAAGGGGGCTTTGTTTTTTCAGTATTTATTTTTTCGATTCGAGTCGGGGATCTTGTTCATATCCTATCCCAATTTATTTGCTTACATATTTCTAGTATCTCATGGTCAGAAACCTATCCTTTTTTCTTAATATCATCCTCGTTTGGCCAGGAGTCTTTTATTTGTATATAATCTCGTGGTTTTTGTTCAATTTTGTTTCATTTATTTTCTATACCCTCACTGCGAAGAATTGCTCTTAAAAGACCAGAGAAGTACATGTCTGTTGTATTAGATTGTCAATTTTTCCCTTAGTATCTCTAAATTGTGTATTTGCATTTAGTCGATTTTGTGTATCTGAAAATAGGAAAGCCAACATTTTCACGATGTTCACCAGGTCTTCTAATTAAAGGAAGATCATGGCTCCCAAGTTTGTTTACTGAGTTCCTCGTAGAATAGGGTTTGGATTTCTCATTTTTCATCGGTAAAACATTGGTTCTATACGAAAACCATATAGTCCAGTTTGCTAGGTTTGTAGAATACAACGACTTAATTTCTGGAAAACGTTAAAAATCCCTATGAGTGTCCAGGATATAACATTAATCCATCTAATGGCGAAGTTCCAGTTTTAGAGCTTTGGTGAATCTGGAGTACACATTCGATGACATTGCCCCCAGGTCCACTCTGATCCGGAGATGAAGCACGGGATATTATCTGATTTATTGGTTAAATAGTACTGTTTAACATTTAAACTGTGGGTGAACAAATGGCTTACGCTGAATTGAATTGTGAGAAATGGAACTGTTTAACCATTTAACTATGAGCAAAAAATGACTGCTGTCTAATGGAATTTTTTTGTGGTACATAGCATTAGTTGGAAACCATTTAACATAGTGCGAATGAATGAGTAATGTGGAATATAATTATGAATATTGAATAGCAATTATTGTAACAACTTCACTGTCTACAAACCACTAATTAATATTGAATGGAATTATTAGTGTTTGACGTAAATTTTTGAAAACATTTTACTCACTAGAATCAAGTGCAATACTTGAGGGCAAACAAATGATTTGTCATTCAAAAATGAAATGAGCTACAATTATTCCCTTAGAAATCATATATATATATATATATATATATATAGATGTATGCATACAAATGACTGCTGTTAAATTGTGACTGTAACATAGCTATTCTTAAAATCATTTACATGTGTGTATACAAAAGGTTAATTGTCACTAAATTTATTCGTATTAGATAGAGATACTTGAAACCCTTAAACTGTATACAAAAATAAGCACAGGTTCTTTTAAAATTTAATCAGCAAAATGAGTTTACAAAATATATATATATATTCACTATATATGCATATACATATAAAGAGGATTTATATCGGGCCATTGGTCTAATGAGTACAGTGATCGCCAATGGTCTGGGAGACCGGGGTTCAATCCTTGGCCGAGCCATAAAAAAGTCTAAAAAAAAAACTACTTGCTGCCGTCTTACTTAACACAGCATTATAAGGTACAGATCAAGAGTAAATTAGACCAATGCAGGAAAAGGAGTGTCACCTTTCCCTACAGCTCGGTGTTGTAGCTATTGAAAAGGGAGCGTTTGGGTTACCATCGACTGTTGTCGCCAATTTAACTAATAAAGAGGATTTGGCATTAAATAACATACAATGGTTGATATAATATGCACTCACCCCAAACCCTGAGGTCGATTATTATATGTGCTCCAGTCACAGATGTAACCCGGTACTCTTATGAGAAGACACTCAATGGATAATAGTTTCTGCTGCATCAGCTGCTTTTGCTAATAATATTATTACAACTACTTCTTGATGTAGTCCCGGTCGTGCGGTAGCTATCATGCTGTAGTACGAAATCATAATAGATGATTTCAAATCTATGTTGTGCAATTATGTTCACTTCCGATCTAATACGTTTAAGAGCACTATGAAGTCCTTATTGCCCTAGCTATGGATTGAATAACACCTCTTTTGTTTTACGAGGATAAATTTTACATTAAATAACCTGCGAACGTTTATATCCACTCAAGCTAAGAAACCAAACCAAACAAAACATTATAAGGGGACACGCTAGTCCCATACCTCTTTATCATCTGTGTAGACTATGTGCTTAGAACTTCGATTGATAAAATCAGAGAAAACAGCTTCGTGCTGAAAAAGAAAAAAAGCAGAAGGTACCCCGCAAAAACAATAACCGACGTCGACTACGCCGATGGCAAGGCATTACTGACGAATACACCCAACCAAGCCGAAAAACTACTGCATAGTTTGGAACGAGCCGCTGCAGACATTGCCCTCCACGTCAATGCACACAAAACTAAATACGTGTGCTATAATCAAATAGGTGACATATCCACACTAGACGGAACCTCTCTGAAACTGGAAGACAAATTCACCTTCTTCGGAAGCAGCTTCTCATCAACCGAAAAAGACATCGACACACGGTTAACAAAGGCATGGACAGCTATCGATAGGCTTTCGACCATATGGAAATCAAACCTGACCGATAAAATGAAACGCAGTTTCTTCCAGGCAGCGGTGGTGTGTATGCTGCAATATGGATACACTACATGGACGCTAACTAAACGGCTGGAGAAGAAGCTAGACGGAAATTACACAAGAATGCTGCGAGCAATATTGAACAAGTCCTGACAGCAACACTCCACAAGACACCAACTATACGGCCACTTTCCTCCAATCACGAAAACTATCCAACCTAGACGAACCAGACATGCTGCAGAGGCAAGGACGAGTTCATAAGTGATGAACTCCTATGGACCCCCGGATATGGCCAAGCAAAAGCAGGACGACCAGCTCGAACCTATATACAACTCTGTGATGATACGATATGTAGCCCTGAAGACCAGCCAGAGGTGATGAATGATAGGGAGAGGTAGCGAGAGAGGATCAGGGATATCCGTGCTAGCGGCACGACATGATGATGATGATGATATCTAGTAATGTAGTTTATAGCGGTACAGCAATTATTTGTTTCATAGATGCAGCATGGTTTCTTTTATTGCCCCGTCGGCTGTTGCCGAATCTCTGCAGAGGGGTATATCCCCACCACCACCGAGTATCCTGGATATGACAATAAACATTCTGATGGGGAGGTTCCAAAGATATTGAAGCCGTGGGGAATGCGGAGCACCCCTTCATTGTCATCCCCCATTGGTCCACTTTGGCCCAGAATGGTAGCACCTGATAGGGTCCTCTCTATAGGTTAAATAAAACTAAACTGCATACTTTTTGCTAAACTGAATTTTTTGAATTAGAACTGAGTAAACTGAATAGCTTGAAATAGAAATGTTTCTGGCAATCAAAATGTGTACTTACATTTAAACAACATACTTATGATGAACTGATTTTTTTTAATTGAATGGTTTTGTATGCTAAATTGAACTGCTGGAAATGGAACTGTTTTTTACACTTGAACTGTACTTACGATAAACTGAATTATTTAGAATAGATCTCTTTTGACATTTAACTGTTTCCAAACACAATCTATGCTTATACTAAACCGAATCGTTTGAATTATAACTGTTTGACTAAACTGAACAGCTAGAAATAGAAATAGAAATAGAAATGTTTTTGACAATCAAACTGTGTACTCATGCTAAACTGGATTGTTTGAAATAGCACTGATTATTTGTATAAAAATGGATTATGCATTAAATAACCTACAAAGGTGGATACACCATAAAACCCAAACAACTAATCGAGTATTTCTTTTATAACATCATTTCAGTAAGTGCTAACTGAAACTTACCTAATATAAATAATGCATTCGTAAAAGACGAAAATACAGCGTCGTAATGAAAATGAAATACGGTTTCTTGTCGGAAATATTATTCCTTCAATGCTCGTAAATATCCCATCAGTACTATGTACATGAGATCTATTAATCTACATACAAATATTTACTTTGGTTTAGATATCTTTTATTTATAGATGCAGAATAAACCGACTGTGCCACTTCTGAAAACTAAGATATCCCACGACCAAGTGTGACTATGGAGTGATATTAAAATGCATCTGATGGTAAGGCTACAGTCCCGGAGTTAAGAGTGATGTGGTGTAACCCTTCATTGGCAGTACGACTACGTCTTCAATGAACCAGATTAGTAGTCCCATCTATAGGTAAAAAAATCGTTTAATCGTTTAATCAGCATTATCGATATTACCAATTAGAAACTATACAGATGAGTGAAAATTTTCGCCAAAGGCCCGGGAGACAGGTCAAGTCATACAAAAGACTCAAAAAATGGTATTTGATACCTCATTACTTAGAACTCAGAATTATGAGCTATCGATAAAGGGTACTGTGGAGTAATGCAAGGAAAGGAGTTGTGCCATTCCTAAGACCTCGTTGTAGAAGCTCTTTGAAAGGGATCGTTCGGGGCGCTCTCGACTACGGTCACCAAACAACTTTATAACTTACATTGGCGTATTTGATACGTAGAATCGCTAACGTTAAAATAGCAACCAAATAAACATTCAACTTTAGAGTAAATTGCTTATTCCGAAGTTTCTAGTTCTGACTGTATCAGTCTACCTATTTTTTTGTCACTGGCTTTTTTCTCTCTTAGAAGATTTGGTTGAATTTTGCAGCATGTCGATACTTTTAGGTTATTTAATGCTATATATATATATATATATATATATATATATATGGCTGACGGGTAGAGTCTTTCATTGGCGTTTGAGTCAACCAGGTTTCGATGCCAGCTACAGGAAACTAGTATGTCTAGCCACACTGATGAGTTCTGATAGAACGGAACAGATCTGTCTGTTGATGACTATATATATATATATATATATATATATATACATATACTCCCCTAGCTCCGTAGGGTTGAGTTCTCTAGCGAATGAAGTAATCGCGGTGCCATTAGCGTTTAGTGCACAGCTCTTCATATATGAATTGAGCTCTCGATAGCCGTTAAGCGGATGTTTGGAAACAATAGTAATTGTGATTCATAACCGTTTAAAATCTACTTAGCAGCTACTGGCTCCTCGTGACTGAGTGGTAGAGTCTTGGATTGGTGTTTGAGTCAACCGGTTTTCGATCCCAGCTACGAGAAGCTGATATATCTGATGTGTTTTGATAGAACGAAACAGATCTGTCTGTTGATGACTATATGTGTGTGTATGGATAATAGTTAATTGCTAACATTTTAAACCAGCGAAAGCTCATTTATTTAAACACAGTTGAACACTTCCAATTTTTGCTGTTTAACACAAAGAAATCTATTTGCTATTAAGGATTTGCTTATATACAATTAAATTGTTTCCATTATTGCTATGTAAGAATTATAGTTTTATTTGCACACGGTTATATGTTTAAAATTATTGCTATTTAACATTAATCTCTATTAAATATTAATCATTCGTTTACCTATAGTTACATGTATTCAAGTTATAATATATGACATTAACGATTAACTTTAACATCATTCATTGGTTTGCACGCGGTTAGATGGTTTAAGAATTCTATGTAAACAATAGATTGGACACGAATAGATAATATCCCTTTAAGGCAGCGTGCACCTGAGAGTAATGACTATAAAAGAGGTCTTCACATTAGTCAAAATTCAATGACTGAAACCTCACCTTCAAATGATTTAGTATCGTGTCCAGGAAAAACATTAGGAAGGATCCTACTCCCCTGCAAAGATGTATGGTGTGCTTTGGTTTTATGGCATAGTGGCCATTTTAGGTTATTTAATCCTAAAACTATTTTTATACATATAAACAGTTCTATTTCAAATAACTTAGTTTTTAATAAGTATGCAGTTTAAATGTCAAAAGAGGTTCCATTTCAAAGGGTACAGTTTAGCAAAATTAAGCAGTTTATTTTGACTTAACCGATAAATAAGACGCTATCAGGGGCTACCACTTCGAGCTGTAGTGGACCTAGGAACGACAGCAATGAAACAGTACAGCGCTATTCCCAAACCTCAGCCATTACAGGAGCCTTACCATAAGATTGTTTAGAGTTGTATCCAAGAGTCTTACCTCTCTGCAAAGATGCATTCGATGTTTTCTACAGTCCCAGCCTACTAGGCCAAGAGGAAGTCTTACCCATGAACAGAGATGCAGCTGATGTATTTTAGAGCCCCAGTCGACTGGGCCAAGAGGAATGCTTACACCTTTGCAGAGATGCAGCCGATGTATTCTAAAGCATCAGCCGACTGGGCAAAGAGAAGTCCTACCTCTCTGCAGAGATACAGCCGGTGTATTCTACAGCCTCAGACGACTGGGCCAAGGGGGAGTCTTACTCCTCTGCAGAGATACAGCCTATGTATTCTACAGCCTCAGCCGACTGGTGCAAGGGGGAGTCTTACTCCTCTGCAGAGATACAGCCGATGTATTCTACAGCCTCAGCCGACTGGGCCAAGGGGGAGTCTTACTCTTCTGCAGAGATACATCCAATGTATTCTACAGCCCCAGCTAACTGGGCCAAGGGGAGTCCTACTCCTCTGCAGAGATACAGGTGATGTATTCTACAGCCCCAGTTAACTGGGTCAAGGGGAGTCCTACTCCTCTGCAGAGATACAGCCGATGTATTCTACAGCCTCAGCCGACTGGGCCAAGGGGAGTCTTACTCCTCTGCAGAGATACAGCCGATGTGCTTTACAGCCCCAGCCAACGGGGCTAAGGGGAGTCCTACTCCTCTGCAGAGATACAGCCGATGTATTCTACAGCCTAAGCCGACTGGGTCAAGGGGGGGTCTTACTCATCTGCAGAGATACAGCCGATGTATTCTGCAGCCCCAGCCGACTGGGCCAAGGGGGAGTCTTACCCCTCTGCAGAGATACAGCCGATATATTCTACAGCCCCAGCCGACTGGGCCAAGGGGAGTCCTACCTCTCTGCAGAGATACAGCCGATGTATTCTACAGCCCCAGCGAACTGGTCCAAGGGGAGTCCTACTCCTCTGCAGAGATACAGCCGATGTATTCTACATCCTCAACCGACTGGGCCAAAGGGGAGTCTTACTCCTCTGCAGAGATACAGCCTATGTATTCTACAGCACCAGCTAACTGGGCCAAGGGGAGACCTACCTCTCTGCAGAGATACAGCCGATGTATTCTACAGCTTCAGCCGACTGGGCCAAGGCGGAATCTTACCCCTCTGCAGAGATGCAGCCTATGGATTCTACAGCCTCAGCCGACTGGTGCAAGGGGGAGTTTTACTCCTCTGCAGAGATACAGCCTATGTATTCTACAGCCTCAGCCGACTGGTGCAAGGGGGAGTCTTACTCCTCTGCAGAGATACAGCCGATGTATTCTACAGCCTCAGCCGACTGGGCCAAGGGGTAGTCTTACTCTTCTGCAGAGATACATCCAATGTATTCTACAGCCCCAGCTAACTGGGCCAAGGGGAGTCCTACTCCTCTGCAGAGATACAGCCGATGTATGCTACAGCCTCAGCCGACTGGGCCAAGGGGAGTCCTACTCCTCTGCAGAGATACAGCCGATGTGCTTTACAGCCCCAGCCAACGGGGCTAAGGGGAGTCCTACTCCTCTGCAGAGATACAGCCGATGTATTCTACAGCCTCAGCCGACTGGGTCAAGGGGGGGTCTTACTCCTCTGCAGAGATACAGCCGATGTATTCTGCAGCCCCAGCAGACTGGGCAAAGGGGGAGTCTTACTCTTCTGCAGAGATACATCCAATGTATTCTACAGCCCCAGCTAACTGGGCCAAGGGGAGTCCTACGCCTCTGCAGAGATACAGGCGATGTATTCTACAGCCCCAGTTAACTGGGCCAAGGGGAGTCCTACTCCTCTGCAGAAATATAGCCGATGTATTCTACAGCCTCAGCCGACTGGGCCAAGGGGGAGTCTTACTCCTCTGCAGAGATACAGCCGATGTATTCAACAGCCTCAGCCGACTGGGTCAAGGGGGGGTCTTACTCCTCTGCAGAGATACAGCCGATGTATTCTACAGCCTAAGCCGACTTGGTCAAGGGGGGGGGGTCTTACTCCTCTGCAGAGATACAGCCGATGTATTCTGCAGCCCCAGCCGATTGGGCTAAGGGGAGTCCTACCTCTCTGCAAAGATACAGCCGATATATTCTACAGCCCCAGCCGATTGGGCCAAGGGGAGTCCTACCTCTCTGCAAAGATATAGCCGATGTATTCTACAGCCTCAGCCGCCTGGGCCAAGGGGGAGTCTTACTCCTCTGCAGAGATACAGCCGATGTATTCTACAGCCCCAGCTAACTGGTCCAAGGGGAGTCCTACTCCTCTGCAGAAATACAGCCGATGTATTCTACAGCCTCAGCCAACTGGGCCAAAGGGGAGTCTTACTCCTCTGCAGAGATACAGCCTATGTATTCTACAGCACCAGCTAACTGGGCCAAGGGGAGTCCTACTCCTCTGCAGAGATACAGCCGATGTATTCTACAGCCTCAGCCGACTGGGCCAAGGGGGAATCTTACCCCTCTGCAGAGATGCAGCCTATGTATTCTACAGCCTCAGCCGACTGGTGCAAGGGGGAGTCTTACTCCTCTGCAGAGATACATCGATGTATTTTACAGCCCCAGCCAACGGGGCAAAGGGGAGTCCTACTCCTCTGCAGAGATACAGCCGATGTATTCTACAGCCTAAGCCGACTGGGTCAAGGGGGGGTCTTACTCCTCTGCAGAGATACAGCCGATGTATTCTGCAGCCCCAGCCGACTGGGCCAAGGGGGAGTCTTACCCCTCTGCAGAGATACAGCCGATATATTCTACAGCCCCAGCCGACTGGGCCAAGGGGAGTCCTACCTTTCTGCAGAGATATAGCCGATGTATTCTACAGCCTCTGCCGCCTGGGCCAAGGGGGAGTCTTACTCCTCTGCAGAGATACAGCCGATGTATTCTACAGCCCCAGCTAACTGGTCCAAGGGGAGTCCTACTCCTCTGCAGAGATACAGCCGATGTATTCTACAGCCTTAGCCGACTGGGCCAAGGGGGAATCTTACCCCTCTGCAGAGATACAGCCTATGGATTCTACAGCCTCAGCCGACTGGTGCAAGGGGGAGTCTTACTCCTCTGGAGAGATACAGCCTATGTATTCTACAGCCGACTGGTGCAAGGGGGAGTCTTACTCCTCCGCAGAGATACAGCCGATGTATTCTACAGCCTCAGCCGACTGGGCCAAGGGGGAGTCTTTCTCTTCTGCAGAGATACATCCAATGTATTCTACAGCCCCAGGTAACTGGGCCAAGGGGAGTCCTACTCCTCTGCAGAGATACAGGCGATGTATTCTACAGCCCCAGTTACCTGGGCCAAGGGGAGTCCTACTCCTCTGCAGAGATACAGCCGATGTATTCTACAGCCTCAGCCGACTGGGCCAAGGGGAGTCTTACTCCTCTGCAGAGATACAGCCGATGTGCTTTACAGCCCCAGCAAATGGGGCTAAGGGGAGTCCTACTCCTCTGCAGAGATACAGCCGATGTATTCTACAGCCTCAGCCGACTGGGTCAAGGGGGGGTCTTACTCCTCTGCAGAGATACAGCCGATGTATTCTGCAGCCCCAGCCGACTGGGCCAAGGGGGAGTCTTACCCCTCTGCAGAGATACAGCCGATATATTCTACAGCCCCAGCCGCGTGGGCCAAGGGGAGTCCTACCTCTCTGCAGAGATATAGCCGATGTATTCTACAGCCTCAGCCGCCTGGGCCAAGGGGGAGTCTTACTCCTCTGCAGCGATACAGCCGATGTATTCTACAGCCCCAGCTAACTGGTCCAAGGGGAGTCCTACTTCTCTGCAGAGATACAGCCGATGTATTCTACAGCCTCAGCCGACTGGGCCAAGGGGGAATCTTACCCGTCTGCAGAGATGCAGCCTATGTATTCTACAGCCTCAGCCGACTGGTGCAAGGGGGAGTCTTACTCCTCTGGAGAGATACAGCCTATGTATTCTACAGCCTCAGCCGACTGGTGCAAGGGGGAGTCTTACTCCTCTGCAGAGATACAGCCGATGTATTCTACAGCCTCAGCCGACTGGGCCAAGGGGGAGTCTTTCTCTTCTAAATAGATACATCCAATGTATTCTACAGCACCAGCTAACTGGGCCAAGGGGAGTCCTACTCCTCTGCAGAGATACAGGTGATGTATTCTACAGCCCCAGTTAACTGGGCCAAGGGGAGTCCTACTCCTCTGCAGAGATACAGCCGATGTATTCTACAGCCTTAGCCGACTGGGCCAAGGGGAGTCTTACTCCTCTGCAGAGATACAGCCGATGTGCTTTACAGCCCCAGCAAATGGGGCTCAGGGGAGTCCTACTCCTCTGCAGAGATACAGCCGATGTATTCTACAGCCTAAGCCGACTGGGTCAAGGGGGGGTCTTACTCCTCTGCAGAGATACAGCCGATGTATTCTGCAGCCCCAGCCGACTGGGCCAAGGGGGGGTCTTACCCCTCTGCAGAGATACAGCCGATATATTCTACAGCCCCAGCCGACTGGGCCAAGGGGAGTCCTACCTCTCTGCAGAGATATAGCCGATGTATTCTACAGCCCCAGCCGACTGGGCCAAGGGGGAGTCTTACTCCTCTGCAGAGATACAGCCGATGTATTCTACAGCCCCAGCGAACTGGTCCAAGGGGAGTCCTACTCCTCTGCAGAGATACAGCTGATGTATTCTACAGCCTCAGCCGACTGGGCCAAAGGGGAGTCTTACTCCTCTGCAGAGATACAGCCTATGTATTCTACAGCACCAGCTAACTGGGCCAAGGGGAGACCTACCTCTCTGCAGAGATACAGCCGATGTATTCTACAGCCTCAGCCGACTGGGCCAAGGGGGAATCTTACCCCTCTGCAGAGATGCAGCCTATGGATTCTACAGCCTCAGCCGACTGGTGCAAGGGGGAGTCTTACTCCTCTGCAGAGATACAGCCTATGTATTCTACAGCCTCAGCCGACTGGTGCAAGGGGGAGTCTTACTACTCTGCAGAGATACAGCCGATGTATTCTACAGCCTCAGCCGACTGGGCCAAGGGGGAGTCTTACTCTTCTGCAGAGATACATCCAATGTATTCTACAGCCCCAGCTAACTGGGCCAAGGGGAGTCCTACGCCTCTGCAGAGATACAGGCGATGTATTCTACAGCCCCAGTTAACTGGGCCAAGGGGAGTCCTACTCCTCTGCAGAGATACAGCCGATGTATTCTACAGCCTCAGCCGACTGGGCCAAGTGGATGTCTTACTCCTCTGCAGAGATACAGCCGATGTATTCAACAGCCTCAGCCGACTGGGTCAAGTTGGGGTCTTACTCCTCTGCAGAGATACAGCCGATGTATTCTGCAGCCCCAGCTAACTGGGCCAAGGGGGAGTCTTACCCCTCTGCAGAGATACAGCCGATATATTCTACAGCCCCAGCCGACTGGGCCAAGGGGAGTCCTACCTCTCTGCCGAGATATAGCCGATGTATTCTACAGCCTCAGCCACCTGGGCCAAGGGGGAGTCCTACTCCTCTGCAGAGATACAGCCGATCTATTCTACAGCCTCAGCCGACTGGGCCAAAGGGGAGTCTTATTCCTCTGCAGAGATACAACCTATGTATTCTACAGCCCCAGCTAACTGGGCCAAGGGGAGTCCTACCACTCTGCAGAGATACAGCCCATGTATTCTACAGCCTCAGCCGACTAGGCCAAGGGGGAATCTTAACCCTCTGCAGAGATACAGCCTATGTATTCTATAGCCCAAGCTGATTGGGCCAGTGCAGAGATGCACACCACAGTATTCTACATCCCAGAGCCGGTGGGGCTTTCTTCGTTTTATTATTTCTATACATTTATTTAATTAAAAAGATCCTAATCTTTTGACTTAAGGCTTCAAAAGCATCTAAATTAATTGCATAATTCAAACAATAAACAAAATTCAGTAAAATAATAATTATAAGATACGTAATCAGAATACCGGTCAACTGTGACCAGACTTGAGAACAGAGAAAATGAATACATAGCATAGATAATTACGTAAGTATTTGAAATTATATTTGACAATAAAAAGACTTTTATTCTTAAATAGTGATAGAGGAAATATGCTTTTTTTTTGTTTTGGCATGGTTTATTTCGTTTATTTTAACTTTGCAGTGACCTACTTCAGTTCAAATGCTGTTTTATTCGTGTATATTGTACTTGCCATTAGAGAGTTCGCCAATTGCCCGGGAGACTAGAGTTCAATCCTAGGTCCAGCCATACCAAAGACTTAAAAAATGGTACTTAATACCTCATTGCTTAACATTCAGCACTATAAGGTATGGGTCAAGGGTAAAGTAATGCAATCCAGAGAAAGAGGTAGCGCCTTTCCTCTACCTCTTGGTGTGGAAGCTATTGAAAAGGGGACTTTTAGGTAACCGTCGACCTTGGTCGCCATTTTGTATATATATATATATATATAATTACAACTATCTATCTATCTAACTATCTGTCACTCTATCAGTTTGTTATGTGTTTGCGTGTTCTCACGCGTTCACACATACATGTATATAATTATGTACACTTATGTATATATCTTCAGAGAATCGCAAGAATTTAATGTATATGAAAAGAAGTTGACACCAAATATAAACATGTTTTTTACGTAGTCGGCTGTGTATATGTTGTGTGTGGGTGTTTATTTCTGATTTGGCTTAAATTTGAATGAAAACTCTGATTGATTGAGAAATTCCATTAGAAAGAAAATAGTCTATTTAAAAATAAATCCTAATGTCTCCCGGACAAATATAATAGCAGAGAATTAAAAACATTCTCAGAAATTTCTTGACCATTTATTCAAAAGAAGTTACTCATCACACTCTTACATTCAATCAAAGACCAAACTTGAAATATATATGTACGAAAAACCCAACGTAGTTTTAAAAGAATCAAACAAGGAACGTACAGTCATTTCAAATAAAGCATTTTATAAAACAAAAATCAAGGAAATACTTAGAAATGAAACCAAATATAAAGTAATAAGAACATAGACAATGATATCATATCAAAAATTCTACATGATACACGATGTAGCATTAAAAAAAAAGATTTCCTAACTATATTTAAAAAAAAAATAGCAATTTGTGTGGATTATAAAAAATTCACACGTCTGAGGAAATAAAAACAAATTTAGAAACACACAAATCTGAATCTTAAATTTGAAACCCAATTGACCTCAAATTAAAGCCTTTAGCAGTAGATCCATCGTGTATCAAAAACATACTCAGCAAACTAATAAATTATCTACTACAATCATTCCTATAGAATAATGAAGACATCCACTTTTTAAGCTCCATGCAACCAAAAAACTGATTCCCACACACTTATGGTATATTTCAATGCTACCAACCTATATAGCAATATCCCCCGTAAATTAGGAGCACATGATCTCATTTTGATTTTTAAAATACCCAAATATATTAAACCCATGACTTAGCAAAAAAATGATTACTCATGATATAGAAATAATCCTATATTATCTTGTTAATTCGACAAGCAAATTTACATGCAAACCCTAGGAACAGCTATGGGTACAAAAACGGAACCAACATGTCTACCGCTAACCTTAGCAGACTTAGAGGAAAATGTATATGAAATTACAGAGAAAAATACAGCGACAATATAAGAACAGGAATGATGATCAGATTATGGGAAAATCACCAAAAGAACTGTTTCATCTTTTGAAAAGGCACATTGGGAAACATTGACGATTTGCTTAACTTACTTTAAAACCTACACGCGAAAACAAAATTCACCATCAAACACAATTTTAAAGAACTACTGTTATATATTGACCTTCGATCCGGCCAAGCATGCCATTCCAAAGTCGGCGGAAGTGACATATTCTGATGGCCAGTTTTGGGGAGAAATCGCGTAGGCGAGCTTGGCTGACAATATGGGACAAGGTAAAATCCCACGGTACTGTCACAGACTGATGCACCGGAAGAGAGTGACCTGTGAACTGCATGACAGTTATTCCCACTTGGTGATGATCAAATTTGCCATTCCAAAGACGGCGGAAGTGACACACTCTGATGGCCAGTTATGGGGAGATATTGAGTTGGCGATTGAACTATTATATAACTCAGTGAAGACAGGAAGTCAGTTAGCTTGGAGACCAGACCCGTTGGTGATAAGATGCGGTAGAGAAAGCCAGCACCCAGCAGAGTGGGCCCCCGGGCCTCCAGTTGAGCAATCCTGGAGAACGAGAAAGAAACAACGCTGATGGCCATAGGAGTGGGGGTCAATATGTTGCAGATCTGTTCTGTCTCCAACTCCCTCTCTCACACACAACCCTTTCAAATTAAGTGAGAGGTACATGTTTTGTTAAAGAACTGTGTCGGTCGTCATCATTATTGTGTTGTTGTGTTTATGAATGCATCTGCATATGAGTATACAACACTACCATTTTACGAAATCCTCATTTATAATTTTAAAAAATAGCCAAATCGTTACAGATATTTATCGGAAACATCCAATGATTGATCTATTTCAAAAGTCATCACACCAGAAACTGCATAAAAATGCATCCTTTGCACCCTAGTACGTTGGATATTCACTATAATCACAAATAAAAACCTCTAGCAAACCCGTTAAGAAGAATTTCGTGTAACCCTACATCCGAAGGGATTTCCCGCAACATTTTTAAATAAGGGATTCGAATTAGAAGAAATCATACAATTAAATGAAGTAAACATATCAACGAACAAACCTTTGCTTATGTCTTGGCATACTTTTAAAGAACACAGAGGTATTCCTAGATATAACAAAGATTCAATAACAACTTAGAAATAATGATTGAATTAAAAACACACATGATAAAAAGTATTAAAAGTAAACGAAAATATGCAATAAAAAATTAGTACCTACTAACGTAGTGTAAATTTAAGGAGTAAACAATGCATGGAATCTAAAAAAAAGTAGTTATGGTGTATATAATATAATTTTAGGACAATCCTACCCATTCGAAAATCATCAAACAACATTCATAATTTAGAGAAATTGAAGCAACAACTCAAAAAATTTAGTCTACATATTCAAAGGCATAAAATGCAAAGAGATTTATGATGGGTGCACTCAAGTGATGAAAAATAAAACTTTTGCATGAAGGTTACAATATCCAAGCAGAAGATAGAAAAATGTTATTTATCAAGACAACTTCACGAATGCAGCGAGAAACACTTTAGATTATTGCCAGAATACTAGACTGATGACAACTCACTTTTAGAAATAAAAGAAAAAGTAAATTCATGGATTTAGACCAACATCTATCAAATGCCGAATCACACACACACACGCACGCACGCACGCATGGACTACTTTAAAAAGATATCTACACATGATGTTAAATGCGTTCTCACTCATATTCCCACTCATCCAATGGTGAAGAAAAAATAAATTGATGTATGTATACATAAGTGTGCATACATATATACTTGTGTTTGTGCGTGCAACCATAGAAACACACACACACACACACACACACACACATACACACACACACACACACACACACACACACACACACACATTGAATACGTTATAAAGACATCTACACATGAAGTTAAATGCATTGTCACTCATATTCTGACTCACCTAGAAAAAATATATTGGTGTATGTATACATGAGTTTGCATAGACATATATGTGTGAGAGTGTGCGCGCACACATGATACACACTGACATACACACACACATACACGAATACACACACACATACGTATATATATATATATATATATATATATATATATATATATATATATATATAACCCATATTTATAAATGCACATGAACAAATGCAATATTTGATATGATATGATATAACCTTTTGAAAAAAGAGTAACAATTAAAAGCCAGCAGAAGATGTAAATGTACAATGTACTCAAATTTTCTAACCTGTATACAACAAATAACACTTGACGGCCTGAGATGATGCTAAGATCAATCGAGTTATCAAACCAAAATATGTATGTATACTGATCTAAAAGTAAATACTTACCATATATTCATACGCAACTTTATTTTTGGTTTTATAGATTTAAAACAGTAGATTTGGTAGAAAAACAATATTTTTTAAAAATACTTTTTTATTGTATATATTTCCATTTATTTATCTACGTTAAACTATAAGGGCTCTACATTTAATTAATTTTAACGGCATATCAACGCGTCTAGGTTTATTTTAGAGCTACAAGTTAGAGGTTTAGTTTGGTTTGTTTTTAGTTTAATGGCAAATCAACTTTTCTAGATTATTTTATGCCAAAGTCATTCTCCTAGAAGAACAGTATTGGTACTATTAAACCCATAGCTGGGAGGATAAGGGGGTTCATAGCTTTCCCAAGGGTAATTGCCTGAAAGTGAACGTAATAGAGTGACTGGAGTAAGAACTCGTTTACGACGATTCTGCAGTCCATTACTTTAACCATTACACCACGAGGACACCACCACAAGTTAGAGAATTCCGTTCATTGTACCTTCATATTTATAGTTTCAGTTTATTTGTTCCTTTTTTTGTATTGCCTTATCAAACATGAATGATATTAAGCAGATATTTTAACCCATGGATTTACACTAACCATTGCCACCAATCCAGGTCAGAGTGTATGTGGGTTCGATGGTGATGATGACGTACTCAGCTCTTTCCAGATTCATCAACTAGACATTCGCCATCCGATGCATTTTAAAATGATACCTACACCAACCCTTTTTTGTTAGGGGTGGGGGTCAGTGCGGACTACAGTCTTCTAATTCTGAGCTCCACTGACAGTTCTATGCTACATATTCAGGAATAATCTGATAAATTTCAAAAGCCTTTTCTGTAAAAAATATGTACAACGTGATAAAAAGATTTTATGTAATCAATGAATACATTTTTCACACGCTCCCATCATACAACAACATTATATGCTTAAATTAAAATGTACGTGATCAATTACCTAATCCTTATTTTTCTTTGTTTGATTTTTCCTCTCTAACTATGCTCGGTAGAGTCTCTACTTCTGTTTTTTTTTTCTCCTTTTACTTTAGTCCATTTATCATGATCAACCGAAGTTTGATTTGACTCCCTTTGTGTAGTAATGTATTATACAGAGAATTGATTTTTCATGTCCACGTTGATTCTTCTGAATTAGACGCGTAAAATCAATGCATTGGCCCCAGAGTTATTCATTCTTTTACCATTGCATTAATTCTGCATCAGAAATCGATACATGATAATTAATTATCGAGAGTATGAAGCAATTTAATTCTGAAAGTCATCCACACCATAAAAAGCGCTAATGTTTCGCACGTAAAAAAAACTTACAATAGTTCTGCTAGCTGTAAAATAAGAGTAACCGTTAGAGCATTCTTTACTCATCATTTTTTTCTGTCAAATGAAAAACAATAAAAGCCGTTCTATTTACAGCACTTACTTTTGATGCCCAACATTTGGGAAAAGTTCATACGTCGAATACAATGGTCAATGAAAAAAAAAAATTATAATTAAGATCGAAAGAATTATGGCTAAGTTCAGCATTATGACAATTAGAATATGGATTTGTGTTTTGTTCTTTAGTTAGTACCACTTTAGTCAAAACAGTTCTTTATGGAGAAACACTTTATCAGAGCGGTTCAGAAAAGAAATTCTGTATGCAGTTCTTTCATAGGCATTCCAAGGCTAGTTTAGAATACGCAACATAAGTTTAAGGCAGCATTAATAGTTGAGTATTGGCTTAGTGTATAAAGTGTTCGCCAATGGTACGGGATACCGGGGTTCAATCCTAGATCGAATCTTACCAAAGACTCAAAAACGGTACTTGATGCCACATTGCTTAACACTCAGCATTATAAGGTAAGGATCAAGGGTAAAGTGGAGCAATCCATGGAATGGAGTTGAACTTTCCCATACACTTCGGTGTAGTAGCTATTGAAAAAGGAGCTTTTGTGTCATCCTTGACTATGGTCGCCAACTTTACTTACTATAACACTAAACTGCATCCAGGTTCCAGTTTGAGATCCTATTTACCCAACCCCTCCGATCGGGCAGGATATGACACAAGGTCAATATTTTAAGCGGAGTTTAGCAGGTTTGAATTCAGAGTTTTCCTTCTCCTAGACTAGTTGCCTCACCAAGGCTGAAGAACCTAGTCTGCCCTACTATTCACCTATAGCTGGAGGGAGAATAATTGGATTCATACCTTTCCGAAGGGTATTAGTGCTATGTGAAATGCAATCAGTCTTGTCCAGTTCAGTCTTGTCCAATTGAACTCGGATCGCCGTGTCCATATCCTGTGACGATAACCATTACACCACGGGCACCTCCAGTTTGAGATAATCCAGTGAGTATTGAGTACCCTTTTTTTATCCATTGTTCCTCGGTACACTCTGACCCTGGGTTTTAATACCTGTTAGGGTCCTTTTTATGAGAAAAATTAGTCTGTTTAAAAGTATTCATATTCAATCGGAATACTCGGTTTCATATAAAATAAATTGTTTGGATTAAGAATGGTTACTCGAAGCTTTTACTGCACATTGGCATGATTCTTAGAGTGTTCGCTAATGGCCCGAAATACCTGGGTTCAATCCCAGGTCGAGACATACCAAAGACTCAAAAAATGGTACTTGATACCTCCTTGCTTAACACTCAGCATCATAAGGTTGGCATCAAGGGAAAATTGGAGCAATCCAGGGAAAGGAGTAGCGACTTCCCCAACACCGGTGTAGTAGCTATCGAAAAAGAAAGCCTTCGGGTCGCCCTCGACTACGGTCGCTAACTTTACTTACTTGCTCGAAACTTTTATTGTTTAAAAAGGATTACTGATATTTGTTACTTGAAACCATGAAACAGTAGATATGCAAATTATTATTATTATTATTATTATTATTATTTACTAGAAATAATTAAATGAAACCTTACATCTACGTGCACATTTTTTGTCTTAGATAGGTACATTTTGTATAATATAACAGTGTGCATTTGTATTTGTATATTGTAGGAATACTTCATATCATTACGAAAAGTCATTTGTTTTAATGTTCTTAAAACTAATTATTTATCGCTATGTGACTTGCAGTTGAAATTACTCACAAACACTGAGATACTTGAAACCATATCTATGTGCAAATGAATGAACATTATAAAGTTGAAATAATGACTTGAAACCATAAAATTATTAGAATTAAGTTAGAATACTTGAAAATAGACAACCATGTGAATATTATATCATATTTAATAGTTACGAACAATTGATGTCATAAAACGGTGAAAAAAAGCAAAATACCAAAGAAACAACTTCAAAATAAATGTAAGCAGTTTCCAGACTTTCTTTGTACAGACTCTTGAAAATTCAGTATGTTATTGCTATACATCTGATGAGATGACTGGCCAATTTTTTATGATTTCAGGTTCAAAGGAAAATCTACAGCAGGAATTGGAATACAGCCTACTAGAGCCTGATAGTCACAGCTGGTTAATTTCAAAAATATAATCTGGACGTGAGGACAGTTTAGAAGAACGATATGTAATAAAATGATGTTTTAAACTTGGAAAAATGCCACAGAAACGTAGGGAATGGTTCAGACTGCTTTCGGACCATCTTGCATGATTTGAGCATAAGTGGTAAATGAGTGGCATAAGAGATTCAAGGAAGGCCGGGAGTCTGTGAGGGATTATGAGAGGTGTGGGAGGAGTAAGGAAGTCAATACACCAGAGTGGATTGGCCAAAGGGTTGGGGTTAGGATTAGGGTTACTATTTTGAGGTTTTAACAGATTTCAGGAAGAGATTCCGTCGGAAGGGGCCAGCACTCTTCAAATCGGGTCAGTGACATTTCCACCAGGACAATACACCAGTGCACAACTCCATCCTTGTCACAAATTATATGAGCAAGATTGGCATCAAGACAGTTCCTTAACCTCACTATAATCCAAACCGTGCTCCCAGTGAGTTTTGGTTATTCCCTAAGTTCAGAGGTTGTCGTTATGAGACAATTGAGGAGATGAGAGAGGCTGTGGTGAAGGTCATTGACACGATCACACAAGACGATTTCCATGAGGCCTTCCAGAAGTTGATGGAACAGTACAAGGGCATTGCAGCCGGAGGAGATTACTTTGAAGGGGACTAGTGTTTCATGTGTGTACTATCAATGAAAGTGCCCATACGAAAAAAGTCTGGAAACTTATTTAATGAGCCTCGTAAATATAGATGTAAATACATGGAATTTTTTTAAATTCTTGCATAAAATTAAACTAGACGTGTTGGCATGCTGTTATAATTAATTAATTAACTTTCATGTAGATATCTGAGTATGAATAAAGCTAAAACACCACGTCAATTATTCTTTTCGCAAAGAAACCCATTATTACACAGATATATTGTGAAAGAATTAAATCAATCAGCATTACCAGACCTTACGAGCGATGTTGAAGGTAAGACACCAAAAGTTACCGCTGTGTTATCATGATCAAATAAAAACAAAATAAGCTTTTTTAAGAGCCTATAAATATTATTTCCATGATTATAGATTTTCGAACTCATTTCGAGTTATGTCTGAATGATGTTGTTTTGGATAGACTTCTAAACACCAAACTGTATTTATTTTCTCCTTGAAGCATTTTCCTTCTCTCATGACATAAAATGAGGCGAAAAGCTCTTAATGTAGAAATTACACATTCACCAATCTTAAAAAGAAAAAAAAAGCGTTTCAACCGCAAACGCACGCTGAACACCGGTAAAAGCAAGGATCCTAACTTGTTCTACTTGTAAAATCAATAAAAGACATTAGTCAGATAATTTCTTGATCTCTGAGGTGACAGTATGTGACGTATTACTGTCACACAGTGTTTTGTAACATCAGCACTTGGCTGCTTGATTTATTATATCAATAACAAAAAATGGAATTGATTCAATTTATCTAAGTCATGATAACTGAAAATGTATTTGAAACTGTTTAACCCCAAACCTATTACACACACGCGCGCGCGCACGCACACGTTTATTTGTTTGTGTTTTATGGTATTTCAACCTTTGTTGGTTATTTAATGCCAAATCTTCTTTTTTTTTTTTATAAATAAATAGTTCTATTTCAAACAATTCTGTTTTGCATAAGTAGAGTTCAATTGTCCAAAACATTTCTATTTCAAGCTATTCAGTTTAGTCAAACAGTTCTAATTAAAAGAATTCAAACAATTTTTCAGTTTATTATAAGTATAGGTTTTTTTTACATGGCTACATGCTAAAACAGTTCGATTTCAAGCAATTCAGTTTAGCATATATACGCAGTTTAATTCTGTTTGACACATAGATAGGACCCTATATGATGCTACCACTCAGGGTCACAGGGGTCCTGTGAGCGATGACAAAGAGGGGGTACTTATCACCCCCCCCAAAGACCAGCATTACTGGAACCTCACCATCAGATTCTTTCGTGTCATATCAAGGACACCGTTTGGGAGGGGTTTACTTCTAGGCAGAGCTGCAATTGGTGTATTCTATAGCTGCCGCCGACTTGGCAAATATATATATATATATATATATATATATATATATATATATATATATATATATATATATATATATATAGATAGATAGATAGATAGATAGATAGATCTACGAATACAGATCTGAAATTATACCTAGAGAGAACATTAGTTAATAATTATTTACTGCAATAAATAATGTAATTATTAAGAATTGTTTATTTTCAAAAGAATTGACTGTGTATTGTGTCTTAATAAGAACTTTAAAGAGGCATATAATATTTTGTTTTATTGATTATTGTTAAGCTAACACCTCGATAAGATAAAACGTACGGTTGTCGATACTAACTAACTTTTCACTTATACTGCACATAACCACAATCATTAAACGCCCATTGGGAATCAAAAAATTATTCATGTGTATTTTCAATGTACACCTGATAGGACTTTCTCTTTAGGATCAAAGTGTAGTAAATATAGCATATCGAGCAATTGTAAGTTTGAACCAGTTACACTTACCGTTGTAATTCAAGTAAAATCGAAGAAAAAGTTTTAAAATGCCATGAAGAAAGCGACTGGTTGATAATTATTTTAACATCAATACCTCTCTTTCATCGATATATACGCTACCATAGGTATGAAAATTTAAGATAGAATGAAACATATTTTATTTCTCTTGGGATGTCAGGCGTACATTTTCTTTAAATAAATATTTGTTTCTCTGCAAGTGTCTAGAAGAGTCATTTCGGTAGATAAAAAATTTATTTGATATCTGGACAAATAAGAGCTTCCTCAATAATTTTAAGTTAAAATATCCCGGTGACATCCGTTATATTATATGGCTTCAAAGTTTGCTGCAACTAAAACAATACCACAAAATCACTCCTTGATGTAAAAGGATACACATTCCTACTCACAAGAAATATGCTTATCAACCATTCAGTCAAAGTTGAAAAAATATATAAAATATTTAATATATATATATATATATATATATATATATATATATATATATATATATATATATATATATATTAGGAGAAAGAGAGAAGAGAAAATAATAGTGCAGAAAATGATTGAGATGAACGAAAACAACGTATGAGAATGGAAACCACTGAAAGACGGACTTGGTTGCCGAACATCATGAAACAACAACCGAAATAATATAACGCATAGAAACATATATAAATATATATGATTTTACATATTTACCAACCCCTCCGCACGTGCAGGATATTATACAAGGTCAATTTTAAACGGAGTTTAACAGGTTTGAATTCAGAATTTTCCTTCTGCTAGACCAGTTGCCCCACCAAGGCTGAAGAACCCAGTCGGCCCTACTATTTACCCATAGCTGGAGGGAGAGTAATTGGATTCATACCTTTGCCAAGGGTATTAGTGCTATGTGAAATGCCATCAGCATCGTCAAGGATTTGAACTCGTGTTGCCGTGTCCATTTCCTACGACGATAACCATTACACCACGGGCACTTCACCCATATCCATATTTACCAACCCCTCCGCTCGGGCAGGATATGACGCAAGGTGAATTTTTAAGCGGTGTTTAACATGTTTCAATTCAGAGTTTTCCTTCTCCTAGACTAGTTGCCTCACCAAAGCTGAAGAACCTAGTCTGCCCTACTATTTACCCATAGCTGGAGGGAGAATAATTGGATTCATCCATTTGCCAAGGGTATTAGTGCTATGTGAAATGCCATCAGCCTCGTCCAGGATTTGAACTTGTGTCGCCGAGTCCATTTCCTACGACGATAACCATTACACCACGGGCACCTCCAAATATGATTTTGCTGGTACAAATAAAGAATCGTGAATGTAGCCAGATTCATAATTATATACATGTACGTATACATAAACAAGCGAGTTGATGCATGCTTGTACACACACATGCATATACTCATTGGGCTTACCTATCAAGTACTTTTAAAATCTGAAAACTCATCTTTGTTTTTAGCATTAAAATTTCTCTTGGTCTACAAAATATTGTTAAACCAGAAGTAAATTCTGCAAGAAACTGAATTCCCTTTCATTTAGAAAAAAAATTGCTTTTCTTATAGGTCAAAAGCAAGGTACTCCAAAGGCATTCTTCAAAACGCCGGCAAATCCAGTGAGTTGCACTCGTTAAGTTGCACTTGGTGAGTAGCACTTGGTGAGTAGCACTCGAAAAGTGAAGTAGGTCTCGCATGCAGTCCAAAGTGATTCGTTACTTTCACAACCTCAGCTAAAACATTAGAAGCTGTCGAATTGTTCCTCACGTTACCAAAATACTACAAAGCATTTAATTCACTGAAGATCTAATATATATAATCAATGGCTGGTAGAAGAAAAGATAATGGATCGTTTTACCTGTTTATATTTGTAGACATTTATATGACAAGAAAGACTAACATCAAAGTGACTATATTACAACAAGTAACTATAACATATTTATTCCTAAATAGTATGTTTGAAATGTCCTGGCTGAACATGCTAGAATACAGAATATTAGGTAAAAAATAAACAGGTAAAAGAAAGTTAACGCAGGAGAGACAGGAAAATTATGAAAAAATATATTGTAAAGGACCAAAGGAAAATGAAAGATAGAATAACCTACCATTAGCAAAGCAGAAAATCGCCCGAATTGCGAATCTCTAATATTTATTCGATGAAGAATAAAAGTCTGATTTTTTATTTTTTAAATTCTAAGATAAACATTTCCTAACACTGCGTGAACTTTTAATCTTACATTTCGAAAGTATATTGGAGCGTGCAGATCTCATTCAAACCATATCTCTGTTATTTGTTTTTTTCAATCGATAGAAAAGTTACTTGCAGTTATGCAGCTGTTCTTTTCTACGGTTTCTTGTTAGTTTATGTCATACGTCAAATCGTTTGTTTATTTGTTATCACAGTATAAACACGCTTTTTTAAAATAATATATTTCCAATATACAGTTATTTCATGGAAACTTCAACTGTTATACAGAGTATGACGAAAATTAACAATGTGTTTAGGTGGAACAAACAAAGATGAATGGCAACAGAATAAAAAGAATAACAGAAAAAAAGTTACAGAGAAATATTAGAGAAATTAGAATTAACTACATTTCCACAAAGAATATTAAACGAATGATCTAATTGAAACTTTCAAAATAATGGAATTTCTGATTTCGGAAGATTTTTTATTTCAATATTTGTTCTCGAATCTGAAATTACTTTCAAGTCAGATTTAAATGACAAAAAAAAATGAAATGAATTAAAAATCAAAACTAAGTCTATAATCCAATTAGCTTTTTTTGCTCATTGTGTATGTATATATGTTTTTAAAACAAGTTGCCCAATAAGACAAAAAGCAACAATAATTAATAGGAAGAATTACGTTGGTATATTTCAGAATTAATTGTCAAAGAATAATTTAAGAGGGAATTTTTGGAACATTTAGATTGATTACTTGATAGAATATTAATCTGCATGCAGATAATATATCATTAGTGCATATTTTTAAACGTTGATGCGGGAATATAGTAAAAAAAGGGAGAAACGGAATGACATCCAAAAATCGTATGTGTTGTAGGTGACTTACCTATGACCAGAACAATGGACTTACCCAAAGAGAATATTAATCAAGAACTAAGCGGGTAGAACAGAGAGCAGCAGCAACAACTGCAGTAAGCACCTGGTCTGTCTTCGTGTACGTTGACCCAAGGTGACTCTCCTCAGAGACTTGGATACATTTGAGTAGTACCTCATATCTCCGTGTTGAGTTATTTATTTTTTGGCCCCTAATAATCGGTCATAACACTATGGCACTTTGGCATACAAACGGATCACCAAATCTCGGCCAGAAGACCAGACCTTATAATAATCATCAACAAAAAGAAAATAGAATTTGTAAAGTTGTGGACATCGCTGTCCCTGCTGACCCAGAATAAAACTGAAAGAATGAGAAAAGAAGGATAAGAACCCTAACTTTGCTAGGGAATTGAAAAAAAGACTATTGATCATGAAGGTGACAATTGTACCATTTGTGATTGGTGCTTTTGGAACATTAACTAAAGGATTATTAAAGGGGATGGATGACTTTAAAGTTTGAATACCAGTGGAGACCATCCAAACTACATCCCTGTTTAGAACGTCTTGAATCATGAGAGGAGTCCTGGAGACTTCAGGAGACTTTCTGTCATGCAGGCTCCAGTGAAAGACTACCAGATAAAACCGATGTGAAAAACTGTCAACGAGTTAATGATATTAATAGTATTAAAATACAAACGGATCACGTAAACACAGTGAGAAGACCCGACCTAGAGAAAAAAAGAGAACGAGCCAAATGACGGACTGTGCTGTCAGAGCAGACCAATGAGTAAAATTGAAAGTAGGCGAAAAGAAAGATAAGTACCGAGACCTTGCAAGAGAACATAAAAAATGTGGAACATGAAAATGACGGTAATACCAATTGTAACTTGTACTCTTGGTACAATAACAAAAGGATTGGTACAGGGACTGGATTACTTGGACGAGTGGAGCCTATCCAATCTACAGCATTATTGAGATCACTCAGAATACTGAGCAGAGTCCAAGAGACTTGAGGAGATAGCTGTCACTCAAACCATTGACAAACCATCTGTTTACGCTGGTGTAAAAAAAAAAAAATTCTCAAAGGAGTAAAATAATATAGCTAATTTTGACTACATATTTTTTTCAGATAAGTTTTGATCATAGGTTGAACCGAAGCAAACGGTGAGTTTGTAGGTAAAATGTTCTTTATGATTAGTGAATCTTTAAATCTTACGGAGAGGGCTTTTTGTCCTAACGTCATGTCATGTCGGAAGTATGTTATTCTGGATAAAAAATATACATTATTATGCGTTGAACCTTTTAGAACAACAGGTTACCCGAAGAAAAGGAAACTACATTGACGACCTCAAAGCAGTCAAACTCAAGAAAATTCCTTGACTGCAAGACAGTATATGCTGTGATCACTTACAATGTCAACCCGTAATCTTTCTCCAGCTTAAGAATTCTACAGACAGAACTTTACATTCTGAATGGAAGTCCCATCTATCTTAATTAATGGTTCTTCAGGAATTGTAAGAACGCAACGTGGTAAATCGTATGGTATATTGTGATGATATTCTTCAAAGTATTCATACAAATGCTATTGTTCTTATAAAGTAGGTAATTTACTTTCGTCTCCTTGGTTGCGTTACTTAGCCGAATGTTTGCTACTGGGCAGAAAAATCACTCTAGAAAGCTTTATGTCATTTTAAAAATGAAACAAAAATAGAATTTTCCATTTATTAATTTATCCATTCCTGGAAGGAAAATAGGTGGACTCTCACATTTCCTCAATATAATAGCGGTATGTGGAATGCAAACAGCATTGACCAGGATTTGAACAGGGATAGCCGGGTCCATTTCCTATGACGTTATCAATTCCATCATGAGAATCAGCTGTACAGATCACCGAATAACCAAGACAATCCCAAGGATCCCAATCGGCTGAGGAAGTGGAATACACCGACTACATATCTGCAGAGGGATAAGACCCCCATCCACAACGAGTGTGCTGGTATGACATTTAACAATATGATGGTTAGGATCCAGTAATACTGGAGCTTTGGGGATGAGGAATCACCCTTCATTGCCAACACTCCCAAGTCAATTCTGGCCCAGAGTGGTAATACCTGATAGGGTCCAATCTGTGGGTCGAATCGAATTGTTTGACAATTAAACTGTGCGTAAACAAATGATTTGTTTAAATTAAAATGTAAAAAATAGAACTGTTTCATCATTTAAATGTATATAAACAAATGAGAGACTTTTAATTGAATTATTGGTGATACCTAACAAGACTTGGAAACATTTAACTTTGACTCATGGAAAATCAAACTGTTTCAAAAAGAACTGTTTGATCTTATAACTGAGTATAAACAAATGACTGATGTTTAATTGATTTGTTAGTGATGCATAGCAATACTTGTCACTGTTAAGTTTGTTGGCTTAGGTTTAAAATATATTTAATACATATGTATAAACCGGATTTGGCATTAAATTACCGACAATGGTTGATATGACATGAAAGAAAACAAAACCAAATTATTGAATATGAACATATAAGTTTAATTTTTTAACATAGTACTCCTTGCGGACTTCCACTTCTTCCATAATTGTGACTGTACATCTATCTCATTAGTAAAAAAAGTCATCAACAGCTGATACAACATCATGATTTACTCCTTCCAATTTTTTGGCCTACCCTTATATATATATATATATATATATATATACAAGGAAACTTCAATAAGTGTCCAGACTTTATTTGTACAGGCATTTAAAATTGTCGTAGACTCTTGAACATTCAATATGTTATTGCTATACATCCTATGAGATGGCTGACCAATTTTTATGATTTCAAGTTCAAATGAACAGCTACAACAGGAATTGGAATACACCCTACTAAAGCCTGATTGTCACAGTTGATTAATTTAAAAAATGCAACCACATGCAATAAAAATTATGTTTTAAAATAGGAAAAAAATGCCTCAGAAACGAATGGAATGGTTTAGTCTGCTTTTGGAACATCTTGCATGAATCGAACATCTGTTTTTGAGTGGCATAAGAGATTCAAGGAAGGCAGAGAGTCTTTGAGGGATGGTGAGAGGTGTGGGAAGAGTAAGAAAGTCAGAACACCAGATTTGATTGCCCAAATAAAGAATTTCATAGATAAGGACCGTCGTGTGCCTATAGAGACAAGAAATGCACAGTTTGATGTCAGTGTGGGAATTGTACACCCAGTTATTCGCGAGGAACAAAAGATGCGGAAGATTTGCGTGACGTTTCTCCCAAGGGTGCTCAGAGAAGATCAGAAAGAAAGACGTTGTCCTGACAGCAGTGAGATGGTCGAGCTGATCAATTCAGATCCCGCAGTTCTTTATGTTTTGGTGACCTGCGATGAAAGCTGGATCTACTGCTATGACACAGAGACTAAGAGACAGAGTTCCCAGTGGAAGCATGCTGGCTCTCCCAGACCCAAGAAGGCCAGACAGAGCAAATCCAGCCACAAAATTTTGATGATTTCTTTTCTGACAGCACTGGCATGATCTACATGCACTGGGTTTCCCCTGGACAGACAGTCAAAGAGGAATTCTATGTTTAGGTTTTAAGGGAGTTCAGGAGGAGATTCCGTCAGAAGAGGCCACCACTCTTCAAATCGGGTCAATGGCATTTCCACCAGTCCACAACTCCGTCCTTGTCACAGACTATTTGACCAAGATGGCCATCAAGGCAGTTCCTCACCCTCCCCATAGTTCAGACCTTGCTCCCAGTGACTTTTGCTTATTCCCTAAGCGCAAGGAAAAACTTAGAGGCTGTCTTTATGAGACAATTGAGAAGATGAAAGAGGCTGTGACGAAGGTCATTGACACGCTCACACAAGACAACTTCCATGGTGCCTTCTAGAATTTGTTGGAACGGTAAAACAAGTGCATTGCAGCCGATTGCAGCCGGAGGATATTACTTCGAAGGGAACTAGAATTTCATGTGTGTACTATCAATAAAAGTGCCCATACAAAAAAGTCTGGAAACTTATTGAGTGCTCCTTTTATATATGGTTAGTGTTTAGTTAATTCGTTTAATGATAGCAAGATATTGGTATACGTAGGTAATAATTGCCAAAACCATCCTTGTAAATCCCTTATCTCTGGAAATTATGCCTTTCTCAATGTTGTATTTTGGGGAGAATGAACGTAATACCGTGACAGAAATTTCAAACTCACACCGCTGGTTCAGTCTTTTACCTCTACTAAACGGGCACTTCCCCATATATATATATATATATAGAGAGAGAGAGAGAGTGAAGTGAGTCGGTTATCTTATATTTCCAACTCTGATAAACACTACACTTTCAGACTAGAATGTTAAATCATAGCTATCCCTTCACTTTCAAAAGTAATTGTTCTGATAAATTTTTGTTGATGAAAGTGCTTTCATTAGAAATATTTTCGCTGTTTATTAAGGCGAGAAGACTGTACGTTCACAAACTTTTCAGCACGGTCAGGATGCAAAACATGATGAATTTTAGACGCAGTTTTACAGATTTGAATTCAGTGTGTTTCTTTTTTTAAAACCTGGTTGCCATAAAAACATTAAAGAGACAGGCTTACCTACTATTTATCTCTAGCTCAAAGGATAATGATTATGAAATATACTTTTAACAAGGCTATTAGCGCTTCGTGAAAATGCAAACATCCTTCTCTAGTATTTGATCATAGGACGCCGTGTTCATTTCCTACGTCGATAACAACGGCACCTTAATCTTCAATGTATAATTCCTTTCAGTAATACAATAAGAGTTTTTTTTTGTTTTTTTTTTTGGCAAAGGTTACAGACATTGAGTTGTATAACATGACTCTCCGAAAGCAATTTTCGATTTAAAACTCACTGTCATTGAACCTATTCAATGTCAAAGACCTACAAAAATAATTATAGTTATTTGATGATATGAGTATGAAAAAACCTTTGAACCTATTTTTAAGCCTATTTTTTTTTTTCAATTTTCTCTTAGCAGCTGTCTGCCAAAGTTCCTTCACATGGTCTGATGACTTGATTCACCTTGCGTTTTGAACCTTAGTTAGAATATACTATCAGCCTACCGCCATATTTCACAGAATCGGTAAACATTAAAAAAAGAAAAAAAACATACATTTCACAGACCGAAACCAGATAATATAATCTATAAGGGAAATTATAAATTATTGACAAATACATCGTGGCAAATTTTTGATAGATTTATGAAAAGATAATATGAAGAAAATTGAAGAGAGACAAAAGATTTAGCAATTGGACAATGCAGCCAAATTACGTCATCAAAACCTATGTGACTCAGTCTGTATGATTGAGTGAGAAATTGGTACTGAGATTCATTGCTTATAAAGGATTCTATAAAATCATCAAAGAAAAACTGATAAGCATTATATTATTTTTCGTTTTTATGTTCCAACGGAGAACATATAAGGCTGACCTTGTTTCAGAGATCAATTATCTAATAACAGGCAAACCGACGCGTCTATCGGTCTTTCAATTGAACACCATACCCGAGACATCAATGAGAAGATGAATCGATTTACAAACACAGAAATCAGTACTGTTATTGAGGAAATCGATGTTATTGTCCGATAAAGTTTGTTTTCTAACATTATTTAATAATGAATATTAGTATATACATTACCCTATGTATTTGAATAGATACTTTCAAAGCTGGAGTAAAGACAAGTTTTTTTTTTTATATAGAAAATAAGTAATGTTTGCACACATACACACACACACACACACACACACACACACACACACACACACACACACACACACACAC
>OY757912.1:20261517-20315772 GCA_963585895.1 Sepioteuthis lessoniana | reverse complement strand
CGTCCTTTAACCTAATGAGCAGAGTGTTCGTCAATAATCCGGAAAACCGGGGTTCAATCCCAAGTCGAGTCATACCAAAAACTCAAAAAAATGGTACACGATGCCACCTTGCTTAACACGCAGCATTATAAGGTAAGGATCAAGGTAAAGTTGAGCAATCCAGGGAATGAAGTAGCACCCTCCCCAACACTACAGTGTTCTAGCTATTGAAAGAAGCGCCTTGCGGTCACCCTTGACTAAGGTCGCTAAATTTTCTTAATTTATAATGATGCTGGACAGAAAATAGAATATCAGGACTCTTTGTGATAAGTTTAGGATTTTTGTAATTCTCAGTGAAGATTTGCTTCTGTAAAAAAAACCATGCAGACTTTTTGAAAACCGCCATTACAAATCACGTAAATGGGTATATTGTAATTACCCTGAATAAAACTGCTGTCATCTCCGTGGCAGTTACTGTCAGACAATAAAGACTCTCCCGTGGTGTAATTGTTATCGTCGTAGGAAATGAACACGGCGACACGAGTTCAAATCATGGACGATGCTGATTGCATTTCACATAGCACTAATACTCTTGGGAAAGGTATGAATCCAATTATTCTCCCTCCAGCTATGGGTAAATAGTAGGACAGACTAGGTTCTTCAGCCTTGGTTAGGCAACTAGTCTAGGAGAAGGAAAACTCTGAATTCAAACCTGTTAAACTCCGCTTAAAAATTGACCTTGTGTCATATCCTGCCCGAGCGGAGGGGTTGGTAAATAGGATAAAGACTCCCATAGTCGTGAAATGATCCCAAGTGCATCTTACAGTCTTTTCCTGACAGGAATGGAGTAGTTCATCACGTAAATGCCCGGATGTTCATATTTGTACCGACTGTTACTACATAGATGCCTTGCGCTATGTCAGTGACACAGGGAGTCATAAACAGTTAAATATATTCACAGATTTCAGTAATAGATTCACGATGTCAATTCACATCCCCACGTGGTGAAGTATATCCAGCGCCATATTGGTCGAATTCTCTCTACACCTACAAGAATGTATTCTTCAAATATTCTTGTTTCCAAAATGAAAGATTCATTAAAATATGAGATTTGGGAATGTTAAAAATGTTAAATGAACAAAAAAATCTGTAGAATACAAACAAATGCATCATCACAAGTCTAATAAAACAGAGTACAATTCCATTGCATGTAAAGTTTATGATTGAATTTGTACAGTCCTACTGCGGGGCAAAAGAAGATTTTTCGGGAAATGGTGAATTGTTGGGATATTCTGAGGTTTGCATCTCCTTCCCTTTTCTTTTTAACCCGTTCACTCATCTTATTTTTCTTCAAAGGTGTAAAACAATGTAGGACAGAAGTTAAAAGACAAATATACTTTTAAACTCAATTTTTATTATCGGGATTTACAAATATATTGTGGTGGGTAATATTTTCTTTAACCAGTATAAATTGACGTATTCCCTCAGTCAAGGCGTTTAAAGAATATCATAGAATGATTTTTTGGCAAATTGTAAATTTTAGGTTTTGTGTTCAGTGGGTATGTTCAGAAGAAGCTGATACTAGGGGCTAAGTCATCAACTCTTAGAAAGCACGTATATTCCCACTGGCAGCTGAGAGAAAAGGATCTACGTCGAGATGGTAATAGCATCTGAGAAAGAGTTTGTCTTTGGTTCCAGTAAGCCTCTCTTTTTTTTATCTTGTGCCGATTTCGCTTCCTGTTAGAAGCCTCCTGCGAATATGGTAATTTGGCATTTTTTTTTCTTGTTATTGTATCGTTTTTATTTCTTGGTTAATCCATATACCTTCATTGTAAAAACCGTATATATATATATATATATATATATATATATATATATATATATATATATATATATATCATACTTTCAGATTCTCTACAAATCTATATTTTCAACACACACACTCACACGCACACACACACACATATATATATATATATATATATATATATATATTGGAAAAACTGGAAATAAATCCAACAGTAGTAAAACAGAGAAAGCAAAAGAAAACAAAGTATTCAGAGGATGATTTTATTTGTAGAAATATTTTCCTATGCCAGACATTTCAATTTTTCATATATATATATATATATATATACATTGAACTGTTAAACATTACGGATCAAAATATGATTAAAATCTGAATTCGACTTAAGAGAGGCATTATATAACACATTTGATGACTGGGAAACGTTATGTAACTAGTTATGAGAGTTTGGTTTGATTTGATTTGGTTTATAGCATATCAACCATTGTAGGTAATTTTGTGGCCGAAAATTTTTTACATATATATCAAATATATGATTCCTAGAAAACATTTTGAAAAAAAGCCCAAGCTCATTTTTTTGTTCACGGTAACATGGTTTCACTTATTTCTATCAAATATTAATAGTGCTATTTACAGTTAATTATTTGTTTGCACATAGTTAAATATTTTCAGGTATTTTTATTTAACACACACGATTCAATTAAACATCAGTCATATATATAGAAGATATCGGAATATCACCTTGACCTATGAACGTGGTTGAATTCGGTGCACATGCGTACGCCCACAGGAAGCAGGTGGGTGTCAGACAATAATATAACCAGGTACCACAGACGGTTTGGGTTAGTTGGAGTTCGAGGCAGAGTTCGAGTTGCTGTTGCAGTTGGAGTCAGTTGGGGGACAAGATGCCAGCGTGAGAATCAGCTCGTAGACTGAGGGCTTGCGGCCCTCAGGACCCACGGTTGAGCACCCCAGTAGAATGAGGAAGAAGTGCTGCTATAGTCAGAGGAACTAAGGGTCAATATGTGGCAGTCTGTTCCGTCTCCAACTCACCTCTCACACATAACCAATGCGACCCTTTCGAGAATAAAGTGTGAGAGGTATATTTTTCAAAAGAAGTGTGTTCGTTCGTCATTATTGTTGATTTTGTTTCCGCATGTATATGTATACGTATAGTTGTATCATGGCAATACAACAAAGTGTCCTCTCGTCCAGATTGCATTTTTGAAATTCACCAGCTGTGACAATCAGGCTTTAGTTGGGTGTATTCCAATTCCTGCTGTAGCTGTTCATTTGAAGCTGAAATCATAAAAATTAGTCAGTCATCTCATTAAATTAACAAACGGTTCTATATCAATCAAGTCAGTATATCAATGTCAACAAAGTTAAATAATTCCAAGGGTTTTTATGTACCACCAACGATTAAATCAAACATAAGTCAATTGCTTACACACAGTTTAATGAACCGATAGTTCTATTTCAAACAATTTAGATTAGCAAAAGTTTTTTGTTTACTAACAGTTATATTGACAGTTTTTTTTCAAACAATTCAATTTAATGTCAAACAGTTCTATTTTGCCCATGACATTGGCCCAGCGGTT
Source organism: Sepioteuthis lessoniana (assembly GCA_963585895.1). Lineage (NCBI taxonomy): Eukaryota > Metazoa > Mollusca > Cephalopoda > Myopsida > Loliginidae > Sepioteuthis > Sepioteuthis lessoniana. The sequence continues at coordinate 20,312,385 of OY757912.1, read as the reverse complement.
AGAGTGTTCGCCAATGGCCCGGGAGACCTGGGTTCAATCCCAGGTCGAGTCATACCAAAGACTTTAAAAATGGTACTTGATACCACCTTGCTTAACACTCAGCATTATAAGGTACGGTTCAAGGGTAAAGTGGAGCAATCCTGGGAATGGAGTAGCGCCCTCCCCTACACCTTGGTGTAGTAGCTATCGAAAAGGGAGCCTTCGGGTCACCCTCGACTATGGTCGCTAACTTTACTTACTATAGGACCCTATCAGATGCTACCACTCTAGGTCAGAGTGAACCTGGGAGCAATGGCAGTGAAGGGGTACTCCACATTCCCTAAATCACCTCAGCATCAGATTGCATAACGTCATATCCAGGACACTCGTTGCGGGGTTTTACCCCGCTGCAAAGATGCCGTTGGTGTAATCTACAGAACTAGCCGAATGAGCTGAACTGAGTATGTAGGGGAAATTCTTTCTTAATTCATTTTTATCACTATTTTAACAGGATGTTTACGATTTTAAACCGAATATATATATATATATATATATTTATATATATATATATATATATATATATATATATATATATATTGATATCTGCTTCATGCTTTCTTTTCTGAATCCTTAAATGCTGCCGTGATCTACCTGTGTGTTGGCATTATTTTAATCACCCTATTTCAACGTATGCATTAAAATCCCAACTCAGGTAAAGGTTAAAAATCAAGCTTTTTTTTCTGCAACGATGAACTGTCAGTTGCCTTTTAAAAATATTTTTATGATCCTAGCAATCGTTTCAACAAAACAGTTATTTTGTTGGGGCTATCTTTCCTTTCAATTAGGTATTCCCAAATACGTATTCAGGTTTACAAGTGTTGTCTTTTAACTGTAGACCTACTTGCATGGTGAGGTTTTAATTTGGATTTTTTTTAGGAATATAAATTTTATGATCATTTCTTAAGTCTTTCATCTTGACTTATACATTCATATTTTCTTCTGCTTTGCTTGGCTAAAATTATGCCATTAATTTTATCTAGTTCTATAAATCATTTTGTATGAAACCAGAATTGTCATATATTAAATGGAAAAAGGTACAGTGTCTTCTCTGTTATTACTTCACTTACAGCAAATAAAAAGCAAACACCCTTTATGAATTCTAATTCCATTAATTTTACTAGGAGTAGTATATATATATATATATATATATATATATATATAAGCATATTTATAAGCCAGTTTGAAATATTTTTAATAAATAAAACAAGAGTTCAATACGGGTTATTTGGGCACTGTAAGACCTAAAATGAATGAATGAGTGTTTACTCTGCACTCTGTGACAGTCCCACGAATAATTGTTTCATGGATTTAAATTTACAATCATATATATATATATATATATATATATATATATATATATATAGGTGTATGTGGCTGTTGTCGGGTGAAATCATAATTTCTCAAAAAGTTAATTAAGTATTTTGAAAATTAGCTATGTGTTTAATGATTAAGAAATTTCATGAAACTGCCGTGGCAAATCTCATAGAATAAAACATATTTACAGAGTATTGATCGTCCAGCGACATAACGTGGTGTATTCAATAATTTCCAGACTTTTTGTACATGTTTTTAAAATTGGTGTAGACTCTTGAAAGTTCAGTATGTTATTGCTAGACATGTTATGAGAGGACTGGCCATTTTTTATGATTTCACGTTCAAATGAACAGCTACAGCAGGAATTGGAATACACTCTACTAAGGCCTGATTGTCAGCACTGGTGAATTTCAAAAATGCAATGTGGACGTAAGGATATTTTAAAGAAACGATATGCAATAAAATTATGTTTTAAACTTGGAAAAAAATGCCACAATAATTTATGTTTTAAACTTGTGAAAAGTACCACGGAAACGCATGGAATGCTTCAGACTACTTTTCGACCATCTTGCATGAACCAAGCATCAGTTTTTGTGTGGCATAAGAGATTCAAGGAAGGCAGGTAGGCTGTTAGGGATTATGAGACCTGTTGGAGGAGTAAGGAAGTCAATACACCAGAGTTGATAGGCCAAATGGTTAGGGTTAGGGTTACTATTTTGAGGTTTTAAGGGAGTTCAACAAGAGATTCCGTCGGAAGAGGCCAGCACTCTTCAAATCGGGTCAGTTGCATTTCAACCAGGACAATACACCAGTCCACAACTCCAAACTTGTCACAGACTATTTGAATAAGATTGGCATCGAGACAGTTACTCAGCCTCCCTATTGTCCAGACCTTGCTCCCTGTGACTTTTGCTTATTCCCTAAGCTGAGAGGCTATTGTTATGAGACAATTGAGGAGATGAAAGAGGCTGTAACGAATGTCATTGACACGCCCACACAATGGACTTCCATGGGGCCTTCAATAAGATTTTTGAATGGTACAACAAGTGCATTGTAGCCGGACGAGATTACTTCGAAGTGGACTTGAGGTTCATGTGTGTACTATCAATAAAAGTGCCCATACGAAAAAAAGTCTGGAAACTTATTTAATGATCCTTGTATTTCCGGTTTAGTTTTCTTTCTTTGTTGAATAATATTTTAATCTTTATATGTTATTAAACGCTCATACCCCTTTAGAGAACGGCATTAATGGTACTATTTAACCCATTTGTGTGAAATGAAGAGGCTAATACCTTACCAAAAGTTTTTAGTCCCAAATTGAATGTTATAGAGCGAGTGGATTTTGAAGTCGCTTACTGCATAGCACTGACCAACTAATCAGCCACTACTTTACAGAAACTCCTCGTGCACTCAAGGAATAGGTGCCAGGTATAAAGGTATAACTTTGGAGACATGGGAAGATTCTCGATTATGTCTGCATGAATTAAGTATCTTTTTTTTAAAGAAAAGGAGAAATAAAAGAAAAATGTCTATGTAGAATTGAAATATAAAACCAAGCAGAGAATTTTTTTTTTAAAAGAAAATTCAAAAGGTTACACCGCCATAACTAAAAGTAACCTTCATAGATTAAGAATCATTTGGTAAATACAAATAAACACGCACAAACACATTTACACACACACACACATACACACACACACACACATATATATATATATATACAAAATTATACTTCAGTGTAAATATGCGCATATATGCACACATGATTTTGTACATATATATATATATATATATATATAGTTAAATATATTGGTAGATTGAACTCACTGGCTTTGGTAGTGTGGCTTGTCTAGGGGAAAGAAAAAACTGCAGAGATTTATTCGGGGCAATATGTGGCATATTGTTGCAATGTTCTTCTGTTTTCAGTTTAACCAAAATGTGAGGCTGGTTTTACACACATCTTCACTAATATAACCAAAACACTTGTGTCCGTAATACAACACTGCATACTTCATATCTAAACTGCTATCACCTGGAGTATCCGTAATACATATATATATATATATATATATATATATATATATATATATATATATATATATATATATATATATACTAAAGAAATAAGTAATTCTTTTAAAATATCCATCTCTTAGGGGGACTATTCATTTTGAAATATTAACTTTTTTCTCCATTTGGACCAACAAAAAAGAAAACACACACACACACACACACACACACACACACACACACACACACACACACACACACACACACACACACACACACAGAGACACACACACACACACACACACACTTAAAGCTAATACATATGCGTTGTTAATCCTGAGCTGACGTATGTCAACGAAATGACTGAGTGGTTAGATGCCATGTCTAGTGTAAAGTTAGACGGGTTTCGAACCCAACTTGACGTGTCCTGTGTGGCTAACCCTTTTGAGCAATTGTGATACCTGCAAATAGTTTTTTTGTGGATGACAATATCATCTTCATCTGCCAGCATGGATTTCCCTGACCCTCTCTCGCTCCCTCTCTCTGTTGCCCATAGCTCCCAGGAAGTCTTTAAGGCTATTTTCTGTATTGGTACAAAGCTGTTGTATATAGGTTTTAGATGGCCGTCCTACCTTTGCTCTTCCATGTGAAGGAGTCCGCAGAAGCATGTCGCTTCTGAGTTCTTCCTTACTTCTCCAGCAGTTTCCCGTAGGTCTGGTTTGTCTATATAATCCGATAACATCTTTACCATTGATAATGAACACTCCACAAATAATATAACAAAATCTAGCCCACCATTGTCTCACCAATGATAAGGGATGACCATACATAATTAAAATACTCCATATATATATATATATATATATATATATATATGTATTTCCTCGGATTACACACAATTATATATATATATATATATATATATATATATATATATATATATATATATGAAGAGAAGAAACTCATGGCCTAATATCATAAAAGAAATCAAAGTTCATTGTTTGAAATGTTTTTAATTTTTTTTTTCAAAAAATTACCGGGATTATAGTTGTCTACGGTATAAAGATTTCCCTTTCCTTTCTTGATAATGTATACCTTACTCTTCACTTTTCTGCGAAAACATTCTGGGGGCTTCTCTGAGTATGAGAGCCAGGGATAAGTGTTCCTCTTCCTCCGTTTCATACTTTTAAAACTATATGATCAAGAGAGTTCAGATGGCATGGTTCTGCTTTAACCGATAATTCTTGTTTAAAGAATCATTATTTTACATTTCTTTGTTAAAATTCTCCGGTCTCTTTGGGTAAGAGGACATTCCTACGATTTCCAAGTTTGTTTCATTTCTGAACGTATTAAACCTCCCTGGAAAATTATAGGTTAAAATGTTGCGAAACGTAACTGGATTATGGGTTTCTTTCCCCTTACCAGCGAAGACCATTATAACACACCTTGAGCTGAAAGAAGCTCCAAGGTAGAATTTTATAAATATTTTCCCTGAATCCTTGAAGTCCATATGTTACAAGGAATAAAAATCACAATAAAATGAAGCAAATTATATATATATATATATATATATATTATATATATATATATATGTTTCTCTGTGTGTGTGTGTGTGTTTGTGTGTGTGTGTGTGTGTTTCTATGTGTGTGTGTGTATGAGTGTGTGTGTGTGTGTGCCTCTCTCTCTATCTCTCTCTCACTCTTTCTCTCTCTCACTCTGCAGGTGTAATCAAAATGTATCGAGAATTAATATTTCATTTTATATTCATTTTCAATTAATATATAAATGTGGGTACATCTGAGTAATTTATACAATAATATTTTTTCGAAAAACAGGTTTGTGCAAGTGTTGAGTCTTCCACGCTCACCTGCCTTAGATTGTGTAACATTGTTTGTTTCAGTAAATGTAAATTCATGCCATATGTTGTTTATTAAAGAGATATGATGAACTCCATGCATAAAAAAGAGCTTTAGATGTGCTTTCAACAAGAGAGGACTCATTGCAGTAAGTCTGTTGAATGCTCAGGAGTCAAATTTCAACAAAAAACGTTAAATTTATTATCCATTTTCGTCAACTTGAGTTTCGATATTTTAAAAACACCACTTATGTGTACATGTTTGTATGAATGCCTATTTGTTTGTTTTTGTTTAGTGACATAATAACCTTCGTGTTTTTTATTGTAAAACTCTTCCATGTCGAATAACGGGAGAGGAAATTATTTTACTCGTAAATGGAAATATAATTGAGCTCATGCCTTTTGCAAGTTTATTAATTTAAAAGGAAACAGAATAGAGATCAATTCGTTTACGACGATGTCACATTACAGCACGTTATCCACAGCCCTAGGGGAAATCCATTATGTGCGTATTTACCAACCCCACAAAAAGGCCTGGATGTGACACAAGGTCAATTTTATATGGGGTTTAACAAGTTTTTATTTAGAGCTTTCCTTCTCCTATACTGGTGGCCTAACAAAAGCTAAACACTCCAGTTTTCTTTAGTTTTTACAAGTACCGAATAATTTGATTTATACTTTACCCAAAGGTGACATCTCCACAATAGACGGAACCTCTCTGAAACTGGCAGACAAATTCACCTACCTAGAAAGCAGTGTCTCATCAACCAAAAGATACATCGACACACGGCTAACGAAGGCATGGATAGCTATCGATAGGCTATCGATCAAAAGGATATCAGACCTGACCGAAAAAACGAAACGCAGTTTCTTCCAGGCAGTGGTCATATCAATACTGCTGTATGGATGCACTACTAAACGGTAGGAGAAGAAGCTGGACAGCAATTACACAAGAATGCTGTGAGCAATATTGAACAAGTCTAGGCGGCAACACCCCACAAGACACCAACTATACGGCCACCTGCTTCCCATCACGGAAACTATCAAAGTCAGAGGAACAAGACATTCCAGATACTGCTGGAGAAACAGGGACGAGCTCATAAGTGATGTACTCCTATGGACGCCCAAATATGGCTGGGAAAAAAAGGACGACCAGCTCGAACATACATACAGCAGCTATGTGAGGATACGGGATGTAGCCCTGAAGACCTGCCAGAGGCTTTGAACGATTGGAAGAAGTGGCGATAGAGGATCAGGGACATCCGTGCCTGTGGCACGACATGATGATGATGATGATGATGATGAAAATGTAATCATGATTTATACTCATATTACCATGTCCTTTTCCTACGACTAAAACCAATAAATCACAGGGACTTCCAGGTATTTATGAGTTCAAATGCAAGTATGTATCGATATATGGACCAACATTTTACACCATCGATAGGATGCAACATAAACTCAAACTGTCAGTGGCATACACCAAAATAAAATTCTAAGTTTTATTTCTTGCCATAACAAAATCAGTCAAAACTAGTTGTACCATAGCCATGATATGCGAAACGTACATCGAATGTCCATAAACACAGAACATAGGAACCTTGAAACACGAAAAACATTTGATGACTTCTTTGTTCAGGTTCGAAACTTTTTATTACCTTTGAGTTTAAAGGTTCTTCGACATCAGGAGAGAGAGGCACAATCTTTCTATTCTGGCTTTTTTATCTGCCCCCGACCACAACACGTGTGGCACCCGCCACAAAGGTCTCCGCGAGCAAGCCAAAACTAACCGTCTTCCCCCGAGGCATGTCTCATCTCAACTAACTGACTTTTTCAAAATCTCCTAAAGTCCTCCGTGTGCTTCCGGTGCGTGACGTCATTCGTACTCTCTAGCCACCGTTTCCATCTCGGGCTATTGTGAGATCTTAGTGACACGTCCGCTCTGCCAGCGCACGTGAACACCTGTGTAAATGTTGCACCTAAGTAACCCATACACTGAGCCGAAAGGTTATCTGTCTAACTAAACGCAAAGGCATGAAATGAAATCCCTCGGGCATTATATTACATATTTACCGAAACCGGCGGGAGATAATCAAGCATTTTCTTAAAGCGTTAGCGCTGAGTAAAACAGAGACATCCTTTTTCAGTCATATGAAACTATCGCTCCGAATTAATTTTATATAATAAACACCACCATGTTATCTTTTTGCGTGTGTATGTTTGCATATATATGTGTACATAAGTTAGTACTTGTTTTGTGATTTCCATTAATGTTACGAATGTTAAAACGTTTGTATAATTCAATGCTTGAAATGTAACTTGCTTAGAGCATTGATTTGGACATTTTCCATCACAGATCTGGTTAGTATATGAATTATTTTGACATCGATCTTAATGTGTTTGGCTTTGGTTCAAACCTCGAAGTGACTTTTATGAACCCTCTAAAAAACAGTGTACCCCTTTTAATAAACCGATCACCGCTGTTTTGCCCTCGATGGAAACGGCCAAACTTCAAATTCCCATTTGCAAACGAATTGATTGCTTTATTTCTCAAGATCTGTTTTGTGAACGAATCTTATCTGCATCAAAATCAGATTGATGCAATATTGACTGCTATATTTTTTTATAACGCTTTTAGTCTGCGAATGCGATATCTCTGGCTGAACGATATTTCCCTTCCACAGCGAGCGAAATATCTTGGGTTGAAAGATATTTTCCCTTCCACATTGATCGTGATATCTCCGGCTAAATGATATTTTTCCTTACACAGTGAGCGAAATATTTCGGGCTGAACGATATTTTGCCGTACACTGTGAGTGAGATATTTCTGATTGAAGGTTATGTTATAAGATACCGTGAGTTTGGTTGTTTTAAGATCACATAAATTGCTTCAAATATTTTATATACTGGCTGCTCAAAGTCAATGTTTCAATGGATGTTCATGTGGGCTTGAAACAACTTTAGTAAAGCTCATAATAAATAGGCTTCATGCGAGATATCTTGTTATGATTAATTGTGTGTGGATAATTTCGGTCTAACTCGAGGAAAATATAGTAATGGTTTATAGGATAAATGAAATCCGTATGAAACTAACATATACCAATCCATTATAAGCTAATTTCCTTGTTTGCGGACAATTAAATATATGAAAATTCTATTAGATACTTACATTTTGGTTAGTCTATTATATATTTTCCATAATAAGATATACATCTATGTTGTACGCCCTACATAATAAACTCGCCCTACACGTCAACAAGAGCGTTAGACAGAGTTAAACCAATCAGCGAGACACAATCGCATGTGATACCATCTGCGTGTAATATAATGGCCGAGGGATTTCGTTTTATATATCCTGCCTTTGGGTTTTGTTAGGCTGAGAACCTTTCGGCTCAGCACATGGGTTAGTTAGGTGCAAACTTGAGCACAGGTGTTGACGTGCGCGCGGGGAGGATATGTCGTTCACAGATGTCAAAATAAAAATCCCAGATAGATAGGTTGACCAGTAGATGTGAATGACGTCATGCACCGGATGCGCGCGCGGAGGATTTTGGGGATTTTGAAAAAAGTCAGTTGAGTTCAGTCTTGCAGTCCGAAGGAGAAGCGTGACTTTAGCTAGCTCGCGGAGGCCTTGCGACGGGTGCGCACGTGTTCAGGGCCACATGGAAAGCCAGAATAGAAAGAATGTGTATCTCTCTCCTTATGTCGAAGAGCCTTTCAACTCAAAGGTAATAAAAAGTTTCGTACCTAAACTAAGAAGTCGTAAGTGTTTTTCGTATTTCGGGATTCCTATGTTCTATGTATATATGTTATGAACATTCTATGTACGTTTCGTGTATCCGGATATCTGGCTATGTTACATGCAAAGTGGACGGATAGTTTCTTCTCCACTGGACTCACAGCTTCCTATCAACTAACTACAGTTTAACCAGGTTCACTTATATCTCGTTTCTGTTACTTGAATATATATGTTTTTCTATCAACCTGTTTGCGTTCCCCGTGTCTTTCTTTTTTGTCAGCATCACAGCAATCTATAATTGCAGAAATAAAGATGAAATGTTTGTTTAAATGTGTTTGTTATTCATTTTTATATTTCCTTATAATTGTATTATAGCCATGATATGGCTATGTGCGAAACGTGCATCGAAAGTCCATAAAGATAGAACGTAGGAATCTCGAAATTCAAAAAACACGTAACGACTTCTCGGTTCAGGTACGAAACTTTTTATAATCTTTGAGTTTAAATGTTCTTCGACATAAGGAGAGAGAGGCAGAATCTTTCTATTCTGGCTTTTTCATCTGCCTCCACAACACGTGTGGCACCCGCCACAAAGGTCTCCGCGAGCAAGCGAAAACCCACCGTCTTCCCCCGAGGCAGGCCTCATCTCAACTCTGCTGGTGTCTAGTCTCAACTAACTGACTTTTTGAAAATCTCCCAAAATCCTCCGTGCTCTTCCGGTGCGTGACGTCACCTGCACTCCGTAACCCCCTTCCAATGTGGGCTAGTGTGACATCTCTGAGTGACACGTCCGCTCCGCCCCCGCGCGCGAACACCTGTGTTAATGTTTCACATAAGTAACCCATGCACTGAGCCGAAAGGTTCTCAGCCTACCTAAACCCAAAGGCATGAAACCGAAATCCCTCCGTCATTATATTACATAATGATTTCATTATAAATCGGAAGAGTAAAACATTTAGGTTATATTGGGTTAAAAAACCTCAAAAAGATTTACATTTTATCTTGTTTTAATCAAGTTTACAAATAACAGCATTTGAATTAAACGGCCCGTGAAATATTGAAAATGGAATAGATTTCATGACTCTGCTTATATGGCTTTTTAAATTCAATGTATTTTTTTCGCCACTATGTCAAAAATATCAATGCAATGTTCTCTTTTGTTTAAAACACTTCCAACGAATTGAGCCCTCCGGTATCTCATAGCGCAAAATGTAAACAAACGAAAGCTAAGACATAATGCACTATAATTCGAAAGCTGACATAGTTCACCTAAATTGCTAACTTGAAAGATACTAAGTTAGGCGGGTTTCGATCCCATTTTGAAGCGTTACGCGTGTCTAGACACGGTGAAGAGTTGTGATACAACGAAACAGTTTGTCTGTGAAGGACTATATAGAGTTAATCAAAGGTTATAAGCAGATTTTCTTTAATAAAAATTGCATTTCCTGCGGATTGTGAACCCAATGCGTATTTCTCAATAATTTTATTACGCGATCTCCGGTCTTTTTCTGACAATTGCCTTTCCAAAAATTTAATCAATGTTTTATCTAGAAGTGATAAGAATTGTTATGGTGAAATGAGTTTACTTTAAACTGAAATTTGCATGTCAGCATTACAAATGTTAAGAGATGAATGTCAACTTATCAGTAATAAGTATAAATTACAATTGATACAAATTTCCTTGTACTAGAAGATACTTGGTATGATTCAGATGAACTGAATAATCCGTTGAAAATAATAAGTAAAATTATATTTAATGTTGAAGAGGGAAAAAATGTATGGGTTAAGTATTTCTTCCATTGCTTCTTAAGAAAACTAATACTGTCACACACACACACACACACACACACACACACACACACACACACACACACACACACACACACGTAGTGTGCGCTCACGCACACACATAAACACACAGAGACTTACACATAAAGATAGACATAGGGGTAGATATGTAAATAGATAGATAGATAGATTGATGGATTGATAGACAGATATATGCATGCATTTCTAAGAAGGAAATTGTATCATCCTATTAATATATGAAAACGTTTATCTATAAATAAATATATGGACCACACACACACACACACACACACACACACAAACACACACACACACACACACACACATATATATATATATATATATGTGTGTGTGTGTGTCTTTGTGTTTGTGTGTGTGCTAGTACGTGTGTATGCTTATCTATCTATCTACATGTATATATATATATATATATATATATATATATATATATATATATATATATAGATAGATGTATGCGTTTGCGTTATTTTTATATATATATACACACACACACACATAGACACACACGCAAAGATATATATATATATATATATATATATATATATATATATACATATATATATATATATATATGTGTGTGTGTGTGTGTGTGTGTGTTTGTTGGATGTAGTGTTGATATTTAACAAGTTTAAATGGTCTAAATTCACACACACACACACACACACACACACACACACATACGCAAAGATATATATATATATCTTTGCGTGTGTGTGTGTGTGTGTGTGTGTGTGTGTGTGTGTGTGTGTGTGTGTGTGTGTGTGTGTGTGTGTGTGAATTTAGATCATTTCTACTTGTGAAATATCAACACTACATCCAACAAACCCATTACATCAGAGGATGACCTAGGGGTCAGATCTAATTTTGGGTCCAAGAAACCATTATCAGTAATCTGATGTGCTCCAGTGAGAACTCTACGATACCACAAAGCTGTAAGGGTTCTACATCATAGTATAGAAGTGCAAATTGCATGCGAAATCAGCCTTGCTCTGAACTTTGTCTCTCTTGATATATCACCACTTTGCTTTTGGGCACAACATAATCCTCGTGCCTTTCTCTCACTCTCTCCCTTCTCTCGATATATATATATATATATATATATATATATAGAGAGAGAGAGAGAGATAGATAGAGAGAGAGTGAGGAATATATATATATATATATATATATATATATACATATATATATATATATAGAGAGAGAGAGAGAGAGAGAGAGAGATAGAGAGAGAGAGAGAGATTGATCTATTTCTTCATTGGGTGATATGTACCTGAAAGATTTTTATGAAGAGAATCTCGGTAAAATGAGTCCAACATGCTAATTCCTAATCTACCAAAAAACTTAAGAGAAATAAAAATAAAAGTTTAAAAGTTGTAGATGTGTGCTATTAAGACATCATATATAACCTCTTCTCAGGGTGAAATCCCTTACTGAATAATCTCACACCGAACGTTGGTAGTCACTCCAATATCTGTCGTTTGACTTGATACTTCAGTATTAAATCGCTTGCTGTGTGCATAAACAGGGAATAGATTTGTGCCTTTGAAGTCTCAGATATCATATTCGTTCTTGAAAGGAAAATTACCAATATATATACATATATATATATATATATATATATATATATATATATATATATATATATATATATATATGCTCTTTACATCAAAGGGCCTGATAAAATGTTGATCACATAAATCAAAGCTAACGTTAAAAATATAAACGCAAAGAGAAAATACATCAAAAACTTAGATAGGGTTAATTTATATCATTTACACTGATAATCATCTCATGACGAAGAATTTGGGTAGATTTTGCTGTAGTGCAGTGGTTAATCATTTTCTTCAGTGTGTAATTACGACATGGTGTCTACGGTTTAATAATTTTTGGTAGATAGTTTTCCTCACTGTTACGTAATACTGAACATATTGACCTTCATATCTTTATATATATATATATATATATATATAGTAACACATTATATTTATTAATATGTTTGGCAAAATAATTTTTTCACTTTATTTAGGAAAATCAACCCTTTCTTAAGTATAACTACCTCTGGTAAAGATCATGTAATTATCGGAATTAGAGGATGTTTATTTATGTTTTATGTTTACAGCTAACAATATAATAAAATACAAGACTTTTGGAGACAAAAGGTTATAGTTGTAAGAATTGGGCCTGGATACAGGAGTTCAAATCCTGGAGTAGGCTGTTTACATTTTTTATTGCACTTATAGTATTTGGAAATGTTTGAATTCAACTATTCTCCCACCAGGTATGGATTCCTGTCCTTGGGATAGCAACCTGTCTAAGAGAAGGAAAACCCTGAATCAAAATCTGTTAAAATCCGCTTAAAAATCGATTTTTTATCACATTCCGCACTTGTTAAGAAGTTGGTGAATTTACATACTAGAGGCAATTTTTTTTTATTCACTAGCTGAACATTCTAGCTTCATAAACCATTATTTAAATAAACATGATAAAATAATTTGCATCAATAGTAATTATTTTTCATTTTCCTACTGAGGAAAGTATTTTCGAATAAACTAATTTTCAAGAAATAATTAAGTTATGTTCTTGTAATTTGTATTCCTTAATCAAATAGTATCAGAAGTTTAAATGAACAGTCTAAACAAAAAAAAAAGTATATGTCATATTTGTTATTAGCTTATTTAACCTCTTGAAAGTCTGCTAATTCAATAGTTTTGGTCAAGAGTCTTATAATTTCTAAAACAAGATACATTTTCTTATTTTATGGTCAACTCTTGGTGGATTCATAATCTAATCCCCTCTGCTATTCGTAACTTATTTAATAATAAAAAAAAGACAAAAAATAATTTTGAAATAAAACAAAAATAAAAAGAAAGAAAATAACAGAGAAAAATAAAAGAAAACAGAAGAGAAAAGAGGAAAAGAAAAAGTAAGGAAAATAAATAATTGAGAATTAAATAGCAAGGCAGAAAAAAAAATGATGAAATGAAGATCAAATATAGGCCAAAAAAAAAAGAAAGAAAGAAAGAAAGAAAGAATTTGTTTTGGTTTATTTGTTTAAGGGCAACAATTGGGGCTTATTTATAGCCAAAGCCATCCAATTTTACTAGAGATTAGAAATACTATTTAACCCATAAATGGGTTGTATAAGGAAGGTTCATCACTTTCTCGGGGGTATTAGATAGAAAATGAACATTATAGCGTGACTGGAGTTGAACTCAGAATAATGTGATAGTCCATCACTTTAGCCTTTACACCATGTGGAAACCCCGAAGAAAGAAAGAAAGAAAGAAAGAAAGAAAGAAAGAAAGAAAGAAAGAAAGAAAGATGTAAAAAGGAGAAATTTAAAGAGAAATGTCGAGAAAGAAATAAAGAAAGAATATATTCAATAAATGAAGGAAGTGATTTGAAAAATGAAGACAAATAAATAAATAAATAAAAGAAAAAGAAAAAAGGATAGATAGATGTGCTAAAGAAAAAGTAAAAAAGAAAAATTCAATAAATAATACGAGAAAGAAAGAAAGAAAGAATGAAAGAATCCCTTTGGATATTTATAGTTAACCATGATTTAGTTTCTTTGAAAAATCTGTAATGAGTGGAATCAATAATGTAGACGTAAATTTTCTGGTCAGAAGCAGACGAAAGAAAACATTTTAGTCAGTCTCTAATAGTTTTACTTCGTCAATAAACAATGATAAGAACTATTCTCTTATTTAATGAAAAATGACTTACTATTGTTGATAGTTAAATTCATTCCGTTTATTTTACTGCAGTTTTGAGTTAATCCATTCATTTTTTCTAGGAAATAATGATGGACTTTTTTTCCGATTCAAACTTCTGCACTGCGTATTTGCATAAAGAATTGCCCTTTTAAATAGTTCTTTGGAGTTTATTTCTCTTGACAAAAATCATCTTGTATTCCACACAATTGTAAAATATTTACTTCTGATTCTATTTCAAAAATGGAACATTCAAACATATATCCGCTTATTATCTTAAGCTAATATTGAAGCCAATGACACTTTAGGTGGTGTAATGGTTAGCAAACAAGACAAGCAAACCTTCATGAGTGAGTTCAAGTCTCATTGTATGCCCCATTCATACATCTTTGTACCAGCTCAAAGCAAAAAGCTTAGGAAATTACTAATATTGAAGCCATAAATCGTAGCCTCTAGTAAAAGCATTTTGGGGCAATTGATTTGCAGCGCTTGGTTTGAATATTTAAATAATGTTGGCCATCACCCACGGCCAACAAAGTTGATTACTTTTCAGTATAGAATATAGATATATGCTTCCCGCTGTTGAGAAATCTAGTTAGGAAAATTGCCCACTGCCACATACGCTGAAACGTAATAGCTCTTCACAAGAATTATGCATTTCAGGTAGAAGATAACGTCTATGCAGAAAAATATACGTAAAGATTCCCTTCACTTTCGCGGAGAATGACATGGGTCTGGGGTAAGATAGCCAACAAACGTAAATTCAACCTGGTTTCGATCTTAGCTTGAAGAATTTCGAGGGTCTTGCCACACTGAAGTGTTATGATAAAATGAAACAGGCTGTCAGTGGATGATTATATATATATATAACTTATCGTATATATATTTATATATGTGTTTGAAAAATTAACTCTATATTTTAAAGGTATTTCGTAACTACAGTTTTCATAAGAAATGAATTTATAAGTATTCTAAAATAAGGGGCTACTTTTTAATAATTCTGTATATTCAGACGATTTATGATGTTATCATTTGTTATCTAGTGCTACTGGAGATCCTGGCGCCTTGCTGTGTTACTGACAAATTTATGTCACCGATAAAGACGTAAATGATAAACTGCGTGTAATGTAAACATTCTTTGTTATGTGTAAACAGAATGATACCCTGTACCCTGGCCAAGTGTCATTATATCTTCTGTACATTAGGAAATTTGATGCGTAAACAGGGTATTTCTGAAAAAAAAAATCATTATATAATCTAATAAATCTCTTTATTCTCGTTTTTATGATGTCATATTTTAACATTATGTATTGAATCAACTCTAAATTATATGTGTAAAGTTTTCTTTCTTTTCAGTCATAGGAATGCGATACACAGGGGAAAAATGAGATATTTAAGCATTAAACATTGATTGCTGAAATGATTCAACACATCCAGAAAAAATTCGAAATCATTTGAACGAGAATTGGTGAAGTCGCCAAATAACGATATCATGTTTTTTTTTGTTTTTTTTTTCTGAAGCAGTATCTTAATTCATCGAATACTTTAAAATATGAAGATCACCGCACTTATATTAAAATATATAAAATTGAATTTCTCTTCAAACCAGCAGTATGAATACATCATGATGTAATCGTAATTAAAATCCAATTAGAATTTTATTTCGTGATATATATATTTACCAACCCCTCCGCTCGTGCAGGATATGACACAAGGTCAATTTTTAAGCGGAGTTTAACTGGTTTGAATTCAGAGTTTTCCTTCTCCTAGACTAGTTGCCCCACCAAGGCTGAAGAAACTAGTCTGCCCTACTATTTACCCATAGCTGGAGGGAGAATAATTGGATTCATGCCATTCATACCTTTCATACCATTAGTGCTAAATAAAATGCAATCAGTCTCGTCCAGGGTTTGAACTCGTGTCGCCGTGTTCATTTCCTAGGCCAATAACCATTAAACCACGGGCACCTCTATACTGTTTTTATGATAAACCAACTAGGCTGGGACTGTAGAATAAACTAACAGCAGCTCTGCCGAGGGTTAAGCCCCATAACAGCATGAGTCCTCGGTATAACACCAAAGTGTCGGATGATAAGGCTCTATTTCATTACAGTTTGTCTGGCTTGCTAACCATTATGCTACCCGAAGTGCCCCTCAAAAACTGGGGGGAACTAACCATTTCATTACAATTACTCCCTGTTCCGCAGTGGCCCAAAGCGGTAGAACCTGTTAGGTTTCCATCTGTAAATGAAATATAATTATTAGTATTAATTATTATTTACTCTTTTAGATTTTTTCACATCAGCGTTAGCAGATCGTTTTTCACTGGAGTTTGAGTGACATCAAGTGTCCTCAAGTCTCCAGGACCCTTCTCAGTATTCTGGCTGTCTTCAATAATGCTGTCGTTTGGATGGTGTCCACTCGTCCGCCAACATCCAAATCCTACGACGATAACCATTACACCACGTGATATACTATTTATAGTAATTCTACAGGAATGTACCTATGATAAAAGGAAGAAAGTCACCATCTAAAAGTGTCTGATTTTTAATTTAACTTATTCATATATACACAATTTATGATCACTTATTTCGACAATTAGATTATTTACATAAAACTTGGTCTAAAATTACAATTTATCGAATATTAATTAATTTCTCCACTTGCAGATAAAACTGAATTTATATTGTCATTTTGAAGATGGAAACCGATTGCTTGCATTCATTGCCACATATTTTTAAACCCCACAGTGACAAAAACTTTAAATCATCCGATTGCAAGATATAAAATATGCCAGCTCTTTTGCAGAAACATCTGGCCTTATAAAGAGAGAGGATACGATTTGTCATCATAAAATTATATATAATCGTAAAGGAAAATAAAATAAGCTTTTACCAATTTTCCGTGCGTTGGAACAAAACCAGCATGAATATATTCCTATTTCAATTGAGACACTTATATTGTACAATTTTCCCATTTTCGTATAAAAGGTAAAGATATGGATTTTATATTAAAAGCAATGTAAAAAGAAACCAAAATTTCTTTATTCAACCTGAGAAATGTTAAAACTTTCCTATTACATTATCACATTATAATGAAACAAGCGTGATTTATGGCTAAACAATGTTTTGATTCCTGGTGAAAATACAATAATTCAATTATGTTTTTTAGTTGTAAAAAATAAATCAGTTATAAAGTTATCTAACTGTCACAATAGCTATGTTACCTACATGTCAGGCTAAACCTAAACGCAGGAATGTCTTTCCTATACTAGCGTTTCAAATAAAAAGACAAGTTTTATGTTTAGAAATAATTATTTCGCATTGGTTATTAGCGTCGAATATTGCTGTTCTGAACAATGCAATTTGTAAGCTGAGACAGACGAAACATTATATTAATCGTTGAAATATCGCATTAATCAGAGAAACCACATTAACAATATCGTCTGTCTATATACAACTGTGATGTTCGAGCATTTTTGAGGTTACTCATGATGACCTCCAACTATTTGGTATAACTTAGGAATTGATTACACCTATCAAGCAAGGGGGTCTCCTATATATATGTTGCTAAGGGCACTTGACGGGTGCCGATTTATTTTTCATTAGTTTTAACTATGCTTCATTGTATTAGACAAAGCTAAATTTCTCTTCAGTATATATATATATATATATATATATATATATATATATATATATATATATATGTGTGTGTGTGGGTGTGTGCGTGTTTATATATCCAGAAGGACCAACATCAGGCAAAAAACGGTGTCTTCAGGGATCTAGTTTAATTACACGTGAACATTTGTTGATTATTTAATACATTTATTGAAATAGTTTCGACTTATAATAACAGTGTTTCACGTCCCCTCAAATAAGTATATTTCACGATTACAGAAACAAATGATATCCATATTCTTTGTGTAAATCTCTTAGACGAAACTTCATGATTTTTGTCATTAAGGGTTTTCGGACTATTGTCTGCATATTTATTGTTATTTCCACAACGTTTCGGCTGATATGACATCCGGCCTTCTTCAGGTGTTTGTCAGACTCGGGAACCTAAACGGAAATTCGAACTATGTTCATTATTGAATCCACGGGGGTCGTCTGTTCTGATTCAGTTAGCCATAACCAAGTACAAGTTTTAAGTATTCTTGTATTGTTACTCGCCTGCAGTCTGGATTGAACCCGCAAACTCCAGCTGATTGTTTCCTTAGAAGCTTACGGAATCAACGCCTATAATCGTTACGCTATGTGTCCTGCTGGACACATAGCGTAACGTGGCTTACACCGTGTTCGATAAACGCCTTAAGAAGGCCGGAGGACATATCGACCGAAACGTTGTGGAAATAAAAATAAAGATGAAAACAATAGTCGGGAAACCGTTGATGAAAAAATATCCATATTCTGTTTGAAATATATTCCGGTGTGCTAAAAAATGACTATGTTTGTTGAAGGAAGTGTGAACACAATCAAAAAAATATCACTCTGGATGGAAATAAGTTCTAAACACTGCTTTCTCCATTGTGTCTATTGTCCATTTAGCGATGAGGACATTTGTATAAATTGCCTGGGGAAAAACAGCTACTTATTACTGAATATTTTACTCTCATTTTTTGTCACCTGTGATATGAATGTTCGTGATTTGCAAAAGAATTTCTTACCGGTGAAATAGTTGCACATTATGCGTTTACAAAATAAACTTAATGGACTGTTACTAGAACGAATAAAATGCAGACGCCTGGCTTCGCGGCTCATCTGACAGCAGTTAAAATCAGAATCAGAGTTTTGATTCACACTCAATAATAATAATAATAAATAGGAAAACTTTCATGAACTGATTTAACAAAAGAACAGTTCTTTAAGTCAGGTGTCTGTTGGACAGATGCTTGTGCTTGGTGTCACTTGCTGTGAAAAAAAACACAGAACATTGAAAAAATATAACCTAGCAAATAGATTTATATGAAGATATCTGACCACGTAGAACATGTAAGCACGCTATATATTTAGGACCTAATTACTGTAGATCTTTCATTTAATTTAGGGCCACCTATGTGAAGCAGTGCATCATATTAATCCAATCATGATAAACAGTTCAACATTATTCAAAATCATGCACAATAGTTGCGATGCCAAATATATTTCACTGCTTCTGGTCACAGAGTCAAAAACAGCAAAGGGAATAGTGAGAGCCAAAATTCTCTCTCTCTCTCTCTCTCTCTATATATATATATATATATATATATATCAAACACTGACACACGCACTCGCGCAAAACACACACACACACACACACACACACACACACACACACACACACACACACACATACATATATATATATATATATATATATATATATATATATATATATATTAGGATCATTCAATAAATATGACCAAATTTGCCTGAGGAGTTGGCAATGGGAAGCATTGTTTACAGTCCCACCTTTTAAAAGGAAACTGTTAGTGATGGGTCCTTTCCTTTCTCGGACGACCGTTAAAATGACCTTCTTTTCTGACCGTTGCACTCAGGACTTTCTTTAATGGAGAGTCATCGTGTTTCTATTCCATTCACTATTTTTTTTTTCATCATTCTGGTTCGTTGTAGCTAACCCATATATAGACAGCTTGGAAGCATTTACTTTTTCTATATCATTCTTCTTTCTACATATAATACATTCTTCAGTAATTTTTATATCGTTTGTATTTCTTGCCCTCCAAACTTTAAATATGAGATCAGTGTTCACGCGAGGAATCCTCAGTTTGATTTTGAATAACGTTGAAACATACTTGGGAGTAATTCAAATATTTGTTGCTATGAACCAATTTCAAACAATGTTTCATCTATATTTAAGGAAAAACTCTTGAAAAATATTTTGCTATTAAGAGAAATCCCCTTAATAAATGAATTATCAAGGGGATTTCATTTTCTCCATATATGCTACTCTACCTGGGTTGAGCTCTCTCGTGAACGACTTTACGGCTGCCATTTAGATAATGCAAAACTCTTCGAATGAATTGAGCGATCAAGTATCCCGTAATGCAAGAATGTAAACAAACGAAAGTTACTACATAACACCATATAATCCCTGACCTGATGAGGTTCGCTTGCAGGAGGCTCACCTCAGATGTAGATTAGTGTCACACCTAGGACTCTCAATACGGTTGGATCTTTCTGCTCTGCGGAGTTGCAGGCCTCATATTCTAAAGCCAGCAGACTTTACTAATTACAACAGTGATTAAGTTGAGTTTTTTAGACTACTTATGTATAAATCATCTGTGACTGCACCCCAGAATTAAGTTTTGGTGAATGAACTAGTGATTTAATTAGTTAGTATTTGATTGGTTTGGTTTGGTTTGGTGGGTTTTATGGCATATCAACATTTGGGGGTTATTTAACGCCAAATCTATTCTTATGTAAATAATCTGTTCTATTTTAAACAATTCAGTTTAGCATAAGTACACAGTTTAATTATCAAAAACATTTCTACTTCAAAGTATTCAAGCAAATATATGTAACAATTCAGTTAAATGTAAATGCAGTGTTAATGTCGGAAAACAGTTCTATTTCAAATAATTCGGTTAAGCATAAGCACTCAGTTTAAATGTAAGTACGGTTTGTCAAAAACATTTCTATTTCAAGCTATTCAGTTTACTCAAACAATTCAGTGTAGCACAAGTAAACCGTTAGTTCTATTTAACCTATTCTATTTAACCTATTGATAGGGCCCTTATCAGGTGCTACCACTCCGGGCCAGTGTGGAGATATGAGCGATGCCAATGAAGGGGTACTCCTCATTCCCCAAAGCTCCAGCACTGCTGGAACCTCACCATCAGATTATTTAGTGTCATATCAGGACAGTCGTTGGGTGGGGGGGTATTATCCTCGCAGAGAAGCAGTCGGTGTATTCTACAGCCCCAGCTGACTGGGCAAAGTAGTATTTGAAGTTTAGCTTATGTGATCTAAGTGTGTTAATAGCTGAAGAATAAAAACGAGAGTGAATAGAATTGTTTTTAAAATCAGGAAAATCCACCAAGTGTTAGCGTTTACGGGGGAACTATGAAAGATTGTTTACATTTGCTTAGTTCTACTTTTATTGAATTCTATTTTCATATTATATATATATCATCATCACCATCATCATCATCATGTTAGGCTGCAGGCACGGATATCCATGACCCTCTCTTGCCACTTCTCCCTATCGTTCATCGCCTCAGGCAGGTCCTCAATGCTACATCCCGTATCATCACATAACCGCTGTATATATGTTCGAGCTGGTCATCCTGCATTTGTCAGGCCATATGTGGGGGTCCATAGGAGTACATCACTTATGAGCATGTCCCTGCTTCTCCAGCAGTGTCCTGCATGCCTGGTTGGTCAAACTTGGATAGTTTTAGTGATGGGAGGCAGGTGACCGTATACTTGGTGCCTTGTTGGGTGTTGCCGCCAGGACTTATTCAATATTGCTCGCAACATTCTTGTGTAATTGCCCTCTAGCTTCTTCTCCAGCCGTTTTGTTAGCGTACAAGTAGTGCATCCATAATAGAAATTTAAAATTTTTTTTAACTTAGCAATATATATATATATATATATATATATATATATATATATATATATATATATATATATATATTATATCAGTGTTGATTGTCACTAAATCACTTTGTGGGTTTGTGGCGAAACAAGTGCTTTATAATATGGAGTGTACAATATCAGGATAGATCTATCATATAATAATAATAAGAAATGACTATATATTAGATTTATATATTTAATGCCATATAATATATATTTCTTGATAATCATATTATATATATATATATATATATATATATATAATTATTTCAAGAAAAAAAATTCGATCACATCAGATCCAACAAGAAAATAAAATGGACATAGATAACTTGGAAATAAACTTATTATCCTCATGTGACCGAAACTTTTTTTTTCTTGAAATAATATTTGCACTATAATTTTTTTTTACATTGAGCTCTTTACCAAGAATTACGGACTATTCGAATTTCGAATAATTTATTTGTCCTGACGGAATTATTCCTTAATCCGGATTTACTGTATTGAAAAACCCCTTTTCCGTATTAAGAATCATTCCGTGTAAAGCCAGGAGGCATCAAGTACCATTTTTTGAGTCTTTGGTATGACTCGACCAGGGATTGAACCCAGGTCTCCCGGGCCATTGGCGAACACTCTAACCGCTGGGCCAATTTGAATAATTTATTTGTGCTGTTGGAATTATTCTTTAATTTCGAATTTACTGAATTGAAAAACACCTTTTCCTTATTACGGAAGAGTGTTCGCCAATGGACCGGGAGACCTGGGTTCAATCCCAGGTCGAGTCATACCAAAGACTCAAAAATGGTACTTGATACCTCCTGGCTTAACACTCAGCATTATAAGGTACGGATTAAGGGTCAAGTGGAGCAATCCAGGGAAGGGAGTAGCACCTTCCCATACACCTTGGTGTTGTAGCTATCGAAAAGGGAGCCTTTGGGTCACCCTCGACTATGGTCGCCAACATATATATATATATATGTATATATATATGTGTGTGTGTGTGTGTATGCACGTGTATTGAAAAAAAAACACTTAATGTGATTTGATAAATTCATATAGTTTGGTTTGTTTGGTTTTATGGCAGATCAACCTTTGTAGGTTATTTAACGCCAAATCCATTTTTATGTAAATAATCTGTTCTATTGAAAACAGTTCAGTTTAGCAAAAATACACAGTTTAATTGTCAAAAACATTTCCATTTCAAACTATTTAAGCAGTTATATGAAATAATTCAGTTAAGTGTAAATACAGTTTTAATGTCAAAAAACAGTTCTATTTCAAATAAGTCAGTTAAGCATAAGCACGTAGTTTAAGTGTAAGTACGGTTTAATTGTAAAAAACGTTTCTATTTCAAGCTATTCAGTTTAGTCAATTCATTTTAGCATAAGTAAGCTGCTAGTTCTATTTAACCCATAGATAGGACCTATCAGGTGCTACCACTCCGGGGCAGAGTGGACCTGGGAGTGATGGCAATGAATGGGTACTCCGCATTCCCTAAAGCTCCAGCACTGCTGGAACCTCATCTTCAGATTGTTTAGTGTCATAACAGGACACTCGTTAGGGGGGGTCTTACCCCTATGCAGAGGTGCAGTCAGTGTATTCTACAGTCCCAGCTGACAGGGCAAATAAAAATAGTTTGTAAATGTTTAATTGATTAGTATATTTAAACAATATATCCTTTTCCACATTCTCGTGGATTATTTACAACGTCACTTTTTCAAAAGAGATTTTTTAAGAAAAAATACATTACAGTTTCTTATAAAGACTGTATTGTGTCATTTTATTGTTATTCTTTGTTGTTTTTTTTTAATTTTCTCGGCATCTTTTGGTAAAATTTGATGATTTCAAGTTTGAAAAATGTATCATCATCATCATCATATCGTGCTGGCAGCACGGATATCCCTGACCCTCTCTCGCCACTCATCCCTATCGTTCATCGCCCTAGGTAGGTCTTCAGGACAACAACCTGTATCCTCACATAGCTGCTGAATGTACGTTTTAGCTGGTCGTCCTGTTTTGCGCGGCCATGTGTGGGGATCCATAAGAGTACATCTCTTATGAGTTCATCTCTGCTTCTCCAGCAGTGTCCTGCATGTCTGGTTCGTCTAACTTGAATAGTTTTCGTGATAGGGGGCAGGTGGCCGTAAAGTTGGTGTCTTGTGGGGTGTTGCTGCCAGGACTTGTTCAGGATTGCACGCAGCATTCTTGTGTAATTGCCATCTAGTTTCTTCTCCAGCCATTTTGTTAGCGTCCATGTAGTGCATCCATATAGCAGTATCGATGTGACCGCTGCCTGGAAGAAACTGCGTTTCATTTTATCGGTTAGGTCTGATTTCCATATAATCGATAGCCTATTGATAGCTGTCCATGCTTTCGTTAACCTCGTTTCGATGTCCTTTTCGGTTGATTCGACGCTGCTTCCTAGGTACGTGAATTTGTCTACTAGTTTAAGTGGGGTTCCTTCTAGAGTGGAGATGTCCCCCGTTTGGTTATAGCACATATATTCCGTTTTGTGTGCATTAACATGGAGGCCTATGCTTGCTGCTGCTCGTTCCAAACTATGCAGAAGTGTTTCGGCTTGGTCAGGTGTATTTGCCAGTATCGCTATGTCATCGGCGAAGTCGGCGTCGGTAATTGTTGTTGCGGGGTATCTTCTGCTTCTTCTCTTCGTCAGTTCGAAGCCATTCTCTTTGATTTTGTCAATCGATGTTCTAAGTACGTAGTCTAGACAAATGATAAAGAGGTACGGGGCCAGTGTGTCCCCTTGTAGTACTCCTGCTACAATGTCAAAGTATTCTGTGTCTCCATCCGTTGATCGTACTTTTACTTTAGTGTTTCTATAGAGAATCGTTATTGCCGCTACGGTTTCTTTAGGTATGCCGTACGCTAGTAGGATTTGTTCCATCTTTCCTCTGTGAATGGAGTCGAAAGCCTTGGTAAAGTCGACAAATATTAATGTCGCTTGTAGGTTCTTTGCCCGTACACCTTCAAGGATTCTGCGGATGGTTAATATTTGTGATGTCATGGATCTATTTCTTCGGAAGCCATTTTGGTTTTTTCTAAGTATGTTGTCGATTTTGGGTTCTATTCGGTTTCGTAGTAGGGCATTGTAGATTTTGGCAGCTATGGATGTAAGTGTAATGCATCGGTAGTTTTTGGCTAATCCGAGGTCCCCCTTTTTAGGGAAGGGGAGTATGCATCCCTTCATCCATCTATCTATCGGATTTTGATTGTATACTGCGTTGCAGTGTCGGAGCAGTATGTCGTCGAATTTTCTGGTCTTCCATACTTCCGGGGGAATTTCGTCCAGCCCTGCGGCTTTCCTATTTTTAATTTTTCTGAGAACCGAGTCGAGTTCTTCTTGTGTGAACGGTCCTAGTTTAATGTCTAATTGTTTGCTAATTATTCTGGTGATTGGTTCACGCGTTATTTTTGGTGGGTTTCCAAGTAAGTTTTCGAAGTGTTGTTTCCACAGTTTTATTCTTTCTTGTTGGTTTGCTGCTTTAAGTTTTGCTTTGGCTGTGTTCTTTCTTCTGCTCACTTATTGCTTGCCAGGCTATCCTAGATTGTCTATCTTCCACCGAGTCGCTAATCTTATCTATCTGATTTTGAATGTATTCTGTCTGTTCCTTTATATATATGCCTGCTAATTGATATTGTGCCGTTTTTAGTTTTAAGGCATTTGTGTTTGTTGGGTTTTTTCGATAGTTTTTGGAGGCTGTTTTCACTAGTGCTCGTTTTTCTCTCACCGCTAAAGTTTCCCATGGGACTCTATATTTAATTTTAATTTTTGTTGGAATGTATTTTTCTGCTGCCTTGAGGTGTGCATTGACGAAATTTTCGTATTCGTCGTTTGGTGTACTTTTTTCCGTCTTTTCTTGTAGTGTTTCGAATCTGTTTCTTAATAGACACTTATTGTAAGATATTTATTTGAATAAATTAAAAATTATTTTTTATAATACTCTAAATTGAATTGATTTTCTCCCACGAAAAAACGCTTATATTAAAAAGTCATTTTGGGTTTAATATATCAAATAAAACAAAGTATCCTTCCTCGGGTAGGAATTTTTTTGTTTTTGTTTTGTTTTACGGCATATCAACGACAAGGGGTAATTTAATGCCGGTTGGAAGAATATTCCAATCTTTATATTATAATTGTTATCATTTTTGTTCAATTAATAAGTAAAACTGTTGACCTTAGTCGAGGGTGAGCAAAAGCTACTACACCGAAGTGTAGGGAAGGGCGAATTGTTCCACTTTACCCTCGATCTTTACCTTATAATGCTGAGTGTTAATCAAGGGACCATCAAGTACAATTTTTCGAGTCTTCGGTATGACTCGACATGGTATTGAACCGCCGTCTTCAAAACTATTGGTGAACACTTTACTCATTAGACAAATTTGCATTAACAACCTCCGATTATTATTTTGAATAAAATTGAATTAATGAATCCATCTATCTGGATAAAAGTTGCTTTTCTTTAGCAACAAATTCAAACAAAACAATTCGAAGATGAATATTCAATAATACATTAGAAAATGCATTAAAAAAATTAATATGAAATTTCACTTATTTTAGCAAATGTAAGGGAGATAATCACCCAGCCCTTTTTCGAATTAAAACGATTTTATGTGATAGTAACGTGTTATCACAAAGAAACAAGAATTTAGCCCATACGAACAACGCAAAGGAACAAATACACTATTTTTTCATATTCAAGCAATGTTACGTCAATATGACTTTACTCTATGGAGTAACAAGACTTTAACCAATACAGACAACGCAAAAATGCAATACACACGGTCTTAAAAAAATTACATTTTTTTCGAAGATACCAGGATTCAAATCCTCAAACAAAACGGAACCAATGTTAAGAGTGAAAAGTTTAAAAAATAACAAAATAAACATTGAACATTTTTAGGATACAGCTCGTAACTAATAAACAAATTTAGTTGATTAAAAGTTTTGGAAACGTTTCCATTTAAAATTTAACTATTGGGTGTCTCAATATACAAGGGACCCATGTGACTGCTAATAACTTTACGACTAAAAATGTTGCATTACTTTTACTAACAGATTTGAACATAGTATACTATACCAACAATCAATCCTCGATCACATTGGCTTGAGGAAGAAAAAAATTGCTTCTCTATTTATTTGGAGACAAAATCATTCAAAACTGTTCCAGAAAATTTTCGCTGGAAGTTTATCCCTAGAAAAGCCAAATTTATTGTAGGGTACACAGATTTCAAGCCACAGGGTCAGTAAACAACCTCTACTGGAAGGCAGAAAATCCC
Source organism: Sepioteuthis lessoniana (assembly GCA_963585895.1). Lineage (NCBI taxonomy): Eukaryota > Metazoa > Mollusca > Cephalopoda > Myopsida > Loliginidae > Sepioteuthis > Sepioteuthis lessoniana. Next base: position 20,285,011 of record OY757912.1, on the reverse strand, counting down.
AGATCTTGAAAGTGAGTGCAAGATGTCCTGACAATGTGAATGCGGGGGAAATTCTGTCAGTAGAAATCAAAAAGAGACCCTCAAAAGACGTTCTTAAGAACATGCTTTTTTACATGCATCGTTGCCATGAATCTTAAAGAAGGATCTTCAACAGTACCCATAGAGAATCAAGATCAATCATAAATTCACACCATGGAGGTGCCCGTGGTGTAATGGTTATAGTCGTAGGAAATGGACACGGTGACACGAGTTCAAACCCTGGACGAGATTGATTGCATTTCACATAGCACTAATACCCTTGGGAAAGGTATGAATCCAATTATTCTCCCTCCAGCTCTGGGTAAATAGTAGGGCAGACTGTGTTCTTCAGCTTGCTAAGGCAACTATTCTACGAGAAGGAAAACTCTGAATTCAAACCTAAAAAATTGACCTTGTGTCATATCCTGCCCGGGCGGAGGGGGTTGGTAAATATGATAAACTCACACCTGCTGACATGAAAATTATTGTCTAAGAAATAATTCATAATTATATTGATGGGTTGAATCTATTTGAGACACCCTGTAATTCAAAATGAGAATGTTTATTTTTCTTTTTTTTGTTTTATGTTTTTTTTAAGTAATAATTCTATAGATTCCCACAGTAATTTAGAAGAAAATCATATATATATATATATATATATATATATATATATATATATATATATATATATATATATATATATATATATATACATTACCACACAAGACGGAGCCTCTCTGAAACTAGTTGACAAATTCACCTACCTAGGAAGTAGCGTCTCATCAACCGAAAACTAAATCGACACACGACTGACGAAAGCATGGAGGGCTATCGATAGGCTCTCGATCATATGGAAATCAGAACTGACCGATAAAATGAAACGCAGTTTTTCCAGGCAGCGGTTGTATCGATACTGTTATATGGATGCACTACATGGACGCTAACTAAACGGCAGAAGAAACTAGACGGCAACTACACAAGAATGTTGAGAGCAATATTAAATAAGTCTTGGGGACAACACCCCACGAGACACCAACTATACGGCCACTTGCCTCCCATCACGAAAATTATACAAGTTAGACGAACCAGACACGCAGGACACTGCTGGAGAAGAAAGGACGATCTCATACGTGATGTACTCCAATAGACCCACTCATATGGCCAAGCAAAAGCAGGACAACCAGCTCGAACTGACATACAGCAGTTATGTGATGACACAGGATGTAACCCTGAAGACCTGTCAGAGGCAATGAATGATAGGGAGAAGTGGTGAGAGAGGGTCAGGGATATCCGTGATGGCAGAACGACATGATGATATATATATATATATATATATATATATATATATATATATATATATATATTATCGATGTCAGATCCAACACTTAGATCATAAATTTATCTCCACAGTTACTTCGAAGCATGTAGAACTTAATAAATTCTCAAAAATTAAAAGAAGCATAAACAAACGTTATTCAAATATAATAACGCAATCAAAGATTATTGAATTAGTATTAAGTAAAAAAAAGGAAATAAAGTTGGTGACCGTTGTCGAGGGCGACCCTAAGGCCTCCTTTTTGATAGCTACTCACTAGGATTTGCCCCGCTTTACCCTTGATCTGTACCTTATAGTACTGAGTGTTAAGCAAGGAGGCATCAAGTATTGAGTCTTTGGTATGATTTGACCCGGGATTGAACTCAGGTCTGCCGGGCCATTGGGGAACACTCTAACCATTATACCAAATAAAGTTCAGTTTTATTTCGTAGTAAATAAACTAATAATAGATAAGGCGTAAAATACATTATTTAAAAGGTAAACATTTTGTATGCATAAAACATACTTCAGACCAACTAAACTGAATTATTTAAATTACTGTTTTATTCAATCTGGGATACAGGTCATAAATAGCTAACAATCTCAGCTGATTCTTAAATAGACATATATCTACTGGTTAACTCTACTGTAGCTTCGTTTTGGATATCCATAATTTTTATTGTGAGTTGACCATACGTCTTTGTACATGTGATTGTGCTTCAACAAAAACTACAAAAACTGGGGCGGATGAATTTACGTAAGGTACAATCCGGGCCATGAAACTAGTTTCAGTTAAATTTAATTCATAAAAAAAGTCAGTTATTTTGTTCAAAGATAAACCAAATACTCGGCCACGATCGAACAACAGTAGTCAATCCTGGTCGCCATCTTTCTATATTGTCTCATTCATTTTGTCTTTGAATGCAGAAGGAGACGACTCTAAAATTAAACAGTATCTCAAGAGCAAGTTGGATTATATTGTCAAACAAACTGAGACCTGAAACCTTAAAAAAATTATTGCCGAGAGAAACTCTCTATTTAAAGCTACGGATCGGCTGCAATTGATTGGCGGGAACGTATCAGATAAGCATATCAAAGGGAAGACAAAAAATACCTTAAAGTCCTTCCGCGTAGTGCAATTAATCAAAATAGACCGGTCAGTATAGTGCATGCGAACGGATCATTTCTATTTTCTTTTTTTTTTTTCTTTTTTTTTGTAACATTTTCAGCTGTAGGAAACTAAAGTGGTTAAATTTTAAATTTTATCTTTTAGTTTCCTGCAGGTTCCTTTAAAGAAAAATCAGAAAATTTAGAATTTTAAATAAACTTCCATGATCCAGAAACATTTTATCTGGTCTGAATAAAAGTTTAAATTATAAGCGTACCTCTCAAAAGAATTTTAAAGAGTATACTGTTTTATATTGCAATATTTGTTTTTCTGTTTTTTCTGGGTATGCAGAGATAAATTTATATTGTGTACAAAGGTTAGTTGCTCTTGGTTATCTTCATGTATATATATATATATATATAACAACACCTCACGCGCAAGATATGTCAAACGGTCAATTTTTAAGCTAAGTTTAACAAGTTTGAATTCGGAGTTTTCCTTCTCCTAGACTAGTTGCCTCACCAAGGCTGAAGAATTCAGTCTTCTCTACTATTTACCTCTAGCTGGAGGGAGAATAACTGAATTCATACCTTTGCCGAGTGTACTAGTTCTATGTGAAATGCAATCAGCCTTGTCCAGGATTTTGAACTCGTGTCGCCGTGTCTATTTCCTACGACGATTACTATGACACAATGGGAACCTCACACACACACACACACACACACACATATATATATATATATACATATATATATATGTGTGTATGTGTGTGTGTGTTTGTATACGTGCATACGCAATGTAAATATGTTATGCAGTCTTAAAAGTCTCAAATAACATCGATAAAAATAGATATAATTAACAAAAATCTTCTTCATTTTTCTGTGAGTTTCATGGGCGTCACCCATCCGTCAGAAACACTACGTCTGATGGAGGTCTTTGTGATCTAATGTTTATCGTCGCAGGAAATGGACACATTCGACCGAGTTCAAATCTTGGACAAGGTTGTTTGCTTTTGAAATAGTGCTAACTACCTTCGGAACGGTATGAATACAGCCAATATCGATCCTGATATGGATAAATGCTCGGGAAGGCATGTCTCTTTAACATTGATATGTCAACAAGTCTATGAGATTGAAAACTAATTTTAAAACCTATTGAATCCCGCTAAGCAAGTGAACTTTTTTCGCATCCCGATCACACACACACACACACACACACACACACGCACACGCACACACACATATATATATATATATATATATATATATATATATATATATATATATGATGCAGAAGCCAAATATGGAATGATTTTTGAACATTTCTTTTAGTCTGATTAGTGCAATCTTTGAAAAAATAAAACGCAATAGATCTAAATTTTTATTAATAACTCTATTGTTCAAGCACTTTTTCATTAAAATTCAACCCCTTTTAAGGGAGAAAGAAAAGATTTACTTAACACCAAAACCAAGGAAAAAAATCCGAAATATTGGAGTTTCTTTATGGCTTCCATCTACCCCAGCCCATAATCCCCTTGTTTACGCTTTATGGGGCTTTTTAAAAAGCAAAACAATTGAAACTTCCTATCCAAACAGTGGTTTGCTTAAGACTGCTATTAAGGTGGAATTCAATAAAATGCAAGTAGATTTTTTTTCAAGGCATGTAATTCGTTTCGAAGTCGAGTTGATACAAGAATTGAAAAACATGACGTCTATATTTAGTAAATTTACTGGTTTGTGTCTATCATCTTATTTTGTTGTTTTTTTTAATTTTTATGATAAAATTAGTTTTTTTTCATGATAGAGTCGCTTTTTTATTATACTAGAATATCCGTTATTTTGACTCCATGCACACACACACACACACACACACACTATATATATATATATATATATATATATATATATATATATATATATATATATATATAAATTTTTGAAAAGGATTAAATCAAGGCGTATTCTGAGAAATGGCTATTTCAGTAAAAATGAACCCAATAAGATCAGTTCAAATTCTCGAGGAAACTCTTTATGATCCATTTCACAATAATTACTTAAAGAAATAGACGGTGTTCATCTCACTTCTCAAGGACTATCGATTAAAAATATGGGTATTTATTAGTGTTTTTATAGCAACAAGTCCTGGTGAGGGAAAACAATGAATTTAAGCCGATTGTATTCTACTTTAACCTTGGAGGCCCTTTCCGTTGAGGAGGATTTGGCATAATACAAAATTATAATAATAAATGATGAAGATTGTAATGAGTTATATACATAGGAATTAATTGATTTTCTATTGTAAATGGAGAAATGAGTGCAAACTGAATATTTCACTGTAAATATGGTCTTCTCTATTGATTCCTTCTCGAATACTCGACTACTTCTATTGTCCATTCATTAACTTATTATTCCTTTTTTTTTCTCTCTCTCAATATATATATATATATATATATATATATATATATATATATATATATATATATATATATATATATATATATAGGTTAGGTAATTTAGTTTTGTGGCATACCAAACCTAGATGGATTTATATTACTAAATTCTGTTTCTACCCATTTGATTTGGAAGAGAATTGTTCGTAACTTTTTTAAACATGTGAGAAGTAATTTTTACTATACACTTACTTGGTTTTAAATACTAGAATTTAACATTAGTGATTTTTTTAACAATGTATTCCTTTTTTAATTTTAATTAATAATTTTTTTGAACGCAGATGATTCTATCAATTTTACTTTTACACACAGTCTTTTGGTTTCAAGTATTGCTATTCAATATTAGTAGTTCTATTAACCAAATATTTATATCTAATATGAATTTCTCACTCATCTGCTTTGTGTTAACACCAACTAAGTATAAAGAATAAATTTTCGCTGCGTAATATATGCTATTTGAATCAGAAAAATCGGTTAGTGGAAACTGTCTTTAATTTGAAATGAATAATAGATTTCATTGTATACGAAATCTTTGGTAAATGTTCTGTAATTTAAATGAAGACGATTTTTAAGATTTCTCTGCTGTGTTATTTAAAAAGCATGAGTTAGATTTGAACCTTTAATCTTTTTTCTCTGATAGATTCTATTTGGTCTCCCAGTTCTTCGTTGAGATAGATGGAAAAATAATGTATTTGAGATGGTCTGAAGGCACAAATTATAGAAGAACGATTAGGGTCAACAACGAGACCGGCAAAATGTATAAAAAATTAGTTCTTACTCTGAAGGGGCCACATTCAGAAGAAAAGAATGCTCAATAAATTGCGACAGTAAATACAAAGACCAAAATAGCGATGTATGAATACCTGCAACTAGCTCAGGTACTTATTGTCTGTCTGGGAACTTTTACCAAGTTATAACTTAGCCATTTTTTGGTGACCCGCTGTACCAAAAATCTTACTATAAGAGTTTGCATTCACATCTCTGTCAGAGGGACAGATAATAAACAATCCCTGGGTTTGGTATAACAAAAAAAAAAACACTAGCCATGAAAAATGAAAAATTGAAACATAATTCAATATGGGACTCAGAAAACTGTTTTAAGGGTAATGATCAGCAGGTGCTCCCTTGATAGCCAACATGGGGGAATTTTAGCATCTTGCGAATGTTTTCAGTTCTCCTTCAAGGTACACAAACGATTCTTTATTCAGATACTGAAACGATGAACAACTCACCATTCAAATCAGAGACCGCAGCGAAGAACATGGACGAAGGAAGATAATAAATTATCATTATGCTGTTATATTAGGAGCGACCAGACACAAAGTGTGTATAGAAAAGGAATGATCGCAATCTGGAAAGAATTTGCTAGAGTTAAGACAACAAACCAAAGATTCGCTGATAACGTTTGAACAACAAAGATTTTTTTTTCTGGCCTTAAATTATTAAAAGCACTAAATACAAGAAGACTTGAAATTCCAAACCAAAGCCAAATACTACATGATTATGAACGAAGCTTTGCAAACACAAAGACTAAAACAGTGACCCAAGAAGGAAAAAGGAACGTAAAAATCATAACAAGAATCATGTCTGAAAAGGAATTAACTTTGTCTTCATTCAGAAATCAAGACTGGAGGACAGTCAAGCTCGAAAGTAAACGACTTATTGACAAATATCCCAACAAACAACATCACGGATTTAAGCAGTGTAATATATGTAGGAGCAAAATTAATCTTTGAAAAACTCGGGATCCCCCAGAAGACCACGGACAGAAAGTCAAAACCGGAACGGGAACTCAATTTAGAATCGCAGATAAGAAAACTACGACAACACGCAAAAATAGAAATAACAGAACACGTAAATATATTCAGATGAAGCGGAAAAAATCACAACTGGGACGAAAAATAACTAATCGAAAAGTAACTAATCAAAAAAATACTGGCAAAAGAAAGAAGAGTAAACAAATTACGAGACGGGACCAAACAGTACATAGGAAACAAGACTTTCCAAAAAAGCTAAAGAAAATTCTACCAACAGGTAGACGGAAAGTAGGCGAAGTCATGACAGCAACCGAAAGCAAACGAGGTAATTTTTTTTTAATCAAAACATGGGAACGTACAAAAATACCGAATGGACAAACAATATGGAAACAGTGTTGCCAATACTCGAAGAAGAACCTAAGATAGAAATACACCTCGACGCACTAAAGATAACACTTAAAAAGATACCAAACTGGAAAACCCCTGACCTAGATGTCCTACTCGGATTTTGGTTTCAAAAATGCATTTGAAAAATACTTACAGCACAAATTAGGGATATCTACAACTCATCAATAAACAGCAGACTAATTCTTGAGGAATTGAAAGAATGTCGCAAGATAAATAGAGGTAGAGGAGAACTATTTTACATAGACCAATACATCCTGAACGAGAGTAAAACGAAACGGAAAATCTAGCTATATCCTGGTTTGACAAGAAAAAGGCTTACGATATCAGCCCAAAAGCTGGATATTACACAATCTGAAAATGTGTAAAATACCCGACGAAGTCATACAGTTTATCAAGAAGACTATTAAAGCCTAGAGGGTGGAATTGATAGCCAGAGGAAAAAGCTTATCAGAAGGAAAAATCCAAACAAGTATATTACAAGGAGATGCATTATCACTTTTATAATTTTTAATAGCGATGATGCCACTCAATCATATTCTCAGGAAATGCATTTACAAATTCTGTAAGTTGCAAGAAAAAAAAAACAATCACTTATTGTACAAGCTCAACAGTAAACACTTAGAAGAAAAAAAAAACGAAAGAAAATTGGAAACCCTAATACAGATAGAAAAAATGCAGTGTCAACATATAGGAATAGAATTTAGCATAGAAAAATGCACCATGCTGGAAATGAAAAGCGTGAAACATGACGGAATAAATCAGAACGCCCGAAGAAAAGAAAATATTCAAATACTTGGGAATATTAGAAGCTGACACAATTAAACAAGTGGAAATGAAAGAAAAAAAATTTAAAAAAAGAGTATCTCAGGAGAACCAGGAAACTACCCGAGACAAACCATTTAGCAAGAACCTTATCTCAGGGGTAAATATCTGGGCTGCCATCCTCATAAGATACTCAGGATTATTCTTAAAGTTGACCAGAGAAGAATTTAAACAAAAGTACCATAGAACAAGAACATTGCTGGCCATACATAAGGCATTATACCCCAAAGATGACTTTGATAGAATGTGTCAAGAGTGAGGAAGAGGACTCGTCAGCATTGAAGACAATGTTGACGCATCGTTAAAAACTCTCAAAGACTACATAGAAAAGTGCGGAGGAAGACTAATCACAGCCACTAGAAACAATACGAAAACACCAAGGATCAGCAGAACAGAAACAATCAGGAAACAAAAGTGGGAAGAAAAACATATCTATGGACATTTTAAACGACGAACAAGCGGCATTTCAAACGAGAAAACGTAGACTTGGCTTTAAAGTAAACCTTAAAAGAGAAACTGAAACTCCTGTAATAGCAACACAAAACAACGCCACAGGGACCAACAATATCAAAACAAGAACACATAAGACGCAACAAAACAGCATTTGTAGGTTATGTGGGGATAGACTCGAAATGATCAAACATATTATACGAGAATGCAGCAAACTAACATAGAAAGAGAATAAAACTAGACACGACGGAGAAAGCAAAGTGATACAGTGGGAAATAAATGAGAAATTAAAATTTGTCCAAACAAACAAGTGGTTTATGCATTACCCAAAATCTGTGCTGTAGAATGAGACACGCAAAATCATCCGGGATTTTGAAATATAAGCAGATCACCTTATCATAGCCAGACAACCAGACCTTGTAATAATCACAAAAAAAACGCCAAATTGTGGACTTTGAAGTACCGACTGACCACAGGATAAACTTGAAAGAAAGCAAAACGAAGGATAAGTACTTGGACCTTGCTAGAGGACTGACAAAACTGTGGAAAATGAAAATGACAGTTATACAAGTTGTAATTGGTGCTCTAAATACAGACTCCAAATGATTGGTTAAAGGACTAGAGAACTTGGAAATAAGAGTACGATTAGAGACAATCCAAAATATAGCACTGCTTAGATCGAACATAATACTGAGAAGGGTCCTGGAGACTTGAGGAGACTTGTTATCGTCCAAACTCCAGTGAAAGACCAACAGCTAACTCTTATGTGATAAACTCTCAAAGAGTATAAATAATAAACACTTGTAAAAGATTGAGTTCTTCTATTCATCAGATAGATATAAGTCTAACAGGATCTCCTATTTTGAATCATTGTAAACCTGAGGATCATATTAATAAATGTGTATAACACATTTCTAAAACTCCAAAAGTGGCGATTTAACATCAGATGTTTTCAAGTATTACGACCTAGCATAAATAATTCTATACAACATTATGAATTTTTAGTTCACAAAAAATTTTTTAAATTATTAAATAATTCTGTTTGATACATATATGGGTCACTAACAGGTACTACAACTCCCGGTAAGAGTGTACCAGGGAATAAAAGATGTCGAGACGTATTCCCCATTCTCTGAAGCTCCTGGACAGGAGCATCATGATGAGATCCTTTTGTATTATATCTAAGATACACGTAGCCATCATATATATATATATATATATATATATATATATACAAATGTGTGTGTGTGTAAGTGGGTTTTTGCACCAGTCTGTTACTGATAAGATGAGGCAGAAAATGCGATTAACGACGTAGATTTACCCGATTACGGTCTTCAGTTGAACATATGTCCACACGTAATCGTCTTCGTAAATCTCCCAGTCGTGCGTTGTTTCGACTTATGTTTTATTATCACATTCATAGAATAAGTTGACGATCTTAATCAAGGGTGACCCGAAGGATCCCTTTCCAATTGCTAGTACACCGAGATGTTGGGGAGGGCGATACTCCATTCCCTGGATTGCTCCACTTTACTCTTGATCCTTACCAAATATTGCTGATTGTTAATCAAGGTGGCATTAACTACCATTTTTAAGTCTTTGGTATGACTCTACATGGGATTGAGGTGTGATATTACTCAGGATTTTTTGAGATAGGAAACTATGTTTCTGTTAGCAGCCATTTTATGAGTTAAATATAATTACACACAACCACACACACACACACACTATATATATATATATATATATATAGTCAAATTATCGTGCCACGTTTAAAACTGATTTAAAATTGTTTTTTGTTTACCTGTAAATAACCGTTTTTGATATCTGCCCAATATTATGACTGTTATTTGGCCGTATCATGATTATTGAGCACGATTACTTAAACTAACCAAGTTTTCTTTGAAAATTGCAACTATATATATATATATATATATATAGACAGACTGACAGGTAAAGATTGTATAAATAGATATCCCTGGGTAGGTCATGAATAAAATCTGATGAAATAAAACAAGTCAACTGAATTAACATCGATTATTTTATCCATATTAACCATTATCGGTTTTTTTTCTCTTGTTATTTTGAAAAAAAAAGGTCACTAATTATATATATTAAACAGGTAAACATTTCTTAATTCCAAGAATATATTTAATCCATAGATAAAACCCTAAGATCTATTGCCACTGCGTCATTTTACAACTGGTTGCGATAACAATAAAGAGATTATTTTCCATTTATCCAACCTACAAAACATACTCTGACCACCGTTTGAAATTCAGTGTTACACCCAGGATAAAACCTTTTAGCATCTTTGTGGGAGATGCACCACAGAGAGTGCAAAACGTATCTGACTATATTTTTTTCTGGATTTGCTTGATTCTAGCGAAATGTAAATTTGATTTTGTGTATTTTCTTTCTTTTCACATGAATATAGTATTTGCTTTCTGGGCGCATTAAGTATCCCAGATCAACTTAAGGCTAACATGTCTTGAGACCCCGCCCCCAGGAACAGAAACATAAGAAATTTGCTAATATTCCCCATAATTTGAAATATTCCTAGTGCTTTAGGGAGTTCACGTGAAATGTTTCATCATTGATTAGCCAGAGAGTCCATAAGAGACGATAAGCGATGAAACCTAAAAGTCCGAGATAGAAATATCTATACAGAAAGAGATAGATAACCGTTAGAAGGGGCAGACAAAGATAAAGATTTATATAACGGTGTATCAATTTTTATTCTGGAAAAGAGATCCATGGTTACATGTCGGTTACTTGAAAATAAGGAAAAACTCATTTTCTTCCAATTACGCATTTCATTTTATGTCCACATTTTAAACATCTCTGCACAAAATCTTGTGGGAAGAAAACAGATCACTAAAAGAGACAAAATATAGCCATATGGCTAATAAAACAATGACATTATATATATATATATATATATATATATATATATATATACTCGTCGTACAAATAATTCAGACAGAAGAGCTCCAGCAGAACGTAATTGTTCCAGCAACATCTTCCCATCTCATTTAATCTAGAAAAAAATTGTTAATAATTATTTCTGTACAGTTGGGGCAGATAGAAAGGTTCGAAATTTTAAAAAAATTTAAAATCTTGGTAAGTTTACGAACTTTTTCAAATGACCCTCGTGTATACCTATGAGAAAGTGAAGGGCGAAAGATTTTTCGCCTCCATAACCACTCAGATATCCTACCTCTGCTTGTCAATTAATGGAAGAAACTGATTGCATTTCACATAGCCCTAATACCATTGGGAAAGGTATGAATCCAATTATTCTCCCTCCAGCTATGGGTAAATAGTAGGGCAGACTGAGTTTTTCAGCCTTGTTAAGGCAACTAGTCTAGGAGAAGGAAAACTGTGAATTCAGACCTGATAAACTTCGATTAAAAATTGACCTTGTATAATATCCTGCCCAAGCGGAGGGGTTGGTAAATAAAGAATAAGTTCTGAGGGAGGAGTGTATTTCACGACGTACATATCCATAAAATAATGTAAACGAAATGATACCGCGTAGTGGATGTGAATTAATGGGGATATATCCAAGTTTGGGTCAAAAGAGTGCTTCGTCAGAAGTTGGGCGGAAGAATCAAAACAAAAACGGTTAGGACCAAATAGCTCTGTCATGAAAGTAATGCTACTCATGTCCTTTCACAAGAAAAATGAAACAGCCAATGAGAGAAGAAGATGTCTCGAATCTAAACCATTTTTCTAAAAACACGTAGCCCTTCTCGCTGGTAAACAAGGGGCGTTTTTTACTTAGATTTGAGATCTGGCCCCAAGGGTCTTAAAAATCAACTAAATAGACCAAACCTTACTTATTTAAACGGAAAAAAATGTTGCTTATTCAAATTTTATTGGCCAAGAAATTTTTTTTCCCAAAATTCATATATATAGGTGTGTGTGTGTGTGTGTGTGTGTGTGTGTGTGTGTGTGTGTGTGTGTGTGTGTGTGAGGGATTCACTGTGGTGTTGAAACTCTCACGCTGAACTACTGTTTTATAATTACAGTAATGATTTTTGTATTAAGCATTTTTAGTTAATTATATTTTATTATTTTGTTTTGTAATGCATTGAAATACTCGGTGTCTCTCAGTTCAGGTGCCATAATCAGATGACGCCCGCGCGGAAAGAATATGACAATCATCATCGGTGATAATAAACCCCTAGATTGGAAATGGGGCTAATCGGTTGTTAGAGTAAATTGAGTGGGTGGTTAACGTCGTACATGGAAGAGATGTTCCTGAGAATTTGATGATTTTGAAAAGACGGGTAGTTGAGGTTCGACCGTTGAAGCGTGTTGTTGGTTTTTTCGGATCTGATCAAAGCAGATCCCTATGGGTCTCGAAAAGCGGATATGAGTTAAGATCTTAGATACCACAAGATGCCCCGTGCATGGGGGTGTCAGAGTATTATGGTTAGCTTAGGCTGTTATGATTTGTGGTCTCTCCTCGTGTTGCCAAAAACTGAAGGTAGAAAGTAATAAACTCGTTCGTACGACCTATACAACACTAAGGGGTTGGTATAAGCGAGTTCACACTGCAACCATACTATTCAATTGACAACCGCATTAATATCTTTGGGAATGGTATGAAATCCCGAAACCCTCTAGAGGTGAAATATTTCTATTAATGTAATATAATGGCCGAGGGATTTCGTTTTATGCCTTTGGGTTTAGTTAGGCTGAGAACCTTTCGGCTCAGTGCATGGGATATTTAGGTGCAACATTAACACAGGTGCTCACGCGCTCGCGCGGAGCGGACGTGTCACTCAGATATGTCACAATAGCCTAAGACGAGAAATGGGAATAGGGAGTGCGAATGACGTCCCGCACCGGAAGCGCGCGGAGGAATTTAGGGATTTTGAAAAAGTCAGTTAGTTGAGTAGAGTTGAGAACTGGACACCGAAAGAGAAAAGTTGACTTTCGCTTGCTTGCGGAGGCCTTGGGCAGATGTCGCACGAGATGGGGGGCAGATGAAAAAGCAAGAATTGAAAGAATGAGTATCTCTCTCCTTATGTCGAAGAACCTTTAAACTCAAAGGTAATAAAAAGTTTCGTACCTGAACTAAGAAGTCGTAAGTGTTTTTCGTGTTTCGTGATTCCTATGGTCTATCTTTATGGACATTTGATGTACATTTCACACGTAGCCATATCATGGCTATTGCACACTAAGTTCCTGGGAGAAGAATGACTTTATCATTAGATAATCCATGAATGTTGATATGCCATTAAATAAACTAAGCAATGTGCGAGAATAATGCATAAAGTTCTGAGCCTCAGCCAGATTTGAGATTTGTCTGACTTTCACACTTGTATGGGCCTCACCTGGAGGGATATAAAAAGAGAAAACTGAATTATATTTTCTAGTCTTTTAAGAATTGGTAGTTTGTTGTCCAAGACATAGGTTCACCTCTAGTTCTTCTTTCTGATTAACACTTAAAAAATCTTTGAATGACTCTAGTTAGTTTCTCGTCACCAATAATTCATCAAATAGATTTGATAGCGGTACATACATCAAGATACATTCAAATGTTCACATTTTGAAAAATTCAGTGTTTCCACAACAGCTATTAATGATTACAGTCACTTCTATATATATATATATATATATATATATATATATATATTTAGTGACACAGTGACACATGTTCATATCCTGGACCACACTGATTGCATTTCGCATAGCACTAATGCCCCTGGGAAAGGTATGAATCCAATTACTCTCCCTCCAGCTATGGGTAAATAGTAGGATAGACTAGGTTTTTCAAACTTGGTGAGGCAACTAGTCTAGGAGAAGGAAAACTCTGAATCTAAACCTGTTAAAGTCTGCTTAAAAAGTGACCTTGGGTCATATTCTGCCCGAGAAGAGGGGATGGTAAGTAAATACATATATATATATATATATATATATATATATATACTGTCATCCACAGACTGACTGTTTTGTTTTATCACAACTCTTCAGTGTGGCTAGACACGTAGCACGTTTGAAGCTGGGATCGAAACCCGCCCAACTTTACGTTAGACCGCTCGGCCAACAAGCGTACCGTTTTAGCAGGGGAATTATAAGGCATAAAGTTGTAGCGGAAGCAGCAGCGTTCGTTTTACCAGATACCAGAGGGCTCAATTCATTCGAAGAGCTTTGCATTATGCCAGCGGCATCCGTAAATTCCTTTGTCAGATTGCTCAATCCCCATAGGGGAGCGAATGGAAAATTAAGATTTTTTGAGTATGTGAATATAGTTGTTGGGACGTTCTGAAGTTTGTATCTGATTCATTTTTCTTCTGACCCAATTCACTTTTTATCTTCTTCTTGTTTGCCGAAGCTGTAAAAGAAATTAATGACAGAAAATTAATGACAAAAAAAACCAAAAAGTTAATGACAAAAAACAAAACAAAAAAGAACAACACATGGATACCTTTAAACTCAACATCTATTTTAGGGGTTCAGGTCTATTTGGTGGTGTGGAATGCTTACTGTTATATACTCATTTGCCGTATCATAACGACTCAATAATAGTAAAGACAGACACACACAGAAAGACGCATGAAGAAAGGAAGCAGGAAGGAAGATACAGGAAGACTTCTTTAACAATATTTTACCTCTCATTTTATTTGTAAGGTTTGCGTGTGAGAGGGTGTTGGAGACTGAACATAAACTTCATATTTTGACCCCACTGTTATGACCATCATGTTGTGTCTTTCTTGTTCTCTTAGATGCTCAACCAGAAGTCTTGGGGTCCACTCCATAGGGTCTTTTCCGAGGACACCCTCGGTCGGGTGTGGCCTTCCCTACCACATCTCGTCTCTAACTCTCTGGGAGTCTGCTGGCAACTGCTTTGGCACCCCAAACTCAACTGAGTTAAATAATAATTCAACGCCCACACGATCGCCTACTGGATCTTTGAAATCGGATGTTTAATCATCATCATGCAGAAATAACTGTCATGCAGTTCATAGGTTACTCTCTTCCGGTGCATCACTGTTAGTGGCACAATGGGACCTTCACCTTGTCCCACCTCATAAGCCTTAATCCGCCCACGCGATCTCTTTCGATTACTGGCTATTGGAATGTGTCACTTCCTTCCGGTGTATCGCCTTGGAATAGCATTTTTGAACTGGGTCGAAGGGTCAAAACATAACACTTACCTGAACGAGTAGAAATAGCCGTGCTCCTTCAGTTAAAGCGTTTGAGGAATATCATGAAATCATTGATGGCAAATGATATTGAGGGGGCGGTACCATGTGTCTCTGTGATCAGTGTGTAAGTTCAGATGAGGCTGTTACTAGGAGGGGAAGGAATGCGCTGCTAAACCTTGGATCACAAAAGTGAGTACACCCACTTAGGGAAAGTTGACAATATTAACATACACCATGTCAACTGTCAATAGTTTGTGTGGCCACCATCATTATCCAGAACTGCCTTGACGCTCCTGCGCATGGTGTTTACCAAAGCTTCACAGGTAGCTACTGGAATGATCTTCCACTCCTCCATGACGACGTTACGGAGCTGGCAGATATTTTAGACTTTGCACACCCCCACCTTCCGCTTGAGGATCCCCCACAGATGTTCTATTGGGTTCAAGTCAGGAGACATGCTTGGCCAGCTTTACCCTCAACCTCTTCAGTAAAGCAATGGTCATCTTGAAGGTGTGTTTGGAGTCATTGTCATGCTGGAACACTACCCTGCGATCCTGTTTCTGGAGGGAGGGGATCATGCTCTGCTGCAGTATTTCACAGTACATGTTGGAGTTCATGTTTCCCTCAATGAAATATAACTCTCCAACACCTGCAGCACTCATGCAGCTTTAGACCATGACATTCCCACCACAATACTTGACTGTAGACATGACACACTTATCTTTGTACTCCTCACCTGGTTGCGGCCATACATGCTTGAAGCCATCAGAACCAAACAAATTAATCTTAATCTCATCAAACCATAGGACATGGTTCGAGTAATCCATGTGCTTTGTTGACATGTCTTCTGCAAAATGTTTGGAGGCTTTCTTGTGTATCGTCTTAAGAAGAGGCTTCCTCCTGGGGTGATAGCCATGCACACCAATTTGATGTAGAGTGCGGCATATGGTCTGAGCACTAACAGGCTGACCCCCCACTGTTCAATCTCTGCAGCAATGCTGACAGCACTCGTACGCTGATCTTTTAATGAAAGCATTTGGATGTGACGCTCAGCATGTGCACTCAGCTTCTTTGGACGACCTACCCGAGACCTGTTCTGATGGACCCCGCTCTTTTAAAACGCGGGATGTTCTTAGCCACTCTGCTGCAGCTCAGTTTCAGGGTGTTGGCAAACTTCTTGTTGCCTTGGCAATCTTCATGTAGCGCAACAATACGTCTTTTAAGATCCTCAGAGACTTCTTGCCATGTGGTGCCATGTTAGAACTTTCAGTGACCAGTATGAGAGAGTGTGAGAGCTGCACTACAAATCTGAACACACTTACTCCCTATGCACATGGGCCTAGTAACACTAATGTGTCACATGATATTTTGAAGGGAAAATGACGGGCAGTACTCAATTTGGACATTTAGTGGTGTAGTTTCTTAGGGGTGTACTCACTTTTGTTGGTAGTGATTTAGCTTTTAATGGTTATATTTTCAGTTATTTTGAGGGGGAAAATGAACTCTGTTATATAAGCTGCATACAGACTACTTTTCATTGTGTCAAAGTGTCATTTTCTCTGTGTTGTCCCATGAAGAGATATACTTTAATATCTGCAGAAATGTGAGGGATGTACTCACTTTTGTGATACACTATATATATATATATATATATATATATATATATATATATATATGTTAGTAAGGATTCAGTGCGATTGTAAGTTGCAGTTACTTACAGCTAAGATATATTTACTGTGTGATTTTTTTCTCTTAATGAATTGCTTCTGCATGTGTATTTTTTTTTTTTTGTTCTTGAATAGGACTAAATTTTAATTTTTAACTTGAGCATTGTCTTGCTGGAAGACTAATATTTAAAAAATTACCACAGGAACTCACCCTACCATCAGTTTAGAATTTTTTTTTTAAATAGCAGATCTTTGATCAAAATATCTTAAAACTATATCCTGGTTCAAGTAGATTCAAACTTTCATATTGCGACCAAAGCTACACAATATTTTCTCTCTCTCTCTTTCTCTCTTATTCAAAAGATGAGAACATAAATAAATAGGATATAAAATTAAGTTACTCTTTTAATTCTCTGTTGCATTCCCTTTTCGTATTCACTCAGAGAATCCTGTCGAGCAGGATATGAAAACATCTAACACATTTGGCACTTTTATTGTACATTTCTCTGATACTCAGTGTCTGTTAACTCTCTTCTAAGAATCTGACTTATACATGCATTACATTCTTGAGAGCTATCGTAAATAGTATAGAATAAACCTTCTTTTTTTAAAAAAAAAGGAATTAATGGAAAAAATATCAATTTAATCTTCTGTTATAACCGATCACCTGAGCAGAGGTTTCAGTTCTTTCTATGTGCAGATGGATATAGTTGGGAACAGGTACATTTAAATATAATGTTCAGTATTTTTCTTATCTTTCAGAATTGTTGATTAGTTTGGCGTCTAAAGATTGAATATTTTCTTCTGATTATGAAGATTTTCGGAGTGTTTTCAAGTTTAAAAGTTGTTTGATAATTTTTTAAATGATTAATAGGCATTCAAAATGTTAAAATATCTCATTTATTTTATTAACCGATATTGATCCTTTGCTCCCTTTACATCATGAAATCTTATATACAATTATCTTGTAGACAAATCACGCTGTTCAAATATTGATCACTAACTTTAAAGGAAAAAATAATAGCATTATATCATGTAAACCATTTTTTAATTTTAAAAAAATTTTCCCCTTTTGAAACCGGGACAAATATTTTAGAAATTCTTTACCGGAAGTTAAGTTAAATCAGTCTTTTGACTACTCAAATAAAATGATAAATGTTTCAAAATTAGAATTTAAAAAATATTGACAATTTTTCATTTATGTTAGGTGTTTTGAATATTTAAAAAAATCTGTTAAGATTGTATTTATCTCTTAATACATGTCGGTACAGATATATATATTTGTCAGAATTAAGAAAGAAATAAGATTGGTATTATACATCAGGTGCTCGATTGCGATATCTTAGTGAGGGTGTTCAAATATGTGTATTATTAGGTTCACTTTCTCATACACTCGGGAAAGGCATAAACACCCTTATACCCTTAAAACTTAATTAAACAATACTCCTACTGTACTATATTAATGAATTTGCCATTAAATAATCCATTATAGTTAAATGCCACCAAAAATTTTAATAAAAATAAACTATATATTAAACGATCAAATAGATATTCAAAAACAACTCTAAAAACATAAATACTTTCTCCGACATAGGGGTACAATCGTGTAATGGTTATCGTCGTAAGATATGGGCATGGCGACACGAGTTCAAATCCTGGACGAGACTGATTGCGTTTCACATAACACTAATACCATCGGGAATGTTATGAATCCAATTAATCTCTCTCCAGCTATGGGTAAATAGAATGGTAGACTGGGTTCTTCAGACTTGGTGAGGCAACTAGTCTAGGAGAAGGAAAACTCTAAATTCAAACCTGTTAAACTCCGCTTAAAAACTGACCTTGTGTCATATCCTGCCCGAGCGGAGGGGTTGTGATCTATGTATATAAAATTTGTTGTCTAGGATGCTATGCGTTATATAAAGGGAAACTTCGAGGAATCTGAACAAATAATATATGAATATGAAAGAGTTTTTGAGTCCTGAACCATAAGAAACTGTTTATTTTCACATAACATTTTAATCAATCACACATTTGACTTTCATAACTCATCATATTTGTATTTATTCTAAACAAAGATAAACACATAATAATCGAAGCCTGTACTATGAAAAAAAATTGATACAATTATACAAAGACAAGATTTTTATAAAACATCACCTTCTCTAGACAAAGTAATGCTAAAATATTTCAACATTCATTTATCACACTAGCTTTTTTCAAGACATTTAAAATTGTAAATCGGAAATGATTTGTTCACAAATCTCGAAACGTTGTTGCCTTTTTTCCAAAAAAGATTCCATCTCATAACGTAATCAATTTTGAATATATTCCCGTATATATCTACACTTTCTTTTTAAAGTAGAGGAATTATATTGTGAATGAATAACCATGACCAGAAAATCCGGTGAACACTTACGTATGACATACGGAAACATTGGACAGCTGTTTCGAACTTATTAGGTCTCATCAGGTGGAGATCACAGTATACACTGCTGATAAGACCGAATAAGGTCGAAAGGGCTGTCCAGTGTTTCCGTATGTCATACGTAAGTGTTTGCCGGGTTTTCTGGTCATGGTTATTCAATTCACAATATTTCCGTATGATACTCGTCTATGCAAAACCAAACATTTTGCCCAGATGAAGACTTCGGAGTCGCATGATTTTTTTTTATTATGATAATTTTATTTTTGTTCTCATATCTAAAATGATTTTTTAGGGAATGCTTTTGTGTGTAAGCATATTTTGTAGTCGAAAAATTTCGACTGAAATAAAATAGATAATAAATATATCTACACAAATTTTATATCTTATGTCCGTTTACCTTTTTCCACATATATTCAGTCTGATTCCTTTCATTCCCTCATATATATATGTATATATATACCCACACACATACTCACATCAAACAAACAAACACACAAACAGAAAAATATTTAACAACATTCACCTCATCTAACATGATGAGTTTTATAAGGTGTCCCATACGTAGAACATTTGTCAGGACAAAAATAGTCCTCGTCTCCAGAATTCTGTCACGATGACTCTGTTAGGTAAACTAGATTTGTCGCATCTTACAAAAATCCCACGAGAAAATCGCCTAATTCAAATTTCAGATTGAACGCCGAGTGTTAGTGGGAATTCGAAAGACAGCTCTTTACAAATCTAGAACAGAGAATTATGCGTTTATTTATTAGAGCATACAATCAACCACACGTAGTCTTCCTATTTGCGAAGCGAAGTTGAAAACTTATCTGTCCAGCTATCAAGGGAATTGCTTTTCTTTCATATTTTATTGGAAAGATAAAAGAAAATTGTGAATAAATTTGTGATGCGCTTTGAACTTCAGAATGTATAAATAAAATAAAATGCCCTCTTTCTTTTTGCACAAAAGTCACAAAAGTTAACACAGGACTGTCCGATAACATAAAAGAACTGAAGAAGAAAAAAAATAATTTTCATTAAGTATATATCATAATTAATTGAATGAATATTTTGTTTTTGTTTCCTATAAAAAAAAAAGATGTAATCTCAGTGTTGAATATAAATGTGACAAAATGAGCACATTAGTCGACAGTTGCGGACGCTGTGTACTCTCGACATGCTTCATTTTGAAAAATAACTGTCCTCAGTAGTGCTTACAGGAAATCTTTTTCACTAATTACAATGTGTGAGTGATATGGTTGGTGAATCGTCAAGAAGGAACCATGTATACTTTATGGAAATCGAGGACTTAGCAAGCAAGAAACTGGGAGATCAAATCTAGGGAATATTTAAGATCAATGAGTTCTCCCTACGTACAACTGCACTTCTTCATAGACAACATTAAAAAAAAAATTGGTTTAATTTGGTTAGATTGGGTATTATGATATGTCAACCATTGTAGATTATGTAATGCCAAATCCTCTTTATGCATACATCAAATATAAATTTGTAAACATATTTTGTTGGTAACATTTTAAATGAGCCTGAACTAATTATTTTAGCACATAGTTGAATGCTGTCTTTTTCGGTAAAATACCTTTAATTTCGAATCTTTTGAGTCTTCTAATCAGTAATATTTTCCCATGGTAGTATATTTAAATGCCTTTTATTTATACTATTGTTTTTTATTTTCTTTTAAGAAGTAATATTTTCAAAAATCTTCATTACAATTGTGGCTGGTTTATTGATTGTTTGGTTGGTTGATTGGTTGTTTTTTACACCGTAGCAAACCTTTTTGGGTCATTAAACGCCGAATTAAATTTCAAACAATTCAGTTTAGCATAAGTATAGTTTTTCTTTACAAACAGTTAAGTGTTCAAATAGTTCAGTTAAATTTTAGAACAGTTCTATTTCTAACAATTCCGTTTAGCATAAGTACACAGTGTCAATACAAAACAGTTCTATGTCAATCAATTCAATTTAGCATAAGTACAGATTTTTGTTCTATTTCACATATAAATAGGACCCTCTCAGGTGCTTCCACTTGGGGCCAGAGTGGACCTGGGAGCGATGGCAATGAAGGTACTCCGATTTCCCAAAACTCCAAAAATCCTGGAGCCTCACCATCTGATTGTTTTATGTCATCTGCAGAGATGCAGTCGGTGTATTCTACGCGGTGTAAAATATAGGATCAGGGAGAGGTACCTGTATTCGAGAAAATATTAATGTTTTCATCAATATATCATAAGATGTGACACTAGATATTTAAGCGAATATAATTTAGTTTTCCTTCAGCCTGACTGTTTACTATCAAGCTTAGCCGAAAAGATAGCAATTTGCTTTCCGATTTACCCATACCTGGAGGGAGAATCGTTTGATAAATACATTTCTCAAAGGTATTAGCACTTCGTCCAGGATTTGAACTCGGAGCAATGTGCTAACTTCCAGCAGAGATAATCATTACACCATGAGAATTCAACCAGCCAACCTCCTCGAGTGAGTTCGTGTCTCATCATGGATGTTTAAAAGAGCCAAATACTAAAACCTTGGCGAAAATTAGTATAACAAGAAAAAGTTGGTTGTATAATTAATGAAGATACGTTTGTTTGTTTTAAATTACGTCATTTGAATTATAACAAAAATTGTGTAGAATTTAGGTTCCGTTTGTTTATCGAGAAAGATTTCGAACCAAATGGAGAAATAAAAAGAAAGACACAAAGTAAAAGATAAAGTATAAGTCTCTGATATATGGGGATTATATTAACTAAAGATGGAATATATTGTAACTATTTAAAATGGATTTTCTCAAGTAAGGAGAAATATTGTAAAAGCCCGGACGAGTATTTAGGGAATTAGAGAGTGAAATAGCAGCGGCTTTGAAAATTCGTCTTAGACTTTTATCATGAATGAAAATGAGCATCTTTACAGGACTAAAATCGAAGTTGTGATTAAATTGAAAAATGTGTTGAAATAATGCATTGTTTAAGTTATCAATTCTTATGTCTCCTTTGCGTTCTTTCGAGCGAACGCGAAGGTTCCGAGATATTTCACCAATATATCTAATTCGCAATTCTTACAAAGGATACAATAAACACCGGCGTCTGAAAATATGTTGCATTGAGGGCTAAAGTGTACTAATTCGCGGATCGTTTTAGAGGATGAAGAGGCAGTTTTGATACCTAGGTTATTTAAGTTGTTTATTATGCTGTGAGAAGAAGAACTGTTTGGCAATGTTATGAATCTATGGGGTGGGGAACTAGTTTTATATATTTTAACATCAGTAATATCATCCCTCAGAGTCCTGATGATGGTTCAATAGAACCGAAACGCTATAATGTCGACTTTGCTTCTCAATAAACCTCTCCTTCAGCTTGGATTACCTTGTTATTAGTTTTTCTTTATATATATATATATATATATATATATATATATATATATATATATATATATGTGTGTGTGTGTGTGTGTGTGTGTGTGTGTGTGTGTGTGTGTGTGTGTGTAATTAAATAAACTCAGAATTTAAACTAATCATAGATACTCGTTCTGGACGGCAGCGTTGTATTATGCGATTTCGATCACCAGTTGCGCAGTGATGTTCCCTTTCAGGCAAATACACTTAAGGGTACGAATCATCTTATACCCCAATTAATGACTTCAATAGTACCACTGCTGTTTTTTTACAAGAAACGCTTTGACATTACACAATCCGCAAAGGTTGACAACGAAACCCAACCAAAACAACCATCACAATCACTAGTAAATATGCTTTGATATTGAGCATTTTTGATAGAAAAAAATAAAGAGTCCATTGTTTCCCTTTGCATTTTTGACATCATATTTCTCTCACAAATGTTTATCCATTTCACCGGAGAATGTCAAACTGATGTCTACATTTTAATGTTCTCAACATTT
>OY757912.1:20199017-20256517 GCA_963585895.1 Sepioteuthis lessoniana | reverse complement strand
GAAGATTTTTGCCCAGGGTTTTGTTTGGGGAAGAGTTTTATGAAACATTTAAAAACTAATAGACAACCATTATTGTTACATTTATTATAATTAATATCACAAACGCTACCAGAGACTTGACATCATTTCTATCAATGCCCATAAATAATATACCACATAATCCTTGAAAAATAATCATTATGTATATAAAAAATACATCTTTCTAAAAAAAGTAAAGTGATGAGGATTTTAATTTTAATCATCATCATCACCGAACAAAATTCACCACAATACAGTCATTTCATACTAACTTTCCAAATTTCTATCATAATCACATCAAATAAACATTTAGCTATCATGAAATTAGACAGAATCAAGAGAAAAATAAATCATTCAGATTGCAACTGTTATATCGTCATCTACAGCATCATAACGACATAATAATAAAGACGAACGAAGACTTCATTAACAAAATATCTATCTCTCACTTTATTGCAAGGGTTCGAAAAGGGTTATTCAAGGTTTGCGTGTGAGAGGGAGTTGGAGACCCAACAGAAACTGCAATATTTTGACCCCCACTCTTATGGCCGTCAACGTTGTGTCTTTCTCGTTCTCCAGATGGTCAACCGGAGGTCCAGAGGCTCACTCTGCTGGGTGATGGCTTTTTTTTACTGCGTCTTATCAAAAATTTCCCAGGACCCCAACTCATCAGAGCCATAAGGCCCCTTCGGCCTGATGTGGCTTTCCTTACCACATCTCGTCTATAACTCCGTCCGATCTCTAACTGGAAACTGGAACTGTTTTACTTCTGTCTTGACTGAGTTATATAATAGTTCAACGCCCACTCAGTCGCCTACTCGATTTTTGGAATCGCATGTTGGATCATCATCAAGCGGAAATAACTGTCATGCAGTTCAGAGGTAACTCTCTTCCGGTGCATCAGTCTATGAGTGTACCATGGAAATTTTTTTACCTCATCCCATTTCATCAGCCAATTTCCGCCCAAGCGATTTCCTCTCATAACTGGCATTAGAATGTGTCACCTCCTTCCGGTGCATCACCTTGGAATAGCATTTTTGGCCGGGTCGAAGGCCAAAATACCACACAACAATCCATTTCCCATCCGATCCTCATCTACTCTTCACTGCTCATACTCTCCATTCATTCATCTGACCTTTTCCCATCAACTTCGGCATCGTAATCGTAAATGTGTGTACATATGTAAAGATGCATTGCTAGTATATACTCAAATATATGTATATATGTATGTGCGAGCAACAGCACATACACAAGCACACTAACATTCAAAAGCACACAACCTTAGCCACACATGAACACAAACTAAGGCACACATATACACAGATTTTTGGACAAAAAGAAAACATATTGATCGGTCATTTGTTAAAACCTTCACTCTATCTAACGAATGCAAATGGCATGAAAACCTCGAGTCATAAACTCTGCCAAGGAATTTACGTAGTGCCTTCAATAAGTTTCCAGATTTATTTTGTACAGGCATTTAAAATTGTCGCAGACTCTTGAAAATTCAGTACGTTATTTACTATTCATCTTATGACCAATTTTTATGATTTCAGGTTTAAATGAACACATACAGCAGGAATTAGAATACACCCTACTAAATCCTGATTGACACAACTGGTGAATTTCAAAAATGAAATCTGGACGTGAGGACACATTAGTACAACGATATGCACTAAGATTTTGTTTTAGACTTGGAAAAAATGACACAGATTGCTTTTGGTGCATCTTGCATGAATCGAGCGTCAGTGTTTGAGTGGCATAAGAGATTCAATGAAGGCAGGGAGTCTGTGAGGGAAGATGAGAGGTATTGGATGAGTAAGAAAGTCAATACACCACAGGTGATTGGTCAAAGGGTTATGGTTGGGGTTACAGTTACTATGTTGAGGTTTTAAGAGAGTTCAGAAAGAGATTTCTAGGGAAAAGGCCAGCACTCTTCAAATAGGGTCAGTGGCATTTCCACCAGGACAATGCACCAGTCCACAACTCCATCCTTGTCACACACTATTTTACCAAGATGGGCATCAAGATAGTTCTTCACCCGCACTATAGTCCAGACCTTTCTCTCTGTGATTTTGGTTATTCCCTAAGCTCAGAGGCTGTCGTTATGAGACAATTGAAGAGATGAAAGATGCTGTGACGAAGGTCATTGATACGCTCACACAAGAGGACTTCCCTGGGGCCTGGCAGAAGTTGTTGGAACGGTACAACAAGTGCATTGCAGCCGGAGGAGATTACTTTGAAGGGGACGAGAGTTTCCTGTGTTTACTATCAATAAAAGAGGCCATACAAAAAACTATGGAAGCTTATTTAATGATCCTCGTATATATATATATATATATATATATATATATATATATATATCGTACATATACACATGTATATGTATATGACTTCGTGTGCATGATAGTACGAAGAGAGATGCAGAAAGTTATGTAGACAGCAAAATTTTAATGATAGGTCCTAAGATAGTATGAAAATGATTTCTCGGTACAAAAGAAATGGGAATAAGAAGTTTATTTTTAATGTATTCTCTGGCTCTAATACGGAGATATGCGGACGATTTTTAAAATGAATATCTTTAGTGATTTGGTAACCGAACTAACCAATGCGCAAGATTTTGTTAGACGTCAAGCTCTCTATATGGCAGTAAATCGAAGGCATTTAAGTGAAAATCGAAGGAAGTAACACTTGCACAAAGAGAAAGAGCGTTTCGTCCGTTCCAATTAGGGCCTGCTAGATTCACATAAGATAGATCCGTGCAGCTACCATAAATGGTAAAAGTGAAATCTTAACAGTCATAAACTATACAATTCTTTTTATTATTTTTTTTTTTTTTTTTTTTTTCCTTCGTGAAAAGAATCTGTCGTTTCCACGGTTTACACCAGAACCGGTTACTGACTTCTTAAAAACAAAACAAAACGTGGAGAAGGTGGTTAGCAGGAAATATTTTACGGAATGTGGATATGTATAATTACACTATTTTGAAGAGAATTGTCAGTGTTTAATGTTTAACGTCCAGGATTATCTTCCAATACATTTTTGAATATATCGATAAAAAAATTAACCATGTCTGCCAGTTTCACGTAATAATTTTTCTGTTCCTTCCTTTTGATATTCTGAAAATGTTAGGTATGTTAAAAATTGTCAAGATAGGAGCTGTAGATAAGAAAGAAACCGATGAACAAGTTTTTTTGTTATGTACCGATGTACTTATTTTCATGCCTAACTCAATCTCGAATTTCTCATGGAAATGGCTTTTCAAATCACGAAACAAGGAAATGACGTTCAAGCTTGTAAGTTTGAACTAAGCTGCAATCGCACAATTTTACATTTAACATAAAGTACCTCCTTCAAAAAATTATCAAAATTAGCACAAGTTTCTATTTATTGATATGATTATTTATTTCATTTCATTTTATTTTATTTTATTTTATCGCTTAGAACTTGCTTAGTCAAGTTTTTGCCTTGAACTCAGTAGAAACAGTCTTACTAAATCTCCGAACAAAAAATTCTAAACACTAAAGTAAGTAATAGATATTACAAAATATATTCAAGATTTGAGCCTGTTCTTTTATTTATAGGTCAAATTCTACGAGTCGTTTCTCAAATGATGATATCTTAACAGCCAAAAAAAATCCAAGGAGGCACTTGACTGCCGACACACTATATTTGTTTAAAAAGGGGGAATCCCTTGAAATTTCACTCAGAATTTTCACTCTTCAGGATTCTTAATGCAGGTTTTCTTTTCCAGACGGCCCAACTATTTTACCGCTAACTTGGAGAAGAGAAGGATTCGTGTTTCTCCCTCCCCAAAAAATATTGCATTTGTGCACAGTGAAATGCAAACAGTCAGGTCGAGAATGTAAACTCGAGTTGTCGAGAACATTAACTACGAAAAGCACACTTATAACACTACCTCTAGTAAAACAAGTTGGCGACTGTAGTCGAGGGTGACCCGAAGGCTCCATTTTGGATTGCTACTACACCAAGGTGTATGGGAGGGCGCAACTCCTTTCCTTGGATTTCTCCACTTATTCTTGATGCGTACCCTATAATGATGAGTGTTTAGCAAGGAAGCACCAAATACGATTTTTTTGAGTCTTTGGTATGACTTGACCTGGAAGTGAACCCAGGTCTCCCAGACCATTGTTGAACACTCTCACCATCAATCTAAGGTCCAAACACCAATACCTTTACTTTTTCTTAAATATCTACTCATCAAATTAATTTTCAACTTCACATTAGAGATCATATCATCACTCTTTTGGAATATTAGATTCAATATAATAATGATACATTTAGAAAAAAGAATTATGGAAAACGATATCTTAGTGCTCAGAGCAGTGCAGGTTTTCTTGTACGTACTTGGAGACAATCGGCAAATCATGCTAATGTTTTATTATTCGAATGCTGATCTTTTTCTTTCTTTCTTTTTATGAATTTATTTATTTATTGACAAAGAAGATTCTAGAATAACTTTTAATTCATGGTTTTCTTTGTATATAGATTGAAGACATATACAAATAAGAAAATGTTCTCTGGTATAATGCACATACACACGTATATATATATATATATATATATATATATATATATATATATGTGTGTGTGTGTGTGTGTGTGTGTGTGTGTGTGTGTAATAGAAACAGTTATATATGGCTTCGGGAAAGTTGAAGTATTAAAAGTTTGAATTTATGAGAATGCATAATTCAAAAGGAAAACATTGTAATCCGGCTTTTGGACGACGCAAATTTATTCTAGAATACTGTTAAAATAAAGTTTACCTTGTACCATGCAAATATATTCTGTATAAACTTAATTAGTGTTAGAAGAAGCCAATAAAAACTTAAACAGAAAAGAAAATGATTAAGATCATATGCTATTTTCTTTTACTAAACAAAAACGTAAATCAGACTCTCTGCCAAGCCATTATTTCTCACATTTCTATCAGTGATATTATCTCAACACAGGATTATAAGTTTTGCCTTGTCGGCTGAGGCTGTAGAATACAACGACTCCACTGAACAAAGGGGGTAAGACTCTCTCAATAAGTGTGGCTCGGTCGGCTGGGGGTGTAGAATACACCGGCTGCTTCTCTGGAGGTGGTTAAGTTTCTCATATTTCTATCAGTGACATTATCTCAACACTGGATATTAGTTTTGCCCTGCCGGCGGAGGCTGTAGAATACAACGACTCCATCTCAACAAAGTGGGTAAGACTCTCCCAATAAGTGTTTCTTAGTCGGCTGGGGCTGCAGAATATACCGGCTGCTTCTCTGTAGGGGGTTAAGTTTCCCCCAATGATTGCCCTGGAAAGGAAACTAAAAAATCTGAAGATTAGGTTCTAGGAATGCTGAAGCTTTGGGGAATGTGGAGTACTCCTACATTGCGATCGCTCCCGGTTCCAATCTTACGTGGAGTGGTAGCACATGATAGGGTCCTATCAATAGGTTAAATAGAAATAACAGCGTAGTTATGCTAAAATCAATTGTCTGAAATAGAACCGTTTTTGGCATTGAAAATGTGCGTAAACAAAAACGATACTTATATAGAATTGAATTGTTTGAAAAGAGAAAATGATTTTGACATTTAAATTTCATTACATTTAAACAGTGCATTCATGCTAAACTGAATTTTTTGAAAAATAGAACTGTTTTTGACATTTAAACTGAGTACTTATGCTTAACTGAATTGATTCAAAAAGAAAAAGAACTTTTTATTATCTGAAATGTTTGAAATGGAACTGGTTTTATATATAATAAGGGTTTTGGCATTAAATAAACTAGAATGATTGATGTACCTTAATACACATTTCTTAATGAAATAACAGAAAAATTTAAAAAATGTACAATATTTTTCGAGCTGTTTAAGACGTTACGTTGTCCTTTCTTTCTCCTGCTAACCAACACATATGTTTTCACATACTTCCACTGTGTCAGAAACTTGACCGAAGGAATACTACAACAAAGCACAACATCCGAGTCGAGTTGTTTTTTTAGGTTCCTCTTTATCCATAAGGCGATCAGATATCAGCCACATAGCAGTCATTGAGGACTATAATATATGGCGTATTTTGTTGTCATTGACTGGGCGTATTTCTTAAGAAATAAAATAAAAAATGGTCTCTAAGTCTCCTCCATTAAAAATACAAATGAGGTCTGTTCAGGTAAATTGCTGTTTATTTCTTTTCGCTGTCTGATCTGATTGCATTGATATAGCACAGATTCCTAGTTGATATGATACCTCGATTAACAGCAGAATTTATTAGAAAATCGAACTGATTGAGTCATCAGTAAACTGAGGGCCAACTTTTTTTTTAAATATTAAACTGTTTGAAAAGAAAAATAACAGATTTAAAGAATGGCTTAGAAAATAGAGCTTTTCCAAGCAGCAGTCGTATCAATACTGCTATATGGATGTACCACGTAAGAAGAAAAAATCTTGACGGTATTTACACAAAAATGCTACGAGCTGTATTGAAAAAACATGGAGGTAACACCCCACAAAAAAGCAACTGAACGGCCACCGACCACCCATCATGAAAACTATCTAAATTACACGAGTCAGACATGTGGGACACTGCTGGAGAAGTAAGGACGAACTCATAAGTGATGTATTCTTGTGGACCCCTTCACATGGACTAGCAATGTTTGGACTAACAGGTAGAACTTATATACAGCAGTTCAGTGTCAATACAGAATGTAGCTTGGAATATTTGCCAGGAGCAATGAATGATAGAAACGAGTGACGAGCGAGGGTCAAGGAAATCCTTGCTAGCAGCGTGACATGTTGATGATGATGATGATGATGTTTTTGCTTTGGATTTACAAAACAATACTACGTGTTTTTTTTCGGCCACCAACACATCGTTTTTCATTTATGTTGTCTCAACACTCAACAAAAGTTCTTCTTATAACAGTGAAATAATTCAGGGTTAGGAAATAACAATAAATTTTTTAAAGTATATAGTAAACAATACTGTTAAACACCAAAAGTTTGGTTAAACAACTATGTGGAGAACTTGTGGATGCGGGTATCGCTTCGTCTTAAGTGGTAGACAGAACCTGTTGTAACTTCACCGTGAGATAAAGTGACGAACACACAAAACTCTGTTTCGTTAACAAACACAAAAGTTTTTTCGCTTTTTAAGTTGATGTCAGGAGAAAAAAACAGAGTATGAAAGCTGAATCAACTACGTTTGCTGGACAAAGCGAGAAAAAATGTAATGAAGAGAGAGAGAGAGAGAGTCTGCAGATACAGAATTGAATTTTCTATCTGTTTTTTGTTGCAGTTATAACGTACTTAAGTCTTCACAGCAGCGCATCTGGTGTGATATCTTCCACAGAAATTAGCTTTATATTCCTTTTATAACTTGGACCAATCATATAGTTTTACAAAACTACGTGTTTTAATCGGGACTAATACTGATGTATTTGAATTTAGAAATATGCATGCTTACTAAAACATACTAAGTACACAATAGTAAAGTTTATGCAATGATTTTTTTATTCTAGAATATTCATTTGTTTTATCTAAGAGGATTGATTTATATTTGCCAATTCTTGTCAGTTTTAAGCTTTGCTTTGTCTGTCATAGACTTATCTGTTTGCTTGCCGTAATTGCTGTTTTTTAATAATCCTGCAAGTAAACTGTGTAAACAAAAAAATGATATAAAATTAGATGGAAATACTTGATAAATAGAATTACTAATGATAAATAGCAATAATCGAAACCATTTAAATGTATGCAAGTAAATGAGCTTTAACTCATTAAAAATGAAGTAAACTACAAACGTTAAACTTATAAATTTCATAAGTATATATATATATATATATAGGGAGGGCAGAGGAATCAAACACATATGACTTGATTTTAAGCTTTTCATGATGATCAGATTAAATACACACCTCTGATTGAACTCTCCCTATTTGTAAAATCATGAGAGTAAAAAAAACAAACGAACCAGTTTATACTTGTTTGGCTTAGGTTGGCGGAGTTCTATAAGATATAATACCGGCTCATTGGTCTAGTGGATAGAGTGTCCGCCAATGGTCTGCAAGACCTGGGTTCAATCCCAGTTCGCGTCGTGGCAAAAAAACTTTAAAAATGGTACGTGATAACCCCTTGCTTGACACTATGTATTATAAGGCGCGTATCAAGGGTAAAGTGGAGCAATCCAGGGAAAGGAGTAGCTTCCTCCACTACACCTCGGTGTATTAGCTATTGAAAAGGTAGCCTTCTGGTCACCCTCGACTACAGTCGCCAACTGTAGTTTATATATATATATATATATATATATATATATATACGCATCAATTCAAGTCTTCTTCAGTAATTTTGACCTTGGTACATCATTTTTTTAAATTGATTTGTTAGACGTTTTTTTTATCTTTAGTATTAAGCATGAATAGTTACTAGATACTACGGCAGAGGACAATTGTTGCTAACTACTACTGCAGAGGAAATTTTATCATGACACCAGCTTGAATGACAGACGACTTACAGCTCCAAACATCACTGCACAACTGAATCAATGTATTAACATTCCATGTGAGGATAAGACTGTGTAACTCGCCCTTTCGGCTTGGGCTGTAGAATACCCTCAATACACCTCTGCAGAGAGTTAAAACCCTAACAACTAGGCCATATGTTGGCCGTGTATGATGACCGGGTATCCTGGTAGTTGGCCCGCAAACGAGTGGTCAAGTTACTTACAACACACTACTTTGGCCCTTACTGGGCTTGAAAGGTGGTCTGACTGGTCCGATCCGATCAATCAGTTGGTCATTTCAAACCCTAGCTTCTAAATATTTTATCCCAAAATGAACTGTTTTTAGATTTATCTGCGTGTAAAGAAAAAGAAAACTGTACTTATCCTAAACTGAATTTTTCGAAATAGAACTGTTTTTTATATTCAAATTGTGTATAAAAGAAATGTCTTTATACTAAACTGAAATGAATTAATTCGGCGTTAAATTACAAGAAAATTGGTGATACGCCGTGAAACAAAACAAAACAACCAAGCAACAAATCTTTGAAGCTGACTTATCTGGCAAAACTACCGGCAAGAAATCATTGTTGAAGATGCAATACAATGCTCCACGGGGCCAAGGCACAGAAAGATAGAACAATTGAGCAGTAGAATAAAGTCATTTGAACTGATAAATCAAATTTAGAAATCTTTGGGTCAAATTAGACTGTCTATGTGCGGCGCATAGTTGGTGAAAAAGCTGCCATCCCCATTACCACATCGACTCTAAAGAATGGTGGAAGCTCTGTTATGGTGTGTGTGTGTGTGGGGGGTCTCTCCAATTGCAAATTTGAGTATTTGCACCAGGTGATGGATAAATTGAATCAGACTGGCTATCACGGCAAACAGCTGCATCACGTGACCCTATGTGGAACGTGGATTGTTGTCCCTCAAGGGTTTGTACGCATGCAAGATAATGACGCAAAGCATACTAGAAAACTCAAATAGACGTAGATTAAAAGCAAAGAGGAACATCTCGTCCTTCAACTGATGTTTTTG
This sequence comes from Sepioteuthis lessoniana, assembly GCA_963585895.1. Lineage (NCBI taxonomy): Eukaryota > Metazoa > Mollusca > Cephalopoda > Myopsida > Loliginidae > Sepioteuthis > Sepioteuthis lessoniana. The sequence continues at coordinate 20,246,968 of OY757912.1, read as the reverse complement.
CTACAGCGATCAGTGGACACTTATCTTATTGAACTAGTGTTGGATAAACTTGACTAAAAACTCTGATCTAAATCACTCATAAGTCCGGCTCACATCTGGCAACTAAGGCGAAAAACACAGACATAGCAATCATCAGTCAACCTTCAGTTTTAAGAGGAAAGGATGTCGAGAATCTTTGAAGCTGTGATTGTTGCCAACGCGGGTAATGTGGATGAATCAAGAGTTAAAGAAGTTTTTTGTATGTTTTTTGTTCAATTTGCATTTAATGTTTCTCAGGAAGACTTTTATTTAGTATAATAAATAAAACAATTGTATTGCTTATCTTAATTAAAAATAACACTTTTAGAGTGAAAAATAAATTTTTAGAGGGGGGCAAAATATTTTTTATTGGGAGTCCGTGTATGTGCGTGTGTGTGAGTTCAAACGGGATTTTTCCCTGAATAACTATTAAGGGTAGATATGTCAAAAAACAACAAATCCTAACCACTTATGCATTGATCCAAGTAATAACAGTTTTTGTTCTGTATTCTGGCGGGAAATGAAGGTTTAAACGTAGCTTGATTAATCCACCTTTGTTTGTTTGTTTGCTTGTTTGGGTTTAATGGCCTATCAACACTTGTAGGTTATTTAATGCCAAAACTATTTTTATACAAATAAGCAATTCTTTTTCAAACAATACAGTTTAGCATAAATACTCAGTTCAATTGTTAAAAATGTCTATTTTAAGCTGTTATATTAATCAAACAATTCTAAAAAGACAGTTTACTTTAGTATATGTATAGTTTTTGTTTACACTCAGCCCAATGTCAAAATAGTTCTATTTCGAACAAGTCCGTTTAGCATAGTATAGTTTCAATGTCAAAAACAGTTCTATTTAAAATAATTCAGTTTATCATGATAATGAAGTTTTGTTCTATTTGACCCATAGATAGGATCCTATCAGGTGTTACATCCGGGGCAGAGTGGCAATGAAGGGGTATTCCACATTCCCCAAAGCTCCTGCAATACTGGAACCTCACCATCAGATTCTTTGTTGTCATATCCAGGATACTTGTTGAGGTGTCTTACCCCTCTGCAGAGATGTTGTCGGTGTATTCTACAGCCCCAGTTGAGTGGGCATTAAGCAATATTAGCGTTAAATCTCAGGAACCGGACAACCTGTTCATGTGCCATTACTTTGAAGTATATTTATCCAGACAGTCTTAATTCCGAATTGAGAAACCTCATTTTAACATCACTGTGAACAATAAGTTATTTTGATTTGCTATTTAACGAATGACAAAATTTTATATTTTCAGCTTTTTCTGTCAGGAGCTAAAGGGTAGAGAATAAAAGGGAAGAACCTTCAAGGCTCTAAGGGTTATTTCGAGATTATGCCTTCTGTTGTGTCAGTGTGAGCAAGTAGTCCGAGGGTGCGAATAGATAACCTATTTGTTTTAAAAGCCAATCGTTGGAGTAGAGTCAATTTTATAATCTTGCTCCGTAGGCTGGGTGAAAAAAAAAGTGTTTTATCGAGTACCTCGGACTGAAAACAACAATAGACCAAACCAACAGAAATCACAAGACTCAATCAGCTATCTAAATGCTGATAGGAGCTTGTCGGTCGATGTCGCTCACACATGGCAAACGTGAAGGTTGAATGTTCTGTGAACATCAATGAAAGAAGCTGTGTATTCCGATTCGATTTTTTTGGCTGGAGGCACAAGCAAGACAAAACTTACTGTCGACGGGGAGCGATTGACTCATTTAGTGACACAAGATATGGTTCTTCCTGGAACAAAGTATGTACATTGAACATTGTGAACGTTATAAATTTCTGCATATTCCAGGGCCACAGAAATTTAGCGGTTTAAATAAAACAACATAGGGTCCTAAATTCGAGTTTAGTTGCAGTTTTGTATTGATTATTACCTAATTGTAAATTAGCGAATAATCTTACAAGAAACATTACCACATACAAGAGAGGTTTCATTATTTGTTTATGGAGTTCTTTATGTGGGGGTGATTATTTGGTTTGGTTTAATCATATTTACCAACCCCTCCGCTCGGGCAGGATATGACACAAGGTCAATTTTTAAGCGGAGTTTAACAGGTTTTAATTCACAGTTTTCCTTCTCCTAGACTAGTTGCATCACCAAGGCTGAAAACATTTACCCATAGATAGAGGGAGAATAATTGGATTCATACCTTTCCCAAGGGTATTAGTGCAATGTGAAATACGATCAGCCTCTTCCAGGTTTTAAACTCATGTTACCGTGTCCATTTCCTACGACGATAACCATTACACCACGGGCACTATAGATTTAATGGCATATCAAATATTGCAGGTTATTTAATGCCAAATTCATAAAAAATAGATTAGACATATAAATAAGTGTATATATGATTTGTTTACAAATTTTGTAAATACCATTCTTAAACGGGCCTAAACTCTTTTTACGCACACAGGTAAATCTTTTCAAATATCACTATATAACTAACACAACTTAATATCAGTCATTCTTTTATCACACATTTCTGTTTGACCCACAGATAGGACCTTATCAGTTGCTACCACTCCGGGTCAGAGTGTATTTGGCAGCAATGGCAATGAAAGAGTACGCAGCATTTAACACTAATGATTTTATTCATCAATACTCATTCGTTTGCAATCTGTTAAATGGTTCCGAGTATTGTCATATATTAATAAAAAAAATCAACATCAATAACGTGTTTACACTCAGTTAAATGATCAAACATTTCTATTTCTAATAATTTTATTTACCATAAATCATTTGTTTGCACACAGTTTAAATCTCAAATGGTTCTATGTGATCCATCGTGAAGACTTCTCCGGATCAGAATGAATCTGGGAGCAATAGTAATGAAGGAACACTCAGCATTTTCCAAGGCTCCAGCATAACTGGGGTCTCACCATCAATTTTTTTCATGTCATATCCTGGACACTGGTTAGGGAGGTCTTATGAGGTTATGGAGATCCAATGATTACAACAATAGATCAAAGCAACAGAAATCACAAGACTCGATCAGCTATCTAAATTCTAATAGGAGCTTGTGCAGCTCCTCTTTCCTGTCAGAGGCATATTTTTGTTGTGGTCGGGGAGCGTTACCCTTTGAATTTATTTAATTAATTTATTTTTTATTAATCTCCTCCAGGTATGACGTAGAATAACTAAAATTAATTCTCAGAAGGCTGTTTAGAAAAATAAGGGAGGAAAAACACACTATTCACTTAAATTCTGATTATATTTCTAAATTTAATTTGTTAAGCAGGTTAGAGCTGGTAGGAATCCAGAGTTTTTCGAAACTGGTTGCCTTACAAATGCTAAAGAATCCAGTCTGCACTACAGTTTAGCGAAAGTATTGGAATTTTCCAAACTTTATATGGCAACAATATTGCGACGCAGACAGGAAGAAATAAACGCAACACGATTTAAAATGTTATAATAAAACATATATTTACATAGAAAGAGAGGAAAGAAAATGTTGTCCTTGCAGGCAGTTGGTTTGCGGGAAACTTTTCCGTAAAAGGCATCCTTTTAACAGTTTGTATTTCCTGTGACCTTTTGGTTGGGTTTAAGAAAATAGAGCCTTGTTTCTTGTGCTTCAGTTCCTGGAAAAATCCTCACAAGCGTGAATTGGCGTCTAGAAGACTGAGAGAACGGGAGGGCCCGTCTTGATTCTGAGGAATCACACAAGCAAAAGAGGAAGGGCGTTTGTAGGAAACGCCCTCATAGGGGTTTGGAGAAAATCTTTAAAAAATGGTAGCCTGTGATTGGCTGTTTTTCATCCAATCGCTGGGCACCTACTTTGCGATTCCGTAAATAATTTCAATAAAAGATGGGAGTACAAGACATGGGTAGAGTTTGAACGAGAATGTATACAGTTTTTTCCAGGATTTGAACTTGATTTGGCGATTACATTTCCAACGATGCCAAACGTTATACTAAGCCAACTTCGTTCTGTATATATTTCAGAGAACTGAGTGTGTGTTTGTGTGCGTACGTACATGATTGCATGTGGATGTAAATGTGTGTTTGAAATCTTCATGTACACTTCTAGAAAATATAAATCCATTCTTCTTGTATATAAAGAAACTAGACAATGCATATTTAATTATTGAAACCCTTCAGTGGATTACATGAGCACAAATTTTCAAAGATTCTTTCTTTTGCTATTTCGTTGTTTACTTGGGTCCAGTAACCATGGAAATATCATATTGCTTGCCGAGTGTTTCTTGTCAGAACAACCTTCTACAACTTCTTGATGACTAATGTACTTTAGCGCACATAGTAAATCTACAAATGATTATATCTTTTAAGATAAGTCCACACATTTTCTTCTAGGATTTCCCCCACAAAAAATCAAGAAGAACTGAGAAAAATTACTTTTCTTTTCTACGGTTTTTTGTTGACAAACTAAACCCTGAATCAAATAAATGACATTTTATTCGAATTTGTTTAATCTATACTGAAGTATTAACATGTCATCCAACAAGCTTTCAAAGAACTTTTTTTTAACATTTCTTTTCATTCTTTTAAATGCTTTGATAAAACCAGAGATTACTCCTTTTTTTTTTAGATATTTTGATCATCATTAATAGGCAATTTGTTTTGCGTTTATATCATTCTGTAGCTATTTTCGGTTGTCTCAAAGACGTTCTTCTTGCCACATCATAGGCAATGCACACCTGCAATTAAACAGTGTTTAGCGTTTACGGAGGCAATGAAATTGAATTAATTTATTTCAGACAGGTCGCAAGATATAATCTTCTAGGATTGTATTCAAAAATAAATTCAAGCTTAAAATCGTCTTCACTCGCTATCACTCTCTTTCTCTCTACCTCTCTCATTCATAGTCTTTGAGTTTCACTGACTCTTTCCCTATTTCTCTTCTCTCACTCACGGTCTCTCTCTCTCTCTCTATATATATATATATATATATATGTGTGTGTGTGTGTGTGTGTGTGTGTGTGTGTGTGTGTGTGTGTGTGTGTGTGTGCCAGGGAGTATTGTAAAGACACTGATCCCGTTGTTATTAGTTTAAAAAATAACAGCGTGTTTGGAATAGAATACAAAAAATTCTCTATGACAAAATGGCTTAGCTATGGTTCAAAAGCGAATATTATAATTGGAACACCGTTCTACTCTCCCGTAACTCCAAGTTTGGTGTTTTCAAACTCTGCAGAGGTGCAAGGTTTTCTAGAAGCCTCGGCAAATTTGGAGATGAAAATTTCTGCTTTCGTAATGCTTAGATAATTTTTAGGATATGCTCGAGTGCAAATGGTAGGAAGCAAATCATACATATATATAAATATAAATATTTTAAAAAGGTTTTATTAGATAAGATCGAATCCTTGTTATATTTGAACTTATATATATATATATATATATATATATATATATATATATATATATATATATATATATATAACTTCAAAATAACAACGATTCGATTTTGAAATGAAAATGAAAAAAACAGAGATAACAATGATTCGATTTTATTTTTGTATCTCAATTTTTTTCATTTTTCGCCAATCGTCGATAACGCACTTGTTCCCTTGGTGATGTATTTTTTCCTGCATCTGCATACATATTACCGCACAAATACACTTTTCCTTCAATATAGTGACATACTCACACATATTTGGACAAAAGAATGAATCAAAATTTATACAATTCAAGCTATTACATTGCTGCTGGAACTTTTCTTTTTTGTAAGGTAAATATTGTAAAGTATACAAACTCTAACTTATATCACCATTTTTAACAAGAAAAGAGTTTGTAACTGCTATTTTTCAACAAATTTCTCGCACAACTTAAAAAAGGAAATTTATCAAATTTTATGTGATTGCTTTATTCAATTATATATGCAATTATTCATTCTTTCTCTCTCACTCTCTCTCTCTCTCTCTATATATATATATATATAACACAAAAAACGTGGAAAGCAAGGAACTTGATTACAACTTCAAAAAAAAAAAACTAATAAAAAAACAGGAATCTTTTCCTTGAAGAAAAAATAGCCATAATCTCATTCCAAGACCAAAACATTAACATGTTATTGAAGGAATATCTACAACTTATTTCATTTGGATGAGATTTCATCAAAGAAATGAGTTACCTGACTTTAATCCTGAACGTTCAATTGGATTTGATAATAAGTTTTTGATTACAGTTTTTTTATTTACACATTTCTGTATACTCAGTAAATCCTTTACATTAAAATGGTGTTCGCAAGAATCAATGGAATATTAAGATTTAACGAATATGAGTGTTATTATCGATAAGTGATCTCTTGATAGACAGCATCTGGGGCCTGATCGGAAAATGATAATCGACTTATGCAGACAAATTCTTAGATACAACTGAAAAGTTTCGATGGTGTAGGTATCCTAAATTTTGCCAGCTAATTTTTTCGTGAATTGCTAAGGTGTCACCTTTCACGGAAAAGTACCTCGTCACTTATATCAGGAACACATAAAATACTCAACCCATAGGTCTAGTATAGCTACAATACACTATCCTTGAAAACTGACATATCCAGATAAAAATAAGCGCAGGACTTTGAAAACAAATATGAGTGTTATTATCGATAGGTGATCTCTCGATAGTCAGCATTTGAGGACTGATCGGCATCCAGTGAATATTTTCTTTTCTAATTTTAGGTGCACAAAGAACAGAACAACTATGCGTATTAGAGACCCGAAAGAAAATAAAAATCAATAAAAGACAAGAAAATGTAATATTCTGTTATTTTAAAAGCTATTCTGCACCAAGAAGCTATCGGAAAATAATTTAGCATAATTTACCAATCTAGAAACAGGGTGTCTCAAAATAAATGCAACCCATGGATATGATAATGATTTCTTACTTAGACAAACGTGATGTCGATCATCTAGAGCCTGTCCTGTAAAAAAAGGCATCCATTGAGTTAGAAACATCAAATCAATGTTTTTTTAAAATTGTTTTTATATCAGCTTTCAGCAATCTTTTTATTTCGGTTTTCGCCTCAGTAATAAATGATTATCATGAATAGGTATCATCTATTTTGAGACAATGATTTTGTCGCCAAATAAGTTGTGAGCCAACATATTTTTTCTGACTTGTCCAAGGCTTTGTGATCGAGGATTAATAGTTGTCATTGTATACGATTTTCAAATTTGAAACAAAAAGTGACACGGCATTACTATTAGTATAATCATATGCAGCCACGTGGGTACATAGATAAATATGTGTGTTAGAGGGACTACGTACAGACCGAGAAAAATAGAGAGGCAAAGAGTATTCGCAGATTAATTTTAAACACCGATCAATTTACAGTATATGTTTCGGATTATAGACAAGAGGGGTCCTCGTGGGGTAATGGTTAAAGCGATGGATTTCAGAATCGTAGTCAGCGAGTTCGTATTCCAGTCGCGCTATTACGTTCACTTTAGGGCAAATACCCTGGGGAAAGGTGTGAACCCCCTTATCCTCCCGCTTTTGGGTTAAATAGTATCACTAACGTTCTTCTTGGAGAATGGCTTTGGCATTAAATAACCCGACAAATCTTGATATGCCATTAAACAAAGAAACCAAACCTACTGGCTAGTGAAGAGGGAATTTCCTGGAAATAAACGTATGAATAAAAATATGTTTATTTTTCCATTTAGAGATAAGGATGTGAGTGATAACCTTCGTTAAATAGAACTTAATTTTTATCTTTATTTCATTTATCTTACGAGGGAGTTTTGGTGGCCCTATAGCTAACAAACTAGATTGCGACATAATAGTAAACGAGTTCGAACACTCGTCATGTTATAACATTCACTTTCGGACAAATACTGTCGGAAAAGGTGTTAATCCACTTTTTCCTCCAAGTTATGGGCTACGTAGAATAATAGGTGTTCCTCAATAAATATGTCTATGGCATTAAATAGAACAAGAAAGTTGATGTGCCATTAAGACGACACCCAACCAAACCGTTTATTTTCAGTGTATTTTTTGTTTATCTGATCAAGCATTATACGGGTTTTATTTGCTTAAATTAGATTCTGATATTTTTGCCATTTTAAGACGGAGTAGGTTTGGCCATGTTTCTTCTTCTTCTTCTTCTTCTTCTTCTTCTTCTTCTTCTTCTTCTTCTTCTTCTTCTTCTTCTTCTTCTTCTTCTTCTTCTAAAATTGTGAAGGATAACGCTATTTCTTCTCTTAAATCTGAACCAGAGATTATATCGTTTCCATTAAATAAACAAATACACCAGTAGACAAGCATAAATATATAACAATATTCCTAATACCGTTAGCACAATTATTTGCCGGGCTCCGTTCGTGATTGGAGTTGAGTTTATAATCATTCTTTCCAAGCACTAGACGACTTTCTCATTATTAAATAACTATGTGGCCATCGCTTTTCATCATCATCAAGGTAGGCTGAAAGCATGGATTTTCTTGTCTCTCTGTCTCTCTCTATCAGATAACTATTTTGGCAAACTCTCTACATGGTGTCGTGTATATACACAGAGCTGATTAATGTAATATTTTGCTATTTGACCAAAACTAGTCTGTTCATGCGTAAGAGTCCATAAGAGAACGTAACAACAGGTTTTCTTGAAAAAGTGCGGTTTTAAACAATTCTCCACAATGCCTATTCCTTAGTAAAAAATAGCATTTTATGTCATGTTATATGTACAGACACACACACACACACACACATACACACACACACGTATATATATATATGTATTATTAATTATTGCCATAACTTGGTACAAACATTTATTTATTCAAATTCAATCTTAAATACCATCTCTGGATTTCTGTTTCATTTCCACGTTTTCAATTTCATTATCATCAAATATCTGTTATTCGTACGTGAGTCAAACAATATTCCTTTTTTCTTGGCTCTGTCTTGAAAAAAAAACTAAAAAAGTTCAAATTTTATATTAGTAGAAATTTGGGGACTCGAATATGTTATACATGTACATTTACCCCCTCTCTCTCTCTCTCTCTCTATATATATATATATATATATATATATATATAGTCATTTTTTCATCCTTTTCATTTATTTATTGCTTTTATAGTTTGAATGTTGAAAATTCCCCTGAGACGATGATAAGATTGTCTGGTGTTCACTTTTATAAAGTAATTGCATTTACATACAGACGACCGACAAGATGAAAATGTGATTTATTCAACAATAACACATATAGCCTGAAAGAAAACAAAAAAAAATTCAAAATGAGATTTAAAAAAATCTAATAAACTCAAGGTTTTTAATCTATAAAATATTTGACAGTTTTGTAACATACATCACGCTCTTCGCAAAATCCTAATATTGAGCTGACACGGACACAGGACAAATAAAATACTTTTGATAAATCCGTACAATTCCTGTTGCTTGGAAATAAACTCACTGGTGGATTTGAAATCTGATGACTTATTATAAAATATTAATGTTCAAGACAGCAATGTATAGTGCCAATGGTACTAACTGTATCATATTGTTTGATATTTGAGTTAATTCAAAATTTTACAGGTTCTATTAAATGGGTTGGTTTGGTTGGGTTGGGTTTTACGGCATATCGACCATTGATTCTTATTTAATGCCTAATCATGTTTTTACAGATGTATATTAATTGTATGATGTGGAAAAATATTTCGTAGATACACGCAGTTAAATGATAAAAGAGTTATATTTTAAACAATTAAATTCAGTTTAAGTGATCAAAGGTAAATGGTTCTAGGTATTGATATGTATCACTAACAATTCAATTAAACATCAGTAATTTGTTTACAGACTTAAATGATATAACAGTTCTATTTCTAATAATTCAATTAAGCATGAATCATTTGTTTGCACACAGTTTAAATGTCAAACTATTATATTTGACCCGTAGATAGGACCCTATCAGAGGTTCCCACTCAGAGGCAGAGTGGACTTGGGAGCGATCACAAGAAAGGGGAACCCCGCATTCCCCAAAGCTCCCATATCATTGTAGCCTCACCATCAGTTTGTTTAATGTTATATCCTGTACACTCTTTGGTGGAGGGCTTACCTCTTTACAAAGATGCTGTCGGTGAATTCAACAGTCCAAACCGACTGGACTTAGAGTATATTATAGTTAAGTTTAAGAGGTACCGTTGTTTTAGTAAAAAAAAAACTTATGTATATGTGGTATAGATACGAAATTAAATCACATTTCTGGATGTTGGAATTATATAAAACACTTCCTTTATCCTAGAGCTATAAGTAAAAGGTAAGGAAAACTGGGACCTTTACCCATTACAATGCAATAGAGACCTATTCTACAAAATGTTCATATATCCATCGATAGGTCTTATATTTCATCCTGCTCGATGTTTAGCCACACTACTCTCCTGGCTTACTCAAAGGCGTGCTTAGCTCTACGTTTATCGTAGTAGGAAATGGAATTGGTGACCAGAGTTCAATTCCAGGATGAAACGCCGCTTTATGCTAATGTCTCAGCAAAACGCATACATGCATCTCTCCTTCCACAATGAGTAGATAGAACAGCGGAGCGAGTTCTTTGTTAAGGAAACCAATGTAGAAGAAGAAAAACTATTGATTCAGACCAGCTAAAAATAACTTTGTTTGGCGTCTTATTCATGGTGGAGGGCTTTGGTAAAAACATACATAAGCTATTATATGAAGCGGACAAATGTGTAAAATGCTGAATAAAAATATGATGTTCAAATTAATAATTTTTTATGTGTTTAAATCGAGAGAAAAATTTGCTGAAAAACAAAAGGAATGATATCTATTTATTTATCTTTTTTTGCTAGCAAAGACGATTTTGGTTAGTTCATGAATATTTTTAAAAGATAGACACATTGTCGTATATTATTTTTTTTTACCTATCTAATGGTGTATATTGTATGTTTGTTAAATATCTTTGAGTGTTTGACTATATGATAGAGATATTTTTCTATGCCTTATACGTATTTGCGGCTGCCGTTAGTATTTTTATCAACAAGCTTATGATATAATATCAGCATTAATAAATCTATGTTATCCTATTAGATGAATTTAAAGTTAATTAAACGATGCTGAAATTAACGAATTCTTACCGGAGAAAAATGTAGATTTTCACTCAACAGAAAGAAACAAAAATATAGAGAAGATGTAGAATAATTACATACCTAATAAAGAAAATGTTTATTCTTTTCGTTATTTATAATATTGAGACAGACTTGAAATTAGATAAATTGGTCGAAGACGTATTTATGATTTTAATTCGTTAAAAAAATATATTTTTAAACAATTTAGATGGAAAATATTTCTTAAATTATTTTGGGTTGTAATCATTCTATTTTTTTTTCCGACAATTCAAATAGTTTCGTCTGCGAATTATCTGAAATAATTTTTTGGAACTTGCGCAAAATTACCGATTCGTCAAAAAAAAAAAAAAATAATGAAATTACAAATAATGAAATTACAGCTTCTTGGGCACATTTTTTTTTCACAAAAATTAACCCTTTTTTAAGTATGGAAATTAATAGATTTACCGTCATATTAAAAGGTGTTGTATAATTGTCATGTACAATATATGTTCTTAAGTATAAAGACTTAAAAGCGCATTGGTGTTTAGATGAGCAAAAAGTCATTAATTTCTGAAGCAAGTTTTTCAACTATCAATTGTATGATGTATAAACTTGTTTTTTTGTTTCTTGTTTGTTTTTCCTTTGTTTTGTTTTTCGAACGTTATACAAATTTTAACACATTTTAATCATGTGTTTTGTTGTTACTACACTTTTACGCTCGGAGTACACTTGGCAATATTGAAGATATTAGCACACTTAGCGGACTTTTACTTACATCTCTTCTTTGTTGGCTGGGGGTGTAGAATACGTCGGCTGCATCTCCGCTGCGAGTTAAAACCTCACGAATGAGGCTAACTGTTTGGATTGCGACACATAATGTTTGTGGATAAGATTCTGTCAGCTGAGAAATCCATGAAGCAGCAACCGAAGTGGTCTCGTTATATGCAACATACCTTCTGAACTTTTGGGGCTAGACCGGAGCTCGGAAATTGACTGCTCATGTTAAGCCCACCTCCTAAAAGATTGTCCTGACCGTATTCTTCAAATTGTTCTCGTGACAAACAAGTACACAATTCTATTTGTTTAATTGCAAAAAAGCGATGGATGAGGATGAATGGTGCCAAGTTTGCTATAGTTGACACAATTTAACTTGGGCAAACAAATGATTTCTGTTAAAGAGAATTATTATTTTTTGATAGCAATACTTGAAATATTTTAAATGTGTGCAAATATATGAGCTCTAAATCATTTAGAAATATAGGCATCAACAAATCATTTACTTACAAATTACGAATTAACAGGGTTTGGCATTACATAACCCATAAAAGTTAATATACCTTCAAACATAAAAATAATCAATTTACAATTTCATCATCATCATCATATCGCGCTGGTAGCACGGATATCCCTGACCCTTTTTCGCCACTCCTCCCTATCGTTCATCGACCTAGGCAGGTCTTCAGGACAACAACCTGTATCCTCACATAGCTGCTGAATGTACGTTCGTGCTGGTCGTCCTGCTTTTGCGCGGCCGTGTGTGGGGATCCATAAGAGTATATCTCTTATGAGTTCATCTCTGCTTCTCCAGCAATGTCCTGCATGTCTGGTTCGCCTAACTTGAATAGTTTTCGTGATAGGGGGCAGGTGCCGTACAGTTGGTGTCTTGTGGGGTGTTGCTGCCAGGACTTGTTCAGGATTGCACGCAGCATTCTTGTGTAATTGCCATCTAGTTTCTTCTCCAGCCGTTTTGTTAGCGTCCATGTAGTGCATCCATATAGCAGTATCGATGTGACCGCTGCCTGGAAGAAACTGCGTTTCATTTTATCGGTTAGGTCTGATTTCCATATAGTCGATAGCCTATTGATAGCTGTCCATGCTTTCGTTAATCTCGTTTCGATGTCGTTTTCGGTTGATTCGACGCTGCTTCCTAGGTACGTGAATTTGTCTACTAGTTTAAGAGGGGTTCCTTCTAGAGTGGAGATGTCCCCCGTTTGGTTATAGCACATATATTCCGTTTTATGTGCATTAACATGGAGGCCTATGCTTGCTGCTGCTCGTTCCAAACTATGCAGAAGTGTTTCGGCTTGGTCAGGTGTATTTGCCAGTATCGCTATGTCATCGGCGTAGTCGGCGTCGGTAATTGTTGTTGCGGGGTATCTTCTGCTTCTTTTCTTCGTCAGTTCGAAGCCATTCTCTTTGATTTTGTCAATCGATGTTCTAAGTACGTATTCTAGACAAATGATAAAGAGATACGGAGCCAGCGTGTCTCCTTGTAGTACTCCTGCTACTATGTCGAAGTATTCTGTTTCTCCATCTGGTGATCGTACTTTTACTTTAATGTTTCTATAGAGAATCGTTATTGCCGCTACGGTTTCTTTAGGTATGCCGTACGCTAGTAGGATTTGTTCCATCTTTCCTCTGTGAATGGAGTCGAAAGCCTTGGTAAAGTCGACAAATATTAATGTCGCTTGTAGGTTCTTTGCCCGTACACCTTCAAGGATTCTGCGGATGGTTAATATTTGGGAGGTCGTAGATCTGTTTCTTAGGAAGCCATTTTTGTTTTTTCTAAGTATGTTGTCGATTTTGGGTTCTCTTCGGTTTCGTAGTAGGGCATTGTAGATTTTGGCAGCTATGGATGTAAGTGTTATGCCTCGGTAGTTTTTGGCTAATCCGAGGTCCCCCTTTTTAGGGAAGGGGTATGCATCCCTTCGTCCATCTATCTATCGGATTTTGATTGTATACTGCGTTGCAGTGTCGGAGAAGTATGTCGTCGAATTGTCTGGTCTTCCATACTTCCGGGGGAATTTCGTCCAGTCCTGCAGCTTTCCGATTTTTAATTTTTCTGAGAACCGAGTCGAGTTCTTCTTGTGTGAACGGTCCAAGTTTAATGTCTAATTGTTTGCTAATTATTCTGGTGATTGGTTCAGGCGTTATTTTTGGTGGGTTTCCAAGTAAGTTTTCGAAGTGCTGTTTCCACAGTTTTATTCTTTCTTGTTGGTTTGCTGCTTTAAGTTTTGCTTTGGCTGTGTTCTTTCTTCTGCTCACTTCGTTTATTGTTTGCCAGGCAATTCTAGATTGTCTATCTTCCACCGAGTCTCTAATCTTATCTATCTGATTTTGAATGTATTCTGTCTGTTCCTTTATATATATGCTTGCTAATTGATATTGTGCCGTTTTTAGTTTTAAGGCATTTGTGTTTGTTGGGTTTTTTCGATAGTTTTTGGAGGCTGTTTTCACTAGTGCACGTTTTTCTCTCACCGCTAAAGTTTCCCATGGGACTCTATATTTAGTTTTAATTTTTGTTGGAATGTATTTTGTTGCTGCCTCAAGGTGTGCATTGACGAAATTTTCGTATTCGTCGTTTGGTGTACTTTTTTCCGTCTTTTCTTGTAGTGTTTCGAATCTGTTTCTTAATTCTAATACGTATTTATCTCTTACATCTTTGTTGTTTAATAGGGCCCAGTCATAGTGTTTGGTGGTCGCTGTTCGTTTGGCGTTTTTTCGTAGGCTTAACCGTATTTTCGCCGTGACTATTCGGTGATCGGTGGACACACCCTCAAAAGAGGAGTATGCCTCGCAATTCAATGCACTATTCTTCCATTTCTTGTTTATAAGGACGTAGTCTATCTGAGCTTTAGTATTGTTTGCGTACGTGTATGTCCATAGTTTGCCCTCTCAATACAAACTACCAAAAAAGAGAGGGCAAACTATGGACATTTACAATTTACCATTATATAAAAACATATAAATGTATGATTTTTTTAGAATTCGATAAGAATTCTGGAAACAATACAAATTTGTGCAAATTATTTGTATTTGATAGGAATACTTCAACAATTTAATTGTGAGCAACAAATTAAGAACAATAAATAGAATTATTGGTTTTAGATTGCAATAGTTGAAATCATTTACCATATGCAAATGAATGGTTTTTTACACATTTAAAAATAACGAGGACTACCGTATGGCTTTACAGCATATCAAATAATAAGTTTTAGAGAAGCTTCTACCAGTGGAAAACTTGAAGGAATATTGTGTTCAGAGGCAAATTAGAAAGAATCTTAAAAAATGCATCCAAGTGATCTGCTTCTGATAAGAAAAAATAAGTGTGAATATATATATATATATATATATATTGGAAAAGAGTGTAGAAGATTGAACAAAAACCGTAATACAAACTTTATTTCATTAACATTGGTCTAAAGTTTGAAAAAAAAACATGAGTTATGGCAAAAAGAAGTTCTTCAAAATTTTGAAGAACTTCTTATTGTCTACCAATAAGTGACGTTTCTATTATTGCTTTCCTCAATTTTGAAGAACTTCCTATGGTCAGTAATTGTGCAATAATAACCAGCAGTAAATTATGAGGCACACTGCTCAAAATATGCAACTTTTAGACTATTCATTGAAGATTACAAATCTATATAGTGAATTCGACGCTCGTGATTTTTGGAAATGCAGGAATAAATTTAGCTTTGTTTGCTGCGAAATTCGGTTTAGTTAAAACAATGATGACTATCGTGTCTCATTAAAAACTTTTGTAGACGAATTATGAGATTCACTATCGATCTTTTGAAGATTAAATTAATTTTTCAGGTGTCTTTTAGTTCTTGTAAATTATCGTTTTTTAAAGAAATACATGTGATAGTGAATCGATGCTGTTGAATATTGTGGAAACACTTACTTTTATCAAAGCTTTATTGAGTCAAGGTATATCTCGAAATAGGGGTATTTTAATTCATTCATTTTTAAGACCTTAATATGTTTTACCGAATTTATATCGCAGATGATAGTGACTATCCCTGAATTGCAATTTTTGTGAGCTTCTATAGAAATTCATAAGAAAGGTGGGAAACATCCAGATGAAGGCACCGATTCGTCAACAAATACAGCAATACAAATCAAGCCTACTTTTTGTACATAAATTAACATTGATTTAAGAATAGAAATCAGATAATTATATTTTCATCATTAAGAGTTTTTGGCTTATTGTATTCATCTTTATTGTTATTTCCACAACGTTCCTTTAGGTGTTTATCGAACTCGGGAACCTACATTGAACTTCGAACTACGTCCTTTATTGAATCCACGGGGGTCCCCTGTTCTGATTCCGTTAGCAATAACTTGGCATAAGTTTTTAGCATTCCAGTATCGTTACTCCACTGCTTTTTGGATTGAACCTGTAACATCCATGATTGTCCCTTTAGGGGACCAACGCCTATACCCGTTAAGCTATGTGTCCTACTGGACAGTTTAAAGTTGATTGTTGGAACTTAATTTTCTTTCATGACTAGAATTACTACTAAATATGAATATTTAGTTAAAAATCATACGTGTGATTTCTAACTGTGCTCATATTCAGATTTTTTTAATAACCTTTTTAATTATCGGTTTCCATATTGTATTCATCTCTATATTCGGTCTACTCAGCAGGTTATGTAGCCCAACATATGTGCTGATTCTTTAAGGTTCCTGATCTTCCAATGTTCAACTCTATCAATTATTTCTACTTCATCCCTTAAGGGCGTATGGTTTCCTTTTTCCTTCCATATATAGTCCGCCAAACACGACTTTTCAATCTCACCTCGTACTACTGCCTTCCAGTGTTATTTTGCATACTTTTAACGGGTGACCTGTCTCGCCTTTGTATATTTTACCACAACTGCCAGGGATGGAGAAAACACGGTTCTTGATCATGTTGAATTCCGTTGATGGCTTGACCCGGTGAGTTGAACCACTTGTGAATACTCTTCTGATATCAAATGGACTACATATCGTTTGGATTCTTTCGGCCCCTCCTTTGACATAGAGCAATCATACCGTGGTGAGTTTTCGGGTATTGTCCTCTGGCCTCTTATCCAGGTGTTTTCGAGCCGATGGGTAGTTGTTGCGATGGAGGTTGTATCTCAAACTAATCATTTCTTCTTGAACTGCATCAATATCGATACTAATTGTTTTTACTTGATGTCGTAAGCAATGGACTATTCCTTTCTTTACCGTATATGGATGATGAGAATTGAAATTGAGGTACTGTCCAGGGAAGGTGGGCTTACGGTACACAGATTATCTGAATCCTTGTTCTCTGCGTGTTTCTAATACATCGAGGAAGAGTAAGTTATCTTTCTCTTTCTCCATTTTGAACTGTATAGATGGTCGGATTGAGTTCACGTAATCAAGTAATGTTTGAACATCTTCATGATAAGGCCAGAGAATGAATGTGTCATCTACGTATCAAAGCCACGTAGATGGCTTTACTGACGTAGATCCTAATGCCATTTCTTCGAAGAACTCAAAGTATATGCAAGCCAATACTGGTAACAATGGCGAACCCATATTCCTACCCAAGCCGGCCAGAGGGTTACTTGGTCAAAACGTGGTGCGATAGACAACAACTATGGAATGCAATAATTACTGGGGATACGGTTACAAGACTCAGCATTCCTCTCCGAGTTTGCGGTTAATCACCTAAAGACGGCCGGAGGTTAAATTTGGCCGAAATGTAGTGAGAAAGAAAACAAAAAACTACGAAGATGAGGACAAAAGTCTGCAATAAAATTAATACTCAGAAGAAGAAGCCTCATCTACAAAAAAAAAGAAAAAGGATTCCCAATAAAGACAATATCTTTTTTGTTTAAAGCACATGTACCCTGTTTATTTTGAATTCACATAGAGTCGAATGTCTCTTAATTCTTTCCTTTGAATATTTAGTCGAGATTCAGCTGGAACTAATTTATTTGGGAGAAGTTCTGAATCATCTGTTTTGTCTGGGTCCATCACAATTTCTGTAGGATATCCTTTGCTTCTTTATTATTTTAATCCGAAAACATTTCCTTTTATCATCTGATTATTTATGGATGTTCGAATTATTTCGTCTTGGCAGAATATAAAAATATAGTGTTAATGTATCTCCTTGCAAGACTTAGGATGTTATGTTTTGAACTCCGACCCAGCCAAAAATGCTATTCCAAGGTGATGCACCGGAAGGAGGTGATACATTGTAATGGCAGTTATGAGAGGAAATCGCGTGGGCGAAAATTGGCTGATGAAATGGGACGAGCTAAAAAAAAAATTCCCACGATACACTCATAGACTGATGCACCGGAAGAGAGTCACCTGTGAACTGCATGACAGTTATTTCCGCTGGATGACGATCAATCATGCCATTCCAAAGATCGAGTGGGCAATCGAGTGGGCTTTGAACTATTATATAACTCAGTTAAGACGGAAGAGAAAGGACAGTTGCAGTTACAGTTGGAGACGGGATTATAGACGAGATGTGGTAGGGAAAGCCACACCCGGCCGAGGGGGCCCTCGGGAACCCCGATGGAGTTTGGGAACCAGAGAAGTTGCTGATAAGATGCAGTAAAGAAAGCCAGAACCCAGCAGATTGGACCCCTGGGCCTCCAGTTGATCATCAGGAGAACGAGAAAGACACAACGTTGACGGCCATAAGAGTGGGGGGTCAAAATATTTCAGTTCTGTTCGGTCTCCGGCTCCCTCTCACAGTAAAACGCCACACAAACATTTTCGAACCCTTACAAATAAAGTGAGAGGTACATATATTTTGTTAAAGAAGTCTTCCTGCGTTTGTTTATTTATTGTGTCGTTATGATGCTGTAGATGACAATATAATAAGGAGACAATGTTAAAAAAGTCGGTGTCTCAATCAGGTGAGGAAAACATTGCGACCGTTCCTCTATCTTAAGAATTAAATACCCTGGAGAAATCTACAAATAATGGCAAGTTACAAGACCATAAAATTATTTTACCGGTTTACATTACTTGGCAGCCATAT
Source organism: Sepioteuthis lessoniana (assembly GCA_963585895.1). Taxonomy (NCBI): domain Eukaryota; kingdom Metazoa; phylum Mollusca; class Cephalopoda; order Myopsida; family Loliginidae; genus Sepioteuthis; species Sepioteuthis lessoniana. The sequence goes on along the minus strand of OY757912.1, from coordinate 20,228,126 downwards.
CTCATCTACTGAAAGTGATATCAACTTACGTCTAACGAAGACATAGAATGCTACTGACAAGATACCAATCATATGGAAATCTGATCTATCTGATGAAATAAAACGGAGTTTATTCAAAGCTGTATGGGAATCCCTACAACTATATATATGCACCACATCTATGCGAACAAAGCGAATAGAAAAATAAGGAAGATGCGATCTACGCAGAATTTCTTCGTGCTCTCTTTATCAAGTCCTGGATCTATGACCTCACAAAATGGCAATTGCATCATCTCCTGTCTCCAAACTCACAAATATTCAATTAAAACGATCAAGAAATACGAGAATCGGTTAGAGAAGCAGGCATGTACTCATGAGTGATACTCTGTTATGTACTTCCCCACGTTGACCTGCCTGTGTTGGCTGACCAGCAAGGGCATATTTCCGTCGACTTAGTGTGGACACAGGATGTAGCCTAAAAGAACGGCCAGAAAAAATGGAGACAGTCTGACACTCTGAGTTGTCAGTGTAACGATCATTAAGAATATATTGAGTAATGAAGGAAGGGTAATCAACTTTATTGGATATTCGTGAATTTTAGAAAAGATCCAATGTAGGGAAACCATTTGTTTTAAATAGGAATAGTGCAAATAATATTACAGCAAGCAAACAAATGATTACCGGCAAAAGAAAGTGAGATAAAATTACAATGGCACAAATATAAATATAGGGAGCACCTACAGGTAAAGTGGATAGAGATCTTGGTTGCTATACCTACTTAAACGGTTTGAATTTCTTTTATACCATTCTTTTCATTTTTGTATTAATGCTCTTGCGAACGATTTGAGTTTCCATATCTCCATCGAACAGGTAAAAATTACAACTCGTTCTTCAACAAGGATAGCTTAACCCACGAAAGTTACACTCCCATAAAACCAAGAAAGCTAACAATTTTGAAATGCAGTCATGATTACAATTATACATATATAATTTTTGAAGTTGAGTACAAACTCAAATTTTTACACGTCTTTCGACCGAGATTTAGAAAACGTTAAATGTCTTTGTAAAGAAACATATTTTTTCTTCGTTTTTTATTTTTGTCTTGGTATATACTGCCGAAAGAATCTCTTAACATACCAAGAAGAAGATTCTTTTTTTCCACAGATTTTCATTACATAGCTGAACACAACAGATTCAACTTACCAGGAATATTCACAGGAAATAATAATCTATACAAATTCAGGTCGGTTGTCTCAACGGAGTAGAATTAAATCAATGAAATCTTTGCCATGAAATAAAACTTTATGCAAATTCGGATCATTCGATTAAATGTTCTAAATAGAAAAATGAAAATACTCGTACTCTTGATTTATTTGGTTCAATTATACGTGTGTCGACAGTTTAAGTAACCCGAGTCAAGGTCGTAATCCTCGATAGTCTTAGGCTATGTTTAGCCAACTCGACAGAAAATTCAGTTGTTGGGCATAAAACCGAGGAACATAAAGTTGAAAGGTTTTATCTCTTAAGATATAGACATTGGACTCGTCATTAAAATTCAATGAAGCTAAAGGTAAATATCTGGTTTCCAAATGGGACTAAATGTCTTCGCAGGAAGCGGTCCGCCGAAAGTATTTCAAGAATTTCGACATCAATTTCACAAGACCTGGAAATCTAGAACACCTGCCTTGGAATTTATTTTGCGTATCTTATTCAGCAATATCCAAAACTCGAGATTTTATCACTGTTCCTAACTTACTAGTCGAATGCTGGGTGTTACCGTGGCTTAGTGGCTAAGCTGTTGGATATCGACATTGTAGTAAGCTAGTTTAAACTCCAATTACATTCACTTTGTGACTAATGCCCTTGGGAAAGATATAAACCTCATTATTTCCCCAGCAATAACTAGGTTAAAGAGTATCAAACTGTTCTTTGGTATCATGGATACATTATCAAAAAAGCTGCAGCAAACAGAAAGACGAGTTGTGAGTGTTCACAATCTGTTTAACTGGGATGTTACGAGGTATTCTTGATCTACACACAGCGGGTCTGGTCTGACATAGGTCACCATCAAAGTGTCACCACACAAGGTGTCAGTTGGGTTTGGGACTTCAGTAAACCACGCTATATATATATATATATATATATATATAGAGAGAGAGAGAGAGAGAGAAATTGATAACAAGGTAATCCAAGTGAAAGGATAGATTTTTTAAGAAATCGACATTATAGCTTTTCGGTTCTACTGAACCATCATCAGGACCTTGAGGGATGATATTAGCGATGTTAAGTCAACGATGGATGTTTAAAAATGAAAAATACAAAAACCAAGGGGAAAATTTGTATAACAAGAAAAAAGTAGGCTGTTTAGTTGGTGAATCAACGTTTGTTGTTTTAAATTATGTCATTTGAGTTATTAGGAATAGTATATAGAGTTTATGCTACGTTAATTCATCGAGAAAGATTTCGAGTCAAAAGGAGAAATGAAATAAAAATTTAAAAAAAATACAAAGCATAGAAATATGATATATGTGGAAAATATCAACTGAAGATGGAATATATTGTAGTTATTTAAAATGGACTTGCTCAAGGAAGGAGAAATGTTATAAAAACCTGGACGAGTATTTAGGGACTTAAAGAGTAAGAAAGAGGCGGCTTCGAAAATTCGCCTTAGACTTTTATTATGGATGTAAGTGAGCATCTTAGCAGAAATGAAGTCTAATTAGTTATTAGATTGGGAAATGTGTAGGAATAATGCTTTGTTTGAGTTACCAATTCTTATGTCTCTTTTGTGTTCTTTGAAGCGTGCGTGAAGGTTCCGCGATGTTTCACCGATGTATTTAAGTTTACAATCTTTACAAGGGATTACAAAAATCACTGGCGTCTGAAAATATGTTACATTGAGTGCTAGAGTGTAGTAATTCGCGGATCGTTTTAGAAGGTATTGAAGTAGTTTTGATATAGAGTTTATTTGTTTGTTATGCTGTGAGAAGAAGAATTTTGGGGCAAAGTTATGTATCTATGGGGGGAACTTGCTTTATATGATATTGCGTGGGCATTAGTTTGAGGTTGGTTCTTATTGTGGATTTTGGGGGCGTTAGAGTTAGGAAAGTGTATAAAGGATTTTGGGTAGTGAAGGTTAAGGAAGCAGTTTTCTATGTTGATGAATTCATCATTTAAATATTTCAAGGAGCAAAAACATAGAACTCTGAGGTAAAAATAAACCTATGATGATACCTCTTTTAGTATTGTTGTTGTGGTGTGAATAAAAGTGAATGTGGTCAGTTTTATAGGTGGGTTTACGACAAACCTTGAATTCTAGTTTGTTGATATTCCTAAAAAGTAAAATATCCAGAAAAGATAGGGTGCTGTTTTATTCAAGTACATATGTGAACTTTTTAGAAGGTTCGACATTGTTCAGTCTAATAGTATTGCTATGTAAATCAAGATTTTGTGGATAGATAAGTAGTATGTCATCGATGTATCTGTAGTAACGTGCAGTGTATGGTATAATATATTTATAGGGTCAGATTCTAAGAATTCTAAATAAATGCATGCAAGAACCCCCGCTAAGCAGAGACCCCATTGCTAAACGAAATTTTTGTTTATAAAATATGTTGTGGTATTGGAAGTAGCTGTGCGAAGTGCATAAGGTACAAATTTTAATCAGTTTAGAGATAGGTAGAGGGAATGTGATATTAGATTTTCGAAAGTAATTATGTAGACGTTCAATGTATTTATCAATTGGTATATTTATATATAAAGATTTGATGTTTAAACTTGTTAAATATTTGTTGTTCATATCAATGTCAGATAGTTGTTTGAGTAGTGATCGGAAATTTTTTATGTGTGCATCACCGATGGTAACTAATTGAGGGGATAATAATTTGGCTAGAATTTTACCGATATTATGGAGAGGGGAGATCCTATACCAGAAATATTGGATTTAAGAGGAATGTCAGGTTTGTGGGTTTTAGGAAGACCGTAAATTTTAGGGATTAAGGGGTGGTAATTGATTAATGAGAACTAAGATTTATCCTCATCGGAGATTAGTTTTCTCAAGGATTTATTAAAGTCGTTCACATTATTTGTAATTGTTTGTAGGGATATCTGTTCATAAGTATTGTTATCAGCAAGTAGATCCATTCATTTTTGGTTATAGACCGTGGAATCCATAATAATACACCCACCTTTGTCAGAAGGTGAAATAACGATGTTTTGGTTAGAAGAGAGAGATTTTGAGGCAGTTATGTATCTGTTGGGTAGGGTGAGTTCATCGGAATGGCAATTAGTGGAAGCGGCGATAATACCTTGTAAGAACCCTTTGTAGAAGTCAGAGTCATGGTGCTTGTAATTTGTGTAAATTAATTTTCCCATATCGTGGTTTTTGATACCGGTGGCAAATTTTAGCCCGAAACTGAGGGCTTCGGTTTCAATAGGGCTGAAACTGATGCTGGAGATGCTGTTGACAACATCATCCCTGCCCAAAGTTTTCCAAGAACTTTTGTTGCATGAAGATATAAATTTAGATCTGAGTTTAGAGATGTGGTTATAGTTAATCCAAGATATCTCAGATCTAAGTTGATCAGCCATGTTATGGGACATTCCTTGTTTTCGACGAAGTACTTGCCCTAAAAGTATAGATCTTTCAAATGCCTGTGCCTCTGAAAATATATATATATATATATATATATATATATATATATATATATATATATATATATATATATATATATACCTTTCTGCATCTGTAAGATGCAACATCAGATCAATTTTAAAACGGAGTTTAACTGAATCAAACTTTTTCTACTCCTAATCCAGTAACCTTACAAAGGTTAAATATCCCAGTCTGCCTTACTATTTACCCATAGCTGGAGGAACACAATTGGATTCTGAAGTATAAATAAGAATTACAAGGAACTATTTTACAGCTCTACATTTAAAAAAAAGTTGCTATTTCCTTTATGGGAAGTTACACGTGGGGCATATATTTCATTTAAATGAAACGTTGTAATGTAAGAAGTATTTTGATTGATTGTATGATTTATTTTGATAACATTTCAACCTGTCTAGGGTTATTTTAAGCCTACCAATTTGTGAAATGCGTTAATTCTAAATTCATATATTCATTTTTTGTATAGTAGTTTTATGAGTGGATTTGGTGTTGTCATATGGTCCAAACGAATATGAATAATGTTTAGACATATAACGTTAGCCCATAGATGAGGCACTAACTGGTATTAACACTCCAAGTCATAGTTCACCCAGGATTAATGACTGTGGGAGAATACTTTCCGCTCTTCAGAGCCCCAGAATACTAACGCCAACATTGAGTGGAGTTTAGAGTCATTCTCCGAATACAAAAGCTCTAATGAGCTTGAGTTTTCTGGATCTTTTTTTCCTCGTTTTTAAAATCTGCTAATCTCTTTCTTACAAGCTTTTTTCAATTTAATAGACTAAATCCTTATGCTACCTCCCAGGCGAATATGTACTCGACTTCTTTTGAATAACCTGTGGGTAATCTGTTTTATAGTAAAAAGCTGGAACTATCTAATCAAAAATGGAAACCAAGTCCGTCAATTTGTGAACAAGAAAAATATGTTGGATCGAGTAAGCAACTCTGCCAATATAAAAACGTTGACAAAAAAGAAAGGCCAAAGAATCAAGTAATTTACAACCATTCCCATAAACTGTGGGACATTAATATTTCGAACGTGTCCATAATGATTAGACTACAGGTTCATTTAACTCTAAAACTAAAATTTGATAAACATGATATTCAAAGTAGTTCTATGCTTAAAAACTTATACAAAAAAACATTCCTGAAGATTTCAGTAGAGATATTGTCCTTTAATTACCATTGATTAAAAAAATAAATCTTGACATACAAATGCATGGAATGATCAATAAACTAATCAGATTGAGAAAAAAATCTCATTGCAAAATCTAATAGTAAATTGCAAGAGAATTAGTCCAATCAAGGCGACAAAGAAAAGAACTTCAATAATAAAAATCAGAATTAGAAAGAAAAAGAACTCTTCGGCCTTTTCTGGAGAAACAGTGAAAGATTTGATGATAAAACTACATGCGCATATTTGCTCATAGAACATTGCAGGAGAGAATCTGAATCCTTAATAAAAGCAATGAAGAACAACACTTTATGATGTAATTCCAATAAAGTCAAGATAGATTAGGTAGACAGAAATATCGAATGAAAATTTGTATGTAAGAAGGTGATATAATAATTTTTTTTTTATTCTCAGATTTTTTTTTTCCATAAATAAAAACTCTGCATTATTTAAAATTGGTTCCTAGCAAAAATAATTTCTTCGCACAAAAAACATATCTCAGTTCAGCATGGTGGTAAATAAAAGGCTTGAACAGAGGTCTGTCATCAAATGTTTGGTGACTGAGAGGTGCAAACTATATGGATATGGCACTAAACCATCAATCCCAGGTCAGCTGGGGCTGTTGAATATACCAACTGCATCTCTGTAGAAGGTTAAGACTCTCCCAACGAGTGTTTGGGTTATCACACTCAATCATCTCACCCTGTTGGCTGGGGATGTAGAATATACTGACTGAATCTCTGCTGAGGAGGAAGACTCATCCAACGAGTATCTTGGATATGACACTAAACAATGGCGAGGCTTGAGTAATGCTGGAGTTTTGAGCAATTCGGGGTACTCCTTCATTGCCATCGTTCCCAGGTCCACTGTGACCAGGAATGATAGCATCAGATTGAATCCTATCTATGGGTCAAATAGAACTAAACTGTGCACTTATGCAGACTTTTAACATTTAAACTACGTATTTATGCTAAAGTGAATTGTTTGAAATAGAACTATTAGCATGAATAAATGAATTTGGTTTTAAATAGCCTATAATGGTTTATGTGCCATAAAAGCAAGCAAAACGCAATTTTTCCTCTTCAGGATATATAGTCAGAGAATCGTATGCCCAGCCCACAAGGTGTCGGAAGAATTAATGCGATTTGCGGTCCCTATGACTTCAATGAAGACCACCACTAAATATTAGTGTCAATGACTTGAAATACTCTTTTGCAAGTTTTAAAAAGACAAATATGAGATAACAAAGGAAAATCGTTTTAGTATATTTTGTTGACCAGTGATATTTTTTTTTTAAATCTAAAAAATTGAACGAATCTCGTGAGGAAGTCTATAACAGCTTTCTGCTAATCTAAAATCTTCGAGAAATCGATTCGTTAAGTGGAGGATCAATAGCATTCTAATCACGATTATTTTCTGATGCTCCTGTCAGGCAATGCAGCCCAATTGATCGCCAAAAACACGGCTAATGGCTTTAAAGTAACAGAATTCACGATTGCCCTTACAGGGATTCGTGATTCCTAACGTGAAGTTGGGAAATTAAGAAAGATGCGAATTGTGTGATTTAAGGTGAATAAGGGGTAAAAGGGATTGACACAAAGAAAAGTATCATTTTGCTACCAGAAATTACAAATTACTTTGTACACTTTACATAAAAACACTCTTTCATTTCTTTCTTTTTATCAATCGCAAAATTTAATTGAGTTGAGTTATCTGGACACGTAGATCCTGAATATTTTAAGCTGCTTCAAGTAAAGGCAAAAATCACGTAAAGAAAGGCGCCGGGTTCAAATTACTGTGCCAGTTCCAATATTCTTTTTATCGTAAGTTGAAATTCTTCCATTAATTTTGTGACTGTTTTGCTTGCTGGTCGCAGAGATTTTGAATTTCTAATCAACAACAGAGGTTGATCAAGGAGCCGAAGGAATATATATTTAAGAATCAAATTTCAAAATTGTTTAAGTTTTCTTTCGTAAGATATATAAAGGTTATTAGTAAAATTTAGTGTTCCCTTTTGGAAGGTGCTTGTGTTATATAGCCATGATGAAAGGAGAAACCACAACAGTTCGTTATAAAAATATAATTCTCTTTTTTCTTTCTTGGGTTCAAATTTTCTGTGGTGTGAGAAAGACTGAGGGAGGAAGTGAGACGGATACAGACTACCACATTGATCCATAACTTCTCTTCTCTTGACCATACCACGCAGTGTTATCTTCAATAACCCACTTAGCATCTGTGCTTGTCCTTAGGTCGTGGTCCTCAAACTGAGGCCCAGCGTGGTCCACATTGAGGTAGGCTGCCCGCGTAGGGCACCCAGCCAATCGCTGGATTTCCCGTAACTGATTGCTTTCTTCTGGCCACAAGCTGAGACTGACTCAAGACTGACACTCCCAGTATCTTACGTGGGAATCTGCATATATAATTTCATAGCAACCACATATTTCCATTCAACCACGCAGCTGCTTACGCTTATTTTCGCATGTGTGTCTAGTGCAGATAATCTCTGATTGACGGCTCGGTCAAGGGTCAGTATACAATATTTGTCCACACCTTATTTTTCAAAATGTGGACATTTTCCTCACATCCTACATATTTCTCTCTACACCCACATCTTACGTAGAATATTCAAGGATAATAACAATAAACATACAAGTATCATTACATATATTAGAAGATGACCTTTCAATCATGCGACAATTATTCCTTTCTGGTTCTTATCTACATTTTTTTTATTCTTGCTTTGCATGGTTGGCTATCCAACAGTCATACATCAAAATTACAACCCAATTACATGCCCCATTAAAAAAAAACACACCATAGGGCCTTCCTCTGTAATTATAAGCTGAGACTGACTCAAGACTGAAACTCCCCAATCTCACGTTGGAATCTGAATATATAATTTCATAACACCCACAAATTTCTGTCCAACCACGTGACTGCTTCCTTTGATATTCACAGGCGCGTGCTTTGCAGATAATCGTGGAAAGTTCAAATTCCTGGACGAGGCTGTTGGAATTTCACGTACAGCTAATAAACTTTGGTAAAGTATACATTGTTCTGTTATCCTTACAGCTATGGGGGATAAATAGAGCGGTCTGAGTGCTTCAATATTTACAAGCAATCAGTCTAAAGAAGGAAAGATTTGAAGTCAAAACTACTTAACTCCGCTTAAAGATTTTGTCGCCTCCTATCTGTGATGGGAATGTTGCCTTAATACACATTACAATTGTAGAAGATTATATCAAAGTAATGAAATTCATAAAGACATTGGAAATAAATACTTTTTTAAGTAAATTTTCCTAAAGCACGACAAATCTTAAAAGTAATATATATATATATATATATATATATATATATATATATATATATATATAACTCGGTGTAGCAGTTATTGAAAAGGGTGAATTCAAGTCACCCTCGTCTGTGGTCGTCCAACTTACAATATATATATATATATATAGTAAGTTGGACGACCACGGTCAAGGGTGACTCGAATTCTCCCTTTTAATAAACTGCTACACCGAGTTGTAGAGGAGAAAACAGCCCCTTTCCTTTGACTGCTCCACTTACCCTTGATGCATACCTTATAATTCTTAGTATTGAGGACGGAAGTATCAAATATAATTTTTGAGGCTTTGGTACGACTCGACGCGGGTTTGAATTACAATATATATCATTGAAAAAACAAGAAAATCCCTAAGTATATTCAAGTGAAAATTTATTTCACCCATTCATCTGTCAAGTGCATCAAATGAGCAAAATAAATTTCTAATGGAAAGTAATTATTGATTTCCTTGTTTCTCAATGATATTTTGCTCTGCATAAGTTTATTGATATATGTTTACCTATATTATAAACTTTGCATAGAAAACTAAATTTGGATAATTCCGTTTAGCTATATCTATAGAATCTATAATATAATATAATATAATATTATCGTATATATTGGCATAATATATATATAAACTCCATTATAAACTTATTTTAGCAGTACATCAACATGATTTTCAATGGGCTTTGAGCAAAAATGTGTTTCTTTTTAAGCGTTAACATGGGGAACACATTTCACCTTAAATAAGATAGTCAAGGAGTTACAATATATATATATATATATATATATATATATATATATATATATCGGCTTAAAGAATCTCATTTTTATAAAGCAAATTTGTGGGTCTTTCTTTCCGGTTGTCTGTCGGTATTAATCCTTTTTTATTTCTCTGTAATAAACTGATTTTTGGTTTCAAAGTTTTAATTAAAATTTCATTCAAAGTTTAGAACTTTTAATTTCTTTTAAATTTTTGAGTTTTTATATTTTTAATATATCTTTTTTAATAATCCAGTAGTATTATCCTAATCCTCTATGCATTTAAATTTGAATTTAATCAAATGAATAGTCGTTTAAAATTTACCGATTTCAACGTTTATCTAAATTTTTCAAAGTTATCAGATGCTATTGGATACTTTATCAACCGTTTTATTCGGTTAATAATATAAACATTAATTGAACAATATATACTCATTGTTTATCTAGGATATAGTTATTTAATCACAACTATTTAAGTGTGGTGAATCTTTCATAGTAATCTCCCCTTGTTTTCCTTTCTTGTTTACGTTAAATTTTTTTATTAGACTTTTTGCTCCTTACTTTTAAATTCATTTAGTTGGATAAATAATAACATTTATGACTTAAATGAAAAAATTAACTGTCGTTGAAAAGTTTTTATGCTTTATTATTAGATAAAAGAAAGCACAAAACAAACTAAATTAGGCATTTCTAAAAGAAAAAAGAGAATACATACCAGACCCGATAACAGAGGATTAGATACTCAGTTGATGATAGGCAATCTAGGATAGCCTGACAGAGTCTACATGAAGTGAGTAGAACGAGGGGGACAGCAAGAGCCAATCTAAAAGCTGCTAGCCAAGAAGAACAAATACACCTGCGGAAAAAAATTCAAGAACCTGCTTGGAAAATAACCTAAAGTTATGGATGAACCTATCGCGAAAATCCTGAACAATCCACTAGACATCAACCTAAGACAGTGTCCGCAAGAAGACATCGACGTAGCACTAAAAAAAAAATCAAAAATAGGAAAGCTCAATGTCTTGAATAAATACCCACCAAAGTATGGAAAACAAAGGCATTTGACGACATACTGCTCCGATACTGCAACGCCGTATACAACCAGAATATGATAGAGAGATGGATAAAATGCTGCATCCTCCCTTTCTCCCTGAAATTTGACATTGGAATTGCCAAGAACTACCGAGGTATATATATCTCTTTCCTTTTCTTCCATGGCGCCCAAGATTTACAATGCTCTGGTACTCAACCGCACAGATTTCGAAATCGAGAAGGTTCATTGGAATAACCAAAATTGCGTTCGAGGAAATGGATCCAAGACACCACAAATTTTGATAATCCATCGAATATTGGAAGATGTTCTTGCAAAATACCTCAAGGCGGCGTTATCATTTGTAGACTCCAATAAGGAATTATTACTCTATGCATAGAAGGAAGATGAAGCAAATACTTCAGGCCTACGGTGTCCACAAAGAAACCATCGGAACCTTAATGATGCTATATAAAAACCCAAAAGTAAAAGTTCACTCACCAGATGGAGACACAGACTTTTTTGAAATTGTCACAGGTGTGCTGCAAGGGGACACATTAGCCCCTATCTGTTTATTATCTGCGTATACTAAGTGCTTCAAACATCGGTAGATTTAATGAAAGAAAATGTCTTTACGCTTGCAAAGGCAAAAAGAAGAATATACCCAACACGAACAATTACGGACACGGACTACGCTGATGAAATAACACTTCTGGCAAATACACCCACCCAGGCTCAATTGCTGCTGCATAGTCTGGAACGGGCAACAGGTGGCATAGGTCTCCATGTAAACACAAACAAAGCAGAGTTCATGTGCTTTAATCAAAGAGGTGACATCACACACGTAATGATACATCTCTGAAACTTGTCGACAAATTCATCTATCTTAGAAGTAGCATCTCATCACCCGAAAATGATATCAGCAGTTGACTACCAAAGGTTTGAAAAGCTATTTATAGACTATGGGTCAAATGGAAGTCAGATTTACCAGATAAAACAAAGCGCAGATTTTTTCAAGTAGTTGTATCAATACTGCAATATTAATGCACCACATGGACTCTGACAGAGAGTATGGAGAGAAAGCTTGGTGGCAATTGCACAATAATCCTGTGTGCTCTATTGAACAAGTTTAGGATGCAGCATCCCAAAAAGCAACTGGCGTACGGACAAAACCATCGACATTAGATAGGCAAGACATTCGGGGCACTGTTGGAGACGTAAGTTGGCGTATGCGTGACCCTGTTGGAGCTCATAAGTGATCTACCCCGTCATACGCATTAGCAAGAGTAGAGCTCAGAACTGATAGAGGATGAAGCATAGATGAACGATGAACGATGGGGACGAGTGGCGAGAGAAGTGAAATCCATGCAAGCTGCTCATGATGATCATGATGGTAATTAGATAAGATTTACTAATGTTGTGATTTTTTCCCTATTATCAAAAATCATAAATGAGTCCTTATAAATAAAATTGTAGGTATTAAAAAATTATTTATGCGAAAACTCCACATGAGGAGTTAGTTGATGAGCTAGTGAAATAACTTTTTAATGGAGTATGGAGTATATTAATTATATATATATATATATATATATATATATAGAGAGAGAGAGAGAGAGAGAGATCACAAGTCATGTTGCACGTTCATTAGAACCGACACGTTATGGCGATGATTTTCATATAATTTTTTTCTCTTCATATTACTTTTTTTAAAAATTTTTTCTTTATGTTTTCGGATTCATTTCTATTATTAACTTCTATATATGTATATATATGTATATCATCATCATCATGTCGTGCTGGTAGCACGAACATCCCTGACCCTCTCTCGCCACATTTCCCTATCGTTTATCGTCTCTGGCAGGCCTTCTGGACTACATCCCGTATTCTCACATCGTTACTGAATGTACGTTCGTGCTGGGAGTCCTGCTTTTGCTCGGCCATGTGTGGGGGTCCACAAGAGTACATCATTTATGAGTTCGTCCCTGCTCCTCCAGCAGGGACCTGCACGTCTGGTTCGTTTAACTTGAATATTTTTCGAGACAGGAGGCAGGTGGCCATACAGTTAGTGTCTTGTGGGGTGTTGCCGCCAGGACTTGTTCAAGATCGCTCGCAGCATTCTTGTGTAATTGCCGCCTAGCTTCTTCTCCAGCCGTTTTGTTAGAGTCCATGTAGTGCATCCATATAACATTATCGATGCGACCGCTTCCTGGAAGAAGCTGCGTTTCATTTTATCGGTTAGGTCTGATTTCCATATAATCGATAGCCTATTGATAGCTGTCTCTGCCTTCGTTAACCTCGTGTCGATGTCCTTTTCGGTTGATACGACGCTGCTTCCTAGTTAAGTTGATTTGTCAACTAGTTTAAGAGAGGTACCGTCTAGAGTGGAGATGTCACCCGTTTGATTATAGCACATATATTCCGTTTTGTGTGCATTGACATAGAGGCCTATGCCTGCGGCTAATCGTTCCAAACTATGCAGTAGTGTTTCAGCTTGGTTGGGTGTATTTGCCAGTATCGCTATGTCATCGGCGTAGTCGGCGTCGGTAATTGTTTTTGCGGGGTACCTTCTGCCTCTTTTCTTTGTCAGCTTGAAGCCGTTCTCTCTTATTTTGTCAATCGATGTTCTAAGTACGTAGTCTAGACAAATGATAGAGAGGTACGGGGCTAGCCGTCCCCTTGTAGTACTCCTGCTACGATGTTGAAGTATTCTGTGTCTCGATCTGGTGATCGTAATTTTACTTTGGTGTTTCTATAGAGAATCTTTATTGCGGCCACGGTTTCTTTAGGTAGGCCGTATGCTAGTAGGATTTGTTCCATCTTTCCTCTGTGAATGGAATCGAAGGCCTTGGTAAAGTCGACAAATAGTAATGTCGCTTGTAAGTTTTTTGCCCGTACACCTTCAAGGATTATACGGATGGTTAATATTTGTGAGGTCGTGGATCTATTTCTTCTGAAGCCATTTTGGTTTTTCCTAAGTATGTTGTCGATTTTGGGTTCTATGCGGTTTCGTAGTAGGGCATTGTAGATTTTGGTCTATAAGAACTGCCGGAGACAAATTCTGAAAGAGAGATAATTATAAAATCCGCTCTAGCGGTACAACATGATGATAAATATATATATATATATATATATATATATATATATATATATATATACATATATATATATATATATATATATATAATTTTTATTTGCTTATTTCTTTGTATGGCAGGAAAACTGTCTTTCTCCATGAAGAAAATATCCCAATCTAAACGAGTTGGTTCTTAATTAACGGTTATTAAATAGCATCATTGATATCTTTTGAGGTATTTTTATTGCTAAGAAGTTCGAATTGATTTTGACTTTTATTGTAGATTACAAGTGTGAACCTGCGTACTTTTTTATCATAAAGTTCTTTTAGTATCTTTAAATGACATTTTGAATTAGCCAATAAAATCAGCCATCTTTTGTTTTTTAACTTTTTTTTAAGCAGTTATTCGAATGTTTCAGAACACTCAGTTTTTTTAAACAAATACATTAATGAAACAGGATCAAAATAAACGAAAATAATAATAAAGCCTTGCAAAATCAACCAAGTAAATCTATGGAAGACCGGTGATATTTTAAGTTGAGGGAAATACGGTAGGTGTAGTCAGAAATCATAAATTAAAACGATTTGGAAAAAAATCACATGTTAAACATTTAAAGCGAAATATTCAAATTGTAAACGACAGTTATGCATGGACAACGAAAGAAAACAGCAGATTTGAATAAAATTTGTCTAACACATATTTAGGATTTTATTAAGTTAACAGAAAGATGCGTGGACTGATAGCGTATCTCGAGAGAAGTAAGATTTCAAATATATTACAGGAAAATCTTAAATTAAAAAAGTATTGCTTTTTGTCAGAACAAATAAATAAATAAGTCTGGTCAGCTGGAAGAAGAAACATGACCAGTCATGATGATTTTCATAAAGTTACTTTCATTTTTATAAAATAAAGATATGATTAAAACAATTAACTTTCATATATATATGTATATATATAAACACACACATTGATATATATTTTGGAAGAACTCACGGCGTAATTTTTTAATTCATAATAAAAAGAAGGAGTGAACAGACCAAGCTGTCTGCATTTCAAATGGCGCTAAGAATTATGGGAAACATGCATCCGACTGTTCCTCAACCAGTTATGGATAAATAGTTTGGCAGACTAATCTCTTTAAACTCGGAAATATAACCTATGTAGGAGAAGGAAAACTCTGCATTCATACCTAATAAATTCTGCTTAAAAATTGACTTTGCGTCAAATCCGTCTCGTGCGGAGGTGTTCGGTATATATATATATATATATATATATATATATATATATATATATATATAATTCCGAGGGTTTATATATATATATATATATATATATATATATATGCATAATTATATATATATATATATATATATATATATATATATATATATAATTGCAAGAGTGATAAACTCACAGTTTGAAGGTTTCATTTATTCCATGTCTACTCTATCAATGAAATTCATCATTCTTATTTGTAAATATACGAAACCACACACACACACTTGCGCGAGCATGCCCACACACACACACACACACACACACACACACACATATATATATATATATATATATAGGACGGTTGGGCACTGATCTTATTAGGGAGAATTAGACATTCTCAAAATGTTGTCACATGAGGTTCCTTTTTCACCATAACCCCACTTGTCATCCAGACAATTTTTACATTGTTGTTACATTACGTAGATTGTATAGGTGCAAAAGTAATCTGCTGAAGATAAGAAATTTCCAGTCCAAGAAATTTTCAGGCAACCCCCTCTCTTTCTCTCTCTCTCTATATATATATACAATTATGTATACATATGTGTGTGTGTGTGTGTGTGTGTGTGAGCAGTTATAGATTGATAGATAAGTATGTATATATATATATATATATATTTATATAGAAGGTTCCACCAGAAATACCAATATATATATATATATATATATATATATATGTGTGTGTGTGTGTGTGTGTGTGTGTGTGTGACTATCTGTGGGAATAATTGCATAATGTGTCCATGAATTTTAATAAGTAAAAAGATTCTAACATAATTAGCAATTAGTATTTGATTTCTATTTTTAGTTTCAAATTAGAAAGCTTGGTTTCTATTCCTATTAACATATATACAACTCACTAATTTTGAAATACTAAATTACCAAACCAAAGAATAAAATATAGAACATTCGGTCATATCAAGTCAGTTGATTTCATTTGATGGAAAAAGCTTGTCAATCAATGGTGATGATAGTTATAACTTCTTTCAATTTACAAAGATGTTTTTAGAATTTAGCTTTCAAGTGAATACTTTATAATGTTCTAAAAATATTTCTTAGCAAAAATATGTTATTTTTTTTAGTTAAAAGTAAGTATAACATTTACCTACTAAATTTTAGATTGAAAAATTGCAACTTCGATACGAGACAAATGTTTCCGGTTCAGAATATATTAAATCAAAAAGCTCTGATAAGATCAAGAAAAACAGAAAAAGGCTATATATAATAATTATTTTAAATATATATATGTTTCTTTCTTTTGACCGGACATTGGCCTAGCGGTTATAGTGTTCGCCAATGGCCCGGGGGACCTGGGTTCAATACCAGATCGAGTCATACCAAAGACTCAAAAAATGTTACTTGATCCCTACTTGCTTAACACTCAGCATTATAAGGTACGGATCAATCCAGGGAAAGGAGTAGCGCCCTCCCCAACACCTTGCTGTAGTAGCTATCGAAAAGGGAGCCTTCGGGTCATCCTCGACTATCGTCGCCAACTTTTACTTATTTCTTTTAAGGTACATATTTCTTTATTTTAAAAAAGTAGGGATAGTTTAAATGAACAACTTCAAATCATTTTTGAACAGGAAATTCGCAGCTGCTTTGTCGACATAATTTCAACTGAATTTTTAGCGTGACTGCTGAATAAGTCGATCCTACAGACATTTAAAATAAATGACAACAGCTAAGGAAATAAGAACGAAGGTAAAGTGGCCTTGTTAAAAGAGCTTAGTTTTTTTTGGCAACAAATAACAATTGTTTAACAAAACTTCTATTTGGTGATGTCGAAAGCGGAAACTCAGTAGTTATAAGTCCTTGACAAAAGTGGGTTTCGATGACACTTGAGTTTATTGGGACAGTAGGATATGTGATTCGGTGTTCTGCTGATAGCTCGAGAGTTAGAATGTGCTGGGTCACTGATGTATGCAAGTGTTGTATGTAAATAACAGGTGCATCCGGTCGAGGAATATCAGAATTATAACCTTGACCGTGGATGGGTTGAATGAGTTCAATTGTGACGCCCACAACAAGCAGGGGACGTTGAACTATTATATAACTCGGTGAAGACAGGAAGTCAGTTAGTTTGGAGACCAGGCCCGTTGGTGACAAGATACGGTAGAGAAAACCAGTACCCAGAGAAGCTGGGCCCCCGGGCCTCCGGTTGAGCAACTCTTGAGAACGAGAAAGACACAACGCTGATGCTTATAAAAGTGGGAGTCAATATGTTGCAGTTCTTTTCGGTCTCCAACTCCCTCTCACACAGAAATCTTTCAAATAAAGTGAGAGGTATATTTTTCTAAGAAATGTGTCGCTCGTCTTTATTGTGTCGTCGTTATGTTTATGCATGCATATGTAGATGTATATGTATTATGTGTCTGTATAGTTGGTCATGGCTATACAACACAAGTTGATGCCCCGGTAGTTAATCAGCATGATGTGCAGGGTTTGGTGAGCGTTGATGATGTTACCCTGGGGTGCATCAGGTATGCCTGACTGGTAGTCGACCTGCGAAGGCAGCCTGAACTGTGTCGACTTTTCAACTGCTAGCCGTTTATTATTTTCGTCGTCGGTGTGGACCACACTTTAATCCCTTCGTCCGTTAGACTGTATAAAACAGCGCAGAGTTTTACTAGAGTTTGTGTTTCGAACAAAAAAAACGTAAATAAAATATGAGTAGTTTTAGGCTACGAAAAAACTCAGACATGGATGAAAGTACATACACACACACAAACACACACATACACACACACTAACGCACACAAAAATACACGCCACTCAAGTAAAATCATGGTCATCATCTTCATCATCAAATCGATCATTGCTCCTTCATCCATTGACCCCTCAGACCAATGGACACACCATCTATTTATATCTAAATGTTACCCAGAAGGTTATAAAAATGAACCATCAGTAGTTCATGTTAAAAATATGGTACCAAATATGTTAGGGTTGATTTTAAGAGACAGTGGGGATGGGTCGTTATAGATATCCTATTTACCCAACCCCTCCGCTCGGGCAGGATATGACACAAGGTCAATTTTTTAAGCGGAGTTTAACAGGTTTGAATTCAAAGTTTTCCTTCTTCTAGACTAGTTGCCTCACCAAGGCTGAAGAACGTTATAGATATGATTTATAATAATATCAATGGTTTCTTTGTCTACTATATTAGTGAACAAATTTTTGATATCGAGTTGAAGTTAACTGCACTTGGGAATAAACACGTGACCTTGAGAAGAGACAAATTACACTCTGTAAAACAATATAAACACATCTAATATCGAAAAAAAAAATACATGATAAACTTGAAAGATGGAAACAAAAAAGATTACCAACACAAACTTACCGTGCACTTAACGCTTACAAAGTAGTATATATTTGCAAAGGTTGTATTGCTTTTGTAATAGACACTTCCTCTGAGGATGGCGTATGATGGGTTCGAAAGTGCTTAGAAAAAATCAACTATTTATCAGCCAATTCACCACGGATATCATAACATCATACTGTGACTTGAACAGCTCAAAATAAAAGTATGTATACAAAATACATCTATACTCTTTTAGCAAACATGTCTCCATGAAGAAATGTTGCCCAAATACACACACATAAACACACAAAAACAGATAAACACTCACCACACACACACACACACACACACACATATATATATATATATATATATATAATTAGAGGAACGAAGAACCCTTTTCCATGAACTCATTTTAATTTAATTAATATCATAGTTACAATATTTTACCAAATTAATTTTACAATTCTTTCAAATGGAAATATATTTCAAAATATGAAAAGTTAAAACATATCTTAATCATCGTAAAAGGCTACATAGATCTATACTAAATCCTCTCATATTTAAAGAAATGTTATTTCCCCTCTCATATATATATATATATATATATATATATATACGTGAGTTTCATGATAGAAAATAGATTAGCATGCCTCAATACAAACTACCAAAAAAGAGAGGGCAAACTATGGACATACACGTACGCAAACAACACTAAAGCTCAGATAGACTACGTCCTTATAAACAAGAAATGGAAGAATAGTGCATTGAATTGCGAGGCATACTCCTCTTTTGAGGGTGTGTCCACCGATCACCGAATAGTCACAGCGAAAATACGGTTAAGCCTACGAAAAAACGACAAACGAACAGCGACCACCAAACACTATGACTGGGCCCTATTAAACAACAAAGATGTCAGAGATAAATACGTATTAGAATTGAGAAACAGATTCGAAACACTACAAGAAAAGACGGAAAAAAGTACACCAAACGACGAATACGAAAATTTTGTCAATGCACACCTTGAGGCAGCAGCAAAATGCATTCCAACAAAAATTAAAACTAAATATAGAGTCCCATGGGAAACCTTAGCGGTGAGAGAAAAACGTGCACTAGTGAAAACAGCCTCCAAAAACTATCGAAAAAACCCAACAAACACAAATGCCTTAAAACTAAAAACGGCACAATATCAATTAGCAGGCATATATATAAAGGAACAGACAGAATACATTCAAAATCAGATAGATAAGATCAGAGACTCGGTAGAAGATAGACAATCTAGAATTGCCTGGCAAACAATAAACGAAGTGAGCAGAAGAAAGAACACAACCAAAGCAAAACTTAAAGCAGCAAACCAACAAGAAAGAATAAAACTGTGGAAACAGCACTTCGAAAACTTACTTGGAAACCCACCAAAAATAACGCATGAACCAATCACCAGAATAATTAGCAAACAATTAGACATTAAACTTGGACCGTTCACACAAGGAGAACTCGACTCGGTTCTAAGAAAAATTAAAAATAGGAAAGCTGCAGGACTGGACGAAATTCCCCCGGAAGTATGGAAGACCAGACAATTCGACGACATACTGCTCCGACACTGCAACGCAGTATACAATCAAAATCCGATAGATAGATGGACGAAGGGATGCATACTCCCCTTCCCTAAAAAGGGAGACCTCGGATTAGCCAAAAACTACCGAGGCATAACACTTACATCCATAGCTGCCAAAATCTACAATGCCCTACTACGAAACCGCATAGAACCCAAAATCGACAACATACTTAGAAAAAACCAAAATGGCTTCCGAAGAAATAGATCTACGACCTCACAAATACTAACCATCCGCAGAATCCTTGAGGGTGTACGGGCAAAGAACCTACAAGCGACATTAATATTTGTCGACTTTACCAAGGCTTTCGACTCCATTCACAGAGGAAAGATGGAACAAATCCTACTAGCGTACGGCATACCTAAAGAAACCGTAGCGGCAATAACGATTCTCTATAGAAACACTAAAGTAAAAGTACGATCACCAGATGGAGACACAGAATACTTCGACATTGTAGCAGGAGTACTACAAGGGGACACGCTGGCTCCGTATCTCTTTATCATTTGTCTAGACTACGTACTTAGAACATCGATTGACAAAATCAAAGAGAATGGCTTCGAACTGACGAAGAAAAGAAGCAGAAGATATCCCGCAACAACAATTACCGACGCCGACTACGCCGATGACATAGCGATACTGGCAAATACACCTGACCAAGCCGAAACACTTCTGCATAGCCTGGAACGAGCAGCAGCAAGCATAGGCCTCCATGTTAATGCACACAAAACGGAATTTATGTGCTATAACCAAACAGGGGACATCTCCACTCTAGAAGGAACCCCTCTTAAACTAGTAGACAAATTCACGTACCTAGGAAGCAGCGTCGAATCAACCGAAAAGGACATCGAAACGAGGTTAACGAAAGCATGGACAGCTATCAATAGGCTATCGACTATATGGAAATCAGACCTAACCGATAAAATGAAACGCAGCTTCTTCCAGGCAGCGGTCACATCGATACTGCTATATGGATGCACTACATGGACGCTAACAAAACGGCTGGAGAAGAAACTAGATGGCAATTACACAAGAATGCTGCGTGCAATCCTCAACAAGTCCTGGCAGCAACACCCCACAAGACACCAACTGTACGGACACCTGCCCCCTATCACGAAATCTATTCAAGTTAGGCGAACCAGACATGCAGGACATTGCTGGAGAAGCAGAGATGAACTCATAAGAGATGTACTCTTATGGATCCCCACACACGGCCGCGCAAAAGCAGGACGACCAGCACGAACGTACATTCAGCAGCTATGTGAGGATACAGGTTGTTGTCCTGAAGACCTGCCTAGGGCGATGAACGATAGGGAGGAGTGGCGAGAGAGGGTCAGGGATATCCGTGCTGCCAGCACGATATGATGATGATGATGATGATGACTGAGCGTGCGAGTCAAGAAATTGAGGAGATGAATTACTTTAGCATTCAAATTCCCTGGAGTTATCTCCCATGATAAACTGGATCATTCATGAGGAATGCAAATGCGGTGGTAGTACTATCTGTAGCTTGATATACCTGCAGGGCTTTTGGGGATATATACTCTTGCAGATGAATATTAACTCCTGCATATATATAGGGTTTGTTAATACCAGCAGGTTGACGCATGTGTTTAAGGCTTGGAGCATATTGCATTTTCGACCACTGAATATTGATGCAAACGGACTAATCTCTCATTTTATCTCTCTCTCTCTCTCTTTCTCTCTCACACACACACACACACACACACACACACACACATATATATATATATATATATATATATATATATATATATATATATGCCCGCGCAATAGCAAGAGGCATCATGAGGTCAAGCGGAAATAAACAGGTTAGAATTTAGAGTTTTCTTCTTCGATACAGGTTGCCAAAATTCAACTGCACAATCTACCCACCTGTTTACCCACAGCTTGAGAGAGGGTAATTTGAGGAACACCATGAACAAGCGTTTTTGAGCTGTAAGAAAAGCAAACAGCCTCGGGCAGGATTGAAATCGGATTACTGTGTTTTTTTTATTTTCTAATGATAATAAACATTTCACAAAAATCACCTCAGTTGTATGTATGTTTGTGACGGTGTGTGTGTGTTGTTACAATGCTTTTTTCTCTTTCAGCTTTTTGTTACTTTATAAAAGTAAAGTAAAGTTTGCGATCGAAGTCGAGGGTGATCTGAAGGCTCCCTTTTCAATAGCTACAACACCAAGATGTAAGGGAGGGTGCTACTCCTTTCCCTAGGTTGCTCCACTTTACCCTTAATCCATACCTTTATAATGCTGAGTGTTAAGCAAGGTAGCATTAAGTACTATTTTTTGAGTCCTTGGTATGACTCGACCGGGGATTGGACCCTGGTCACCCGGGCCATTAGCTAACACTCTAACCATTTGTCCGGTTTGTTAATTTGATTTTTAAGCCTAAGCTATTATTGTAAAAGAATAGTATTTGTTCTTTTTAATCAATACCAAGTCTTTCGTTTTTTTTAATTGAATGAAATTGTAAATATTACCTATTTGTAATATGTCATTTTACTCATCATATTAATTCATATATTTCAGCATTTTATTGTATATTTTAGCGTAAAGCGATATTTAGTAAACTTTGTTTAGTCAAATAAAATGGAAGAATTTTTTTAAACGCAAGACATTTCTAAGTAAGTAAATATAAATTTGGTGATCTTAGTCGAGTGTGACCCGAAGGCTCCTTTTTCAATAGCTACTACACCGAGTTGTAGGGTAGGGTTTTACTCCTTTCTCTCGATTGCTCCACTTAACCCTTGATCCTTACCTTATAATGCTGAGTTTTAGCCAAGGTGGCATCAAGTAACATTCCATTGACCTAATGAGTAGAGTGTTCGCCAATGGTCCGAAAGACGAGAGTTCAATCCCAGGTCAAGTCATACCAAAGACTCGAAAAAGAGTACCTGATGCTACCTTGCTTAGCACTCAGCACTATAAGGTAAGGGTAATCAAGGGTAAAGTGAAGCAATCCAGGGATTGGAATAATACCTTCTCCTATACCTCGGTGTGGTAGCTATTTAAAAGGGAACCTTCGGGGCACCCTCGACTAAGGTCCCCAAATTTACTTACTTTCTTAAAGGGATAGAACTGGTTTGAACCATTTCTGTTTCAAGACCAAACAGTCCAGTCTACCCTCATATTGCTTACACATTTTCACTATTTCGATATCAGTGTTTCCCGAGTTACGAGTGTACCATAGCCAGGTACAGATATGTGAAACGTACATAGAATGTTCATAACATATATACATTGAACATAGGAATCCTGAAATACGAAAAACACTTACGACTTCTTAGTTCAGGTATGGAACATTTTATTACCTTTGAGTTAAAAAGTTTTTCGACATAAGCAGAGGGGTACAATCTTTCTATGCTGGCTTTTCCATCTGCCCTCCACAAGGCCTGGGCGAGCAAGCGAAACTCACCCTTCTTCTTCGGAGCGCAAGACTCAAATAACACATGTGCTGACCGAAAGGTTCTCGGTCTAACTAAACCCAAAGGCAAGATTTATAAAACGAAATCCCTCGGCCATTATATTACACGAGGGTGAGCCAAAAAGTAATGATTTGTTTTTCATTAGACAGGAATAATTACCAACAGAGGAACATGTATCGTTCATCAAAAAGAAGCTGGTCATCTGTGGATCACATTCCTACTTCTTAACATAGTCACAAGTTCTCTCAATAACAACTTTCCACCGTCGAATGAAAGTATGTATACGTGCCTCGTAAAAATTATGTTTATTGTTCTTTGAGGCAATTCATTACTGCAGTTTTACTTCCCCTTCACTGGCATAATATTTGCTAATTAAACCCTTTTTTCCTGGGACAAAAGAGATGATAGACTAAAGGCGCTATATCTGGTGAGTATCTATATCTGGTATCTATATCTGGTGAGTATCTATATCTGGTAAAGTTGTCCACTCGAAGGAGGAGATTATCCCCTTTTTTCCCAATGCTGGTGTATGATCAATCATTGTCATGCAGAAGGGGGGCATTATCGATTGGCAAGATTTAGTGCCTTTAGACAATCGTCTTTTGGTCTCATGAGAAGAGGGTTTAAGAGAAAAACATTATGTCAGGAACGAAGTTGGGAAAACTGCAGTGATGAAGTGACTCGAGAAACGGTCAATAGAATTTTACGAGACTGATAAATGCTCTTAGTCGACGGTAGAACATTGATATTGAGAGAAACGGTAACTATTTTGAGAAGAAGGGATGCGATCCACTTCATTTTGATACATGATAAGTGTTCCAGTATCGGTAATTATTCCGGTTCTAAAGAAAAAAGCAATATTATTTGACTCACCGTCGTATATTAAACGTCTTTGTTGGGCTGAAAACTATTTAGCATCCCCTCTAAATGAATCGAAAAGCAGAGTATTGACCAGTGACTTGATGAAGGTGAATTTTTGAAAATAGGGATGGTTTAAATGGTATGAAAATAGGCAAGGAAATAGCATATATGTGGAAACTCAAAAGCGACTGCACAATTGAAAACTTGTTTGGTGTTGTAAAAATTTGTCTCTTTCTCTCTCTCTCTCTATATATATATATATTGAGGTTTATTCTAAAAGACTTTTTTTTATTTATTTATAAACGAGGAACCAGACTTCTAAAAATGTAATATTACGGATGGGCGCT
This sequence comes from Sepioteuthis lessoniana, assembly GCA_963585895.1. Classification (NCBI taxonomy): domain Eukaryota; kingdom Metazoa; phylum Mollusca; class Cephalopoda; order Myopsida; family Loliginidae; genus Sepioteuthis; species Sepioteuthis lessoniana. The sequence goes on along the minus strand of OY757912.1, from coordinate 20,203,265 downwards.
GTCGTCAATCAGTGAAGGTGTCACGAGACTAGCGCGTGCGGGCAGAATGACCTGCAAAGTTAGACGTATTTTTAAAATAATCACAGATGAATTATCACATGTTTCACGACAGTTTCACTGGTGAAATCGAACATTCGGGGATCATCGATTTGTTCCCCAAAACTCTATTTAAGAAAACAAGTCAGGAGATTTGGGGAGAGTTGATAGCAGCTTTAAAAATGGGCGAGTTAAAGGGTTCAGAGGCCCCGACCCGTCCTACCCCGTCTGCTATGACAGGCGTGTGTTAACAGCCAGCTCTCACCCATACTGCCGTCACCATTAAGAGGAAGGGAGAAGAACGTAAGTAAAATGAACTTTTCGAGTTGCAACGAACATAGCCCTGAGTGAATAATAAACGCCTGCTATATTTTCTTCCCTTACCTTCGAATTTGAGTATTTCTTTTTCTGCGGATTTCTTTCTTTAAAGCACAATACGTTGGTCCTATGTTACAAAAAGTCGGCGGCCCGAGTATACCACTTAACTATATCTCATGGTAAGACTTCAGTTACGGAGACCTGAAGAGTACAATGTAACCGCCATGCATAACTCCCAGTTTTTTAGTGTTCGGGGTGCTAATACCTGTTGGGTCCAATTTAGGGGTAAGATTTATCTTTTTAGAAATTACGAGTATTCCATAGGACTGTGAAATCCCACTACACAAAAAATACTATGGATATGATTCCAAATCTCTAGAAATCTAGTAATGCTAGATTGATTGAGAGACAGTTAAAATGATTCAAACAAACATTCAACCCATCAATCAGTAAACTAATCAATCAATCAATCAAGGAAGAAATCAATCAATCAACCAATCAAAAAATCAATAAATCAACCAATCAACCGAGAATTCCAACAATCAATCAGTAAACTAATCAGTGAATCAATCAATCCATCAACTAATCAGTTAATCAATCCATCAATATAGCAATCAATCAAAAACCCAATCAATCAACCAATCATTCATTCAATCAATTAGCAAGCTAGTCAATCAATCGATCAGTCCATCAACTAATCAGTCAATCAATCAATCAATGAAGGAAACAATCAATCAATCAATCAAACAACCAATCAATCAATCGGGCATTCAAACAATCAAACAGCAAACCAATCAATCAATCAATCCATCAAATAATCAGTCAATAAATCAATCAAGGAAGCCATCAATCAAAAAACTAATTACCCAATCAATCAAACATTAACCAATGAATCAACCAATCAATTTATAAACTTATCAAACCATCAGCTATTCAATACATAAATTCTCTATATATTTTTTCTCTGGCTTTATCACAATATATTTGAATAAACCAGCGGCCATCAGTCAACCAATCAATGAATCAGGTATTTGATTAACCAATCAAATCATCCAATCAACCTATCAATCAATCAACCAAGCATTCAATGAATTAACCATTCAACCCATCAATCAATCATCTAATCAGCCAATCCATCAATCAACCAGTTAACAAATGAACCAATCACTCAATCCACCAACCAATTATTCAATAGATTAACCAATCAACCAATCAATTAACCTATCAATCAACTATTCAATAAAGTAACTAATCAGTAAATCATTCAACGAACCAATCAACCGATCGATCAATATACTAAAATGCGTTTTGAGCAACCACGGAAAAATAATAAAGGACAAAGAAAAGAGACATTGAAAGATTTATCAGATATTTAGAATAAGGAAACGGAAAAATTCCAAGGAAATATTCGAATGAGCCAAGCTACACAGTTTCAACAACCCCGTGGGAATGAATAGCCGTTAATTTATTCAAATATATTGCCATAAAACTCGAGAAAACATTATATTGAATATTTATACGAAGATGATAAATTAAACCTTTAACTATAGAAACAATTTTACAGAACACACTTCTAACGACGTCATTCCAAATACCTATTATGCTTAAAAATCACTGCGAAGGTTTTGTGGGTAGAAGTTTAAAATTTTCCTATCCCAACATTCATTCATCCACTGATATTCCTTTTATTTTGTTTCTTTTTTAATAGCATACCAACTTTCATAGGTGATTTACTGCCAATATTATACGTATAGAAGAAAAGTAGTGTAATTATTAATCTCTAGATGGTGTGTGGGGTTATGACTTTCCCTGGCTATTTCCGCAGAGAAAGTAATATCACACTCGGTGTTTAAATTCGCTTACTGTGATTTCATAGTTATGTACGTTACCCACAATGCCACGTGGGCTCAACTCCCGATAATCAGATGGATTTGTATGAGAATGTGTCAGATAAGGGGAAATAGCTAATTGAAGGTGATGACGTCTGTTTCATCACTGTCATTAGTATCTCTGTAATATCAACTGATTGTCATCCTGTGGTTGCTGTTTAATGTAGCACTTATCATTCTCAGTTTGCCTTTTCAGTGTTGTTTAGTTATTTTAAAGCACAAGGGTTAAGAAGCATTCCTATATCTCCAATTCTTGTATTAACGTTCTGTTTCTTATTCAACTGCCGACGTTAATATCTATCCGTATCCTGTTTCATGGTATTTGAATTCCTTTATGCAAATGATATCTACATTCTTTTACTTGCAGGAGCATTTAACTCAGTTGGCTGGTTTATTGAATTTAAGTTTCAAACGTTAATATTTTCAACGTTCAATGGGTTACAAATTATAGACTATCCATAATATCAAATTTTTTTTTTTCAAACTGTCAATAGACATCTTAAAACATACACTTAAAACCCGCAATATCCACGCTAAATATTTCTGTTTCACAGAAAAGCTATTGAAAAAAAGAGTTCCTTTTTCCTTTGATCGTGAAACAAACGTGCGTTTAAGAAATATTTCATTGCTTTTATACGTGGATCGAAGCAAAAAAAGTAAAAGCATTTAAATAATCAGGTGTCATAACAATTTCTACAAAATATACCGTCCCTCTTATCAAAGGAAAATTCTGACTACAGATTTGAGGATAATTCTAACTCGATGGATACATGTTGACGGTGGTATGCTGCCGGCGGCCAGTTTATAAGCGTGGTTTTAAGAAGCTGTGAAACGTGCCAAGGTTATCAGTGTCTAGGTGACGTTATTTCGATAAAGGAAGTGATATATGATTATTTCAGAAATAAAACTTGGAATTTCTCAACATATCTAAATAAAAATATCCTCAAGCACAACGCGTCACGCGTCTATCCAGTGGCGCTCTGAAAACACCCATCCACCCCCCCACACATATATATATTATCGTTTTTAGTTTTATACCTATTTTTTAATTCTGAGGAGTGAAAACAACCCAGATGATACAAACATTAGGGCAAATAAAAAATAAAATACAAACTGTTATATGGGGAAAAATTCCATGAAAAAGAAAAGACCAAAAACGTTCATTCTTCTTGAAAATAATCAACCAACACCAATGCCTATTCAAAAGACAAAACACCGACAGAATACCCTGGGCTTAACGTAAGAGTGCTCAACACACAAAGTTTAGTGAGAAACGAATACCTACAGAGTCAGAAGTAATCTACCTACGTTTCATCAGGATAAATTCAGAATTTACCCTAATGATTCAGTTAGGTTAAATATAAGTAGACTATTTCTTACTCTGTAATCCTTATCATATATATATATATATATATATATATATATATATATATATATATATATATTTGCGTGTGAGCATGCGTGTGTGTGTGTGTGTGTGTGCTTGTCTTTGTGTGTGTGTGTGTGTGTGCATGCGTTTATTTTTTAATATATAGTTAAAGGAATCTGAATTTTAATATATATATATATATATATAATCAGAATGAGAAGGATGAATTAAGATATTACTAAATACATTATAATTAGAACAATTTGCAATAAGTATTTAATAAATTAACACAATTTTCTTAGTGCTTGAGTTTCACGAATATCTATTCTTGGTTAGGCATAAGATAATAATTATGTCATGCAAGGACAGTCGCAAAGACAGACACAGACACATACAAATATAAAGCCACACGTGTGGACGAGTTAGTGGTGGTCAACATTCAAGGATTTATATCAGTTCTATGAAGACACTATATGCTGTCTAAAGGACCTGTCAAGATTGATGGTGAGAGTAAAAATGATAAAATGTCTTTGCTACTATAATGAAACGACTGACCAAAGAAACAAAATAACTCATTGCGTGTCTCCAAAGATCCACGTTTGTTAGACGCCCATAAAAAGCGAAGGGTTGTCAAGC